>CM074720.1:45660582-46260582 GCA_037306005.1 Rhinophrynus dorsalis
TCAAAGAAACATTCAGCAGCTCCAGGTTTATGGTTATATTGCACTTTATATTGGGACTATAGTAAGAACTATTCATTCCCACTTATTTTCCTTACTAGGAATTATAATATTATGTGTAGAGTTGTGACTAATATATTGTACTATTATTGATATGTACATGTCTTAATTGCTATACACAGGTACACCTGTTTGTTTTTTTATACATTTTTGGTGGTCATTAAATAAAATTTTGTACTTCATCATCTATATACTGTTTCTTGTACATATACATATTATTTTTAAATATTTTTTTATCTAGTTCACTCTCCCATATATTACATTTTTTAGTTGTGCTTGCTTTTTTATGATCATCCACTCTTAGTTCATAGTGGGATAGTAGCTGTCCCTGTTCTATTTTGGTGGGTGTATCTAGATAGAGCGTCTTTCACACTATATTGTAATTATAAATTCAAAGGTATTTGAAACAAAATGTTTCCATTGAGCAATGATAATTTTCATTTTTGGAAGGAGGAGGAACAAATGAATATGTAGTTATTAGATAGAAAAGCACTAAGTTTTATAATTGATTTTATATGGAGAGAAGATGTGCTTACAAGAGAAAGTCTTGAAGAAAGATATAGAGTTAGACTGAACATTCATACCATATGATATGTTAGCAGAAAAAGCAAATATATATCAAGGCAAATATCTGAATACAACTAGATAGAGATACAATTTCTACAATTTAAACATTTATTATTATAGATAAAACTGACACACTATATATTGTAATTGCACTATATTGTAATTATAAATTCAAAGGTATTTGAAACAAAATGTTTCCATTGAGCAATGATAATTTTCATTTTTGAAAGGAGGAGGAACAAATGAATATGTAGTTATTAGATAGAAAAGCACTAAGTTTTATAATTGATTTTATATGGAGAAAAGATGTGCTTACAAGAGAAAGTCTTGAAGAAAGATATAGAGTTAGACTGAACATTCATACCATATGATATGTTAGCAGAAAGAGCAAAAATATATCAAGGCAAATATCTGAATACAACTAGATAGAGATACAATTTCTATGATTTAAACATTTCTTATTATAGATAAAACTGACATAGCATGTAGGAAGTAATGCTTTGTGAGTGTCTTGAAGATAACGAACGGTTGAATGTTATGGAAATAAAAAGCAAATGTTCTGTAAATATTGCATTAAAAGAGTAGTAGATACAATGTTAAACAAAAATTTGACACACCAGTCAAGCCATAAGACTTGCTTTTCCCACAGAAATCTCACATTTGCAATGTTGTTACAACTGCAAGGGATTCTGGGCAGGCATATGCAAATGAGTTTAACAAAGAATCACCTTTTTGCCTCAAATTCCACTTTATACATGGATTCCTTAGAGTATGTGTATGCTGAGTAACAGCTTTAAGACACAACTGAGGAAGAGATGCAAAGCCAGTGAACCACTCATGGACGGCCGTTTCGTTGTAATGCTGGCTGTGCATCTCTTCCTGGTTTGTCTTAAAGCTTTTACTCAGCATACACATACTCTAAGGAATCCATGTATAAAGTGGAATTTGAGGCAAAAAGGTGATTCTTTGTTAAACTAATTTGCATATGCCTACCCAGAATGCCTTGCAGTTGTAACAACATTGCAAACGTGAGATTTCTGTGGGAAAAGCAAGTCTTATGGCTTGACTGGTGTGTCAGTTTTTTGTTTAACATTGTATCTACTACTCACTTAATTCAGGTGGAAGGGGTTTTCATTCACTTTTTTCCCCACCATAACCTTTTCAGTTTGTGCTCCGCATTAAAAAAGCAAAGCGTCAGAATGATCTATCTGAGCTACATGGCTCCAGCAATAATAGCAGTGAACAGATTAGGAGTCATTGTTGTGCAAAAGAAACAAGGGTTAGGAAAAAAGATCAATTACTACTATTTATTTGCATAAGTGTGAGGATTTTTTATGTCTACATGGAGATGTAATAATTTGAAAAATGGATGAGAGCTGTTGTATACAAAAATAGAATATGTCTGAATAAGTACTTAACATTAATATAATTACTCATGAAAAAAATGTGCAAATAGGGTCACCTTGAATGCACAGGAAATATGTGTGAAACTGAGTGGATTAGAATTTCAAGGCAAAGTTTGTTGAAGCTTCTTTGTTAAAAATATTGGTTATTTACTGTATTATTTATTTAAGTTTATTATATATAAAATTTGTAAGTCTGTAACTTTTGAAAATAAAGTTTGAAAAAATAACATGTGCATATGTAGGTATGTGTGTGTGTGTGCGCGCGTTTGCATGTGTATGTATGTCTGTGCATATCAAATCAATAAAGGTAGAAAATATTTAGATATACAGAGAATTAGCCATGAACTTGAGTTGTTCTGTCATGGACTTTACCAAAAAAAGGATAATATCAAGCAAAGAATTTGAAAACATTTTCAAAGATTTACATTTACTAATATGAATACAGTAGTAAAGAAAATGATGAATGAAGAAAATACTGAAGAGGGGCACCTTGAATGGGAATGCCAAAGCTACCATGATATCATTGCTCCCAAAACCAGAAAAGGACCAGTAAGACAGAAAACTATAGACTTTTAAACAGTAATATGAAGATTTTTGTAATAATATTAGTTATGCAGTTAATATTTTAGAAAACTGTGGAAAAACATAGCTAGCAAAATGCCTTATGCTAACTTTAGACTATAAGAATGCATTCAATAATGTGTCTTGGAAGTGCATGGAAATTTAATTAAGAAAATTCAGTCATCAGGATTCTAGAGTTAATATAAGAATCTTGGGATTACAATCAACATTTAACCCCTTAGTGACCGGCCGCTACGCACGCGACCGTCATTTAATGCCTGCAGAACATTTTTTTTTGCAAACGATTCCGGAGTTCCGAACGGCATGCAGCCGCGCGGGGACCCGGATTTCCGGGACGTACATGTACATCCTTTGTCATTAAGGAACATCCACCTTGGATGTACATGTACAATCAAGAACAGAATAAAGCAATGTTGTCCATTCTCTCCAGGAATTATTGCACTGTGCATCGAACATTTGGCAGAATTAATAAGAAATTATATGAACATTTTGGGGCATTAAGATTTGTGAAAAGCGAGCAAAATAGTACTATATGCAGATGATATTCTGATGTATTTTTCAGAACCACGTACAACTCTCTTAGATATGCTTAAAAAACTCGATATCTTTGAAGATTGGCTTGCTTTTACATATTAATGAGAAAAGTCTTTCTCAAAGAATTTGACTCTAAATGAAGCCGAAGTTAATAGGGTTAACCCCTTAAGGACCCATGGTGGCCCTGGACCGTCATAGGTTGTTATACCCTTAAGGACCCATGACGGTCCTGGACCATCATGGAATTCCGGGCTCCCCATGTGGCTGCACACCGTTCGAGGAGTCTGGAGTCACAGTGAGTGTGCGGCTGGTCCTTAAGGGGTTAAAGAAACTTTAATTTGCAGTGGCAAAAAGATTACATGAATTAACGAGGTATCAGATTGACAAGTCAATTTTCAAGTCTGTTTCTATATAATTATTTAGCTCTTTTCAAGAAGATCAATATATTTCTTGATGGCTGTCAAGACTGAATTTGTCATTTCTAGGCTGCATAAACTCTTATAAAAATTACTATGCTATCAAAATAGATTTAAGTATTTAGAGTAGACAAACTATTTAATAACATTACAGATGAACAGGGGAAGGGGTTTTATTGCAAAATCTAAATCCTTATTGGGTAGACCAAGACCAAGAATTGTTCAGTGAAACAAAATATGACTTGAATAATAATTCATTGTCAAGTAAGAGACAATTAAAACAATATGTTGTTCTTATTTGAGTCTAACAGAAACACATTTTCAGTTTAGAGCAGATTGAAAAATGAGAATTAAGTTGTCAAATGCATTACATTATAAATTAAGCAAGATCTATGAAACGGGAAACAATAAGGTTATCAGAATTGTTTAAAAACAATTACATTTAAGAATTTATTAACAGATGGAATATAAGGTAATCTTTTCAAGAAAATTTCACAAAGATAAGCATACCTATTTGTTTTTATTTAGGTAATTACATTGGTAAAATATGAGTCTACACTGGTCTCAAGAAAAAAGAAAATTATTTTACAGTTACAGGCAAATTTGCTCAGAGAGAAGTAAAACTAAAAGTCAAATAAATCGGGAGAACATGTTAGATAAAGAATTAGATGAGGAAGAATGGGTCTTGATACTGGAGGATATAACTATTGCATATTTGATATCAACTTAAGTGAGCAAGCATACAAAATGCTACATTTGCAAAGTAAACTCGAGAAGTATTATCATGATAAACCATCTGACTGCTTTTGGACAACATTTATCCATATACAGAGGGGATGTCGTAAGGTGAAACACATCTGGGATAAAACCATAGAAAAATAAATAATATATTAAAGAAAAAATTGCAAATAAATAGAAGGAACTGGCTGTTGGGTAGATAAATTGAAATTATAAGTAAACACAAAGATCAACTCATACAATTTTTATTCATGGGAACAAAAATCTATATAGGTTCCAGATGGAAAAAAGAAGGTCTATCCTGGCAAAATATTATAAACAGCATTAATCAAATTTGTATCAACGAATACTTATCTAGACTGAATAATAAGATTTTCTACTTTAAAAAAATTGGTCTCCAAGGATTCACCACATGTGCTGTAAACATTTAGAGATCAAGAAATATATATGATATTAGCAACATTTTTGAAGTAATCTAAGCTGTAAAAAAGTTTTAATTATGTACTTTCTTTCTTTGAAATATAAATGTATTTACTTAAAGGAGCAGTAAACATTTTTTTGTGAAAACACATATTTTATAGAGCATTTCCTGCTGAATAAAACAAGGGTACTCCCATCTCTGTCAGATGTTTTATTCAAAAATTATAGCAGTTTAAATAACCAGAAAGTGAATTTACTGTGTTTACTTCCTGATAGTTCTAACTGACAGGAAGTGACAGGCAGTTTCTATAACATTCTATGGAGAACTGTATGTCTCTGACTTTTCTGACTTTCCTCTCCATTAGAATCTAACAGGAAATCTAATTAGAATTTGAACACTAGAGGGCACTGCTAATGTAAAAAACATGGGTTTAAACTGTAATAACTCTGGAAATATAAATCTCTCTCGGCAGTGGGAGTACCCTTATTTTACTCCATAGGAAAATCCCTACAATATATATTTTTTCATAAAAAAAGTTTACTGCTCCTTTAACTACAAATATGAAAATACAAAACATGCAGGTCAACTAACTATTTTAAAATAAGTCTATGAGGGTTTGCACCAGACTTTTACCTCACTTTGCTCCAACATTGCACTAAAGCGTGATAAAGAGGTGATAAAGCAGAGATAATTCTCCAGTGATATCACTTCTCCAGTTCCTATGTTTATTCTATGGAGCCAATGTACTAACTATGGACTTCATAGAATAACACAAAACTGGAGAAGTGATATAACTGGAGAAGTCGTCTCCGCTTTACCATCTCCCTATCACTTCTTAGTGCATAACCCCTTTTAGCTTCATGAATAAAAACCAAAGTATTAACTCATCCCTTCCTATCAGTGAATAGATTATTTAAACTCCTTATTATCACATGGTGTTCTCAGTGCAGATGTTAATTTCTTTGTGATTGTCACTGTTTTATAGCCTTTCTGTTTGAATGACTCAGACAATGTTTTTAGATGATTATTGGAGCATATGTGGTGGTATCTGATAGTTTGGCTATGAGTGATACCTTGTTTAGTGTGAGCTGGCTGAAAGCTGGCGTTGTGAAGATAACTGCACCTGAAGTATGTAATAATAACTTTTTTATTTGACTAACATTCAATTATACTGACAAGTGTTAAAGAGCGATGCTCCTTTTTTAAATCTAAAGCATATTGGTTGTGAAAAACGCAACATGTGTATTAAAAGCCATTCTAAAGGAAAGCTTAAACCTGATTTTATATAATAATTCGCGAAAACATGTGTAACGCTGCATAATGCACAGTAGAGACTGCCCGCGCCACGGCTGATACAGAGCTGGTCCAGCTCTGTATCAGCAGCAGCATGGGCGCAGTCTCTACTGCACATGACTGCCCCACGACCGTGTGGCAGTGGCACTGTGGCCCGTGTAACGGGCTCTTCAACTAGTAAGTAATAATCACTTAAAGTTCTTAACAGAGGAATGTGAGGGGAGGTGGGAGTATGAGAGACAGAGAGACAGAGATAGAACCATTGTACAAAAATATAAATAGAAAAATAATATGAGAAAGATGGATAAACATGTATCAGAACAAAATAAATAGAAGGAAATATGTTGTAAAATTTTGGTAATGTGCAAGGAATACCAAGTCAATATTTAGTTCAGTGTGTTTAGTGCTGAGAAAACTAATAGTCTTAATTTCAAATATCTTTCTCTTCTCTGCATTTTTGAAGTTCTGTCTGAGTATTTTGATTTTAATATGATGGATGGAGCGGTGTCTCTGGGTGAAATGATGACTGACTGGGGTATGGTTCTTTGTTTTATGGTATTTCTCAATAGATTGTCTGTGTGTGTACTCATCCAGTGTAGCATTCAGTGCATTGCATCATATATACAACATTTGCTGATGTACATGTGTATAATCATTTAATGTTGTATATCTTGTTGATGTGTTGTGTAATATTTTTTTTCACAAATCTCTTGACATGAAAATACTCAGGTGGAACTTCCAAAAAACACAGCAGCAAAAGACATTTGAAATTAAGATGATCAGTTTTTTCAACACCAAACACCAAACTTGGGATTCCTTGCACAATACAAAAATTACTTATCAGTTTTGAGCTTTTATTTAGAATGGCTATTAATATACATGTTGCATTTTTTAAAACCAGTATAATTTAGACTTCAAAAAAGGGAACATCGCTCTCTAAAGTTTGTCCATATAAATGAAAGTTAGTCTAATAAAAAAGTTATTATTTCATACTGATTTTTATTTATATATATATATATATATACTAGTGTAAAAACCCGTGTACATGGCCCAATGTCCAAGTGATGTTAACCCTTTGCAATGCATTGCGTACTCCTCTGGCACTCAAAGGGTTAAGAGGCTGGTCTTGCTCTGGTATTGCCGCCGACGTGGTCATGCACTGTAGAGACTGTCCGAAAGCACAAAATGCTCCCAGCACAGAACTCCCAGCATTCCTACACCTCCCAGCATTCTATGCTCCAACATTCTGTGCTCCCAGCATTCTGTGCGTTCGGGCAGTCTCTACCGTGCTTGACGGCTTCTGACAAACATCCTAGCAAATTATTATATATGATGATGTGTGTGTAATTTACCTGTGATGCCACTAGCACTAACAACACATCTACTGTATGGACTTGTAAGTGGTGTGCAATATACATTACGTGACATGCCTGAGAACAGGGATCAGCAACCTTTGGCTATACAACTATCAGAAACTACAACTCCCATCATTCTCCACCAGTCATTGGCTGGAGACCCAATGGTTGCTTACCCCACATTACAATTTATGTACTAATATAACTTTTCTTTACCTTTAAAACATTGGGTACAACAGAGAGGTCGCTAATAAATCATTTCAGTATTGTTAATTTAAAGCCAGATCTGTTTAATCTGATAAATTGCTGAATGCTAAAACATATGTTTACAACCGTGAAAGATAGAGATGTCTTTAATACATTGTTTTTCAATGCTTTGGAGATGTCTTTATTCCAATGGATTAATGTCATAGACAGCTTCAATTAAAAGTATGGTACAATTGCAAATTATTCATATTAAGATTCTGACCCTAAAAACACTAAGGCCTTTTTCACATGAATGACAAAATTGTTTCAGCCTTCCGCTACAGTTCTTTCAGCCATGTCGTCTCCTCCCATGTTCCACAAATTATAGGGACAATAGATCATGTGTCTTACAGCTGGCCCAGTTGGATCAGCAAGGAGCAAAGCAACCACTGCTACCTCCCGTGAGAAAGGTTTACCAGCAGCCCCATAGGCCTCTGTACAGGTCTTTTTTTATTGCAGCCTTACTGCATTATTCATGAGGGAACTCAGTAAAGATTCAGTTTCCTGGACTTCGGTGTAATCACATAAGGTGATAGTCACCTCTGTGAAAGGACCCTAGCCCAGCATTATATCTTTCACAATGGTTGACAAAACTAGCACCGCAATGCTGCACTGATGTTGCCCATGTGAAATGGACCTAAGAGATGTATACAGAAATAAATACAAGACATTTTTGAGACTATAAAATGCTACATAAGGACTAATAATAATTTCTCATGTTTCCATGGATTTAAGTGAGTCATTAAACTCCATTCATGCTAGAGAAGTCTCAAACTCAATGCATTTTAGAGGGTTAAAAGCACCATGTAAAACAAGGTAAATTTTTATCCTATGGTGCATTTGGTTTGTAATGAAATTGCTCCATTGCTAAGTACTGTTAGGTATGGTTCACAAACACATATGGATTTTGCTTTTGTTGCTCAGATGGAAGCACCTTTTGTGCTTCATTCCAGACTATTGCCAAGTTATCATGTGACAGACAGCCAATACAGAACACCCAATAAATTTACAATTGTAAACATACCTGGGGTCTCTTAATTTAAAGACTACTTATACCTCTTAATTATAACCTAAATCTGGCCAGGAAAACTTAAAGCCACTCATGAACTAAAAGTAGTTATCATTAAAGAAAAGGTTGGTGACCCCTGCTCTACACCATAGGTATAAAACTACCTTCCTAGAGGGCAGAGACAGTGCAGGCTTTTGGGATATTGCTGCTTTTGCATGGTTACATCAGTCAAAATTGCGATGTTGAGCAAAGGCAGGGAGATTCCAAAAACCTGCAGTCTTGGCCCTCAAGGAATGCAGCATGAAACCCATACTCTACACTGGTTCCACCCAGATCACCATCATCTGCTTCTGACTGTTTTAAACCTGTGACACAGTGTTGAGATATCCGCTATTTTGCACAGGTGTTGCAGTCAAAAGGACTGAGCCAGTGAGTGTAAAATCTTTGTAAAATTAGAGGTAACCTAAAATGTGCCCTGTCTCAGCCCTCTCTCCTGAACCATCTTGTTTCACTCTTAGCTGAACCTAGGAAGGTTCTAGAAAATCTTACTTTCACTCATAAGTACTTCAACTTGTATGAACCTTTGAACTCCTATCAATCTGGCTTTCATGTTGCATTTGCAATTGAAACAGTCCAAATAAAACTAACAATCTTCAGATTGCTAAATCCAAAGGTCACTTTTCTACTTGACCTGTCTTCTGTTTTAGATAATGTCACCATTCTGTCTTTTCAGATTCTACACTATCTTGTCCTCTGTAGCTTAGTTGTTTTGTCATTTTCTGCTCTGGAACTTATACTTCCTAATCCTCTTTTCCTGATTGTTTGGGAGCACTAAGTATCTGTTCTGGGTCTGCTCTCCTTCTCCTCACGCTATAGTAACCTACATTATTAAGTATATAATATGGACTTATTTGTCAAACTAAGTAAGTGCAATTCTGGAGCAAGCAAACTGCACATTGTGTGTGTGTGTGTGTGTCTGTGGGGGATTTCTACAATTTCCCATTGATTTAGGCCCCTTTCTCATGGGTGACATTGTTGCAGGAAAAAATCATGAGTTATGAATCCTCGTGTGCTACGTGACATATCACATGACAATGTGCTCTCCAATTGTCTCAGAGAGACACAGCATGCTACAATTTTCCTCAAACAGTGCAGAAACGTAGCTGCAAATTTGTAGCATGGAATCACATTGAAAAACAGATCAATATAAAACGGACCAAAGAACAAATTGATGGATTGATGTTGCAGATGTCTGTTTCTACAAAGAGAATGGGATCCTGGGAAAACATTGCTACACGTTTCACCAACATTTTCTGATGCTACAAACATGTCACACTACAAAAAAAAGTCGTGATAAAGTCATACTATAAATTTCCCTGTATGAAAGAGCCCTTAACACTTTAACTCGTTGAGTGCCAGAGGGGTTTATAGAGATCTGTGCCAAAGGAGGCACAGATCTGTAAAGACCCTCGGCTACACCACCAGGGACTGGAGATATAGGGGAAATTTGCAGATGGGGGCATTGTGGAGATGAAGGGGGCATTGTGGAAGGGGCAATGTGGAAGAGGGGGCCAATGTGGGCAATTCTTGCACCAGGGCCCGGTGGCTTCTAGTTACGCCTCTGACCCTTGATATGTCAGGACCATCACGCTTGAACCAGCATGTAAGGACTGGCGATGCTCCTGGCACATCATGGAATTTGGGGTCGCCGCTCCACTGTATGCTGCTCTGTAACCCCGGAATCAGTTGCAACAAAAAAAAATACCTGGTGGTCCTTAATGGCCGGCCAGCTGCGTTGGCCAGTCGTTAAGGGGTTAAGGAGGCTTTTAACTCCTTAAATGCTAGATATAGCTCCATTGCATTTGATTTGCAATGCTTTGAAGGTAGTTTGAGCACTCAAAGGGTTAAAAGAACCATTTTAAATTAATTGGGATTTAAATGTTTTCCCTCTATTGTGCAGCTGGTTTGCTCCAAAACTGCACCTCTTTAGCTTGGTGATGACATCTGTATATTGACTTTTAGCCATGTCCTCCATACTTAGACCTGGATGATAATTGAGCCCAAATTTTATGGTGATGAGTGGATTTTTGATTTACTAGACTTTCCTGAATACAATTTCTATTGAATACATTTAGAAGCATGCCCTATACCTTTATTTTCCATAGGCAGTGGTGCTGCTTTCTGTGCTTTGACCTCCTGAACATTACTACAACCTACTTTTGGCTCAACACTGTCTCCTCTGGTAGTTGATAGTGGACAGAGGTCACGTCAGTGCTCCCTGTGGTACTAATTGTGTAGCTGTGATAGGCTGGTTCCACACTGAGGTTACAGCGTGAAGCACAGCACAACTATTAACTAATAAGATTGCATAGGCAGTGGGGCTTCAGCCCAAACTTAGAACTGAGCCAGGAGTTAATTTCTTCCCTGATCCTTGGACGAGCCCCACCCCTGCATAATGGCCTGAAATTTGGAACTTCACAAGGCATTAGAAGCATTCCAGGGGTTAAAATTCCCATTTCAGTCACTGAGATATGTGGAAGTCGTTATTTGTTCCCTATAGTGCAGTTATTTTTACCCATAATTGCCCCTGTCCTTCTTAGTTCATGATCCTCATAATGTATTAGGTCTTTGGGTACATGAGTTGCGCAGCGCATTGTGCCATTATGCATTGAGTAACCCATTTGCACTCAATGGGCCATATGTTCAAAGAAGTAACAAAATAGCTTTTGTCATTTGTAACGACTTTTCAAAGTACAGTGTCGTTGGGATCATTAGTATTTTCAGAGAGTGTCAGTTGTGATCGGAAATATGTTGTTTGACCTGACTGAAATGGTCGTATGGAACGACAAAAATGTCTTAACTAACAACAAAAATGTCTTAACTAAAGAGAAAAATTCTTACGTTCAGAACTTCACGTTCCCTCCACTTTTTTCTTAATGTACAAATTTTGTCTTTTGCAAGACTTTCTTTGTTGTTGTATACGACAAATTTTCTTTTCCTCTATAAGACACTGGAGAATAGTTTAGCCTCACCCTTGCCCCGCCCCTGTGCCCGGCAATTGTGGAGTTGTGTCGTACACAATGGACAGTACTAGTTTTTTGTCGTATACTCTTTAGAAAATATGTTCTTCAAGCATACAATTACAGTTTTTTATATTTTTATATATTTTTTATATTTTTATATTTATTGGTACAATTTTCACTTGTAATTCAATTCTTTATTCATTCATATCATCAGTTGCACTTTGATTGATTTTAGAATAGCGCTCACCTAAAAAATAGTTTTTAATTTTTTGAATTACTTATTTTTGTCTTTCATGCGACATTTTTTTTTTTTTTATCCCTTTTAACATACGGCCCAATGAGGCTGATGTACTAAAACTGGAGGACTGTGGGACAAACTATTTTCACCATAGGGAAAAGATAACATTTCCAATTGAATTAAATGGGGGTTTTATACCCATTGAATGCTGTAGAGCAGGGCTCAAAATTTCCACTCGCCACTAGCCAATGGCGAGTGAAAATTTAGCCCTGGCGAGTAGAAATTCAGCCCTGGTGGGTATGTTATGGCTTGCAGTGGCGAGTAACTTTTCAGGTCTGGCTAGTATCAAAGGACTTTAAATTATAAGCCCTGCTGTAGAGGTCTCCAAGGCATTGTGAATCAAAGCTTTTGAGACATCTCTAGCATTCAAGGTGTCTAAAGCACCATTTTGGGAATTTGGACACATTTTTTTATTTGTTCCCTGTTTTGCAAACACAGATGGTTTGCTGCGGATTCAATTCTCCTGAGTATATGAGCCTCAATAGGATACCTCTTAACCCTTTTAGTGCCAGAATGGTGAGCAACTCATTGCTCTGCAATGCATTGCATACCCCTCTGGCACTCAAAGGGTTAAATGTGCTTTTCTAGCAAGCCTGCAATGTAATCCTGTTTTGGCCATTCATCTGGTTCACTCTTCCAAGTATAATCATTTTTTTTTCTTCTTTTATCTCTTTACTTACAGATTTTATATTTCCATCAGGGTTTTTGACAGAAATTCCCAAAGATTCAAAACAATTTATTACTGCGTGTCCTCTTCTCCCCTTGAAATATCAATGTGATGAAATCATTTGTGTTTCATTATTTATGGAGTCCCACATATCCTGTGGCTATCATGCTGCTTCAGTTTTTCTATAGTGCGTGTTTCATCTGCCCCCTGTTTTGAATTCACAATGCAGTGCAAATGTAGTTCACTCTGGATTAATCCCCATTTGCATTGTCTTTACAGGTGCCCAAATAATTCTAGATTAACCACTTAATGACCTTTGACATGTCAGGATCGTCACTCCGGTCCCGGCGACTGGTGACAGTCCTGGCACGTCATGGAATTCTGAGATGGCAGAGGGGTGGGCAGAAAAAAAAACGATAAAGCTTTGTGGTCCTTTATGGTCATCCGCCCACTGGATCGGGTGGTAGTTAAGGAATTAAAAGATAACTAGTACCTCCTACATTTACCTTACTATGTCCCAAAAATCCTACTGGACCTATGAATTTTGCTTTTACGGCTTTGTTCGAGATAACATCTTCAATTAGACTTGGATATCATATTCTTGGAGGTAGACATGACAATTGCCTGCAGTTTTTTCAAACCAGAGGGGTTTGAAACTCATGGTGGTTATGCACTAAAATACACAGGTTTCTGGTGAGCTCAAAATAGCATTTGTTAATAGTATTCCAGTAGTTACATACGTGTGTAGTCAGGAGAGCAGCAAGGACTATGTGTTGGCTACATATACAAAATAAATAAAAGGACGATGATAGGGGACATACCTAAATCTGAGGTGCCTTGATGGGGTAGGCAAGCATTTTATGCTTTTGACCAAAAAATATATTACTGCACCCACTGTTTATTATGTATAGTGAGTCAACGTTTTTTTATTTGTTAAATTCATGTTCTGATGCATAGAATCTTTGTACATTGGCTCTATAACATAACTTAGGAACTGGAGAAGTGATATCACTGGAAAGTCATCTCATCTCTACTTTATCACCTCTTTATCACACCTTAGTACATAACCCCTCTGTGAAACAATGTGTTGTTGCACACCTGTCTGGTCCCATAGAGTTTGAGGGCCTGTGTTCCTGAGCACTGTTTGTGGTTCTGTGGTCCTGCTAGTAACTGTCATGTCTGCCTATATGGATATGACATCCAGGACTTATTGATGATTTGTCTCTAGAACAAAGGCACAAGGGCATAATCCATAGGGGCCATAATGAGAGAGGTGTTGTTGTTGTTATTATTAGGAGGTTGTTTTTTTTTTTCATTAAGCTTAAACCTAGTGTTTATGCCATATTCTAAAAATAATAAAATATTGAGCAGTACAATAAGGAAAAAAAGATAATATTTAATTAGTGTCGTGATGATGATTAGAGGTGAAACTTCAATGACTTGTTTTATGTATCAATTTGGCAGAACTTGAGAAAATTCTGATTGCATGTAAATCGTGGATTACATTGCAGCTGATAACTTTATCAATGGTTTGATCTACAACTGTCATGATAGTGTTTAATCAGAATCTGTTGATTAAGTCAGTTTTAGACTTTATGAACTTGGCATAATATAGGCCAAATCAGTTCAGAACAAATCACTGAGGAAAAGAAAGACAGGGGATCAGTGTGAGGGGGGAAGATGGAAATGGGGGGGTGAGACACCTCAATGAGGGAGATTCAGTATGCGGTGATAAAGAGGTGATAAAGTGGAGATGATTTCACCAGTTTATCACTTCTCCAGTTCCTGTGTTATTCTATAGAACCTATTCACTAAAACCTCCAAAGGTGAAGAAATCTTAGTGCATAGGCTCCACAGAATATCATAGGAACTGGAGAAGTGATGAACTGGAGAAGTCATCTCCACTTTATCACCTCTTTATCACCACTTAGTTAATCACCCCCCAGGAGTCCTGTCTTGTAAGTAGTAGTAACTCACTGAAACAGTTTTCCTAGCCTCCTACCATGTTCATAAGAACATGCACAACAACATCTCACAAATGAAAAGGGTACACTCGCAGACCCCGCCTATGCTGTATATGATGATGATGCATTAGTAAGTAGTACACATCAAAACATTGTCACTGTATCATAAATTCACATGATGCTTTAGAAGACCTGTGAGTGCTTGCTAGTTCCTTTACTATACATTTACATCTCTTTTCAGTGATAGCACCCAGGACAGTGAACCTACAAGTGTGCTCCCCACCTGGAAATATGTGGTTGTGTACAGAAGTGTTCATATACATAAAGATATCTACTATCCTGTAAATAAAATCTCAGTGATGTGTATGTTTTTTATCACTCATGGGCCTGATTTTCTCTCTGTTACCTGCAGAATGAACAGAATGGACAAAGCAGACCTCCTTCTATCAACTATGATGAAAAATGGATCAAAATGCTCATCCTGTTTTATAAGGTACAAACAAATGTACTACAGGTACAGATTACAGGTATGGACAAGTAGTGACCAGGACAGGAAACTATTTTGAATGACCATGAGGATGTGAACCTGCTCTTTTTATGTTTTGGGGCATCCTGTTATTGCTTTACCTGCTATCCGATTAATTTAAACCCCAAATGAAGTGTACCCCCTTCCCCGGTTTTGTAAATATGTTTTGGGTCTTGCACAACAGCTTGTTACAGTTACAAATAGAGACCTTACAGAATTATTTTGCTCATCCCTAGTGTATATTAACAGATGTGCCAAACTTTATTATTGGCTTTTTGCAATTCCTCACAGTCTTCAAGTACAGAAACATTAGAAACCATAAAAGAAGTGAATTGCATTATATGTGACTGTTACGAGCCCTCTGTGTGTGTTATCTGGTGCCCTGTGTACTATGTAGTCAAGTACATGATGTGTGGCCAAAGGGAGAACAGTACTGCATGTGACCTATTAAGCATCCAGTGTGCTCTGTGCCTCTAGATAAACACATGCTAAGGCTGATATACTGCGAAGGACTGGAGCAAACCAACTACATCATAGGTGACAAAAGTTCCCATTGATTTAATGGAGCTTTTAACCCCCACCCCCATGTTAGATAGGTCATAGGGACTTTTAGGAGTGTTTATTTATCCTCTATGGCACAAGAGTTACCCCTGGGGCTCGATTCTATCCCCCCCTGTATTTTTTAAAACCAGCTGTGGTTTTGACAGCACAGTTTGCTGTTCTATTAACTGCACTGTCAGCATGCACCAACCCGCAAAAGTGTCCAAACTGCACCCATTGGACACCACGTAAAACAAGTAAAATTTGGTATCCTATTCCATATGGTGGCTTCACTGCATGTTAAAGGGATAGTAATAATTTATTATTACTATGCCTCATATTGTAGATATTTGTAAAATAATTTTATAGCCCCAGGTTCATCTTTCAAACCTTTATGGTTTGAGAGATAACTGAAGGCAAAGTTCCCCCTCCCTCCCCTTTCCCTGAAGTAAGCATTGTACTGACTGCAGGGGAAGTCTGTCGTACAACAGGCTTGCGGCTCTGCAGCTGAGCCGAGATCCCATTAGTGAAAAATAATTATTTCACTGAAACGGTTTGCAAGCACATGTAGAAGACTGGTTCAGTGAAATAATTCTTTTACACTAACGGGATCGCCCAGCTCTGTATCAGCCGCAGCGCGGGTAGACTCTACTGCGCATGATTGCAGCACGCGCAGCAGTGTCTACTGCACATGTTGCAGCGTTACACACGATTTAGCGAATTATAATATAGGATATGTACAATAGGGGGATAATAATAATAAAGTATTACTATCCCTTTAAGGAACACACTTTTCATGGTGAAAAACCTGCACCATGAAAAAGAGGCACAGAGTCCCTAATGTGCAGTGAAAACCAACAGTGTGCTAGAAAACCGGTTTCCAACACACACCTGTGGTTAAAAAAAAAAAAAGATTAACCCTATGAGTGCCAGTGGGGTATACAACCCATTGTACAGATTTGCATACCCCACTGGCACTCAGAGTGTTAATCTCTAAAGAATTAAAACATGTCCTGAAAAATAAATACTGACCTGTAATCCTGATGTTCAGCGGGGTCCTCGGCACCTTGAACAGCTACTGGCCATCTTCTTCTTTAATCTTCTTTCTTCTTTTTCCCTTCTTCTTCTCTTATCTTATTTACAATCTGTCTTTACAAAAAAAAATCCAATGAGTTGTTTTTGTGTTAAAAAAAGACCCTAAATGATGCCACACTGAACCCTTTGAATGCCGGAGGGAACCCCTCCTGTGCTCAAAGGGTTAAAAGAAGTGTGGCATCACTCTTCAAATTAAAGCATAGACATTGCCTTTTGTAATCCAAAAACATTCTTGTGGGACCAGTTAAAAAAAGTATGCAAAGTCCTGACCAATGTCCTGTCCCACCACCGCTGGCTCTGCTGGTGGCGGCAGGCATGAAGATGGCCACAGTCCCCCCCGCCTACCTATCGGGCCATTGCCCAATCCCCAATGAGAGAATTTTGAACAGAGACTGGCTTTTATATGACAGTCTCTGGTCAAAATGTTTGCCATCCTCCAAATGGCTGGGATATGTGCTTACGCACCTCAAGTCCTGATAGGGCAACCAGGTTACAAGGAGGAGTTCAAGGAGCAGAAGAAGAGGGCAGCTAGTGCAAGAATGCCGCTTGCTGCCCCAATTTCATGGCTTCATCCAGAGGGGGATCCTGGTTATTCAGGTGGGCTCTAAGTAGTCTAAGATTATTTTAATAAATAACAAAGCATAGAGGAAGCAGCCGGTGAGCGCAGGAATGCTGCCCGCTGCCTCCAGATAGGGGGTCCTGGATTCCAGGGGGCTCTGATAATGGAAAGGGAGGCAGGCATGTACTGGTATTGAGGTGGGAAAGGCTGGGAAAGGCTGGGAAAGAGAAATGTGATCGAGGGGGGCATTTTCATTTTTTTGTAGTGGTTTGGTTTTTTTACTTGTGTATAATACACACCTCCCACTTCTTATAAGGTGAAATGGGATAAAAAGGTGTGTATTATACCCGAGATTTTACTGTATATTTCAAGCAGCCACATTGATTTATTTCCAATCCCTCTTTTATGTTGTTTTCCACCATAAGGAATTAATACAAATGCACAGTTTATATTATCATCATCATCAGCCATTGTTGATCCACTGCAGGATGAAGGCCTCCTCAGAAAACCTCCAACTTCAGTCATGTGCCTTTTGTTGCCACTGTGTACCAACACATTTGGTAATTTAATCTATTCATCTAGTCTTTGGTCTTCTTTTTGAGTGGTTAACATTGAGTGGAATCCATGAATCCATTTCATTAGTTTGGTTCATATACTGACAGGTTTTCTTGCTATGTGATCTGCCCATTTCCATTTCAGGCCCATTACTCTTTCAATTATGTCATAGACCTTTGATTGCTGCTGAATCCATGCACATGTTTTTTGGTCTCTCTGTTATTTTCAAAATTCTTTCTTTCAGAATTACTTCTCTATGTAACCATTGTTTTTATACGGCTTTGGCATTCAGTGTCCATGTTTCACAGCCGCACATAAATATTGGGAGGACACATTGGCTGAAAACCTCTAGCTTGAGGCACAGTGGTAAATTTGTCTTAAAGACAGTACTACTAAGTTTTCCAAATGCTTGCCATCCTAATTTTATTCGTTGCTCAGTTTCCATTATGGTGTTTGCATCTGCTAACATTTCCTTCTACTGTGATTTTTCTTAGTATGGTAAATTTGTTAAACATGCGTTTTGCTGAAATTCATCTTCAGACCAAAATTTTTGCTCATCAATGCATTCAATGTATTGTTGCAGTTCTGTAGGACTATTGGCAAAGACAATTTGATATCATCTGCAAAACTTAAGTGATGTAGGTAGTCTCTGTTGATCTTAAAGGGATAGTGATACTTGCAAATTACTAATCCCCATATTGTAGCTTTGTTAAAAAGAAACTTATTGCCCCCAGTGTCATCTCTCAAACCCTTATGGCTTGAGAGATGAAAGCGCTCAAAGTTCCCCCCTCCCTCCCCCTTCCCTGACTGAACGCTGACTTCAGGGGAAGCTGTCGTACGACAGTCTTGTGTGCATCAGGCGGCTCTGCAGCTGAGCCGAGATCGCGTTTATAAAAAATAAATCTTTCACTGAAATGGTCTTCTATGTGTGCTTGGTTTGTACTTGGTTTGCAAGCACATGTAGAAGACCGTTTCAGTGAAAGATTTCTTTTTTATAAACGCGTTCTCGGCTCAGCTGCAGAGCCGCTTGATGCACATAAGACTGTCGTACAACAGCTTCCCCTGCAGTCAGCGTTCAGTCAGGGAAGGGGGAGGGAGGGGAAACTTTGAGCGCTATCATCTCTCAAACATAAGGGTTTGAGAGATGACACTGGGGGCAATGTTTCTTTTTAACAAAGCTACAATATGGGGATTAGTCATTTGCAAGTATCACTACCCCTTTAAGATCAACAGAGACTACCTACATCACTTACGTTTTGCAGATGATATCAAATTGTCTTTGCCAATAGTCCTACAGAACTGCAAGAATACATTGAATGCATTGAAGAGCAAAAATTTTGGTCTGAAGATGAATTTCAGCAAAACGCATGTTTAACAAATTTACCATACTATCCCTTTAAGCCTTTTTTTGTCTCAATTTAGTTTGTGGAAAATTTCTTCTAAACAAGCAGAAAATAGTTTGGGGGAGACTGTCACATGTTACCTATTCTGTGGTTGTTATGGGAATTTTATTGCACCTTCTACTTCTTTACCAAAACTTCTGGCACAGCTTCAGCCTCTGATATTGCATTCAGTGGTTATCCTTCATCTTTATAAAGATTCAAATAAAATTCTTCCACTCATTTTAGTATTTATTGTTGTACCATCTTCAAGCTTTAGTGCTAACATTTGTCTCGCATGTGCAGCCATCTTGCGTTTTGCTTCTTTAGCCCTTGATTTTCTTCCAGTGTCCTTTTGATGAACTCAACATTGAACTTGCGCATTTTTCCTTTTATGTGTTTCCTTATGGTATTGCACCTTTCTACATATTGTACCCTGTTTCCAATATTACAGTATTGCTTAATTTCTTGTTGCTTTTTCATCATGGCAACCGTTTCTTTTGATTATTCATGTTGTTTTTACTTGTTTCAAAGTAGGTTCAAGGGCATGGGCAGTAATTGCTTTACCTGCTATCTGTTTAATTTGAACCACAAATCAAGTGTACCCCTCACTTTTCCTGGTTTTGCAAATGTGTTTTGGGTCTTGCACAACAGCTTGTTACAGTTACAAATAAAGAACTTACAGAATTATTTCACTCATCCCTAGTGTACATTAACAGATGTACCATACTTTATTGTTGGCTTTTTGTGATCCTCACAATCTGCAATTACAGAAACATTAAGAACCATAAAATAAGTGAATTACATTATATGTGGATGTTACAAGCCCTCTGTGTGTTATCTGGTGCCCTGTTCACCGTGTAGTCAAGTACATGATGTGTGGCCAAAAGGAGAACAGTACTGAGTGTGACCTATTAAGCATCCAGTGTGCTCTGTGCCTCTAGATAAACACATGCTAAGGCTGATATACTATGAAGAACTGGAGTAATTCTGGAGCAAACCAACTGCATCATAGGTGAAAAAGTTCCCATTGATTTAGCTTTTAACCCCTCAAATGCTAGATAGGTCATAGGGACTTTTAGGAGTGTTCAATTGTCCTCTATGGCACAGTTGGTTCAATCAAGATTTACTCCAGGTGATAAAGTAGCGATAACTTCTCCAATGATATCACTTCTCCAGTTCCTATGTTACTCTATGGAGCCTATGAACTAAGCTCTCCAAAGCTGAAGAAATCTCAGTGCATAGGCTCCATAGAATAACATAGGAACTGGAGAAGTGATATCACTGGAGAAGTCCTCTCCACTTTATCACCTCTTTATCACCCTTTAGTGAATCTCCCCCCTCATAGTACATCAGCCTCTTAGTGTGGATATTCAGGTGCATATTGTTAAAAGGGCAATATATCCTAATGTCCATAAGGACAAATTAAAAGTGGAATAATTCCAGGGCAAACCTACAGGGGAGAACTAAAAATTAGCATTGATTTTAATGGGGCTTTCAACCCCTTGAATGCTAGAGAGCTCTCCAACGCAATGTGTTAGAGACCATGCTTGCATTCAAGGGGGTAATCTTCCCATTTAAGTCAATGCAAATGTCAGACATTATTATTTACCCTATAGTGCAATTGGTTATCTCAGAATTCCTCCACTCCCCATTTGAGCATACAACTGTAAGAATAAGGGCTCTTCATTTCTTCAATGGAAGGACTTATCTAGGTAGGTATGCTTCCGACGGCACCGAGTTATTTCTATTCATTGTGTTTATTTGCATTTGATCTCTGTTGTAGTCTCCGCAATTGTCTTCACCTTTTTTCCCAAAGCCCTGAGATGAGAAAACAGACATTGAGTAGGATTTCAAAAACAAGCTATCTTACTTTGGCATTTGTAGAAGTTCACAAAGCTTTGGCTTTGAAGAAGCAACAGCTTGTGGAGTTAGTTGAATGTTAGCAAAATACAACCAAAAAAAAATAGTATAAATATCACAGCCTCTCAGACTGGGCTAGGGTTAGCTAGTGTACAGAGATGCGGAGACACACCAGCACCGACACAGTGTTGTAACCCAACTGCAGATTCTGGCAGTCAAACCTCAGGGTGGAATCAAGAGTCAAGGAATAGCAGAGGTCATAGGTAATCCAGGAGTCGGTACACAATTAGTCGGAGAATCCGAGTCGTCTATACCTTGGGGTCGTAGATATGTGGAGAGTCATAAGGCAAGCTGGAGTCAGTACACAATTAGTCGAGCAGGCAAGTCAGTCGGTACCTTGGGGTCATAGCTATGCGGAAAGTCATAAGGCAAGCCAGAGTCAGTACACAGGAAGTGGCTTGAAGCAATGGAGCAAAGAGTTGACACACAGGATCTCGAAGGATAGTCGGATACAAAGCTGGGGTCAGGAAGCCAGATAGACGGTACAACAAAGTTCAAAACCAGGTTACAACAGGAATCAGGATAACAGGTAAAAGGATGCTGAGCACTGACCATCCAAGGGCGAGGAAAGTGGCAAAGTCCAGGGTATATGTAAGCTGCAAACAGGTGTAGGAATTCAGTAATCAGATCTAAGGCTGCCTCTGATGGGGAGGGATAAGAGGGGTTGTGACAATAAAGTGTGGAAAGAAATGAAGACAAGTCACAAGAAAACTGTTGAAAGCCTACTTACCGACTGTGAGAGCACTGTTGTGACGTGTCTTCCTTTATTTCCACACTTCATACTCTTTTATGGTTGTATTTTGCTGACGTTCAGCTAACTCCACAAGCTGTTGCTTCTTCAAAGCCAAAGCTTTCTGAACTTCAAGTGCCAAAGTAAAGTCGCTTGCTTCATTTTTTGAAAGCCTCCTCAATGTCTACTCAGGTCGCCTATCCAGACTCCTCACTGTTCCTCCCACACCTTATGGCACACCTGATGTCCCTGGATCCCAGCGCAGTTCTGATCTGTTTAGGCCTCTGCTGCCTTCACCCAACCCTCTCATATGCATCTCAAGAACTCTCACTGCTGCCAGTATCACAGGGATGCTCCCAGTCTTGCTGAGTGCTGCCCCGGCTCTATCTCCATACAGATTGCCTCTACTGCAGCTCCTTCATGTTGCCCTTCTGCACTGCCTTCTGAAACACCACGTTAAATAACAGAGAAGGGGAGATAGAGCCAGGGCAGTGCTCAGCAAGACTGGGGTGCACCCTTTCAGTAGGTGACATGACAATCTTGCGCTGTCATGCAGTGCAAGATCCTCATGTCGCCATTTTTATTATGGCGACATGCTTAATGTGTCATTTGGTCGTACTTTTTCATGTGCAACCTTTTAAAAGTAAACCATGCCTTTGTCAGGTTTACAATGCTGTATTGTCTGCTTCCCAAAAGCCCCTTTGCATATTGGAATTTGGCCATTTTCGTATTTCTGAAGTCGTGTTTATAGTTTAATGTGGCTATTCGCCACATGCACTATGCTCTGGTTGCTGGGGATGCTGTTGGAGCTCACAGAAACAAATTCACGTCCCTGATGTTAGAGAGCTGGGGATCTTGCCAGAGCTTCTGATCAGCTGAGGGATATAAAAAGTGCAGAGCTGACCATCAGCTGCTCAATGTAAGCAGTGCAGTGCAATGCCAGCATCTGAGGGCTCCAATCAACTTACAGTAATGTGTAATTTTATAATATGATGCTGCATGTCTCATATTACACATATTAGACAACAGCACTATAAGTTGATTGGAGCCCTCAGATGCGAGCGCAGCTCTGCTCTGTCTACATTACTAAGCTGATAGTCAGCTCTGTTTACATTCATCAACTGATTGTCTACTCTTTTGTCTGCTTTGTATTTTTTACATGGAACAGCTGATCAGCAGCTAGCGTGGAGGTGTCTGCTCCGTGGATCGGACTTTATATAAGCTTTAATTATTAACTAAATAAAGCAAAGCATCCAAGTCTTTTTACTATAACTTTCATAGTTTTAATGTAATCTGGGTCTAAAGTTTACCCCTCCCGCCCCCTTTAGCTACGTCAGGGCTCTATCTGACAAACCTGGATTCTGGTCAGCGGACCAGACGGACCATCTGGAGTGGATACACAGCAAATCTTCCTGAGGATGGTCTACTGCCGCAAACCGTGGCCACTAGTGTTGAGCGAGCACCCCGATGCTCGGGTGCTCGGGTGCTCTGACCGAGCACCCCCTGAGGCTCGAGTGCTCGGCCGAGCACCCGAGCCCCATTGAAATGAATGGGGCAACACCAGGCACCCCCTGCTCTGATGAGGGGAGGGTGCCTGGTCAATGCCCCCTTCATCTCCGCTATGCCCCCTTCATCTCCGAATGCCCCCTTCAGCTCCGCAATGTCCCCCTTCAGCTCCGCTATGCCCCTCTTCCACAATGTGCCCCTTCATCTCCGCTATGCCCCTCTTCCACAATGTGCCCCTTCATCTCCGCTATGCCCCTCTTCCACAATGTCCCCCTTCATCTCCTCTATGCCATAGAGGAGATGAAGGGGGACATTGTGGAAGAGGGGCATAGCGGAGATGAAGGGGCACATTGTGGAAGAGGGGCATAGCGGAGATGAAGGGGCACATTGTGGAAGACGGGCATAGCGGAGATGAAGGGGGACATTGTGGAAGAGGGGCATAGAGTCTATGCCCCTCTTCCACAATGTCCCCCTTCATCTCCGCAATGCCCCCTTCATCTCCGCAATGCCCCCGTACCTCCAGTCCCTGGTGGTCCAGCGGAGCTTCTTCGGATCTGTGCCTCTTCCGGCACAGATCCCCGCCACCCGAACATGGCGGGAGAGCACATGGCGGTACTCGACGAGTACCGCCATGTGCCGAGCAGAGCGATGCTCGAGCCGATCCGAGCATCGGCCGAGCACGCTCGCTCATCACTAGTGGCCACTTTGTTGAGGGTAGGAGGATTAAACTTTCAATCCAGATAACACTAAAACTATGAAAGTTATAGAAAAAAGACGTGGATTCTTTGATTTATTTATTTAATAACTGCAATAGTAAAGCTTATATAAAACAAGTATTACTATCCCTTTAAGCTCTACATTTTGAAGTAGAAATAGTTTACATCAACCATTTGAGTGTCTGAGGGATGTGAATCATATTGCTCTACAATGTATTGCAGGTGACTGTTAGAGTAAAAGTGATAGCTTTATTGGCTCTAGGATGCAATATTTAGGTCTCTTCTTCAGGCATATTTCTATAGAGACCTAGTTGTCTTGAAAGCTTGCATCCTTGACCCACTCAGTTAGCCAGTAAAGGTATCACTTTCACTCTACAGGTCTCCTGCTTTTTCTACGGCCAATAGGGTAACACCTTTTACCTATATTCCAATGTATTGCTCACTCCTCAGGCACTCAGAAGGGTTCAGGGAGAGCTGCTGTTTTTCTTGGTGCCAAAGTCTGAGGGTGAAAGCATCCTCTCTTCTCTCCTGTTGCCATCACCAAAACAATGACAGATTTATGCCAACACCTTGGTCAATGTCTCTCTCCCTCCCCTTACATACTTAAATCTTAGTGCATATGGTGGTATGTCATGTTCTGCAAATATTGTCAGGCACGCTTCACCTTTACATCAAACTTTTGTGTTTCCCAGAATCCATCTTATTACATCAGAAACAATATGCAGAATGTAATCAAAGAAGCATAACTAAATATAACCTAGAGCAGTTAATCGCAGGCTAAGAATGGTATAAGAGGTGTGTGCTGGCAGGAAAAATATTTCCTGACATTTTGAATATCAATGTCCTGTCCCATCCCATTTCCTCAACATAAGAAAGGAAGGTGCAGTGTAATGAGTTTCCACGATAAAAGGGTCACTTTCCCATTCAAATTATAGTCTTACTTTGACTAACACTTAAAGAAATGTTAACATCTGAAAAAGAAATTGGTTGATACACCTTTAAATATCATGGATTTTCAGCTAAAAAAAATTATGGGCCAATGGGCAGTCCTATTCAACAAAGTAAATTCTGCATAGGTGCTGCAGAACAATGATCTTTCAATATAATAATAGAAATTATGTAGTCACTCTGTAAACATGATCACTCATAGGGATTGATACTTTACTACACCATTGAAAGACAGATAGATAGATAGATAGATAGATAGATAGACAGATAGATAGATAGATAGATAGATAGATAGATAGATAGATAGATAGATAGATAGATAGATAGATATAGATCGATATGATATAGATATAGATAGACTGACAGATCGATAAATATTGAGAGATTTTGATAGATATGATATAGTCGATAGACTGACAGATAGATAGATAGATAGATAGATAGATAGATAGATACTGAAATATATAGATAGATATGATATAAATAGATTGACAGATAGATAGATAGATAGATACATACATACATAGATATAGATAGGATAGATATGATATAGATATATATTACCATTCAAAAATGTGGGGTCACTTCACAAATTACCTTGTTTTCCATGAAAACATACATCAAATAAGTTGCAAAATGAAATACAGTCAAGTTGTTAACAAGATTAGAAATAATGATTATTAATTTAAATTACTGTGTCCTTCGAACTTTATTTCTTCAAAGAATCCTCCATTTGCAGCAGATTTTTCATTAAATATCAGCTGTTTCCAGCTAAAATAGTCCTTTACAACATTAACAATGTCTACTCTGTATTCTGATCCATTTGATGTATTTTAATGGACAAGATTTGCTTTTCTTTCAAAAACAATGACATAACGGTTGTGTAGATAGATATTGCAAAGCACAGTAAGCACTTAAGGGGTTAAAAGGCCCAATTCAATAAATGGGAATTAGGGCACAGTGCTGCTGTATCACTTTATGTATATAGCCTGGTTGCTGGGGCACAAATCCGTAGTAATAATATAAGAAATGAAGATAGGTAAGGCAATTCGCTTTGGAAACCAATCAACCTGTTGAACAAAATGAGAGGTTACTTTCCTTTCTTACCTTTATGCTGGAGTTTGGGGAATGTGATAGTGTAGTAACCAAAAGTGATTCTGTTATATGATTCTATCACTTCAAAGAGATTTGAAAAAACAAAACAAAAAACAACTGAATTTTGTATTGTCTGGTAGTTACTGGTCCTATAATCATTTGTGTGAGTCGACATAAAAGTTGCCAACAGTATAAAACTTCATATACCACAGCCTGCAGCATTAAATATAATGAGGTGTGTATAAATGCAATTGTGGCGCAAACCATCTCGTCCATAGGGGACAGATAAAAATACCCATTGATTTAAATTGAACGTTAACCACTTGAATGCAAAAGAGATTCCCAGTACAGAGCAAAGCAATGTGTGGAGACCTCACTAGCAATGTAGCAATAATATATTTATCATTGCTTTTAACCCCTTAAGGACCGGCGCGCACACGAGCAACCGGTATTTGAGGACCACGGGGCTTTTTTTTTTTTAAGTTCCGGTTCAGGGCTTCCTGAGCGGTGTGCAGCCGCACCGGGAGCCCTGAACTCCATGCCGTGCCAGGACCATCACTGGTCCTTAAGTGCCGGACCGCCTTGACGGTCCTGGCACGTCAATGCTCCTTAAGGGGTTAATGGAAACTATGCATATACTAGTCAAAGCATGTTAACATGTCATTCATGCACTGGGTGTTGGTGGTGTCATTATTGCGAGAATTTTTATGTAAAAATATGTTAAAATATGTTAAATATATTGGTGGAGGTATCTCTCTGATCCCTGCACTGGCATAAATAACCAGAAAGATGGCCTTTTTAAAAGGCTTCATGAGCGTACATAAATCACACATTACTAGATGCCATTGTCCAGGTGACAAAGAAGCCTTCCATGTGCACATTGCCTATTCAGTGTTGTTCTGCTCATAAATATGATGTAACATTTGAAATGTGGGATTCCACCTGGTAGGGACCTCCATTTAAAGGGATAGTAATACTTAAAATATATAAAAAAAATATGTTGTAGGGTTTATCCCCCTGAGTAAAACAAGCAAACTCCCACTGCTGAAAGGTGTTTCATTCAAAAGTTATTCATTTTCAAAGTTGAATTATTTAGGTGAAATATCATAGTGGCCTGAAATTGTACAGTGGCGCTGTTGCTACACCATCCTATGGAGATTTATGGTCCCGGGACCAGAGCTGTCCATAGGATGGTGTAACAACAGCGCCACTGTACAATTTCAGGCCACTGTGATATTGCACCTAAAAAATTCAACTTTGAAAATTAATAACTTTTGAATGAAACACCTTTCAGCAGTGGGAGTCCCCTTGTTTTACTCAGGGGGATAAACCCTACAACATATTTTTTTTACAATTTAAGTATTACTATCCCTTAAAGCTGGTGATAGGGTATGTGGTTACACTCTTTCAGGGAATAGAAAGCATGGTGAAAACTGTAGGACTGACAAAAATCTGCACATATTTTGTGGGCAATATTTAGCATTTTTCTTTGAGTGTTTCAGATTCTGAGCAGAATTGATTAACAGTCTAAGACATGGGTAAATCATGATATTTGCACCGTAGCTTTCTAGAAGTGCAGTACAAGCCATAGCTTTATGACCTGATGCAGTTTGTTTAACACATCTACAGCTTTATGGATTTATCTTTCAAAGCTATGCATGCATAAAATGGCATGATGATGGTATGGTGTAAATTTCAGCTGGCATTTACTACTACTGGCAGAGGAAACATTAGCAGTGATCTGCTGCTGGAAAAGACCACTGATGGAAAACATACTTAGTGAGCAGTGACAGTCATATAGTTTGTTCTTTGACCACTTATCCACTATCGGTGTTCAGGTGAACTTTCTACCCATATGATGATTCAAGCATCTTGCCCATCGCACTAACACCTTAACAACCACCCGATCCATTGAATGCTGGGATGGCAGAGTGGAGTGCAACTGCACTGTCGTCCCAGACTTCCATGACGTGCCGGGGACACATGATGTGATGGTTCCAGCACTTAAGGACCGGTGATGGTCCTGGCACATCATGTGTCACTAAGGTGTTAACCACCTGCTAGCACAACTTTGGAAAAGCTACACTTGAAAAATGACAGTAGCTTGGGATATGACAGCAGGGTGCAGCACATGACATAAGTTCTTTAAAACCACTATTACTATGTAAAAGTATAGGGCAGCATGTCAACCATTAATATTTTGGCGACATAGACAGAAATGCATTTGGACTATTTTTTTGTAGTAATTGACTTCTTTCTCAGTAAGGGTGCGTTGGCAGGACATATGTGTAATTTTATTGTTTTAACAACATGACTAGTGGTGGTGAAGGTGGTGGACATGGTGGCAGGTGTTGGGACTCTTTGTGTCTTGTCATCTTCAGCTAACTCAGTCTTACTCTTCCCTGCTTTGCATTTGCACAACTGCAGTAGGAAACATTTGTGTTACTGATAAGGTGCAAAATGTTGTCCAACTCCCAAGACATTTACAACACTATTGTGTGCCCCACAGCCTTGTGTACTTTTAGGAGTGATTCTACTGTTGCTAGTTGTCACAACTCCGAAGTCTTGCTGGCATGTTTCCCAGTCAGACTAATGTTTGTGCTTCAGGTGGGATCTGAAGGAAGATCTGTTTACATGTGATCCTATTTTATCCCCTCTCACAAATTCTTTGCGAGATAACAGATAGTAACATGTTCAGCATTTGGATTTCGTGCATAATATCTCAATATTGGAGATTTCAAAAACAGAGGGGTTCCTGACAGACTGCTTCTACTACTATTACTACTACTACTGGCATTAGTCATTGCAATGGTACTAGTAGCAGGTGGCAGTGGTGCTGCACTTTGAACAACAATATAAGCACCCATATCTAGTGTGGTTGATGTTGATCTTTGTTGCTGGTTAATCAAAATGATGAGTGTGACTGGGTGGGGGTTGGTCTTGGAAACAATGGCACTGATTATGATGACCGAGAGGATTAATGTGTATTTTTAGGAATGTTTATTTGTAAAAACTTTACAGTTGATCTCTTAAAGTGTTAGTAATGTTCAAAAAAAGTTTTTTGCATTTAGAAGAGTTAAAAAGCTGAGCTAAATGCAAAAAATGGTATCTCTCAAACCGCTATGGTTTAAGAGATACAGGCGTTTAAAGTTCGCTGTTTCCTACTGACAGCTGTAAAGCTGTCAGCAGGAGATTCGTGTCGGTCGACACAGAGGCGCTTGAGAAGTTCCGAGATCTCGTTACATACAAGGAATCTTATCATTGGAATTGTCTAAAACGTGTGCCTGAACACCAGTCACTCGTTTTAGACCATTCCAATGGAGGGATTCGTTGTAACTAACAAGATTGCGGCACTTCTCAAGCGCCACCGTGTCGACCGACATGGATCTCCTGCTGACAGCTTTACAGCTGTCAGTAGGAAACAGCGAACTTTAAACGCCCGTATCTCTTAAAACATAGCGGTTTGAGAGATACGTTTTTTTTGCATTTAGCTCATCTTTTTAAGCTCTTCTAAATGCAAAAAACTTTTTTTGGACATTACTAACATTTTAAAGAGTTTGTACACAGGCATATTGCTTCTTTTCAGTGTCGGAAGGGTAAACCTTTCCCTTTATGCTATAGGTTATATTTTGACCATATCACCAACAATCTCATTCTCTAATCATCTCTTTTAGAAGAAGTGCAGGACAGTGGAGGGAGATATTGTAAATCATCATCACAATTTTTCATATTGCAATTTTTTTTAAAGTCTGAAAAAGGTTTTTGTTTTTTTTCCTTTCACCTAAGGGGATTTATAGAGCATTGACCACTAAATTGCAATGGAGTGGTGCTCTCATCATCTGTCACAGCAGTTGTATTCACTGCTAAATACTCATCTACTAAAGCAACAACACTAGAACATGGCTCCATGTCATCTATAATGTTAAAAAGTTTACTAGTGGTGGAACTGTTCAGATCACTTTTACAAATAGCCTTCTCATGAGAGGGAGGTTATTTCAAATAGTCCATATAAGCTGCAGCAACCATGGCTGCAGTGTTTTTGTAATACAGCTTCACTAGCACCAACATGTCCATGTACTCCTCCCAATCCTTTCCCCGTCCCTGTGATGATTGGTGGACATAATGATAATAACATTGATTTTTACTATAAAGTATGCAGTATAGCATGTGTAGTGATGTTTTGTCTGCCTGAAAATAATATGTGATGTATGCCTCTGTCTCTATTATCTGTCACTATTACTTTGTTTCATATCAGGTGTAGGATCTCTTGCCTGCCTTTTAGTCAAAAGTGATTTCTTTTGGTAGTTGTTTTAAATCCCTGTCTGTCATCGACAGTGTTACTGTCTAAAAATCACACCCACACTCCCTGTAACTATAAGCAACTGTAGCTCCCTCGTCTGCCTCTACACTAGTAGATATCATTAAAGTTTCAGCAGTTTTATCTTTCTTCCCCAAGTACTGCAGTGTTAGTTATTACTGTATAGTTTAAATTCCTGTGTACATGGGCCACAGTGCCACCCAGCAGCCTCGGCTGGCGACCAGAGCCTCTCTGCTCACCAAGCAGTGCCAGGAAGGTGCGCAGAGAGGACTCCAGTCCAAATTCGGAAAGCCCCGCTCTCAATCAGCCGCAGCGAGATCAGTCAGTCTGTACTGCGCATGACTGCAGCGTGGGCAGTCTTTACTGCTCAAGACTGCACCGTGCACAGTCTCTACTGCACATGATGGCTTCTGACAAACATCCTAGCAAATTATTATATAGGATAGTTCAAGATAGAACTGTTAGCTTCAGAATGGCAATAAAAGTTAAAGCACCCAGCAGCTGGTGTAGACAACTTAGTGCATACCTCAAAATGGATTTGGTTCTAGTTCACTACCACCATATGCCAAGCTAGACCCTTATTGCACCTTAGTACCCCAGGATCCCAAATACCTCACAGAGAATTCCACTTAAAAAAGGTAAATTAGGAGGCGTTTGAGATCCTGGAGTCCTGCAACAAAGTAAACACCTTATATGAATAAAAAGTTATAGGGTTTTTCCTATTGTGTAAAACAAGGGTACTATTATTGCTGGGTGATGATTTATCCTAATGTTATAACAGCTTACACTTTTTTAAAATATTAAACTGTGGTCACCAGGTGGTGCTGTTCCTATCATTGGATTTAGAGAGTCATAGTGAACTATTCAGTCTCTCCCACAGAGTACATTGGCATAAAAACTTGCCTTTTGAACACCAGGTGGAGCTGTTGTTAACATGCTGATTTAAAAAAAAAAAAAAGTCTGCATTGTAATAACTTTTGAATGAAAAATCTGAGATAATTGGGAGAAAAGCCCTGTTACATATATTTATTCCATAAAACAAGTTACAGCTCCTATAACTCTTTGCAATGTGTTGCACGGCCCCAGGGCACTCAAAAGGCTACAATTTAACTTTACCTCTTTGAGTGCAAAAGGGGTGTGCAATGCATTGCTTGTAGTTGTCATTAGGACATTTTGACCAAACTAAGGTAAACGAGAGGTTATTATTGCTATCTGATATGGTTCTTTAAACCGCTCAAATTCTAGAGTGGTTAAATTGAAAAACTCAGAGGGTGGACTGCTGATTTGTCCTAAGGAGAATTTGAAGCTTCTGTAGAAATCACAAGCAGGCTTTTCAGTAGTAACGAGTAATTAAAGAGCATAAGAAAACAACATTTCCTTTAACATATCCTTGTACATGAAATACCTCACTTCAAAGAACTATATAAATGTTTTTATTTCAAAAGATATACACGACTATCACTCACGACTGGCAGATCTACAAGTGAGGGCTTTATCTGTTTTCCTGTGATTAGAAGATACATGCAAGAAACACCTTGGACACATATTTCCGCACATACTTGTTTGAACTTCTTTATGCTTAATTTCAAATGTATAACTCTTAATTTTATTCAATTCTAGGAGTTTTTTACTTTAATTATTTTGTTGTTAAAACATTAGGATTGCATATTTAAACACACAGTAATGTTCAAATACAAGTTATTTTAATATTAAAAATAACATATTTGTAACAGCAGACATGCATTTAAAAGCTTGCAGATCTTTAAAGGGATCTTAGCATCTGGAAACAATTTTGGTGATTTTGACAGAACTTTCAAAATCACCTGTATGTTGCATTAGTCATTTTTTATCTAGAAAACTAGTTTTCGATTTAGGTTTTTAGATTCTGCTATATAAGACATGCAGTGGAAATACTTCCTGTCAGCTCTACATCACCTCATTAACACTGCTCTGCAATGCCCATGTACATTCTGCCATATAAGACATACAGTGGAAGCACTTCCTGTCATTTCTACATCACCTCACTGAAACTACTCTGCAATGTATTGCCCATTTAGAAAATGCTATATAAGACATACAGTGGAGGCATTTCCTGTCTGTCATCTCAGCATCACCTCATTAACAAACACTGCTCAGCAATGCATTGCCCACCTCCTGCATCAAAGAGTTATGTGTCACTAAGTAGGAGAAATAATGCAAGGCTGAGAGCAGCATAATCTATAAATCTAATTAATTCAAAAACTAGTTCTCTAAATAAAAATGGCTAATATAACATATAGGTGATTAGTAAAATTGGAATTTTCCAGTTATTTTTAGGCAATAGAGTCCATTTAAAGTACTCTATATTCTTAAATTCTGGTCTTTCAAGGAAGCTGATAGTTTAGTTATCTTATTGAAGATTCAGGTCTGTGGCTGCTGCATGTTTATTTGAATTACTGGTCAGTTTCTTTCTTTGTAAAAGTAATTTATGACCTGTATCAGAAAAATTAAGGTTGTTCACATTAACCCTCAATGCTCCTGTCCTAAGTCTCTTTTCAAAAATATGTAGGATTATAATCAGTCCAATAAGACTGATGTCTATGTAATTGTGGGAGGAGCTATATACAGGAAGTACAGGTATTACCACGTAAAGCAATTCTGCAGCAAATCAACTGTATCATACAGGACATACAATTTCCCTAACTTCTCACTGATTTAAATGTGGCTTATATCCATTTGTGTGCCAGAGATGTCTCCAAATAATGGCTTGCAGGCCATGAGAGGAGTTGTAGTTTGGCAGCAGATGAAGGGCATCAGGTTGCCCACCACTGCCTGTGGGTAAGCAGAGGCAAACCTAGGTCCACACAAACTAAGTAATGGTAGCAGCTGTGTCTACTTCTTGCATCTCACCTTGGCATGTATATAGCAATATATATATGGGAACTACACTGGCAATAGACTCCAATGACATTGTCTGCACTTCACGGTATGTACTTGTAAGGTCTGTGAGGATTTGTAAGCAGCCTGAGAACGAAGCCGCACTACAAGGAAGTGCAACAGAAATCAGGCTGCTATAATAATAACAGGGGCTCAGGGTCAAAAAGGAGAACAAAAGGAAGCCCAGAACCAAGAACAGGAGGCCCCTATCTAAAGGGAGAAGAACCAGGGACTGACGAGGGAAAGAGAAAACAGGACACGGAGGAAAAGCCAGAAGAAAGGCAAAACCCTTCCCCCTACTCGCAAGAAAGCCCAACAGGAACGAGAGAAGAGGAAGAGACTGCAGAACCAACGGAGAGACGCCACTAGACTGAACTCAATACTAGAGCGTCCGAGCTCCGTCTAGTGAGGCCTTTTATGGGACAGACTGTGCAGGCTGGAGGCGTGGAATGCAGGTGCCCCGCCAGCGGCAGTCTCATAGGCTGCCGCAAGACATCCCGACGGCTGCAGGGCGGCCGCATGGGGAAACCCCCGCTGGAGGTAGGAGGCACCAGCACAACAGTACTACAGCATATGATCAGTGTAGCGTATACCAGTAAACATACTCCACCTTATTGCACAGAGTAGTTTATAACACATTGCACTGCAATGCAATGCACATCCCCCTTTATGCTTACTCCATAGCATGTACAGGATAGTGGAGTAGATTTCCACCATTTCCACTACACAGTGTATATAATACATGGTGTTAGGCAAGGCATAGAAGAAAGGAACCCATAGATTGCACCAATATCCCACCTGTTGACATATGCATCTTTAAGCAGGGAATTTTCAGAATAAGTCTCTTAGTAAATCTAATAAATAACTAATCTAGTTGACCTTATTGTGTAGTTAGTACATATAATCTATATGCATAATAGCTGCTTAGCTGAACAGATACTTCTCTATCAGAATCACCAAAATGTTAGAACATATACAATAAAATGCCATAAGCTCTAAATAATAATATTCTACCAAATGGATGTAAAATACAATATATTCTTTATTAAAACACATATATCTAAATATATAAATAAAACTATATTTGCACAGTATAACTACTGAATCCATTTGTGATATGGCAATATTACCCACTGATCACATGGATATCCACAGCCCACATCGGTTCATATGTTCAGAAAATCAGCACATGCCCTTCGACAATGGCTGGTCAGTGGGGTTTGCCCTAAGGGCATGTGCTGATTTTGTTGATTGTATGACTATAGTGTTATTTCTATATTTAGATATATGTATTTTAGTAAAGAATATATAGTATTTTAGATCCATTTGGCAGAGTATTATTATTTGGCACTTCTTGCAATTTATTGGATAAGTCTCTTAGTAAAATGGCCTAGGTATAGGGCTAGAGAGTCTATTCCAGTGCCGGCTTTTGCACTCAAACATTTTTGTACATCACAGCCTTAACACTGGTCCACTAAGAAGAGCTGGAGCTGGGGCAAACCAAATGCCCCCATAAGGGGGAATCAGAATTCCAAATGTGATTTATAGAAGGCTTTTATCCCTCTAAGTAACAGAGAGGTACCCAGAACAAATGAAGTAATGTGTCAGATACCCCTCTGGCACTGAAAAGGTTAACACACTGGATGCTAGACAGTTTCTAACACATTTCGAAGCAATGCATTAGATACGCTATTATTCAAGGGGTTAAAACACCCCAGAATTGTTCTGTTTGTTCGTACATCAATCTCAATGAGGTTAATGTACTGAGTAAAGTGGTGGAATTCTGGAGAACCATCAGGAACAAAAATATATTCCCATTTATTTAATTCTGTCTTTTAACCCCCTGAATGCTAGTGACATCTTAAAAGCAGCACCGGAGCAGACACAGAACTTCACATGCGGGCACCAAAATATCAGCAAAGTATGTCTGAGTTGATGAAACTGCTCAAATGCAACTCTTAAGCCTGCAACATGAGAATCTCGCCCTTTTGATGTGGGCAAGATTCTCATGTTGCATTTTTCATCCCAGCGACATGATTAAAGCACCGTTTAGTTGGTTGCCCAATAGTGAGAGACATTTCTATAAGATACCCTTTGGACAGAGGAGGGCTGACAACTTGTGGCCTTGGGGGGGGGGGGATTTAAATCAAGTTTTCCATTTCTACTACTGTTCCAGCCCACTGTCCCACTCCGCCCCTTTTGTTAATTTTAAAATTGGTATGTATGTATGTATGTATCTTTATTTCTATAGCTCCATACATGTACACAGCGCTTAAGTAATACAATACAAAAATGCAGAACAGGGTTAAGAGCATTAAGCTAAAGTGCAATCATTGCATTCGTTTTTGGGGAAAGTGCAGCAAGAAAAACATACACTGGGAAAGGTACCCTGCCCCAAAGAGCTTACAATCTAATTAGAGTTCTTGATTACATACAGAGACAGTAGGGGAGGATTATAAGTGCAGTAAGTTTGTTGTGAAGTAAGGCAGCTGATACCAGGTAGCTTACAGTTTAAATGGGTGTACACTAGTGATACCATAGAGCTTACAAGGGAAACTGGTTATGCTTCTAGTGTAACTCCATATGTATTGTATGTCTGTAGGTTATTTGTATAGCTTCATTTCCGTTGTAAGCTCTGTGGTTTCACTAGGGTAGCTCCATTTAAAGCAACAAGCAGGACATTGAGTGATGCAGTGGTCCACCATCCCAGACATATGACTGGCCCAGGGGGCAATTCCCCCTCTGCCCCCAAGTCCAGCCCTCCCTTGCCTCTGGAGACCTCACTAGAAATCAATCGGTTACAAGTTCGATATGGATCATTAGAAGCCTGAGGAATTGTTATTTGTCCCTATAGATTTGTTGGGTTGCTACAGAATTGCACTGTCTTCCTCAGTACATCAGTTCCAATGTGTTGGAGAGACCTCTCTAACAGGCAAAGGGTTAATTTCAGTTACATGTAAACTACACGGTTTATGAAGCTGGACCATTGAAAGCAGCAATTTGGTAATGGAGAATTTCCTGCAGATGCAAATCTAATCATTCTATCAATTAAGACATATCCTTTAATGTTTATGAATAGTTAATTTCCTCTTACTGAAACAGGTTTCCTTTGTGTAATTAAAAGAAGAGGAAGCAGTTCTGCACTGCAAAGGATATTTATAACTTCCTATTAGTGGGCAGAGCATCCTGAGATAATCTTACAGTCACAAATGTAATAAAAAAATGTCCTACAGTCTAAGGCTCCCATTCATAAAAGTCCTAGCCAGTATGGTACATGGTACAAGTTACTGATGAAGAACCCTGAAGTGAGCAGGTTAGGTTGTAACTAGGGAAGAACATGATGATTCTTTAAGTTCTGAATTAGCACAAAACATGCAGTTTTCATTAACACATCTAAGGAAACTGCTATTTCATTTTGTGTTTCCGAAGCTGTTTTAACCAGACTGTAGAAAAATGTGATGTACAGAAAATAAAGCAGGTTCACTTAACTTCAGATGGCACTCAAACAGATTCCCATCTGGGTCACTCACCTGACCGAGATTTCTCAGTAGGTAAGCAGGCAGTCTGCACTGCTGGACAACTTTCCACCTCGCTCACAATTAGTTTCTTCCCTTTCCCCCATTCTGTCTCTGCCTTTCTCACTCTCCATCTCTCCTATTCCTCCTTGCTCTTTCTCCCTCTCTCCAAATCTTCCCCATATTTTCTTGTGGTAGAGATTCATAGATCACTGGTGTTATGTTCATCTCTGCTTGTGACTGGAGATCAGTAACTGCCTCTCTTTCACTCCCTCTTTCTCTCTCTCTCCCTCTCTCGCTCGCTCTCTCTTCCCACCTTGCTATCGCTTTCTCTCACCCCCATATGCCAGGCACTGATGTAAGAGGAACTGGTACAATACTGAGACAAACCACTTGTACTGTAAGGAGCAAATATAAGTTTTTTTTTATATAAATGGAGACAGGAAATGAAGAAACAGGCTGGTGGCAACAAATGACACAACAGTAGCAATAGTAATGACACGAAGTGGCAGCAGATAGTGACACACCTTCACGAGACCAGGGAGGAACAGTGGACCCACTTTCCTCACCCTACACTAGGCAGGTGAGCAGTAACAGAATGGCCCTTGGACTCACACAGGTAGATTGAGGACAGTGCGGGTACACCGCGCACACAGTATGAATGGCACACCTTCACGAGACCAGGGAGGAACAGTGAACTCACTTTTCTCACCCTTCACTAGGTAGATGAGCAAGATCTGAATGGCCCTGAGACTCACACAGGTAGACGTGAGGGCAGTGCAGAGCACTCCCACACACACACACAGTCGGCAGGAATAAAGGAGCGCAACAGTACCCTAGCAATAGGGTATGCAATAGTCTGGTAACCGTTACTGAGGCTAGGTAAAGCAACACACAAACCGGGACGGCCATGGGAGGTCAAACACATGTAATGACCGACAAGCACCGCTAACTGAAGCGAGCGCAGAACGGAAGGCACAGGCAACAAGGAAACCAAAACGAGGCATGGAATGGCAAAGGAGCACAACAACAGAGAGCGAACCAAGAGGCAGCCAATGGTCAGAACCGGATTGGGTAGTCAGACGTTGCCAGTGGTCGTAGCTGGAATGGGTAGTCAGATGTAGCCAGGAGTCTGAACCGGAACGGGTAGTCAGACGTAGCCGGGAGTCAGAGCCGGAACGGGTAGTCAGATGTAGCCAGGTAATACACAGGAACAGTAATGGACCAACACAGCAACAAGCTCAGGTACACCATGAAAGGGCAAATGTAATGACACAGGCTGAGGTTTAAAAACCCTGACAGGTGGGTGGAGAGATGAACTCACCAACATGGTGACGTATAAGAATAGCGACTCAGCGAGAGCGACAGTTAAGAAGTTAATAATGTAGCTGTATGGCAAATCTGCTAGAGGCAATCATGGGGCACCGTGATACCTCTCTAACATCAAAGGGTTAAAAGCCTAAATTAGCAACAACAAAAAAAACCCACAAAAGGTGCAGACTGAGTGGTATTGTACTACTTGTGTTCCCAAGACAATATGCTTACCAGATATTCAGTGTACACGAGCACATTATTACTCCTCAGTGGTTCAAGTTGACATGTACAGGATTTGAGAACAATGAATATAATCATGGGCTGGTTTTATTAACATACACCAAACAAGAAAATACATATAGATGCAATCAGACATGGTGCATGTCTCTTTGGAAGACATTAGGATTACATGATTACATTTAAATACCTTTCCAGGAGGAAGAGCAGTCATTTCTGCATTTTCATCCCCATTGGTTGCAACACTCTGTTATGTCATGCTTTCCCCTCACATAGCATCTTCATGCATCTCAGTTGCATTCCAAACAACAGTACTGTCAGTCTCATCCCCACATCACTTCTAGAAGATATCTGAAATCTGGGCCATTTATGTTTCATACATGGAACACATAGTGGGGTTTGGCTCCACAGAGAATATTCTATGTAACATTACAATAAGCCTGCATTTATACAAAGTTGACATCTTCCTATTTCTATTTAAAAAAAAAAATCATCCATTAAAAAATACTCCTTTACCTCTTTATTCCTTGTGGTGGCATGCTATTTAGATCACGACACATCAATGCCCATTCTTCAAAATGTGAAAGGAATACATATCATTCTACACTGTAAATTATTTATGTTGAAAGTTTATCTCCAGATACAGGTACGTCCATGGGTACCAGGTTTGCCCAACAGTTATGCCAGTTTATTCATTAGACATGGGGGGCAGAACTTCATTAGACATGGGGGCAGACATGGTGGGGACAGAACTTGTGCTGTTTAGCAGGTATTTTAGAACATCCACAGATATGGAGTGTTACATTCACACATGATATTTGTGACAAAAAGAGCAATTGCCTTGATCTCACCCTGAACAGAAGAAGGATTTATTATATGGACAGTGGACATCTACATGGCTACAATTGTCATTTTAAAATGTGCAAAGTGAATATCCCTGTATGGACATTTTAAAACATGGAAACATTTTAAAACATTGAAAAGGAATATCCTGAAATGGAATTGTAGTGAACTAAATGATTTTGAGCATAGGAGGATTATGAAAATCACTTCCTTGAAAAAGGGTATGAAGAACCTCTACTAGGCTGAGCATTAACCAGAACCAAACTTCTAGAGATTAGTTTTTGGAACCAAAACAGAAGAATAATAGCAATATGAGCAAATTTGAGATGCCCTTCAATTATTTGCATCCAAGATCCAGTCTGTCACTAATAGAAACATGGTAATTCTGTAGGAGATTCCACCACTAGTGGATGAAGTTGCAGATAAGGTGAAGCTGGTCTTCAAGAGGGCTAGAAATGTAAAATTATTTATTATGTTTAGCAAACCAAAACATATACCTTCAACTTCTCTGGAAAAAGAGCACTTTTTAAGTACCCCAAGCAATATTACTGACAATTTTAGGTGCAACAACCATTCCCGTACTAACAGCTAACATATGAAAAATAGACACAACACCTTCCCAGGGATTAATCCTCCAACAAACTTACCAAGTGGATCATTTCAAGAACTGTGGAACATCATACCATATTTGTTGAAATATAAAACTCTGGTTATTTGGCAAACCCCACCCCCTCAAACTTTTGATCTTTATGAAAAAATAGACAAGACCCTAATATATAGTGACTCACTTTATGCATTTTTTGCTGGACATTGTGGGTCACATAGACCAGTCCCACACACACATTCTCTCATAGGCTCACTGCTTTTAAGTGCGTTATTTATCCATACACATATTTACACACAATATGCACCATGGACCTCATGCAACATTTTATAAAACAATCCTGGCTCAGGTCTGCTCTTCCATTATTCACATATGGTCAGTGAAATAATTAAATGATGGCTGCCTCACATCGTAAGTAGGGACGGGAAAAACATTTTGCTTCAAATGCAAAACATTGAAAAAACTGCATTTCCTGCCATGGCCAAACAGCTGCCTATACATTCCATGTCTGGAATGGAAATATCTCAGTCTCCAAGTCAGATGTCTTCTAGAAGTGGTATTGCAATGAACTGTCAGTTTTGGTGTAACAGAGATACAGGACAGAGCAAAGAGCTGCACCTGATGGGCATGAAAGTACTAACAGGGATCCTCTTCCACCTGGAAAGGTATTTAAATGTTATAATGTTTTGTTTGAGACTTACTTTAGCCCCTGATGAATTAACCAAGCTATCAAGTGTCTAATTGTATCTATATGTATTGTGTTGTTTGGTGTAGGTTAGCAAAACTAGCCAGTGCTTACGTCAATATTTACCAAGTCCTATTCATGCCAACTTGATCGATTGGGTAGTATTTTGCACATTGAATATCTGGTAAGCATATTATCTGGGGGAGAACATGCTGTCAATTAGTCTGATTTTTTTATCCCAGAACAATATTGAGAATGACAGCTACTTTTAGTGCAGAGAGACAATATCGGACTAACGTTTGATATAATTTTTCTACTCAGTTGAGACTGAATTGAAAATGACTTCAATAGGGTTTTTTTGTCTTCCTCTGAATCAACAAAAGGGATAATGCAAAGGCTGAACTTGATAGATTCACTTCTTTTTTAGCCTCATCAACTGTTCCTATGGGTGGAATGCAAGAAACATGTGAAATCACTATTTGCAATGTACTTTTGATGGAAAATTTAGTACCAAAATGTAACTGAATTGTGCGTTTTTTATGAATTATCAATCTTGTGCACTTGTTTGACAAAGGTGTTTCAAAAAGTGGGAGTTATTAATATATCAGTCATCTTGTGCCTAATTCAGCAAAGGAATTAGCACACATTTTCATGCCTCTGGCTACCTTTGCCACTCATTTATGAGCATGTGCTAACTTTGATGTTAATTTAGGAACGTGTGCTATTCAGCATCAAGCGTTAGTATGATTCTTACATCAGAATGTGAGCAATCACACATAACACCCAAACTTATGGCTTTAAAAAAATAGCTAATGCTCCCCTTTCATGCATTCCACCCTAAATGTGTTACAGTGAGTAGTAAGCTTAGCATCAAATAGAACTAACTAGCATAAGTTCTACAATGCGCAATCATTATATAAAGGTTCATTTTTCCACAACTACTTATTTTAGAGAAATATGGCTTGTACAATGCAGATTACTTTAAAGGTATCCACTTTAAAGGGATAGTATTGCTTAATATTGAAAACATATATTCTAGAGTTTATCCTGCTGAGTAAAACAAGGACACTCACACTACTGAGAGATGTTTTTTCAAACATTATTTCAGCTCAAACTTACATTGTTTGGGTGCAGTCCTTCCATGGCCTAAAATGTTAAGGTGCTGGTAGAGCAATAACCTTTCATTGGCTGGTGTAGCAACAGCACCATTAAAATTTCAAGCTATGGAGGTACTATACCAAAAATTGCAAGTCTGAGCTGAACCAGAAAAGGACAGACTTGAATAATGAATACTTCAAAGACATATTTGAAAATGAGAGAAATCTCATGCTAAAATCCCAAAATTCATCAGCACTTACAGCTGACTCCAACATTCTGCAGCACTTGCAGCTGACTCCAATCTTCTTCAGCATTTACAGCTGACTCCCAATGAATTACACCATTGGCCAGTCACCTTAGCTTCAATGGGTAACGTCATCACCCGCAATCTAAGTCCGGGGCAAACTCCCAAAGGGTTTCCTCCCGAGAATAAATCACCATAACTTAACTGCGTAAATTATTGATCTCTAAAAACCAGGCAATGACTACCCACCCCGCTGTGACAGACAACCAAACAACCACGAACACCCCATAGTAGGGAGTAAACGAGGGATGTTTCTCTTTGCCCTGTCTTCCCCAAACAGCCATCCACTTCCTGTCATCAACCTTCCTAAACCCTTTCAATACACCTCCCCCAGCCACACACTCTCCTGTCCAGATCAACCCTCTCCATAGCATGTTTCCCCACCCTGTACACTTCGTTCCCTTTTGGGGAAGCCTTCCTAGGAAAACATTTTCTAAATAAATAAATAAAATAATGAAATACATTTTGAAAAAAAAAAAAAACTCACAGCAGTTGAAATACCCTAATTTTACTTAACAGGTTAAATCCTTCAATTTACATTTTCCATATTACACAATACTATCCCTTTAAGAATAAAACACATACAAAATACTGACAAAATAAATTTCAGTAAAAAAATGACCACATTTCAACAGATTTTTCCAGTAGATTAGAATTGCAAGAAATCCCCACTGGGTTTGAGCATAAAGTAACACAATGTAGCTACATGTCGTTGCCACTAATTGAACTCCAGCCTTCGGTTTTCATTGCAGGGGGTTATAAGCTAATTAGCTTTTGAATTTTAAATGGACACAGCAAACATTTTTTATATTTTGTCTTGTTCAGAATCAGAATGCCCAGAATTCTTTCTTGGTCATTGTTTACAAGGTAGACGATCATGCCAAGAATGTAAGAGACTGACTCACCTTTTTCATTGGTAAATACCCCCTACAGAGCAAGCTACACCACTGGGGGTGGATGATTATTTCACTAACCTTTAAGGAACTTTAAAATGATGAAGTCTTTTATTAGCTTTCAAGCAATCTTTTTTTTTTTTTTTTTTTTACTACTAAATAGTGTTTTTCCTCCACTCTCTTTGGGCTCTAGAAAACTGGAATAATTCTGGGGCAAACCAGCTACATCAAATGTGATAAGTACAAAGTCCCATTAATTTAAATGTTTTTTTCCCCCCTTGAACACTACAGAGATCTTGCAATGCGTTGGAGATCTCTCTAGTGTTCAACGGTTGAAACCCCCTTTTGAATCAATAGGGATTTGGGGAATTTTTTTTACTATCACGCGGGTTGGTTTGTCTCATAATTTTTCCAGTTCTTAGTACATCAACCTCAATGGGGTCAATGTACAAGTATGAGCTCACACTAAATCAGGGGCTGGATTGAATTTATCATCCTACTCTTTGTAATGCCAATTTTCTAAGCGACTTACTCCAAAACCCCATCTCTTTACACCACTTGCAATAAGGAAAAGACAATGGGCAGTCTGTGAGAGGTATGCAACGCAGGAGCTGTCATAAGTTGGCGTGTTAATCCCTTAACAACAGGCTGACGTGCCGCACGACTGGCTGTTAAGGACCAGGGGGCAGTCTTTAAGGTATTAAAAGGTTAAATAGGTTCATGCACTCTGCCTGCTTCAGTTTGAAAAAGCTACCAATGTTTGTCATGATGTTATTCAATGAGCATGGATAAAATTCATAGGGGTCATTAGGATTTTCTGACCACAGGAAGGTAACTGTTTGTATGTGGGGGCTTTATTATTAGGAGCTGTTATTTTTTAACATTTTGGATGTTAGAGAGGTGTCCAATACAGTAAAAAAAGGAGCAGTGTACTTTTTTTTATGAAAAACTTTATGTTATAGAGAAACAGAAGACAGAAAAGCGCAAACCAACAATAAATGATCCTTCTTGGATTCAGTAACAGTTGATCTAATACTCACACCACCAATAGTGTTGTGCTGGTTGTTGACACAACCAGCCATTTCCAACAGGGTATCTCTAGCTGCTCTGATTCAGCTGCTTGTTCCGCAATAGGAAAATCCGAGTCCACAGTATAAAATTAAATGTATTAAAAAATATTGAATATATATCTCTTTTCTTTGCCAACTAACGTCAATCCATACACATAGTATATAAATTGAATTTGCTGTTTGTATCAACAACCAGAACAATGTTATTCGTGGTGTGAGTATTAGATCAACCGTTACTGAATCCAAGAAGGATCATTTATTGTTGGTTTGAGCTTTTCTGCCTTCTGTTTGATTGTATTTGGAGGTTCCTGGCAAGTCCTTTGGGTCCTTTTGGAGAAGCAGCATCCATTTTGCCAAGGTTTTGGGAAGACTGAGTGGGGGCAGTTGGAGTCCCCCATCCGTTCAACTGATCACTTTTAGTGATTGTCCATATTGTGAGTACCGTGGTGTATTGGTGGAGGTCCTGATTTTTGCATACAATATTGCACTAGGAAGCGCCATTCTTTTTCTTTTATGTTATAGAGCATTTCCTGATGAGTCAAACAAGGTCACTCCCACTACTGTCAGTTGTTTTATTCATAACTAGTTTTAAAGCCTGTATACACGGGCCAACACTGGCAACTCTGCAGTCATGCGCAGTACTGACTGCCCGAAAGCACCGCTGTTGATACGGAGCGGGGCACTCGGAATTCAGACTGTAGTCCTCTCTGCGGACCTTCCTGTAAGGACTCCGTTCTGAATTCGGAGCACCCTGCTCCATATCAGCCACGGCATGGGCAGTCTGTACTGTGCATGACTGCAGCGTGCTCAGCTGTCTCTGCTGCGCCTGACGGCTTCTGACGAACATACTTAGAGAATTATAATATAGGATATATAACAGTTCAGATGATCAGGAAGTTAATTTACTGTATGTTTTATTTCCTGATTGTTCTAACTGACAGGAAGTGACTCAGCAGTTTCTATCACATTCTATGGAGAACTGTATGTCACTGACTTTCCTCTCTGTTAGAATGTAACAGAATAACAAATTGGAATTTGACCACTAGAGGGCAATGCTAATGTAAAAAAACATGAGTTTAAACTGTAATAACACTGGAAATATGCATCTATCATCAGTGGGAGTTAACTCAACAAGAAAACCCCTACAATATACATTTTTTCATAAACATAGTTTACTGTTCCTTTAAAGGTGCATTGGCGATGTCTCTAGCATCCTAGGGGTTAAAGAAATAAAATGGATACAGAATTACTATAATCCCAGTGTCCTGGAAATTAGGAGAGCTCTTTCCTAAGACTCCCATGGAAAAACACTCAGTTGGCTCTGCAGCTCTGTCGATAAAAGTAAATTGGCCCAGGAGAGATTTTTCGTTTAACCCTTTGAGCGCCAAAGGCGTACCCAACGCATTGCAAAACACTCAAAGGGTTAAACGCTCTATTTTTCACATGGCCCAGAAGATGGGTTTGGAGTGCAGACCTCTAATCTCTGTTTTGCAAAACAGTTTTAACTTAATCAATGGAAGATTGGCCTGGAATTCCAAAAAACAAAAGCGTATAATGCTATGTAACCAGACAAAAAACATCCCCCTTTGTAGGGAATTGAACAATGTCAAGGGCTTTCATAAGCAAATTGAATTGACTGATTTTATTTATGTGGAATTTAATTACAAATGAAGTAAACCAGTTCCTTCAACTTTCTCATGCTTTTATTCATTTTAAGAGCTGACAAATATGTAAAGAGATGGAGGCATTCAAAGAGTACTACTACTGCCTCCTAATAATAACTTTCCACTTACATTACTATGGGCAGGAAATTCTAATGGCCCTTATGGATTTTGCACTTGTGACTTTGTTCAAAACATGACATCTTCAATCTGTTCTGGATACCATGTTCATGGAGGCAGACATTTTAGTTGCTAGCCTGACAACAAGACCTTAAACTCTGTCATTGCACATGGTAATTGTAACCCTTTAAAACCTTAACCCCTTAAGGACTGGACGCACACGCACGCGGTCTTCATTTAAGGACCTGGAACCATTTTTTTTTTAAAAAAGAATCCAATTCCAGACTCCCGGAATGGCGTGCAGCTGCGCGGGGAGCCCAGAATTTCATGACGGTCCAGGACCGTCATGGGTCCTTAAGTGAAAACAAGCCATGATAGTTAAGGACCCATGACGTGCCAGGACAATCACGGGTAAATGTGCCATAAGGACCCATGACGGTCCTAGCACGTCATGGAATTCAGGTCTTCCCGCGCAGCTTGGGGAGCCCTGAAATGGATCCAATTTTTTTTAAAAATGCTCCATGGTCCTTAAGTGCCAGCCGCAAGCGCATGTGGCCGGTTCTTAAGGGGATAAGGACTAGAGGTGTGCAAAGAATTGCAAAGTGATGCTTTGCACACACCATTTTAACATTTTGAGTGCCATAGGGGTACTGGACAATCCAAGTAAGGGTTTTCTCACCAGAAGACTCACCATTGACTTTGACCACGAGCTCACTGTCTCATTAATTACTATATGCAATACCATACACTACTATATACTATCTCACATGATATACAGTAACAATATGCTAAACTTTGACAATTAATTTCGACACACATAGGATGTGGATCCAGTGAGAAATATTTTTGCCAGGAAGGAATATTTTACCTCTTTGAGGGAAAATTACAAAATATTTTGATAGCGTTTTGTTTTCCTTCCTCTAGGCCAGGCCACGAGTAGGACATTTTTGGTTCTCTAGAAATCTGAGAGTACAACTCCAGTCATTCCTATTCCCAACCAGCCAATAGATGGTTGAGGACAGTGGAGGAAAGCAGGTGTAGTCTCTAACAGCTTGCCAGCCATAGACAGACTACTCCTGTTCTCAAATGCTGCCCTCAAGTACCACTAAACGTATCTTTATTCAAGATTTACTTGCCTGAGAACAGGTGTGTAATTAGTGAATTAGTGATTAGTTCACCTGTCCTTCGATAGGAATTTTGAAAACCTGTACTGTTATGGGTTACAACAGTTGTGAATGTCTGTCCTTGATAAACAAAAGCGCAACCTCTAAATATGCACCGTATCACAATAAAATAGTGAATCCTCCGCTTTTACTATATGCACTCACCGAATAGATCCTTGAATTTTTGTTCATCACTAGCTGGCAAGAGATCTCTATTCCTGATGATCCTGATGGCTTTCCACTCATTGCAGGTTCACATTGGTTTCAAATCGGATTTGAAGGAAACTCGCTAATACGCTGTGTACTATATCCTTTTGGTGAGTGCGGTCTTTTGGGGGTCTTGAGAAGTGGGATCATGTACTTTGGATGCTACACTTTAGAATAGAATTTGTTTTCTATTTATAGTAGTTAGTCTGCACCCTAAGCCACGCGACCCAATTTGACCTGCACAGTAGCACCAGACAGAAAACAAAATGAAAACAGTGCAAACTCCTTTAAGTCCAGTATTTCCGGTCCACAATTTCAGGATAACACAGAATCAAAGGAAATCCCCTTAACAGGGTACTCACATTTTCAAGAGGCCTAACTGCCTCTAGATAAAGCACATCGACCAGATCTGATCTCCAGTCACGGTCTCTCTCTCGCAACTCCCAACCGTTGGGTTCCGTGTCTCCTTCACCAGCCAAGTATCCTCTTCCTTCTTTGATGCAGTTCCTTCTCCCGGCCGTTTGAACCCTATTGGGTAGCCTATAGCCTTTCTATGGGAGTATACTATTTACATCAGCCACTACTGGTAAAAGGAAAGAGACATAGGGATAGGGACACTAAAAATAAGAGATCTGTGAGGAGCGATCAAATATAGGAAAAAAATACAAATTTATTAAAATAATCGTTCCCGGGTAACAACCCTTTACAAGTTAAAAAAGAAAAAGATATATTATCTAAAATTGACAAAGAGATACTCTCCCTACGTGTTTCTTAACGCACAGCTACTTTTTCAAGGAAATTGATCAAAATAAGATACCCCTCAGCCATTTATAGACTCACCCTTCCAATTTTTCCAATCAGAGGACATTAACCTCCTTCCGGTGATCCCAAACAAACATCCATCCACATTACCAACGCCAACTATATTTCCGGGTGCATCACTTCCGACAAAACTCATCACCACATCATGTAGCACCAGACACCACGACTTACAAGAAACAATAGGAAGCAATTAACTCCGTGTTGTAAAGCGGGAACATACCAGAAAGATTACGGTGGAATCAGCGCTGCTAAGGGATCATCATGAATAGAGATTTATTGCCAGCTACTGATGAGCAAAAATTCAAGAATCTATCCGGTGAGTTCATATAGTAAAAGCGGAGGATTCGCTATTTTATTGTGATACGTTGCACATTTAGAGGTTATGCTTTTGTCTTTCTTTAATACATATTGGTCATTGACTGTAAGGTGAGACTGCAGACACTACGACTGATAGCGGCACCCTAGAAGCACCAACTGAGAAACAAACTTTTATTCCAAGTGGACTGTGGTAGAATCGCCTATATTCTCCCTTTTTTACTGCATGCCCTTGATAAACAAAGGTGAACTGTGGCCTTGGTGAACTGCTGTACTTTTTGAACTTCATTGACGATATACATAGGTATCATTGCATAAAAGCTAAAGTGCCAGAGGGGGTGCCCAACACATTGCTTTGCAATGAGTTGTGTACCCCGCTGCCATACAAAGGATTAAGGGGTGAAAAGTCCCTTTTAAATTAGGAATCAGTAACCAAAATATAGGTGATTTTGAAAGTTCTTTGAAAATCACCCAAGTCATTATAAAGTGTTATGTGCACTCAGGGCTGGATTTACATCTCAGGAGCCTGTAGGCATAGAAATCTGAAGCGCACCCCCCCCCCCCAATTTGCCATCTCCACAATGCTCCTAATATCCACATTGCCCCCCATCAGCTCCATATTGCCTCCATCAGCTCCATATTGCCCTCACATTGCCCCCATCATCTCCACATTGCCCCCCATCAGCTCCATCTTGCCCCCCATCAGCTCTAACTTGCCCCCCATTATCTCCAACTAGCCCCCATCATCTCCATATTGCCCCTTACAGTGCCCCCATCATCTCCATATCCCCTCACATTGCCCCCATAATCTCCATATTGCCCTTCACATTGCCCCCATGATCATTTCCATATTGCCTCTCACATTGCCCCCATGATCATCTCCATATTGCCCCTCACAGTACCCCCATCATCTCCATATTGCCCCTGTGTCCGTTTCCTACCCTGGAGAGGTGAGGTCTGTCTGTGCCTCCTCCTTCTGCACAGAGCTGCAGCTGCTGGAGCTCCCACGCGCTCTTCTCTTCAGTAATGCAGAGCGCTGGATGATAATGTCATCTCTCAGCGCTCTGCATTACTAAAGAGCTGGAGAGAGAGCTCAGCAGCTACAGGTCTGTGCCGAAGAAGGCACAGACTGAGATCTCACCATGTTGTTGAGGGCCGCAGGCACCAAGCAGGGGAGCAACCGGGCAAGGGCCGTGGCTAATACAAAGGGCAAGTAAAAAAAAAAGGCAAAAAATGATCCGAATGACAGGCACCCCTCTGTGGGGTGCACCTGTAGGCAGATGCCTACTCTGCCTAATTACAAATCCAGCCCTGTCTGCACTTTAACCACATCGCTGGATAGGAACCCAGCAAATAATCTATTCTGTGGTTTTTAAGGGGTTAACAATTATATTAGACTGTCTTACATTATACCAGGGTCACAGCTAAAATGACTGAACTAAGAAGAACTGAAGAATTTCTGGGTAAATCAACTGTACCTTTGAGGACAAAATACGTCTCCACATTCAAATATCCCATTTACACCAGTGGACATTGGGAACATATTTGTTGCCTATGGTGCAGTTGGCTTGCTCCAGAAAGACTCTAGTCCCTCTTAGTACAACAAAGAGTTTTAGGTGAGTTTTGCAAATTAGCGGTTTGAATATTGAAACGATGGAAGGGGCAAATTGCTCCTTGGTTTTCAGAGCAACCAATCAGCTGTGAGGAGGGGGAGGGTTAGGCTGGGGGTGTGGGAAGGGAGAGGAGGGACTTAAGCTATAAAAGCCAAGGTGTTGGGTGTAAAAGTTAGTAATTACCTTTTGATTGATGGTTCAGTTTCAAAATATTGTGGATTTCACAAGGTCCTGGCTGCACAATGAGCCAAGGTGGGGCCTGGGTACCACCCACCCATCAGACACTGAAGTAAAGGGGAGGGCTTGGGGAAGTGTTGGTGAGTACTGGCATTCACTTGCCCTCACTGATGGAGAAGGAATTGCGCCATTGAGGAGGTCCAGGGTAGGCAACTATGCCTGAGAATTCCCTATTTACCTTAGGTTATAGGCCTCTAGGCTCTGGGTTTGGCCCATGCTGCCACAGATGGATATAGGGTTTTGTCCGTGCTGGTCATAGCCTGGTATGGGGTTCAGTTTGGCTATTGTCCTGGACTCCTGAGATCCCTCATTTGTGGGGGAGGGTCCTCCAAGGATAAATAGGTAAACCCCAATATTGATAAAGCTGTGACCTCTTTATTGCCACCCTAATTTGTGTCTTGTGTGTTTATTTATAAGCATGGGTTTTATTAGAGGTGTTGCTGGGACAAGGTGGGAAGTGATTCATTGTCATGTTATGAAAACTGGGCACATTTCAGGAACAATGAGCTTAATGAAAAAATAAAGCAGCACACAAAATGCTCCCAAGATAAATTGGTAATAATAAATATACACCTCTACGTGGTACAAGTGTTTTTGTTTTTTTTTTTACACTTTTACGTGGTACAAGTGTTTTTTGTTTTTTTTTTCTTCCTGGTGAATTAGCTACTGAAATATTGTGTAAAGCCACATGGATTACTTATAGACATTCATTTGCTTTTAATGCACAGAAGTTGAGCAAATCAACTATGCAATATGTGAGAAATAAAATGCCCCGAATGAAAGTCCTTGAATGTTTGAGATTAAGTCAGCACGTTGCTTCACAATGGGTTGAAAACCTCTGTGGATTCTCTTTTCTTTTCCGTAAATGTTTCTTATCAAAAGCAAATAACTGTACAATTGTCTCAAACCTAAAACCTCTTTATTGGCTGCTTCCAGCCTTTCAATTGAATAAAACCTCAGTCTTCAGCTAGAGTCAATACTTTTAACCTTTTGGATGCTAGAAAGCAGATGTGAGTGACACAAAAATGCTGTGTTTCATTAATCAGTTATGATGCCATCAACTTCCAAATTCCATGAAAGAGGTATGTATCATGGAGGGACATGACGAGAGAGTGAAAGAGGGAGGGCAGGGGAATGGAAAAGATAGAGTGCAGAAAAGAGAGAGTGAGAGAAAGATAGAAAGAGTACTGGAGAGAGAGAGAAAGCGAGAGAGAGAGATTGCAACAGAGCAAAAAGAAGAACGCTGGGGAGATGCCTGAAAGAGAATGGTTCGGGAGCTCAGGAGGAATAAGGAGGGATGGAGAGAAAAAGGGATTGAGGGAAAAGGAAGGAGAGAGAGCACTGGGAAGTGGGAGGGTGGAGGCTGGAGGGAGAGAGAGAGACAGTATAGGTAAGTGGGAGGGTGGTGGCTGGAGGGAGAAGGAGACAGTATAGGTAAGTGGGAGGGTGGAGGCTGGAGGGAGAGAAAGACAGTATAGGTATGTGGGAGTGTGGAGGCTGGAGGGAGAGAGAGACAGTATAGGTAAGTGGGAGTGTGGAGGCTGGAGGGAGAGAGAGACAGTATAGGTAAGTGGGAGTGTGGAGGCTGGAGAGAGAATGAGACAGTATAGGTAAGTGGGAGTGTGAAGGCTGGAGGGAGAGAGAGACAGTATAGGTATGTGGGAGTGTGGAGGCTGGAGGGAGAGAGAGACAGTATAGGTAGGTGGGAGTGTGGAGGCTGGAGGGAGAGAGAGACAGTATAGGTAAGTGGAGTTGGATGTGGAGAGAGTAAAAACAAACGTGAAAGTGAAATGGGGAAAATGAGAGTGATGGGGGAGATCACCAGCACACTAGCCTAGAAATTTGTTACCCCCTAAAGAAATTAACAGAGCTTATCAGGCAGGCAGAGAAAGGGAGGTATAAATGGGACAATACATTCTTATGTATTCTTGGGGGGGATATCTGATAAATATGCCCACGCTCCAGACGAAGGTGCAGTTTTGGCGCCGAAACGCATTGAGCCTTTTACTCGACTTTTGGATGATTTGTATCTTACTGTACACCAGCTCTGGATCCCCTGTTCTTATACTGAACCGTTGCATACAGTGTTCTTTTACTCCAGAGAACGATACGGCTGAGGAGGACTTCAAGCTATACTCTGCATACGGGTGCCGATTACTCCTGCGGGAACATTCCCAAGAGGCAAGAATATCGGACGACGAGTGAGGCTGCAAGTCTCTCCTTTCAAGGCGCATACACTCTGGTAATCAAGTAAGGGGCCATCCATTGACTTTGTTGGATACGTCTTGTCCATACGTTAATTTCATTGTAACTGTTATATCTAGAGACTACATCCCGGTTGAGGATATATAGAACTCTATCACTTGATCATTTTTATTCAATAATAGGAAATATTAACTTCCTTTTTATATTAGGATTGTATTCTATTTTTTAATATTCACCTTTCACTGTATTTGGTAATAAAGAGTCTACCCTTTTATTTTGAATACTCCAGTCATATGTTCAGTATTTATTTTCATATAGGATATCTTTTATTGAGTATTTGTATCTATTTTTATATCATTCCTATTTCTATATTTGTTTATGTGACTATCTTCACTACTACACTTAGATAGTTTTTCTTGCGCTTCTCCTCCTCCCTTCTTGTTTTGGAATAAATATACCCTTGCACAAAACATTAATTTCTATTATTTTCTTGATTTACATTAGCTGCCTGTTCTTTCACTGTCTAAAAAAATAAGAACATTTTTCAAGAGATAGTAACCATTCATTTTGACTCTACATATTCTTACTTTGTTTCATATGGTTTTTTCATATTCACCTATTTTTTTTTACACTTTTATCCACCTGACAATGAACTTCCTTGACCTGCTTACAGAAAGCTTTCTTTCAGGGACTATGAAAGCTGGGATAGTGACAGAATGTAAAAAAGATAACTTACAGCATACAGAGAACTCAGTGCTGCAGGGATGGTGTTTCATTGCTTCACTGTCCTGCTCTGGTAGTAGACTGACTGGAGAGCTCACTGGAAAGAAACAGGGAGCTTACTGGGACTTACCCTGTTTTTTATTTTTATTACATTTTTGTAAGATAATAAAAAAAAAATATGTAGCAATTTTAATTTACATACAACACTTGCAGACTATGTAAAGTAAAAATAATGTTTACTGACCCATGTTTATAAAAACAAACAGAAGTTATTCTGGAGAAAGTCAACTGAACTGCACCATAGGGGGCAAATAATATATCCCTGTAAAATTAAAATGGGCATTTAACCCATTGAATGCCAGAGAGGCCTCCATTGCATTGCTTAGCTTTATTCAAGTGCATGGGAATTTTTAGGCATTTTTATTTGTCCCCTATGGTGCAGTTGGTTTACTCCAGAATAACTCCAGTTTGCTTTTAGAAATATGGGCCACCGTTCCTTTTGAACCACCCGGCTTATAAACTGAATCCACACATGATGTCTCTGGCCTATGGCAGATATAGCCCAGACTACAGACTATTCCAGCGACTAGAAAAGCATGGGAGATGGAAATATGAATAAAAGCCACCAAATATTTAAGCTCTATTTAATATCTGGCAAGTCTTTTCCTGTTGACTAGACCACCCAGAGAACCAGTGGCAAAAAGAGGACGGAACCATAGATGTCTTGTCTCCTATTCTAAACACGCAGTGACACTTACTTTTCTGCTGCATCCAAGTGTGTTTAAAGAAAAATGTGTTCTAGTCTCCTCTAGAAATAAGTCTTAGATTGTCCTCCAGCTTTTGATTACAGTGATCTATATTCCAGACGCAAAACATTTGGCACAAAAGCCTCAATTATGATTTGCATGATTTGCGATGTGGAAATGTTGTATAGTAAATAGCGCCAAAACCAAGAGAAATCAAATATGGTACAAAATAAATACTCATAATTATTAGAAACTCTACAACAAATTTGCTTGGCTTAAAAATTGAAGCATTCCAAGAAACTTGATGCTTACATGAATATCCCAAGCAATAACTGCTTTGCCAAAATTATCGTGATTTATCTTCTTTCTAAAAAAAAAATATATAACTTCAAGAAACATAGTTGTTTTAAGGTAGAATATTGCCATGATGAACTAATGTTGTGTTTGTATTACAAAAGTTTCAATAGCTATCAACTAAAAATGATGCATCCCTTAGATCCATATTCAGGAAGCTAAAGAGGTAATTCTGCAGCAAAAGCTCAATTTAAAGAAGCAGTAAACCTTTTAATGAATACCTTTTGTTATAGAGTGTTTTCTGCTTAAAAAAGGGGACTCCCCACTGCTATCAGATGTTTTATTTAAAGGGTATAACAGTTCAAATAATCAGGAAGTGAATTACAGCACATTTACTTCCTGAATGTTCTTATAGCATTACTCAGCAGTTTCTATCACATTCTACGGAGAACTGTTTGTCAGTGACTTTCCGCTTCTAAAGAATGCAATAGAATAAGTAACTGCAATCTAACCACTAGAGGGCATTGTTATTGTAAAAAAACATCAACAATTTAAACTATAATAGCTCTGAAAATATGCATCTCTCAGCAGTTGGAGTACCCTTGTTTTACTCTACAGGAATGACCTACAATATATATTTTTCATAAAAAAAAAAAGTTTGTGTCTCCTTTAAATCAAAGGGGAATTTTATTTTTTCACTATGATGCTGTTAGTTTGCTCCAAAATTGCACCTGTTTAGCTCACAGAATACAGCAATAGTTTAAAAAAAATAACTTGTTTTCTGGATATAAACTGCTATTAAATTATAATCGCATGATTCAATCATTTTCATTTTTAATTTTTGAAAACAATAAACATATTCTAAAATATGTTTTAAAATATCAATTATTTCTCCAGATAGCCAGCCATAAAATGGGAACATTGCACTGAGGATTCACACACATTACTCCACACCTTACATCATGGGTCCTTTTGCAGACAAGTAAAACCCTAATCTAAAACCCTAATATTTGTGTATTATACCTCAGTCAGTCTTCTGTGTGTAGGGATAGTAATGTTTCATAATAAAAACAGCTCTAATTAATCATCATAGTATTTGGACTTTGGAGAGTGTTATTTCAATTCTGTCAGAATTGTAGTTCAAGAGTAATTCAATGACAAAGTATCCCCTCCTGCCCTTTTTACTGATGTAACACTGTTCAGCCAGATTAGAAGGGAGGTGCCCAGGTAGATTGCAGAGAGGGACAATCTTCAATTAAGATAAGGGAAAAACCTGAAAAACTTGTCAAGGGGGGCAGGGCTTTCATTGTTCTCATAGGAAGAAGATTGTCCCCTTCTGTTATCTGTCTGGTCTATGGACTGGATTCCACATCTGAGAAGAGATGGCTTACACTAGGTAAAAGGGGCAGGAGGGGAAACTTTGCTTGTGAATATCTCTCAAACCATAAAGGTTTGAGACATAAGACTTATATTGTTCTTCATGTTTTTTTAATGCCTACAAATTAAAATAAAGATAAAACAAAGTATTACTATCCCTACACAATGATTGATCTACTCTTTACCTACCTACAATAAAGCATGGATATTCTTTTAGTACATCAACCTCATAGAACCATTCCTTGTATCAGGTTGCTATTTCTGGAAGCTGCACCTTGGAGGGAAAACGGTTCTTATGTAAAAGGGTATGGGCCGGGGGTTGGGGTGGGGTAAAACAGTTTGTGATTCATTCTGATTTCTGTGAAGGAAAGACTCTCTTGTTTGGGTCAAATTTCCAACGTCAGCTGTTTCTTTTTTTCAAACATTTTTGGCATCATCAAGTCCAAACACTGCAAGCAGCATAAGATATAACCAATAAATTGCAACCAGGATCAAGGATACTTATACTGTTTTTTTGTTGTGCTTAATCTAAACAATTGACTGAAGAAGAGAGAAGAGTATAAAGAATATATATTTTTTTCCTGTAGGATTTTTTGCAGAATAGGAGAGATGTTTCTGATATCCATCAAAATTCCCATGGGAAGGATAATGCTGTCAATAGTCCAAATGTTTTATGCCTGAGGTTTTAAGGGATAGTAATGTTTCATAATAAAAGCAGCTCTAATTAATCTTCATAGTATTTGGGCCATGGAGAGTGTTATTTCAATTCTGTCAGAGTTGTAGTTCAAGAGTAATTGAATGATAAAGTATCCCCCTCCCTTCCCTTTTACTGATGTAACACTGCTCAGCTTAGAGCAGCAGGGAGTGTCCAGATAATTGAAGATTGTCCATCTCTGCAATCTAACATAAGTGAAAAAACTGAAAAACCTGTCAAGGGGGACAGGGTTTTCATTGTTCTCACAGTAAGAATATTGACCCTTGATGTGCACTGTCTGGTCTATGGACTGGATTCCACATCTGAGGAGTGGGGGCTTACACTAGGTAAAAGGGGCGGGAGGGGGAAATTTTATCATTCAATTACTCTTGAACTACATCACTCACAGTAATGAAATAACACTCTCTATGGCTCAAATACTATGAAGATTAATTGGAGCTGCTGTTTTTGTGAAACATTACTATCGCTTTAAGCCCATTGATTTCAATGGGCTTAATCTTCTAGGATGTACTCTTGCACACATGCATGCACACTTCTTCAAGTGGCCATATCTTACCATGCACACACATATGTACACTCCACCATGCATGGGCACAAACATTCATTTAACGGTGCCAAGACATCTTCACTAGAAGAAATCAGCATAAACGGACTTCCTGCTGGAATTCTTGCTCAAGAAAAAAAAGGCCATTTTCAACCTATTTCTTCTTGTGGCTGATTTTTCCATACATCACTAGTGCAGACTGAGATAGCATGTACCACAGAGGTTAGGATGACGGGAAATCAAGCCTGTTAGCCTCTAATTCAGGGCCAGCCCAAGACATTGTGTTGCCTGGGTCCAAGGATGAAATGTTGCCCCCCCCCCCACCAAAACCACGCCCACCAAAACACTCCCTCATCTGTTGGATTTGGAGACTGAGAACAGGACGTGTGATTTCAATATAGATAGACCACATTTTCTGTACTACATTTAAACCAATATATTTATTTAAACCCTAAACTTGGCTGCATTAAGGTGTACATTTATGATGTTGACTTTATTAAAGCCATCAACATCATAAATGTAAAACACTGGCAAAGTGAGGGTTAGGTTAGGGTTTAAATATATTCATTATACTGGTGTCTATGTTAATAATTATGTTTAAAAAAACATATTGGCCAGGGTTGGGCAAACACAATAATCACATTTTTCTACTAACATATATACCAGTTGTACACTGCATATATTTAAACCCCAGATCAAAACTGAAGGCCTGCACTAGCTAAATAAAAAGTGTATATACGTATAAAACTTTATGACTGAATATTATCGATATCATGAAATAATGTTGCTGTGTGACCCTACTCACATAGCAGGGATACTACCAATACTTTATAAATATATATTTTATTTTTATGTGATAGAAAACAACATTTTGGCTTTTATGCAGGATTCTTCATTAGTCGGGCACCACTTTCAATCTTGCACTAAGAGTCTGTCCACAGAACAAGTTTAAAAGTGGAGCCCAACTTATTAGGATGCAGACAGAATACATCATAATCATAACTCACGATACCAGGCTTTTTATACCCACCACGTGCCAGTCATGATCAGTATGCTGCAAGCCTCATGTCTCTTCCCCCATCACCACACAGACACCGCTTTCTCTCAGTTTCATCACACCCGTGTGTTCAGCAGTCCACGCTAGCTATGTGTGACCAGTGTAGCGCGCTGCTGCTTGTCATGACAACCCCGCCACCTTATGTCATAACATGCCGCGTAATGTCTTCAGCAGGAAGGAAGGAGTTCACTCACACACCCGGGTAAGAGAGTTTAGATTCAGTCCAGGCTGCTACAGTGGGTTCAGTAGAAATTTTGTGGAGACACCCGAATCCGGCTGGACTTCCAATACAAGAGGCTATGGGCAAAACTTTCTGGGGGCCCCAAGTCTTGTGGGGCTTCCAATATAATATATGTAAACTTGCCCAATACTTTCTGGGGGGCTCCAAGTCTGGCGGGGCCTCTACTTCGCCTCTGCTTTGGGTGGCAAATTGCCACCCTTATCAAAGTGCCGCCTGGGTCCCATGGACCCCCTGGGACCCATGTAAGGGCCGGCTCTGCTCTTATTAGTAACTAGTTGAAGAGCCCGTTACACGGGCCACAGTGCCACTGCCAGCGGGTCACGGGGCAGTCATGCACAGTAGAGACTGCCCACGTCGCGGCTGATACAGTGGCAGCTGGTCGTGGTACAGTCATGTTCCTTCGGAGCGTCCCGCTCTGTATCAACCTCGTCACGGGCAGTCTCTACCGCGCATGACTGCAACACGCACAGCCGTCTCTACTGCGCATGACTGTGTAGTTACAAACTTTCTAGCGAATTATTATATAGGATGTTCTGAATCCACCCAGCTTTCATATTTATTATCACAGTAACATCTGTAGCCATAAAAAAATTCTTATATTGTCTAGGATTTTGTTCATCACAAAACCACAATTTGAAGATTTTGGGCCATATTGTACCACAACACATTATCCTTGCATATATTAATGGCGATATGCACAAAAGCTAAAGTGGATCTATTTGACAAACTAATTGCAACGTAGCAAACAGAATTCCTGTTGATATAAATTAGGTCTTCCTCCTTTACTGCTAGTAACATCTACAATGCATTGCTTCTGTTGCATTCAACGGTCAAAAGACACACTTAAAGGACTAGTAATATTTCACAATAAAAGCAGCTCCAATTAATCTTCATAGTATTTGGACCATGGTGAGTGTAATTTCAATACTGTCAGAGTTGTAGTTCAAGAGCAATTGAATGATAAAGTATCCCCCTCCTGCCCCTTTTACTGATGTAACACTACTCACCTCACAGCAGCAGGACTGTCCAGATGGATCGCAGCGAGGGACAATCTTCAGTGAACATAAGGAAAAACTTGAAACACCTGTCAAGGGGGGCAGGGTTTTCCTTATGATCACAGTAAGAAGATTGTCCCTTGCTGCGACCTGTCTGGTCCCAGGACCAGATTCCACATCTGAGGAGAGGCAGTAAAAGGGATGGAAGAAGGATACTTTATCATTCAATGACTCTTGAACTAAAACTCTGACTTAATAACTCTCCATGGCCCAAATACTATGAAGATTAATTAGAGCTGATGTTTTGTGAAATATTACTATCCCTCTATTTCTATGAGATTTTTCAATTTCTTCCCTGTGATACAGACAGTTTTCCAGAACTGCTTCACTGTGTACATAACCTAAAAATAAGATAAAGGTGGGATATACTAAGAGATGTAAATAGCACAAAGCAATCCATTTATCAGTAACTGTAAAAATATGTGATCAAGTGTGATTATAACTTTTAACATGATAGTTGAGAACATTTACAGTTGATATTTACTTGGTATTTTCAAAGATCACTTTAAAAAGAGCTATACTAGTACACTCCTGGGTATTTGGTATCCCATATAACTTTGGGTTTTGTTTTGCAATTTGCAAAATCATATGACTATATTAGACATAGCACATTGAAATAAATATTACTATCATCAGCAGTATAAAATTAATTGCATTTCTGAGTACTAGGTACAAAGATAAAGCAAGATGAACTAAAAAGATAAGTTTACTGAATCTGTCTGTTCCTGTTGTGTGAATTTAAAACATCTAAATTTAAAAGTTGAGATGACCAAATAGTTCCCTGTGGAGTTTACCACAAGCAAACATACCAGTCCTGTCACAAACATGAACCTTGGTGAACTGGTGAACAAGTTCACTGAAATAAAACTAGAAAACATACCAGTCCTGTCACAAACATGAACCTTGGTGAACTTGTGAACTGGTTCACTCAAATCTGAAATAAATGAATCCCTTCAATGTTAAAGACTTCTCCAGGGAGTTGGAGATTGTCGTGGGTCAAAGGAGGCAGGAGAAGTGACCTTCTGTGCAGAGCAAGGCGAGACTACAATAATGCTCAGTGGTTTCTCATCTGGCACAATACCCACTGTAATAGCAATGAAGAACAGTCAGGAACAAATGCCACCTGTTAAGGTGTTAGAAAAAATGCCCCTGGGCCAGTAGCACATAGTAACAAGCTCACCTAGTGAGGGTTTGAGAAAGTGGAAAAGGACACTGTCACCTTCAGGTTCTGGAGTGAGGAGGAGGGATAACAAGCAGCTGCTGGCTGTGACAAGAATGAGGACAGCTGGAAGTCTGATTCAGTAATGGAGGCAGGAACTCAAACAACAGAGTAGGTCAGAGATGATGTCTCAGAAGAAAAGTGCAGAATATTCTAGAACCAGACTCAGGAATTGAGGCAGACTGCAGACGTACAAAACACAGCTATAGCTCTTAAATCCATGAGCATAAACAGAGGAGCCCTAAGCTACAGGTATCTAAAGGTAAGGAGGTAGTTATCAGGAAAACACAGCTATAGCTCTTAAATCTATGAGCATAAACAGAGGAGCACTAAACTACAGGTATCTAAAGGTAAGGAGGTAGTTATCAGGTAATCAGCAGCACAGGAGGCAATCTGAAACATGGCTCTCTGGAAGCGGGTGTGTCCAGGTAAGCATGCAAAACTACTCATGTTGGGACAACAGGACTTCAGAGAATGAGTTCTCACAGAGCTGTCCAAAGTAGTCTTCAAAGGGGTCTATAATTTATTCAATTAAATCCTTAAAATGGGACTTTTTAGTAATGGAAAATATCAATAAAAGTCATTAAAATATTTTAGGTTATTCTTGTTACATATTTATAAAGTTCCATTATATTCTATGGTGCTGTACAGTGAGAAGGAAGCCAGACAAAGGTCCCCTACTGAGAAGAGCCTACAATCTAGTGAGAAGCCAGATTCTCTGTCACTCCTAGGTAACCCTGGGTGCCTCAAGCTTTGCCAGTGGCCACAACCCCTCTCTTTACATAACTCCATCCCCAGCCCAATTCACTGTTTTCAGGCACAGAAATTACGCCTAGCCTATAACAAAAAAAAAAAAAAGATCTTAAAGAAACATGCTTATGTAAGCCAATTAACAACCTGGCCAAATAACATAAACTGTCATTATACTTTTATGTGAAGTGGCAGCCATAAACTAGGAGTAGAAGTGGTGAGACATCAGTAATAAAATATTATTTACACATAATATGAGAGAATGGGAGAGGTCAGGGATTGCTTTTGATGACATCAGAGTACAGAGTTTCTATAACCCCATAACAGAGTATATTTTCACTATTTGTGAGGAGGAGGTGTAAAAAGAGAATAGTAACCTGTAACTTCAGTGGAAAGTGGTACATGATAAGAGATGACATTAGAGAAAGGAACTCCGAAAGATTGTTTGAAAAGGTAGAAAGAAATGCGCAATAGGATAGTGTTGTAGAGGTCACAGCTATGCAGAGTATGGACAAGTGATGGGGGCAAATAAGTCTAATAGAATTAGAACTGAAACATAACGTAATGTTTCAGTAAAGTGGTGAGAACAGAAGTCACTTTGCACCAGGTCCAGTAGAAAGTAGTGAGTCAGATTGATATAAATGAGACATTCAAGCAGCATGAAGGTAAAGCAGAATAGCGTGATAGGACAGAAGTGGAATCAAGAAAATGTTTCTTAACAATGTAAAAGTAATTAACGCAAGTTTGAAGGAAAAACAGAATATTCCAGTTGAGAGAGGTTGAAGAGACTAGTTAAGGTACAATGGATAAGGGGGTAGAGTGTAACTATGCTTGATGGCACAGGGTCAGATGTCAAGTAGTACAGTGTGAAGATGAGGAGTTGAAAGTTGTGATGAGAGCTAGAGTAGGAGAACAGGTTGTTAAATTATCAAGACTGGATTGAGTTACATTACATATAATTATAAATTTGGGAGTTGTTCTTTATTTTTCTATTTTTTTTTTTTGAATATCAAGGTTCTTTCTCCCTCTGAAAAGCATCGGATTCCAGTCCTATCCTCAATTACCACTAACAGGCAAGGACAAAAACACAATGACCTTTTCCAATATTAGGTCCCCACTTACAATAATCTGAACAGAAAATCTTTATGGCCAATATGAATCAATACTGTATGGATTAGTTCCCCAGAGTGAATCTTTATTTAGTGTTAGATATCCTGTCCATTGACGAAGACATGATTATTTGTTGCTGGATTCAAGGACCCCACACTCCAAGGGAGTTCTTCCTTCCTTCCTAAGACTTTAGTGGGAGAAGTTTGGGGTTCTTGATGACAAGCAGAAAAGTATTGATGCCTAGTACTAACTAAAGATTTTTTTTATCTGCAGTAATTCCTGCAAAACTGATTCATGGTGGTCAATAGGATCTTCTGCCTGATTAAGGTAAGTGGGGGTGTATTGTCCAGAGTTGCTACTACTTCTTTAAGGGCTTTTCTGATTAAACTGTGGTCGCCATTGTATTGTAAAGCAATGCACTGGAGACCTCTCTAGCATTCAAGGGGTTGAGCACAGGAGTGAGTAGAGCAAACAGACCGACTTGAGCCGCTCACATACATTCAAGCAAAGAAGGCATCCTAGCCCTTAATCACTTGGATGGTTGATATGTGTTCAATGCATTGCTTCACAATCCATCTCTGACATCTCTAGCACCTAAGGGTTTTACCTGAAGAATGGTTCTGATATTCCTTGCTATGAATTATTTGACATTACAGCCCATGACTGATAAAAAAACAGTTTAGCTTTATAAACAGGGACCCACAATAAGGTACAAATTCGCAAAGCCAGTTCCCAAAAAGTATTTGAACATTTAACCCCTTGCATATCAAATAATGATCTGGATACCTTTCTTGCATCCAATCAGTTAAGTGTCTTCTGCTGCTTTCTTCTGTGATTGATTACACAAAATAGAGGCCAGGTGGTTGTTCCTAATCTCCACTGTTATTTGGAACAATTCTACAGTAAGTGGATCATCAAAAAATAATAAATCCCCTCAGCTTTTACTGAGCTTCTCGGGACTATTTCAATTGTTTTCTGGCGTTGTTTTCCCCCTCTTATCTTACAGCTGGATGACGCAAACACATTATATTATTATTTCAATCACATTGAACTCTTCTTTGTGTCATCCCAAAAAGGGGAGCGCATGAGACTTTATTTTCCATAAGTTGAATCCCTAGATCTGGAGGGGGTATTCAACCTTCAGCATTCCAGCTGTTGTGGACTACAACTCCCATCATCCCTAAAAAGCCAATGACTGAGCATACAAAGAAGTGTGCAATGCATTGTGTTGTCACCCGTTTGGCCTTCAAAGGGTTTATGAATGATATAGTTTTCGCAATGTGATCTTTCTCCATCATACTCTTGTTTCTACTTTTTTATAAAAAAAATTCCCTAAAGATTGATAACGACCGCACTTTTATTTCATGAAAGTTTTGCATAAACATGAAATAAGAGTTGTGAAGAGTTGAAATAAGGATTCAGAAGGTGCTTACGTCAGGAAAGTCTCTAATGGAAATTCATAAGACAGTCCACTTCACCGGGCTCTATAATTGGTTCGTCCTGTAGCCTTTACTTCACATAGAGTCCAACCACTCTCGTAGATCAAGCAGATAAAGACTATCAGGAGTAGGCGCTGACTGAAGAACCACCACTTAAGCACTATAAAATTATATAAGAGAGAATACACAGTTTCTTGGTGAAGATAATTAAAAAAAAATTAGATATTCACTTATAAGTCAAATAGCTAGCTCAAAACATCTATAGGTGTTTTGAGATAGCTATTTGATATATTTTTATAGGGTTCAAGTGGTGGTTCTTAAATGGGAACTACCACCCCAACACAATGTAATCTCTAAGTCTTTGTCTTCCTAGCGTTATTAGCAATCCATAGTTAGTTTTCTCCAAAAAACCGTTGTAAGAGCACAATTTTTATACTACATCTCTACCTGATGTCGTCTTGCCCCTTTAATCCATTCTGCTCATGTCCGCTATGGAGCCACTTGGCTCCATTGTACCTCCCTCCTTCTTGCCCATCACTCGTACGTCATTGTCGTCAGCACCACGTGACCTGCCGCGATCCTGGCATCAAGCGTGGTCAGGTCATTTCAGCCTAGTGGGATCAGGTACATGTGAAACACTCGCTATATATAAACCACCGGCCTGTTTCCACTAGGCTGATAGGACCTGACCGCGTTTGATGACAGGAGCTCGGCAGGCCACGTGGTGCTGAGGACAATGACGTACGAGTGATGGGCAAGACAGAGGGAGGTACAATGGAGCTGAATGGCTCCATAGCGGTCATGTGCAGAATGGATTCAAGGGGCAAGATGTCATCAGGTAGAGATTTAGTATAAAGATTGTGCTCTTACAACGCTTTTTTGGAGAAAACTAACTATGGATTGCTAATAACGATAGGAAGACAAAGACTTAAAGATTACATTGTGTTGGGGTGGTAGTTCCCCTTTAAGTCATCGCCTACTTCTGATTGTCTTTATCTAGAAATTGAGAAGAGTTACTCCTGTGTTTGCAGAGTGGTTTCCAATACATTATAAGTCATTGTATAACGTAAGGGTACACTCCATTCATCCAGTACACTGAAAGGACTTGTGTTAATGAAAGACTAATGCTAACCAAAAACAGGATTAAATGTCCTATTTCTCTCATTTAAAAAAATCTGCATTAAAACTTAAATAAATTTGTATTTACCATGACTGTTTCCTATTCAACTTTCTATTCTTAAGGATTGAGTGTCTCTGATTTTAAAGGGTCTGATCGGGGACATACTTAGTCTCGTGTTCACCTGTTCTTGATCTTATTATGCTCACACACATTGCTGTACGATGATGATGATGATGTTGTAAAATGTGTCTTTGATGTTAGGATTGATTGTGGTGTAGATGGATGAATAGGCTGTAAATTGATTACTGGTAACAGTTAGATGGAGAGTCTCAGGTGGAACAGACAGTCCAATAGAAATGTATCCTGTTCTTGAATGTGAGCGCTCCTGCCTTAAAGGAGCAGTAAACTGTTTTTTTGTATAAAATCTTATGTTATTGAGCTTTTCCTGCTGTGTAAAACAAGGGAACTCCCACCTTTGTCAGTTGTTTTATTCAAAATGTATAAAAGTTCAAATAATCAGGGAATAAATTGACTGTGCATTTACTTCCTGATAGTTCTAACTGACAGGAAGTGATTTGGCAGTTTCTGTCACATTCTGTGGAGAAATGTATGTCATTGACTTTCCTCTCCATTAGAAGGTAACAAAATAACTAATTGGAATTTGACCACTAGAGGGCACGGCTAATTTAAAAAAAAACACTGGTTTAAACTGTAATACTGCTGGAAATATATCTTTCAGCAGTGTGGGTACCCTTATTTTACTCAACAAGAAATGCACTACAATATATATAGCAATATATATTTTTTTCATGAAAGAAGTTTACTGCTCCTTTAAGCTTACACACATTCTCTGGTATTGATTCACTGGTTTAGTGTGGATGCCAGGTCTTAATCCCACAATAAAACAAGAACAAGCAACACAGAGGGAGATATACAACTGAAGTAATAAAGAAAGTGTCTGTAAAATTGTTTTGAAGTGACAAGAACTTATTTTGAAATGTTCAGCGACATTTTCACTAACTCCAGTCCAAATAAGAGTTGTGTTGCAATGTGTGTATAAAACAATTCACTGACTGTGACAAAATGAAAGTCAGTTTTAATGATTAAATCTTAAAACCAGTTATTACCTGTTTTTAAAGGAAGTATACAGTGATAGTTACGTGTGAGAAATAAATTATCATTAGTGAAGTTTCTGCAGATTTTCTTAGAATATTTTACAAACTTGACTTCTTAATAAATATGAGCAGTTGTTATGAATTGTAGCTACAGTTCTGACATTCAGAATGTTTTTTATACACTTACCCCATGACGTACCTGTCCTGCACTAAAGGACCAACGACAGTCCTGGGACAAATTTAGGGCTCCCTGGCTGGCAGTCAAGGACCACTGGGCATTTTTTTTTCCACCAGTGGATTCGGAGGTCCCCGAACAGTGTGCAGCTGCATGGAGAGACCTGAATTCCATGACATTTCAAGACCACTGGTTCTTAAATGCAGTACAGCTGTAATCGTCCTGGCACGTCATGTGTACTTCTTAAGGGGTTAAACAGTTTTATGTAGTGGACAAGACTGTTGCAGGATAAACATGTACTGACAGGTTAAAGGATTTCTATCACCCCTATACATGTTGGTTTAAATAGTTAGTTTATGTAGCGACTCGTTGGTATAACGTTTTCTTCCTATATAATAATTTGCTAAAATGTGTGTAACGACAAAGCCATGCGCAGTAGAGACTGCTGCATGTGCTGCAGTCATGCACAGTAGAGACTGCCCGTGGTGCGGCTGATACAGAGCTGGACGCTCCTTCAGAGCGTCCAGCTCTGTATCAGCTGCGCCGCAGGCAGTCTCTACTGCACATGACTGCCCCGTGACCGGCTGGCAGTGGCACTGTGGCCCGTGTAACGGGCTCTTCAACTAGTTTTTTAATAAAATCACGATTTTGCTGAAATTAATCAAATAAATATTGCCCTGGGCCCTATTTCTGATGACGGAGGCTTTCTTCATATAAGCTGGAGTGGTCTCTGGCCAATGAGAGCGCTCCAGCTTACAGGCAGAAAGCCTCCGTCCTTGGAGGAGGCTGGATAGAGGGAGGCGAGCAGAGGCAGAGTGACGGACTGTGGTACAAAGCTGGTAACCACAGTCTGTCCAGAAGCAGGTGCAGGGCAATATTTAGGGGTAATAGATCCCATTTAACTTTCTTTCTTTCTTTCTTTCTTTCTTTCTTTCTTTTTCTTATTTCTTCTGTAATTGTGTACTGTTAAATGTTTTTTTAATGTACGGTATGTATAAAATGTATGAATAAAAATTAATTTGAACTGACATCCAGTAGTCTAATCAAAATATATTTATCACTTAGACTGAAGTAAGGATGATCTTAAAACCTGGCCTTTTAACTACTTTTGGACAACTGGAGGGGAGATAAAGAGGTGATAAAGTGCACATGATTTCTCCACTGATATCACTTCTCCAGTTCCTATGTTATTCTATGGAGCCAATGCACTAAGGTCTCCAGAGTTGAAGAAATGTTAGTGCATAGTCTTCATAGAATAACATAGGAACTGGAGAAGTGATATCACTGGAGAAATCATCTACACTTTATCACCGCTTAGTGAATCCCCCCTGGTGCTTAAAGGGTTAATGTCACAGAAAAGTAGCATAATTGTTTTCCAAATCAAACTGCACAACAGAGGACAGATACAAATTCCCCAAAATTTCATTTTATATACATTTATCCTTATGAACCAGGGATGGACAACTAGATTCATCTTTAATTAATTTCAGTTGTAAACACTTTTAAGTGAAGCACTGTCAGCAGTGGGTGTACCCTTGTTCTACTGAAAAGATCCTAAACTGGAAAAACATGATGCAAATCCCCATGATAATTACTCAGAACTGGATTTGCCATTAGGAAGAGTAGGAAACTGACCAGAGACACAAATATTGAGGGGGCATCTCCCCTCTGCTGATCACAGCCATAGTTGTAACCAGTAAATGACTGTACGTGAGATATCTGCTTCTTTTTTATGATTGGTCAGTTTACAAGTCCCTTTAACCTTCTGAGTAGCAAGGGGGGATGCATTGCATTGCATAACCCTTTGGCAGTCAAGGAGTTAATTGTATTATTTAACCTTCTAGATGCTAGAGAGCTATGTGTTGTAAACCTCTAGCAGCCATTTAGGTTTTTTTTGTGTCTGTCTCTTGTAGTTTATATAGCTTATTTTTATGTCAGGAAATAGTGGATGGAGCTAGTGTGGGGTCATGTGAAATTTGAGGGTGGAATCATGGGTGGGGCAAAGGGCATCTAGTGGTTCTTTTGCTGGGGTAGTGTCATATATAAATAAAATGTACCTAACAATAAGGAAGAAAAGTGTTGACATACTCACTTACTGAAAATCCTTTCTATAGTTTATTGTGAAAAATACATTTTACATAGCAGCAAATCACATAGGAGGAGCAAAAATAAATCTCCAGCCAGCAGCTGTTTTGTGCTGACAGCAGCAGTTTATCAAGGCATGGACTCTTGCCTGGTGTCAGCATGAAAGTGCTTACTGCCTGTGTAGCTAAAGGAACCACTTAAAGGAGAACTAACACCTGCAAATTATAAGGCTATGTTCACAAGGGTGATTTCAGAGCAGCATTATTAAAGGAGAACTAATATATTCTAACAATAATCCCCACTTACCTTACTATGGCCATATGTCTCTGTTCAATAGATACAATGTTTAACCCTTTGAATGCCAGAGGGGTATGGCTCTGCAATGCGTTGTGTAGCCCTCTAGCACTCAAACGGTTAGTACATCCTGTATGTTATGTCTGTGGAGACACACATAGCATTGCTGGTGACTTAAGTGGGGCTTTTTAACAATGCATTTGAGTCTTCAATAGTATTCAAAGGGTTAAAAAAAAAATCCCATTTTAACCCTTTGCGTACCAGAAAGGTATTCAATGCATTGCATTGCGATGCATTAGATACTTCTCTGGCACTCAAAGGGTTAAATCGGTGGGAATTTTTGTTTGTCCCCAGTGACCCACTTGCTTTTGCTATCTGGATGTTAGATGATCGAATCACATCCTGAAAGGGTTAATGTCAAATGACATGAACATAAAGCACCACAGTCTCAAAGTCAAACTGGAGCAGCTCTGAATCAAATAAAAAGTTCTCAAACTCCCACTGAGTTAACCCTTTGAGTGCCAGAGGGGTGCGCAATGCATTGCAAAGCAAAATCATGTATTGTAGGGGTTTTCCTGTTGAGGGAAATAAGGTCACGTTCTCTGCTGGGAAATGTGTCATTCCAAAGTTATAACATTTTAAACTGTTGTATTTATACAACAGCGCCCTCTGCTGCTTAGACAGTTCTCCTGCAGTTCATGCGGTGCTCAATAAGTTATTTTAATCTACAGCATTCTATGGGAGAGATGAGTCACTGACTATTATTCCCCGTAGAATGTGACAGTAACAGCTCTCATTTAGTGACATTTTGAACAGTTAAAACTTATGAATAAAACAACTCTCCGTAATGGGGGTACCCTTGTTTTACTCAGTAGGAAAAGTCCTTTATCGACTGGTCAGTTGTTGGAAAGCTAACTGTTAGGGACTACAACTTTCATTATCTCCAACCAGCCGTTGTCTGGTTGGGGATGATGGGAGTTGCAGTCCCTATCAGCTGGATATCCAAGAACTGATTGCTGCTGCCCTATAACATATAATTTTACATTTAACATTTTAAAGGGATAGTAATGTTTAAATTTAACTATATTTATTATTGTAGGCATTAAAAAAATAAGTATATCTGTGTAAGTGTTATCTCTCAAACCGTTTTGGCTTGAGAGATATAACTCACTGAAAGTCCCCCCTCCAGGCTGCTTCACAAAAGTCTTCCATCTAGCTGACAGAAGGAGATTCCGGTCCCGGGATCAGTCTGCGGCTCTTCAGCAGAGCCGAAATAGCTCTATTTCAAAATAAATACTTAATTGCAAACCAGGCACAATTTGTAGACCGTTCCAATGAAGTATTTATTTCATAATAGTGTGATTTCAGCTCTGCTGAAGAGCCGCCAGACAGTCAAATGGCCAGAATCTACTGCTGACCCATAGAGCACTGAAGCAGCCTGGAGGGACTTTAGTGAGTTATATCTCTCAAACCAAAAAGGTTCGAGAGATAACACTTACACAGTTGTACTTATTTGTTAATGCCTGCAATACTAAATAAAGTTAAATTTAAACATTACTATCCCTTTAACTCCTTGAATGCTAGACATGTCACCAACGCGTCGGGAAACAATTAGTTGGAATCTTCTTTAGCGTTCATAGGAGTGGATCCTCTTTAGCATTAATGGGGTTAAATACCCCATTTAAATAATTGAGGATATTTCCCTCCCCCCCCAGGGTGCAGATGGGTTACCAGATAATTGCTCCACCAGTTTTGTGCATACAGCCCACAGATCTTAACCAGCAGAGAGCAAAGAGTTAAATGTTAAATGATGTTTCTGCAGCTGTACTTTTAAGTATCCATAACTGTAAAGCATCTGTTATATTTTTTTTCAGTTCACAACATATAATAAACCAGACATTTCAAAATACATAAATATTCGTCTCCATGAAATCAAATGAAAATCTTTTAGCTTCCCCACTGGAAATCTCAGAAGCCCCAAGGAGGACCCCACCCATCTGGCAAATCCACTTGGAACCTAATGAACTGCAGAGTATCATATCCACCCCTACTTCCTACCAAAAGTGCACCAGTGTTAATTACCATAGGAACAGTTCCCTTATGGGCTAAATAAATCTCCTCCCAGTATGTGACTAAATTGCATTATTTGGTGTAGAATACAAACAGATTGAAGTGGAGGCTTTTAGTTGCCAACACACGTGCAGTTTGGGGTCAAAGTTCTGTTCATTCAGTAAACAAGCCAGAAAATATACAGCATTATTTGTTTTTATATTGTTCTTCTAAATTCTTGTATCGTATTGTTATTCTGGATTCTTATTTCGTCACCTTAAGACACGTTCAGTTTGTTTTTCAGAGGATTAAAATCTGTTTATTTGCGGTGCTTGCCATATGTCTATAAAATAGGTTGTGAGGAATGAACCTTTGTATTTTGGTGACACAAAGTGGCACTTTATACTAATTCACTGAACTGTATGCTAATTGGTTCTGCTGTTAGACCCCCCCCCCAATGGGCAGGCTTTGCCTAGATTAATTCACAGTACAGTGTGTGGTAATTTATTTACTTTTTTTTAATATTAACCCCTTAACGACCGTCCGTGCACGCACCTTGCGGTCCGTTAAGGACCACGGAGCATTTTTTTTTTTTAGCGGCTGGGTTCCAGACTCCCCGAACGGCGTGCAGCTGCGAGGGGAGCCCGGAATTCCATGACGGTCCAGTTCCGCCACGGGTCCTTAAGGGTATAACAATCCATGACGGAACAGGACTGTCATGGGTCCTTAAGGGGTTAAAGGACGAGTACATTTTTCTTATGAAAAGGATGTTAAAGTTCCAAGCTAGGTAAACCACGGGAATTTCCGCTTCTAGGAGAATTTCAATGTAAAAGTTATTACTGCTCAAAGTATTTTTTTAACCAGACTATAAGGAACAGCATCAAATTATGTCCATAAGGCATTTTTTATTACTGCACTCTATGGATGAGCTTGAGTCATAGACTACATTTATCCATAGTAAAGGATAGGAACAGCATCACCTGGAGACATCAATAGGGATTTACAATGCAATAGAAAAAAGTTAAACTCTTTAAGTTCCAAACAAATAGCCAAGGCATTGGGAATAATACCTTCAGGACTAAGTGATGCTTAATTTTTTATTGCACTAACACTAATTACCTTAAATTGGACAGGAAATCCTAATGGTCATTATGAATACAATGTACTCATTAATTAGTACTAGATAACTTGTCTATGGAAGCATATATCTCTCTTTGCAGGACGCCAGGCTAGTTATGCACAAAGGCGTGATAAAGAGGGGATAAAGCAGAGATGAGGTCTCCAGTGATATCACTTTTCCAGTTCTTATGTTATTCTTGTCACGTCCGGAGTCTGCTTGCCTTTGTCCATCCTGCCGTTTCGGTACCAGCGAGCTCCGTCTCTCTGCCAGCTGTGACATTTGTGCTTAGTCACGGCTTGATTTCCTGTTGCTAGGGATGCCACAGTTACTTCCGGGTTGTGGCTTTTAATGGGTGCTGCTATCTTCTGTCGGCCGCGTTAGTATAGAGTTCTTTTTCTGTGTAATAGAGAGCCTTTTGTGTGTACCTGTGTATGACTTGGCTTCCCTCTAGACTTGCTCCAGTCTAGCATGGCGTCTTCTTTTCCTGCTCTTCAGCGACCTCTCCAGACCTGAGTGAGTACCCTGCTTTCTTTTGTTGACTATATCCTCCCTGGGGATTAGGTAGTAGAGCTTGGCTATACAGAGTTATCGCGGGACCCCTTTGGCTCAACCGAAGAGGACCAATCTGGCTCCGCGGCCAGCACCTTTAACCGGCATTAGCCGCAGCACAGCTCTGTATAGGCAACCACCACGGCCGAGCTACGCACTCTAGCGTCACACCCTAGCATCTCGCTCCCTAATCTTTTGTTGGTGGAGGCAGACCTTCTTCAGTCTTGTTCAGGGGAATCTCCCACTCAGGCCTCCCTTCACGTACTAGAGGTTCTTTCGTTACAATTCTAAGGAGCCTATGCACTAAGATCTCTAAAGTTGGAGAAATCATAGTGCATAGTCTCCCTAGAATAACATAGGAATTGGAGAAGTGATATCACTGGAGAGGTTTTCTCCTCTTTACCACCTCTTTATCACCCCCTAATGCATCTCTCCTCAGGACTCCAAACTTTTCCTATTGAAGTATTCATAGGAATCTTTCTATGGGAGAAGTTTAGGTTTCTTGAGATCTGGAACAAAATATCATGTCTGCCTCCATGAGCAGAATATACAGTAGAAAATAAAGAACCAGTCCATGCATAAATGGATTCATTGCCCATATTAAGGTAAGGGAGGGTTCATTAGTAGGAGGTTTTAGACTTTTGTTTAACAGAAGGCCACACCTAGGTAGGAAACAAGAAAGGACAGCTGGGGCGCATTCTAGTGTGCACAAAATCATAAATAAACATTGCATTACACAGCATGAAAAATAAATAAATGTACTTACACTTGATAGTCCCCAGGTTTTGGAAATCCTAACCAGTATACAGCTACGGGGGTTAACCTGCCCTTGTACAGGTGCTCCAGTATATACAGGAACAACCAAGATTTCTTTCCAGAAGGTAGCAATCAGCAAAGAAACCCAGAGAATATATGTATTAAAAAAACTAATTTATTAAAGAATAAAAAATCTTAACATACATAGACAAACACGTTTCAGGATAACACAATCCTTTTATAAGTGTCTCAAAGTTGTAATGATATCATCATTTTGAGACTTGGTCATCAATCTTTACTCACATCTCTCTCTGTCACTGTGTCTTAAAATTTGCCATCAGTAAGGAACCCTGAGATCATTAATGCTTTGTCCAGTTTTGCAAAAATGTTGACCCACTGCAGTGTGTCTTTTGTTGTTCTCATTGGACCTATGATAAATCATCTGTTTTCTAGGTGTTTGTCCTGTCTCACCTACATATAATCCCGTGAACATTTCAGACATATGAAGAGGTAGACAACATTAGATGAGCTGCAGGAGAATTTGCCCTTGCTGTTGCCGTTTTGGTGGGATTGTGGTATGGGTATCTTATCTGTGGTACATATGTATGCACAGGATCCATTTGCCTTTTGTAAATAGACAGAAGTATCATTTTCTGGTGGGACATTTATAGGAGAGGAGAAGTAGTTTTAGGAATATTCTTTGTAATCAGCGATCGGGATGTAGTTGTTTGGAGATTTTGTGCTGTACTTCATGGTTGTAGGTGACTACTAATGGCATTCTGTTCTCTTCCTGAGGTTTTTTGTATTCCGGGAGATTTCGTCTTGATACATTGGTGGCTCTCTGTACTTTGATGTGTGTCCTAGGCATTATTTCAGTGACTGATAAAATCTTTCCTGAATTGTTTAAGGTGTCTCAGAGGTTAAAACTTAGCGCCTAGCTGTAAACAATAGAGTTTGTTTGTGTGTCTGGGATGGAAACTGTAATTTCTGAGATAATTAGGCTTGTCTGTTTGTTTGCGGTGCACATATATCTGGATGGAATTGTTTCTTATCCTGATTATGGTATCCAGAAAATTCATTTCTGTGGGTGATTGGCTCAGTTTGGTGCGATGGAAGCCATTGTACTTTTCATGAAATGACAAAAGTCCATTTTTGCTGGCAGTCCAAATGATTAGGATATCAATTATATAGTGCAGGTGGACCAGAGGCTTTACTTGGCATGTGGACAAGATCTCCTCCTCCAATGTTGCCGTGAATAAGTCGTGATGCCATTCATGTTCACTTGGCAAGTCCCAATGTTTTAAGTATAGTTCTTACCTAAATGTGACATAATTATGTGTTAGTATAAAGTGTATTAGCTGGGTTACATTTTGTGAGGTTAAGCACTCTTAATCTAGGAATGTTTTGCAGGCTTCAGTGCCATCTTCGTGTGGAATGTTGGTGTAGATGTGTAAGAATCCAGTTCAGAAAGTTCTGCTCTGATGTTATCTGAAGCTATGCCTATTTATCTTGACACACACGCTTAATTCACTCCAGCTCTGCTCTTGCCTGTCTTCAAGTCTGTTTCCAGGAAATGTCAACTGAGGCCTATATTAAGCATCATTACAGACACTACAGTGCACCAGTATAGTGTCTTACAGACTAAGTTTTCCAGTGCTGAGATTCCTGTTTCCTGTGTATGACCATGGCTTTGAATACTGACTACAACTGATTGGAGCCTGTCTTGACCTTTGTTTCATACTCGACTTGATACTGCTTGCTGATATGGATCCTGCAACATTGTTTGTTTTGTGTGCTCCTAGTATTGTATTCATCTGTGTGAGCTATTTTCAGATTATACCACTACGTATCTTCACACTCTAGCTTTGCTCTCAAGGATCTCTCAGCAGCAGCAGCCTATTGAGAATGTTTTGTTTGCCAACCCATGGCCACTCATCACCCAGCTTTACCTTTAAGTAAGTTGTCTTTATATTCCCTGCTTCCAAGTACTCAGTGACTGTTACAATTTGTTGTTTCTGCATTTGTTTTGCCTAGCAACTCCCCTCTGCCCTGCAGGTCCACCTCCTGTCCTGTTAGCCAGCAAAGCAAAAGTGGTTCCATATACATGTTAGTTAGAATGGGTAACCTTTGAATGGAGCCAAGATCTCCATCCAGTCAAATATATGTCCTGCTTAATATCCAGCCACTTCTGGACAGTGAAATATAAGCCATCCGCTACAGTACCCGTAATGATGGCAACAACAAGAAACGGAATGCAAATAATGTAGCTCAGCACTGTTTTACATGGGATCAGCTGTTTTCTACTCTCCAGAATATCATGGGTTCTGGTGAGTCCCTTTATGGCTTTACTGCATTTTGGGTTATGCAAGTTGCCACCTTTATTTGAACTTCTTCCTGTTCATCTGACCATAGGAAAGTGTCTGTAAGGCACAAAACAGCTGTCAGTTAAAATGTACTGAAGATTTGCCATCTACCCCTCTGTCTGCCATGACATTGCAGTGAGTGTATTGAATAAACAAACTGTTATTAACAGTAGTGCTGTTGCTACACCATCCTATGGACATCTCTGGTCAGTTGACCATAAATCTCCATAGGATGGTGTAGCAACAGCGCAACCGTACAGTTTCAGGCCACTGTGATACTGCACCTAGAAAATTCAAGTCTGAGCTCTAACTTTTAAATAAAACACCTTTCAGCAGTGGGAGTACCCTCGGTTTACTCAGAGGGATAAACCATACAACATATATTGTTTTAAGTTTTACTATCCCTTTAAGGGTATTGAATATAAGCTGCAAATGTATACAGGTTCACTCTTTCCCATTATCAATACAATGTATCTTCATTGGTTCACACTATTTTGGGATCACTGTGTAGCCAGTGCTGTCCTGTATGGGTGACCACAGGATTAAACTGGAGCTATTGGCAACCCAACATGAGGCCCCTGAAACAAATGTCCCTTGGTGAGTGAATGCTGGTTACACCCATTAAAATGCCCCTGGCACTCTGAATAAAATACCATCCACTGTTTTTTTTAAGTTGCTCCATTTTAGTGATTGCAAGCATTTGCTGGATACGGCAGCCCTCATCTGCAAGCACTTTAAGGAAACCGAAAGATCCTCATGGTGTGGGTTGAATTAACAATCTGCCTTGAACACATCTCTGTAGCAACTTAAAGGCAAATAAATACTATCTCAGGTGGAACTGTAAAAGACAGCAGAAAACCTCCAGGGACTCTTGATAACCCTTACAATTTAGGCTTACAAAAACATATTATGAATAGTGTTCTTGAGCAAATTGAACTTGATTACACACACATGTTCTTCCGTTTTTAGAGCGCAGGTGTTCATGGCTTCTTAGTACAGCGGCTCTCTGGGTTTTTGCAGAAGTTCAGGTTTAACCCCTTGAATACTAGGGACGTCGATACTGGAAACATCTCTAGCATCAAGATGTAAAATAGAACCTTGTCATTTTGTTGTGCCAAAAGCAGTAGGAAATTCTCAGCTGACTTGAGAAAATTACCCCCTATTATGTCTCTTTTTTCTTTCTTTTCCTGACATGCAAGTTACTCATTACAATTGGCATTCGTGTGATCCATGAGTTATTTGAGGTTAAAGGGCAGTGGAAAAAGATCAGGCTGTGATCTAAAGGCAAGAGGTCAAATGTTAAAGTGGGGCCTCATTATTATTAGCGTATTCTCCAAAAATAAGCTTCATACATGTCAAAAGTCATTAGCCTCACACTGGGTATTTGTTAGCACAGACCTCTAATGTGCAGGTGTTTGGTATCGTACAAAGCCACCAATGCAAGTAAGCACGTATTCTGCTAGAAAAAATATGATTATATGTATAAAAACAAACAGAGTTCTGGTGGCAAAAATCCACATTAATAGCGGTCTGTAAGAGCAAAGAATGTTGCCTTTATATGCATGATGTAGCCGTGGTAAAGGGGTTAATCTTTTTTCAGGGGATTGCTGTGGATTTTGCCTTTGATAACAAGATCATCCACAGTACCACTTGAAAAAACTTCCATATGAATTTAAACAAGACAGGATTATGGATTGGTCTTTTATGCAAGAACTAGTGTAGAAGTCCGTGTACATGGGCCGAGGTCCGGGTGATGTTAACCCTTTGAGTGCCAGAGGGGTACGCAACGCATTGCTTGTCAATGTGTTGCGTACCCCTCTGGCACTCAAAGGGTTAAGAGGCCGGTCCTACTCTGCGTCCTGCCACCGAAGCAGTAATGCACTGTAGAGACTGCCCAAAACCACAGAATGACCCAGCACAGAACTCCCAGCATTCCTACATCTCCCAGCATTCCTACACCTGCGCATGACAGCTTCTGACAAACATCCTAGCGAATTATTATATAGGATAGGGCGTTTAATGCAATAGGCAAATTTATTTTGATAATATTACACTGGATGTCTTTATTAACTTTGCAATGCTTTGGGCACCCCTCTGTCACTGAAAGGGTAAAACAGGCTTTTCTGGATTCTACTATATAATCAGATTTCTTTTTTTACCAAATCCACTTCCTGTACATTGTGTTGTTTTAAACTGGGAGTAATACTTACATTGTTTTTGTTGTTGAACGAATATAAATATTTGCATATGATCGTATGTTCTTACAATTATATTTTGATAGGATTTATGTTTATCAAAGCTTGACATTAATTTTATCCAAATAAATATTGCAAAAGAGAATGCAAAAAGCTTGGGTAGGCAACCAGATGTTGGATGGTTGAAGATAACGGGAGCTGTAGACACGAGCAGCTGGAATACCAAAGGTATGTAATTTGGATAAATGATTACCCTTTGATTTAGATGGGTAAACTTTATGACAACAGTTACAATACCTCATACATGGATAACGCTTTGCATTGAAAAACAATATGTATTGTTTATCTATAGATGGATATATATTTTTTCTTTTGTCTCTCTTTGTGTATACATGAAGCTGTGAACTGAAAAGGCTGTCCAGGACATACTTTAACATGAGAGAAATCTCTCTCTCTCTTTCTCTCTCTCTCTTTCACCAGCTGTGGGGAATCTGCTCAAACCGCAAGGTCTCAGATTCTAGTCCCCAGCAGGGTCATATAACTGCCAACCTGCACTGTACCAGCATGGCAGATAACAGTCCATACCCTCAGCTTGATGAGAAGACCTTCTTCCGCCAGTGAATTGACAATGGCTGCAACTTTATCTTAATATATATACATATCAATCCACCGTATCATGGAGGGAGTGTTTGAATGTGTAAATGAAGCTATGAACTATGCCATCTGAATCATATACTCCTGGCAGAGTCATCCAAAGTGGACAGATCAAAGCTAAATCGATCCAAAATTTGCCAACCCCACTTGAGCAGAATGACAGTTTATGGTTCATTCCCTCAGCATGGCTTCACAATAAAAAACACAATGGCCCTCATTCCCCAGAGGATTGCAAGATACTCCCAGCGGAGGTGGGAAGACCTGCTTAATAGCAAAGTGTGCTAAGAATTACCAGTTCTATCAGGCTGCCTTTGGTCTTTAGACATTGGAACATTTAACATTTGATCTATGAGCATGGTTTCACTCTTAGAGGAACTCGTACAAGAGCTAAATAACATGAGCTGGGACACTACTGGCTTATGTGAGACTCATGAAAAAATACAGAGATTTTGTCAAATGAAAAGATGGACATTGGCTATACTTTAAATAAACAATGATGCACAATGTGGAGGAATCAGATTCTTGATTGGAGAAAGAATGACAGACTCAGTCGCAAAAGTAGAATCTATTCCTGAAAGAATCACTTCCTGTGGTATCAAACTAAACGGTCGCTATATTCTTCAAATCATTCAAGTTTATGCCCCTACAAGTAGCCACAGTGATGACGAAGTTGAAGAATTTTATGATGCTTTATTATTCCCCTACAAACAGGACAATTATCACTACAAATTCATAATGGGAGACTTCAATGCAAGAATTGGTAAGATCCAAACTGGTGAAAAATCGATCGGACCACATGGGACTGGAAGAAGAGAGGACCAACTGATTGAATTTGCAGAAGAACCGAATTTGTACATCATGAACTCATTCTACAGGAAAAGGCCAGAGAAAATAGACATGAAAAAGCCCTAATAGTAATATAAGTGAAACCGACTTTCATATTTGCAAATAATAAAATGATATTCATGATAGCAATGATAGTTTTAACTCTTTGAGTGCCAGAGGGTTACGCAATGCATTGCTTTTCCATGTGTTGCATACCCCTCTGGCAATCAAAGGGTTAACGCTGGAAGTGATCAACATCTAGTAAGAGCAAAAATCAAAACTGACTGCGAGAAAGACAATTTTCAAGTCAACAAACATGAAGGACTACACTAGCCAGCTATTGAAAAATCAGAAGAAATTTGAGATAGCACTGTCTAATCACTTCAGGGTGTTTTAAAACCTTCTAGACACAGACATTTCAACCCACAATGAAAAAGTTATTGAGACTGTCATAAACGCTGCCCATGCCCTTGTACCTACTGCGGAACAAGAAGAACCAACACAAATATCAAAAGAAACAAATGTGATGAGAAATGAAGCAAAATGGTAATATTAGAAACAGGCTAGAATATGTAGAAATGCGCAAGACCATGTGCAAGGAAGCGATTAAAAGAAGAAAGGTGCAATTTCAATTTTAAGCTCATGAAAATTAAACTAGAAAACATTAATGGCTAAAGAAAGCAAAACAAAACATGGCCACACATTGGAGTCAAATGTTTGCATTAAAGCTCGAATATGGTACAACATATCCTTTAAGAACAATACAATTTTAGAATTTACTACTGAAAGACGTGATTTTGGCAGATACAGTAGAAATATTCAAGAAAGGTTTGGACTCCTTATTAGCAAATCATAATATACATGTCCAGAACTTAGGTAGGTTTAGGTTTAGATCATTTTTTAACCTCTCTTTGTAAATTAATGAGTGGATATGCTTATTTATATAGTAGAAACAAGAAGTGTGACTAGCACCCATCGAGAACGAACAAGCTAAAGTGTCTTGATCTGAGGCATGGTGGCCTGTCTGTGGTGCTACAAGTCATGTTTTTCACTCCTGTGTGCTGTTGAAGAAAGAAAATGTCCATGTCCACATCAGACTGGTCTTGCTTACAGACAGTCCAGCTCTGAAACGTCAGGCAAATCCTCTCTGCACAAGAGAATCAGCACAACCACAGACATATGATTTGGCCTACGTGGACCTCGTTGGTGTGGTGCAGCTGATTCCCTCTAGGCACTTGGAGAGCAAGGGCCTTTGCCTGGGATGCCATTCTCATTTCGGGAGACCTAGAAACAAAAATTGTGATGAGCATCCTTTGAGAACAAACAAGAGAAAGTGTCTTGATCTGAGGCAAGGTGGCCTCTCATTGGTGCTACACGTCATGTTTTTCACTCCCATGTGCCATTGCAGAGAGAACATTTACATATTCATATCAGACTGGTCTTGTCAACAGACAGTCCAGCTCCGAAATGTCAGACAAATCCTCTCTGCACGAGATAATCAGCACAACCACAGATGTACCTTTCAGACTATGTGGGCCTCATAGGTGTGGTATAGTTGATTTCCTCTAGGGAATGCACTGCTTTAAAATGTTACGTTTCTAACAATACAGGGTCGTATAAGAGCTTGGCATTCAAAGGATTAAGGAACAGAGGGTTGTCTAATGTATTACTAAAAAATTTGTTGCACACGCCTCTAATCCTTAAAGGGTTAAAAAGTGAGACAATGAGATTGATGTTTTTGCTCTAGAGAGCTATATTCTTAATTTAATAAGGGGCACATGCAGGAGCACTTAAAGATTAAGAACAAAAATACAGATTATGAGTGCATATTATGAATAACTATAAGTTAAAATGCCTTGGATGTGTAAAATGTAACAGTATCATCTATTCGTAAACATATAATTGAGGGGTGCATTTTGAGGTGATATGAAAATGCTGAGAGACGTACTGACACACGCTGGTAAGTAGAGGGTCCCACAAGTAGAGAGCAATGAGAGAAAAAGTGGATTATTCTAGAAAGAGTTGTAGACACAAAGGGGTGAATGAACAATGTCAGTCCATGCTGGATTTCCTGTGAATTCCATGCGCCTGTCTAATGCTATTTACTAAGCTACATGTGTCATAAAGCTTCCGTTTAAGCTTGCTTGTGCCAAAGGAGGACAAGAAGGCAATCTGTTGCTATTTCAGTGCGTTCCTCAAATCAGTGCTGAAATATGCGCTATGTTGTAACAACTCGGAGCCATCACATGACAGTTTCCCTGCATATGATATGTGATAGGCATATACTGGGTTTGCTTGCATTAAAGTCTAAGGCTGTAAGAGGGTGTTTGCGGACTTGCACTACAGGGATCATACTCTGTAGTACATACCCATCAGTGTAACTGCTGGCATTCCATACTAGTGTCATGCTGTTGCACCAGAGCATTCATATATAAGCCCAAGGATAGGAGAGTGTCTCTGGTAAATCATATTTATGTAGTGATATAAAAGTAAATAATAAAGGAGGAAGTTCATTATCACATTTTATGCTCAAGATAATTTCATTAGTTCTTCCAGGATTCTCAGAGCCAGAGCTCGGGATATACCATCAGGTCTGGTTATATGGATTACCCTGCTTTAGCACAATTGACTGATACTCGTGACCAAGAAGGGGCATAATGAAAACATGACCTGTTGGTGTGTCCTGAGGAATAAAGCTGATACACAGTGAAGGAATGTGCTGAGACATCTCTAACTTTCAAGGTGTTAACAACTGTGATGGGTCAGTTACAAATGAAAGAAATTGTATTTATGATTAATGTTGACATAACTAACTTCCCAGGACTAAAAGCAACTTGATTTGTAGAGGACACTCGGCATGAATTGAAGATGAGAAGTGTTACATTTCCTTTTTGATAAAGTTGATTAACTAACATGCACATTTCAAAACAAACAATTGTATCACATTACTTTCCACATTACACTGATTATAAGAAAGAAGGTCCTAAAAATGAAGCTACAATTCAAGGGCAAGCAATCTTTGGTACTCCAGCTTTTGGAAAGCTCACTATGCCCAACTAACCACTTTATCATTCAATTACTCTTGAACTACAACTCTGACAGTACTGAAATAACACTCTCCATGGTCCAAATACTATGAAGATTAATTGAAGCTGCTTTTATTTTGAAACATTACTATCCCTTTAAGGGCTAATTTCTCAGTGAAAAGAGCAATTTGAAAACAAAAAAATAACATTTATTGAGAAGCCACAATCGAATAAGAAGGACTTTAAAGGAGGTGAGAGTTCCCCTTTCAATGAAACATGCATGCTGCAGAACTGCATCTGACTTAATGCCAAGTTCACAAACTCCTAAAGCCATTTTTATTTTTGTTTTACCAACACCCAAAATGTTTCTTTTGATGTCACATCCATGAATGACCATCTTTCTCCACCTCTAGTTAGTGCAGACACTGCTGAGTCCAGGGGCTTCCTCCAATGCCAGATTTACCTTTCGACTGAGCAGGCAACTTCCTAGAGATCTAAATTTTGAGGGGAGCCTTAGATGTGCTGGCCACACCCACATTCTGAATTGTGGGTATGGCCATAGCAATCTTGTTGTCCCTGCAACAGTTGTATACCCCTTTTACAGGTTATTATTTAATCTCTTGTATGTTAGAGAGGACTCAACTGCATTGCACAGAAATGCACTAGCGATCTTGCTAGCAACCAAGAGGCACAAGCTTTTTTCATTCTTGAATAATATTACAAAATGGTGGTTCTATATGGAAGAATATATGAAAAAAATATATGTATCTATGGATTGCAGCCAGGAAATAGGGACCTCTGCTACACTTGTACCCCCATTATAATAACCACAGTATTACACTCACTATCCTGCGCTATCCTTACTTAGGAAAGTCAACTCCAATAAAAAATTGCATCAAATAATATATCTCTGAGGAAGGGATTGAAAGGATCCTGAAACACGTTGGATGTTTAATGCATTGGTTCCAGTCACATACATAGTAACATAGTAAATTAGGTTGAATAAAGACACAAGTTCAACCTTTGCCTCATACCCTAGTGACATAACAACTGTATAGCTATCCTGCTACCAAATAAGTTAGTCTTTTTCAGACCTTCCTGATCTGCCTACTAATAAACAGTATAACCCTGTATGTTCCCTTTTGAAAGAAATGTATCTAATCTTCTCTTGAATGTATCCATTGTATCTGCCATAACCACCTCCTTGGGCAAAGAATTCCACAATTTAACAGATCTTACTGTAAAAAACCCCTTCTTCTGCTGAAGTCTAAACCTCCTTTCCTCTAATCTCAAGGGGTGTCCCCTGGTCACCTGATCAGGCCTTGGAATAAATAGCTCACCACAGAGATCCGTGTATTGACCTCTCATATATTTGTACAATGTGATAAGGTCTCCTCTTAGTCGTCTTTTCTCTAGAGTAAAAAACCAAGTTTGTCTAGTCGTTCCTCATATGTCAAGTCGTCCATTCCCTTAATTAATTTTGTTGCTCTTCGCTGTACCCTCTCTAGTTCTAGTATATCCTTTTTCAGAACTGGTGCCCAAAACTGCACTGCATACTCAAGGTGAGGTCTTACCAGAGGTATGTACAATGGCAAAATGATGTTATCCACTCCTGCTTCAATACCTCTTTTTATGCGAGACAGGATTTTGTTTGCCTTTGCTACTGCTGTTTGACACTGGTCACTGTTTCCATGTTTGTGCTTGACAATGATACCGAGGTCTTTCTCTAGCAACGAGTCCCCTAAAATGATTCCATTAAGTTCATAAGTAGCCTTGGGATTGTTTCCTCCCAAATGCATGACTTTACACTTCCCCACATTAAACTTCATATTCCATTTGTTTTCCCCAATACACCATTTTATATAAATCCATCTGTAGAGAGCAATTATCCTGTTCTGAATTAATTCCCCTGCATAATTTAGTGTCATCTGCTAATATTGAACCCTGAGGTACTCCACTCTCCACTTTAACTGTATTGAAGAATTGTCCATTTACAACCACACACTGTTCCCTACCATTCAACCAGTTTTGTATCCAATTGCAAACGTCATCTCCTAGCCCCGATTTCTTTATTTTATCCACCAGCCTTCTGTGTGGCACTGTATCAAATGCCTTTGCAAAGTCTAGATATACTACATCAACTGTCTTGCCATTATCAAAGTTGCTGCTTACTTCCTCATAGAAGCTGTAAAGGTTAGTTTGGCATGATCTATTCTTCATAAATCCATGTTGATTCCTGCTAATTATCTTATTTTTTGTGTTGTAATCCTGAATATAGTCACTTATTATCCCTTCTAGAAGTTTTCACACTACAGAGGTCAAACTCACAGGTCTATAATTTCCAGGTTCTGTTTTAGTTCCCTTCATAACTAGATGCACTACATTAGCTCTTCACCAATCTTGTGGCACTGAGCCTGTGGTGACAGAATCTTTAAAGAGTAAATATAGGTATTTTGCTAGCTCTGCACTGAGTTCCTTAAGAACTCTTGGATGTATACCATCAGGACCCGGCACTTTGTCATTCTTAATTTTGTTCAGTCTACCCATAACATCTTCTTGCGTTAACTCAATGTCTGATAACTGTATTGCTTTATTAGTTACTTGTTGAGGCTCTTCTACCATTCCTTGCTCCCTTGTATATACTGATGCAAAGAAAGTATTTAGAACATCGGCCTTTTCCTTATCCTCACTAATCAACTCACCCATCTAATTTTTGAAAGGTCCAATATACTCCTCTTTAAGTTTTTTGCTATTTATATATTTGAAAAAGTTTTTGGGATTAGTCTTGCTTTCCCTTGCAATTCAAGTTTCATTTTCTATTTTTGCTACCCTAATTGCCTTTTTGCAATCTTTGTTGCAATCTCCGTATTTTAAGAAAGAATGTTCAGTTCCTTCCGACTTAAATAGTTTGAATGCTTTTTTTCCTTGCCATTTCCTTCTTTACATGTGTAGTTAACCACATTGGCTGTGACTTACTACTTTTGCATTTGTTCCCCATCGGTATATACTGTTGGGTACATTTCCGCAACCTAAATTTGAATTCTGACCATTTATCCTCAATATTTTTGTCTTTAAATAATGTATCCCAGTCTATGTGTTGCATTGAAGCCCTTAACAATTTGAAGTTAGCTTTTATAAATTAAGAGTTTTTATTGAACCTATACATTTTTGCTTTGCCAGACTGATCTCAAATGTAACCATGTTGTGATAACTGTTTCTGAAATGTTCACTTACCTTAATATTGGATACCATTTCTGTGTTATGCGTTATCACTAGGTCCAATATATTGTTATTTCTTGTTGGCTCTTCCACCATTTGTGTCATGTAGCTTTAACGAAGTATGCTCACAAACCTGCCTCCCTTAGCACTCTGATAGGTCTAATTTTTCCAGTTGATATCTGGGTAATTAAAATCTCTCATACTTGGGAAGTATCTTATTCTAAGTCTTGGAAGTCCGCTAAGGTCTTGGAGTGCCCAGATAATGTTATTCAAGTCATACATTCGGTGGGGCTTGATTGGAGTGGACAGGATTGGGAGGAGGGGAGGTGGGGTTTACCCTTATCATGGCCAGAGAGTGGGAAAAACAGGGCTGTTGGCCAGCAGGGAATGATGGGAGATGTAGTCTGGCATTTTCAGTCCAGGCTTTTAGCTAAATGCAAAAACACAAAATATTGATGAAAATCAATATTTTATCAGTATTAACCCTTTACTCTGCAGCATATTTCCTGTATATCACATATATCACAACTATGTTAACCTCTTAAGGGCCACATGATGTGCAATGACAGTCACCAGTTTATACCCTTAAGGATCAGTGACGGTCTTGGCACGTCATGTATTTTTTACTTAAAGAGCTGTTCCAGGAGCACTGTACGTAAAAGCGGGGTCTGAAATTGACCTCTCCAAAACTGGCGCAGTCTCCCTCAGACCCTAGCTCGGCGTGCCGGTACACGCAACAGGTTACGTGTACTGACGCATCGGCAAGGATCAAATCGGTCCTTAACGGAAGGTAACTTCCCTGGACCACTGTTCCTTAAGGGGTTAAAAATTAGGTTTTAGTCACATAATATGGCCATATTATGCTAAGCTTGCCACCTTGCCAAGGTAGCCCCATTCGAGGCAAGTCCTATGAGCTGAATCTCCACTACTTTACTAATTTACTTACCTTAACTTCTTGTATACTAATAGCTGAATCTTTGCCAGTTTTACACATTAACACCTTACCGAAGCAGGACGTACCTATACGTCATGGGTGGATGTCCCTACAGGACCCATGACGTACCTGTACATCATGGATTTCAATGCTCCTCGCATGGCTGCACACCGTTCGGGAAGCCCTAAATTGGAATTAAAAAAAATAAAAAAATACTCTGTGGTCCTTTAGTTCCGGCCACGTGCGCGCACGCCTGTCCTTATGGGGTTAATGAAGAGAGACTCTCTGTCAGGCATTTTAGAGTGTAAAGACAATGGACATTGCATCTGGAGTTGGAAGGGGCTCTTGAACTAATACAAACTGGTCAAACTTCAAAATATGCAGTTGCAGTCCAGGTTTAGGTAAGAACACCCAAAGTAGCTACAAGCAAAAACACAAAATATTGATGCAAATCCAGATTTAATCATTATTAACCATTTTCTCTGTGGCTTATTGCCTGCATATCACCGCTGTGCAATATATGTGTGTGTATAAAAATGTAGATATATATAAATATATATATCCTATATAATAATTTGCTAAAATGTTTGTCAGAAGCCGTCATGCTCAGTACAGTTGGCTGCGCGCGCTGCAGTGATGTGCAGTACAGACTGCCCGCACTGCGGCTGATAATGGAGCGGGCCGCTCTGATTTCAGACTGTAGTCCTTTCTGCACACTGAGACTACGAAAGAACTTCGGTCTGAATTTGGAGTGGCCCGTTCCGTTATCAGCCGCGGGGAGGGCAGTCTCTACTGTGCATGACTGCACCATGGCCATTGCTGGGTGGCACTGTGGCCAGTGTACACAGGCCCATCAACTAGTGTGTGTGTATGTATGTATGTATGTATGTGTATATATATATATATATATATATATATATATATATATATATATATATAATTTTATTTTTGGGGGGGGAAGTGGTTAACTGAAATTGTATAATGAAACTCATCCTTAAGCCCCAGGTCTTATGCTTAAAGCTGTAGGTCAAGTGCTGGCACAATTCTCCCTATAATATGGTATAATATGGTATAACTGTAATGTATGATCCTATATAATAATTCGCTAAATAGTGTGTAATGCCCGACATGCGCAGTAGACACTGCTGCGTGTGCGGAAGACATGCGCAGTAGAGACTGTCCGTGCCACTGCTGATACAGACCTGGACGCTCGGAGCGTCCAGCTCTGTATCAGCAGTGGCGCAGGCAGTCTCTACTGCACGTGACTGCCCCACGACCGGCTGCCAGAGGCACTGTGGCCCGTGTAACGGGCTGTTCAACTAGTTCACTAATAAAATCATTATATTGTCCAAAAGCCCCAGGCACCTCAGAACCCCCCTGAAACGGTTTATTTTATATTTAGTGGAAACTCATTACTGCTTGTAGACAGGATCTGCTGGGATATTGCGGAGACTGGCTGCATAGCTCTGTTATTATATTTTATAATGTGATGTAAAACAATTATCATACCCCATTCTTCAATTCTGACGGAAAGCTGCTGAAAAATAACTCTGAATAACACATGTAATAGTGTCTAAGAAGCATACTTTCTAGCTGTTCACATTTGACATTATTTCTTTATTTCATGGTCAGTAGCTCATCATGATCGCTGGATATGAAAAATAGAATGGTTGGCTACCAGAACAGCTTTTGATGCAATGCCACATGGGAAATTCTGTTATACAAGAAAAAACTGTTAGGCCACGCGTGCATAGAAAGAAATGCTATTCTGGAGCAATTCAGTTACCCAAAAGACAGCAAATAAAAATTGTTTTGATTTAAAATGGGGTTTTTAAGACTTGTATGATAAAGAGGCCTAACATGTATTGCAAAGTGATGTGTTGGAGATTTATGTAGCATCATTCAAGGATTTAAAAAAAAATATATATATATATATCATTAACCCTTTGAGTGCTAGAGGGGTACGGAACGCATTGCTTTGCAATGCGTTCCGTACCCCTCTGGCACTCAAAGGGTTCAAAGGGATCATATAACATAAAAACAAATTTGATGAGTTTTCGAATGCAACATTTATTAACCCATTAAGCGCCAGAGGGATTGCATACGTTTCTGGAACTCAAAGGGTTAAGCATGAACTTCTTCGAAAACTATTTTTGGGTTATTGAGTTTTGGAGTTATTTTGATGTATAGATGCAAATTAAGGCATGCTGTGCAGACAGGCCCTTCCCGCCTTCAGTGCTAGGGAAGGGGAGCAATTCCTTGCTGATCAATGGTAAGGGTAATTTATGGGTAAGGAAGGGAGTGCCTGCACTGCATGCCTTAATTAGCATAATCTATAATTCTTAATTCCTAATAACTAGTTTTTTAACTGATAAATGATTAATACAATATAGCGCTTTCAACTTCATTAGTTTTTTTTTTGTGGTAAGGTCCCTTTAAATAAATGGAATGTGGGTTTTTTCTTGTCCCTTGTGGTGCATTTACTTTCCTCCAGAATTGCTTCACTTTATCTCTGTAAGTATAATCCATAGATGTAAGGGAAACGATCTGTACTTGATAGGAAACTGGTTTCATGATTGATTGTAGGAAGTTAAAATAAATGCAACATCTTCAAACATTCCCAAATTGTAGGTGTAATAGCTAAAAGTTTAGTCTTGTTCATGCCCCTTTTTATTTTGATTATTAAGGATATTAAAGTGGATATTTGGTAATGCAGTGGCAGGCAACCTTTAGGTCTCCAGTTGTTGGAGACCTAAAGGTTGCATATCCCAGCGATATCTTAATGTTGTTCTTTCATAACACAGAATGTGGTCCCACTGGACTGAAGAAGGACACAAGTAAACTTCCAAAGCTCAGTGACAGAAGAGGGAATGTATAAATACAATTCCATGGTAAAACAGGCTCAGGGTAACAAACAAGGGTCAAGGCACACAATAAATTGTGGGGCCAGGGTCCCAGGCAATTGGTCAAGGCTGACTAAAATAGGAGTAGTTGCGGGTCATGGGCCAAGGTCAAGATGGGAGAAAGCAATCGAATATCCAGCTCATTAGCTGGAATCCATAGTAAGCTGAGATCAGAAGTGTAACCCAAGAAATAAGACCAAAGGTCCTACACAGATATTAGATGTTATTAAAGGTGATGGACACTCTAAGAAACAAGAAGCTTGCTTGGGTAAGGAACAGAGGCAGATTATCTGGTGTTAATCCTCTGAGTGCTAGAGAGATGTTCAATATTTTGCTAAACAATGCATTATCCTTTCATTTGACTGTCAGAGGTTTAATGGCTGGACACAGGTACAAATATTGTAAAATCTCAGGTATAATACGCACCTGTGTATAATATGCAGGTGCATATTATACCCAAGATTTTAGGGGAAAACAAGAATGACTATGTATAATACACACCCTTGTTTTCCCCTGTCACATACAGAAAAAAATGTCAAATTTTCCCTTCCCCCCTCCTTCCCCATTTACCCAGCGCTGCCCTCCCACATGGAAGTCCAAATTGCAGCATCCTGACAGGTCCCAGTGTGCGGCACACTTGCATCCGCCACCCGCTTCCAGCATGGCCCTGTCAGGACATCCTCTGCTCAGCAGGGCCGGATTTACATCTCAGGAGCCTGTAGGCACAGAAATCTGAAGCACCCCCCACCCACTGGCCATCTCCACTGGACACCTACACAACGCTCCTAATCTCCACATTGCCCCGATCGTCTCCATATTGCTCTCACATTGCCCCATCAGCTCCAACTTGCCCCCCATCAGCTCCACATTGCCTCCACCATCTCCATATTGTCCTCGCATTGCCCCCCATCAACTCCAACTTGCCCCCATCAGCTCCATGTTACCCTCACATTGCCCCCAATCAGCTCCAATTTGCCCCCCCATCACCTCCACATTGCAGCCCATCAGCTCCACATTGCCCCTACCATCTCCAAATTCCCCTCCATCAGCTGCACATGGCCCCCACCACCTCCATGTTGCCCTCACATTGCCTCCCCCCGCACTGTCCGTTTCCTACCTCCCCCCGTTGTCATCTGTGCCTCCTTTGGCACAGGCCTGTAGCTGCTGGAGCTCCCGTGCGGTCTCCTATTCAGGAATGCAGAGTGCTGGGAATTGATGAGAGCCGACGAGTGAGCTCAGCAGCTACAGGACTGTGCCAAAGGAGGCACAGACCTGTCCTGCCAGTGAGGTAGGAAACAGACAACGGACGGGGGGGCAATGTGAGGACGACATGGAGTGGGCGCCGGATGGGGGAATTATTGTTCTGCCACTGCGCAGCCAGCGAGGTGGGCAATTTAAAAAAAAAAATAATATCCCAATGGCAGGCGCCCCCCTGTCTACTCTGCCTTATGGCAAATCCGGCCCTGCTGCTCAGCCAATGGTAATGTCTTTCCGCCTGCTGGGACCCTGTCAGGATGGCACAATTTGGACTTCCATGTGGGAGAGACAGCGATGGGTAAGCGGGTAGGGAGGGAGGAAGGGAAAATTTGACATTTTTTTTTTATATAAACTATTTTTCTCGTGTATAATACGCACCCCCTACTTCACATAAGGTGAAGAGGGGCACAATTGTGCATATTATATGTGAGATTTTACGGTAATTAGGTTTTAAACATGTATCTTTTTCTCATGTCCCATCCTTTCACCATACATTGCATTTCTTGTTTGCCATATGTGAGATGCGAATCAGGATAAAAAGGCATCTTCTGACATAAACCAACATTATGAAGAAGATATGATCTCAGGTCTGCAAAAGGTAGAAAGCATAGTTTAAATTTATGCTGATTACACACAGGGCCGGTTTTTCCAACAGGCAGACTAGGCAGCTACCTATAGCTCCAAATTTTGAGGGGTGCCTCAGCTGTGCCGGCCACACCCACATTCTGAATGTTGGGTGGGGCCAAAGCAACCTCTGTATCCATGCAGTAGCTAATACACCCCTTTACAGGGTATTATTTAAACGTTGCATGCTAGTGAGATCTCCAACGCATTGCGCTGGAGATCTCTCTAGCAACCAAGGGGTTAAAGCTTTTATGTCCTTGCTTCTTGTAGGCCAAAGGTATATTCTGTGCCAGGAAACAGTGGATGAGACTGGTGGCGTGGTCATGTGAGGAGTGGGGTGTGGCCATGGGCGGAGCTACAGGTGCCCAGAGTGCCTTGCCTAGGGGAGCCTGGAATGTAAATCTGGCCCTGATTACACAAAATTATCTTCTAAATATTTCTCTTCATCTGCAGTAGAATATAGATACATTGAGGGAATTTCAGTAAGCTCTGTATAATTTAAAAACATTTTATATCTGTTAATCCTTTGAGTGCCAGGAAGGTATCCAACGCATTACGTTGCAATGCGTTGGATACCTTCCTGGCACTCAATGAGTTAATCAGCTTCCCTATAGAAGTCAACACCAAGAACAGATCATCTTTGGGGATCCACCTGTTGGAAACTACAATCCCCAGTCAATGGCTGGTTGAGGATGATGGAAGTTGTAGGTGAGTCTAAAGAGTGACTTCCTCTTTTCTATATACAATGGAAGGGAAGAGGAGTGCACACTTTGTGCAGTATATCCAAAATGTATAAAAAATTAAAGATAGTCAGTATCACGCTCACATTTGATTGAGGCAACCATTAGCCTCAAAGAATAGAAGCAATATAAATACAAATCACCCCCAATGGCTTCTGCTCTGTGCGTGCCAGGTGTCCATTATTCCAATATTGAAAGGATCATACCTCAGTCCCATAAATCAGGAAACAACATCCCAGCATCCAAGGTCAGCATTCCTGCTCTCCAACTGGACAGCCAACGGGAGAATGGATCAGGTCCATGTGCGTAATCATGTGCCTCAATGCATTTCATAGGTCGTAAATGACCACTTCCTCTACTCTACAATGTCTTTAAATGTGTACTTTCCTGTACTCTTGTTCCTCTTCTCTCTTTACAGCTTTCTTGCTATCCCAACAGAGATTTATTAAAAACACACTCTGGTAAAATGCATCAATTAAAACATGTAAAGCAGAAATAAAGAAATAAACAAAGTGTTTCTGGCATGATCTTTCACTATCTAGCTTGCATTATTTCCTCTACAGGCCTAAAATGAGCAATAGCTTGCAGCTGCTTAATAGAAGTCACACAATGAAATAATATGAAATAATGGCATTTAAATGGTTGTGAACTTAATTCATAATTCCACATACTCCCATGTGAGAAATAATGTGTTGAGGGATTGTGGTTAGGCAGATATATGTGTGTTCTGTGTGTATGCACAACTGCATCCTGTCATGATGGACCTTTGCTACCTCTGCTGCAAAATAATGAAAAAATTCCAAAAGAATGACTATAGTAACAATCAATAACATATACTGACATTAAGACCTCCTCAATAGCATTTAATCAGTAATACAAAAGCTTTAATTATAACAGTATAATTTTTTTTTCATGAGATCAATGTAGAGGAAATATAACATCCTATATAATAAAACACTAGAATGTTTGTCCGACGCAGTCATGTGCAGTAGAGACTGCCCGAACGCACAGAATTCTGGGAGCACAGAATGCTGGGAGCAGGGAATGCTGGGAGCATTCTGTGAGTTCAGGCAGTCGCTACAGCGCATGACTGCATTGTGTGCTCTGCCAGAGCAGGACTGGCCTCTTAACCCTTTGAGTGCCAGAGGAGTACGCAATATCAATACAATATCAATACAATATCAAATAAAATTATTTTCAAGTATTACTATCCCTTTAAGCACAAGAAGTAGTTGGATAGTTTTATTTATAGTGATGTCACATAAAGGCTGCACAGCAGAGATCTTGTCTACAGGGTGTCTTTCTGTATCATGGTCATTGCACTTGTTACCTTAAAGGAATTGTAATACTTTGTTTTATCTTTATTTTATTTTGTAGGCATTAAAAAAACATGAAGAACGATATAAGTCTTATCTCTCAAACGTTTATGGTTTGAGAGATATTCACAAGCAAAGTTCCCCCTCCCGCCCCTTTTACCTAGTGTAAGCCATCTCTTCTCAGATGTGGAATCCAGTCCATAGACCAGACAGATAACAGCAGGGGACAATCTTCTTCCTATGAGTACAATGAAAGCCCTGTCCCCCTTGACAGGTTTTTCAGGTTTTTCCCTTATCTTAATTGAAGATTGTCCCTCTCTGCAATCTACCTGGGAACCTCCCTTCTGATCTGAGGTGAGCAGTGTTACATCACTAAAAGGGGTGGGAAGGGGATTCTTTGTAATTGAATTACTCTTGAACTACAACTCTGACAGAATTGAAATAACACTCTCCAAAGTCCAAATACTATGATGATAAATTAGAGCTGTTTTTATTATGAAACATTACTATCCCTTTAAAAACTTTTCAAGCTGATGAGGAGAACTTGCTGGTATTTCCTGATGCTCTTGGTGCAATGGTGCATATAGCCTACTTGGGATTATTAGCTATCATTATCCATATTTATGACTTCATGATACTTAAAGTTGTCTACTATTGTACTAACGTAACAAAAGATCAATAAATACTAAACTAAGTATGATATGTCAAACTCAGAATTAAGTCCATTTGGGGACTTTAATGTCAAGCTGACCTCTTTCCTCTCACTGGAAGGATCACCCTCGTTACTTCCATAAATCTATTGCAAGCATAGAAATGTTTGACCACTGATGTACTCGGATATTTATGTTTCACCAGAGCCAGATGTTCTTAAGTGGTTTCATAGTATGAATAACATATTGTTTATTGCATTGATCAAGTAAAGTACATTAGCAGTTTTTTAATTCACATATTGTTTAATATTAAAATGCTGATGACTAATAGTAATTGTGTGAAGTTTAAAGATGTCAAAATATGACTGCAATGTATATACAGAGGGTTTTGTACAAAACATAAAACATCCGTGTTCCATTGGCTCTCCATCACCTCCACACTTCCCTTCTCTTCAAAAGACTGTGTATTGGCACTTACCCATAACCTCTGCTTACCTCTGTAACTTACTGTTCGCTGCCAGAGGGGTACACAACTAATTGATTTGCAACGCATTGCATACCCCTCTGGCACTGAAAATGTTAAGACAACTTATAAGGCCATTAACAAAACACATTTTGTCAGTCGGTGTAAATGAGCAATTAATCTGCACTAGTTCACTTATAAAGGGGTGTGTACACGTTTACTATACATCAATGGTAACACTTTAAATGCAGAGGGGTACACAAAGCCTGTGATGTAACAACAGGGGTTGCAGGGGTAGCATCTGCGACCGGGCCTGTCACTCCAGGGACCCGTCCGCCCCCTGCGACACCCCCAACAAGCTAAGGTCTGTGACTTCTTAGTCACAGACCTCTATTAGCAGCTGAGCTCCCACCGGCACTCTAGTAATGCACAGAGCACTGGGAGAGGACAGCGCTGGAGCTCCAATTGCTAATAGAGGACCTCTCCTGCCACACCGCTAGACCACCAGGGAGGTAGGGGATATTAGGGGCAATGTGGAGGTGGATAGAGGACATTGGGGGGAATGTGGAGGTGGAGAGAGGACATTGGGGGGCAATGTGGAGGTGGAGAGAGGGCATTGGATGGGGCAATGTGGACAGAGAGAACATTGGGGGGTAATGTGGAGAGAGGTCATTGGGGGGCAATGTGGAGAGAGGACATTGGTGGGAAATGTTGTATTTGTAATGTTGTATTTGTAATTTGCCCACTAGTAAGCAGACCCAAAAACACAAGATTGGGCTATTTTCAGCCTTCAAGCAATTATTGGACTACAGTTCCCATTGATGTTGGGAATTGTATTCCAGCAACAGCTCTACGATTAAAAATTGACTGTCCCTGCCAAGCAACGTTTCTAATGCACCGTTTGGAATGGTTGCCAACTAGAGGGCAACATTTCAATAGCATATCATCTCATCTCACCACCTGAACCTAACCAGCACAATATTGTACTGGGAAATCTCTAGGGTTGTGGCTCAAAAAAAACAAAAAAAACCCTACAAAGTACAATAAAGTTGGTTCAAATCGTACATTAGGCTGAAGCAGTCTCTTAATTTAGCGTGTGTATAAAAACAAATGCAGAATAAAATAAGCCATGAAATAAAAGAATTAAAGTGTGTGCAATCATCAGAGCTTCTGATATATAGCCCATTTGTGTAAATATTTAAAGTGGTACTTGTTAAGTATAAGTAGTAACAGATGTCTGGGTCTATGCTTGGCCTCAGTAATTTATTTAATGTTTATTGTTTCTTATTTTCCTCCCAATCACGTTGTACTCTTCTGTAAATTATTCCTTAAAATAGTCATTTCAGGTGCTTTAATGGTTTTCATTTTACTGGAAACTTTTTTTTGGTTCTCCTAATAACGCTAACTCATTAAGTGCCAGAGAGCTATCCACATCACAATGCAATGTATTGGATACCTCTCTGGTACTCAAAGGGTAGTTGCCTCTCTGCTGTATATAAAGCTACTGAAGTAATTCTCAGATAAACCAACTCTACCATAGGGGAAGATTAAAAAGTCTCATTGATTTAAATGGAGATTTTAACCCACTGAATGTTTAAAAACCCTATTTAAATAAAAAATAATTGTTATTTTTACATACTTTACAGAATTACTCCAGTTCTTCCTAGTATATCATCCTCACTCAGGGCTGCATTCATTTATAGCTGGTTGTGAATTCATCTGGCAAAAGAGTCACGAAGATACTTTTTAAGCCATTTTACAGCTATTGCTATTGCGTTAGGGTCGTTACATATACTGAATTTTGCAATTTGGCAAACATACAAAAAAGTGGAAAATAGAGTGCAATTTGCAATGCTTACTTTTTAGCACTAGACAGGCATTGCCAGCTTCTGAAGGTTTGAGCTGCTGACCCTGGGGAAAAGGTCTATTCAACTTCAAAAATGTGATCATCACATCTCCCCATATACATCCAAATACCCTCCCCAAACTCACACAAGTTCCCTGTAAAACCCTCCAATACCAGTCAGCTTGATCAGGATGGAGAATGTACAAAACGAATCCAATTTTTTGTTAAAAGTGTGCACTTTAGTTCCCTCCTTTAACAAAATAATTAAACAAAAAGCATGTACATTCACCTTGTTTTTTTAAGTTAAAATAAGTAAATTAATATGTGTTACATACACCTCATGTATTAAAAAAGAAAACCTAATGCAGAAAAAAGACAAAAACAAAAGCCATAAGGAGAAATCCAGGACCTCTTCATCTGTGTTACAGCTTACCTTGTTTTCAGCTTCATCTGCAGGCACGAGGCTTCAAGCATGCAGCAGGCCTCTGTTTTATGTGTTTGCTTCCTGTAGTCTCCTCCTACCTACTTCCTCCCTCTGAGCTGCTCCTCCTACCTACTTCCTGAGGAGGGGTTTAAAGGGCAGTCTGAGTCCTGACTCAGTTGCCCTTGCGTTGTTCATAGCAGTTCTATTACCTTGGGCTCTGTGTATGACCTGGGTAGTCTTCCATCCAACCTGGTGCTGACATGTGGCTCTGTCTGACTATTCTTTTGTCTATCCCTATAGTGGACACTAAACCTGGTGCAGACCTGTGGCTCTGGCTGACTACCTGAACTGTGTATGACCTGGCTTGTCTGACTACCCCCTCTGGTGCTGACTTGTGGCTCTGTCTGACTATTCTTACATTTGTTCCTTGTACCTAGCAGACACCCAATCTAGTGCGTACCTGGGGCTCTGGTAGACCAGCACTGATACTGACTGCAGGCGTGAGTCAGGTATCCCTTTCCTTATACTGACTGCAGGCGTGAGTCAGATATCGCTCCCTACTGACTGCAGGCGTGAGTCAGTACTCTCGCTTTGTCGGATCAAGATCCAGTGTTCCTGCTCCTGTTCCTGCTCCTGGTTCCTGCAGAGACTACCAGTGACTGAGGCCTAGTCTTCAGCAGAGTGGTCAAGCTTGGCAGCCTACTATTCCTGATAGCAGTGCTTGCTGGCTTGTAACCCTCTGCTTGCTACTTGTGTATATAGTGTGCTCTACTTTTCTATTATTAATACATTTTGCATTTAACTATACCGTACTGACTCCTGAACGTTATTGGTAAACCATGACAATCTTCCCTCCCTAAGGCAGAACATCTGTAACAATAAATTAATATAGAGTTCCTGGAGCCCACATATTAATTTCAAAATAAACCTGGAAGGAGTTCCTGAAAGACCCCATCTACTCCACCTCCAATAAAATTAAAAATAATGGAACCACTTCCCCTAATGTCTGCCTGGGCCTTTGCCCAGACCACTGTGTGAAAAAAAACCCCATTGGCCGTATGGTGGGGCTACACAGGTCACTGAATGTTCCCTGGAGTAACTTCATCTCCCAGCCAATCACAAAAGTGGGCAAGGGGTCACACATACTTGACCCCTTCCTCTGATCTTTGTTTGACTTGAGGAAAAGGTCACTTATGTGATATATGACCCCTTCCTTGTCTGTGATTGGCTGGGGATTGAGGCTAAGCTAAGTCACTTCAGTGTCCTTTCTAAGCAGGATTTCGTCCTATATAAGCCACTGACCATTTCAGTCTCGTCCCTGCTGCATTCATTATGGGGCAAAGGTATAATGTTGTGAGAATAATTCTTGATACATCTTAAATTTATTGAATCCTGACACATGTTTTAGATTCAGGTTATGGCATTACTTCTGGTAATTACATTCCAATTACTATGCTAATATCAACAAATACATGTCTCAGCAGAGCTGCTGAAACATGGTCATATCCATTAAGAGTTTAACAATCCTATCCTGTAAATTCTCAAATCCTCTTATAATCTATGCTTGGGATTTTTTTTTCTACAAATAGCAAAATTATATTTAACCCTTTGAGTGCCAGAGGGATGTCCAATTTACTTTACTATGACCATTAAATTCTAGTATCCCTTATGGATTTTTCCTTTGTGCCTTTGCTCAAGAGGTAACATCTTCAGTTAGTCCTGGATGTCATGTGCATGGACAAAGATATGACTGTCACTGACAGTTTTCTCATGAGACTACTTAACCCTTAAAGTATCATAGTGGTTCACAAAGCATTATGAAGCGATGCAAAGCACACCCCTCTGGTCCTTAAACAGTTAAGATTACCACGTGCAGTGAGTAGATTATGAGGTCCTATGGTCCTGTTAGCAACTATCATGTCGGCCTCCATGGACATGACATCAAGGACTGATTGAAGATGCTGGGGTAGATGCGTTACGGAGTGATAAAGAGGTGATAAAGCGGAGGTGACTTCTCCTGTGATATCACATCAGACTCACTAAGCCCAGAGACAGCAGCACAAGAAGTACCAGACCAGAAAGGCAAGCATGACAATAACCTCCCGAGTTCTCCAGTTCCTATGTTATTCTATGGAGCCAATGCATTAAGAGTTCTCCAACTTCAGAGTTGTTAGTGCATAGGCTCCACAGAATAACATAGGAACAGGAGAACTGAAGGGTGTTATTTTCATGCTTGTCTTTCTGGTCTGGCATTCCTTGTGCTGCTGTCTCTGGGCTTAGTGTGTCTGTGGGCACGTTCCTGCTCCTCCCACCAGTAAGTCATATTTCCTTCTTAAGACGTAGCTACACTATGTGTGACGTGCTATCACTGCATCTTATAGTGTTAGCCGGCAGTCCTGAGTCTTGCTACCTTGTTACAGAATGATGCCCACGTTTGTCTCTGTCCTTGCCTTGCGATTCCCAATCACTCTTCCTAGCCTGTTGCCAATGTCTACACAACACTTTGTGCTTTGATCCTACACCACACAGCAAATAGTCGTTAGTACCAATACGCACACAGATAAAGCAGTCTTTAGTGTACATAATAGAGTGACTCTTCAATGCAAGCAATGTAAAATATTTTCCAGGGTTGCAGCTTATCAGGAATAAGCTAGGAGTCAGGAGCCAGAAGGGATGTCAGAGGAAGCCAAGTCATACACTGATAATCAGGAGCACAAGTGAATGCACTTGCAGCCATAAACAAACACAAGGGCAAGGAGGAAGTGAGATTAGCTGCTTTAAATAGCCTGGAAGGGGTTGGCTGATAACAGTCAGGTGAGTAACCATGGAAACAGAGAGGTCAAGGTAGTTTGTTAATCATCAGCTGAGTTAGCCTGACCCAGGGAAGGAAAGGCAGTAGTAATCAACAGTAGAGTCTTAGAGCAGCTGTATGATATGTATAATATTTAGCAACATATGGGGAGATGTATAAAAACCCTTCTTAGTGAATGTTTAACAACTGCAGATAAAATTCACAAAGACAGTTCATATTTATAAAGAAGTAAAGTCAAGTTTCTAAATATGTCTATCTGAGAATATTCAGAGAAAATTCACACTTGAGAATATTTTTTCACAAACATAACTATCACTATATATTCCAATAAGAACAGGTTATACCTGGCATTAAGATTTAATCATTAAAACTGCCTTTATTTTGGAGCAATTAGCACATTTCTTTATACATACATTGCACCACATTTCTTATCTGGACAAAACCATTTCTCCTTCACTTTTCAAAAAAGTCGATTGACTGGCATTAGCACATATCGAGAATGTCGCTAAACATGTATCCATACCCTTATATCACTTTGAAACAAGTTTACAAACACTTTCTTTATAAATCCAGTTTTATAAATGTCCCCCATATTCTTTATTGCTAATTCCAGCCAGTCGACTTTTTTGAAAAGTGGAGTAGAAACGGTTTTGTCCAAATTAGAATGGTGGCGAACTGTATTTATAATGAAATTCACTAATTACGCCAAAAAAATAAAGGCAGTTTAAGTGATTAAATCTTAACACTAGGTATAACCTGTTCTTAATGGAAGTATAAAGCAATAGGTATGTATGTATGCTAAAAGTATTCTCAGTTGTGAATTTCCTCAGAATATTCTCAGACATATTTATAAACTTGGCTTTACTTCATTATAGGTATGAATCATTGCTGAGAACTTTAGCGACAGTTCTTAAATGTACACTAAGAATGCTATTTCTAAATCTCCCCCACTTGTCCATGTCTACAAATTCAAACTGGATTTAATCTGGAGTAAACCAACTGCACCTAATGGGGCACATAAAAATTCTGAGATTTCCATGCATTTGAATAAAGCTTTTTAACCCCCTTGAATACTAGAGAAGTCTCACATTGGAGACCTCACTAGCATTCAAGGAATTAAAGCAGAACTACCACCCCACAAAATCTTTAGCTTAACTAAGTCCCCATCTGGCGACTAGCTACTTGGTAGCGCTAGTTGCCAGAATTATTACCTTATTTAATAGATTTATGCTCTCTTCTATGGCTGACAGTAGCACGGAGTGCGGACATTTGCCATTGTGACGTCCGTGCGCCTGCACTGTCAGTCCGGGTCTAGGAGGTGTTGCTAGGAGCTGGCCGGCTCTGGCTGGGACTGACAATGCAGGCACGCGGATGTCACAATGGCAAGATGTCTGCGCTCCGTGCTACTGTCAGCCATAGAAGACAGCATAAATCTGTTAAATAGGGTAATAATTCTGGTGACTAGTGCTACTAAGCAGCTAGTCGCAAGATGGGGACTTAGTTAAGCTAAAGATTTTGTGGGGTGGTAGTTCCACTTTAAGGGTGGAAAACAATAAAGTAGAGCATTCGCTATTTTTTGAAAGCCATACACTTATGCTGTATTTGTGATTGCTCATGTTTTGATGCAGGAAACATACTAATGCCTTGATGCTGGATAGCAGATGGTCATAAACTAATGGCAAAGTTAGTGAATGACCCTAAATTAACAGCAAAATTTGACAGACAAATGAAAATATGTGCTAATTGCTTTGCTGAATTAGGCACAAACGTTAATTCTCTGACTAAAAGGCTGACATTTTAGCCACGCCCACTTTTTGAAATGCACTCACAAAATGCACAAATTTACACTAATTTTGAATATACTTTCACATTTCAGTAACATTTTGGTGCAAATAATTTTGCCATCAAAAGTACACTGTAAAAAGCGACTGAGAACATTTCTTGCATTCCACCCTAAAAAGTTAATTTAACAAAAATGTTTATTTTTTCCCCTGTGGTCTAGTTGGTTTACTCCACAATAACTACATTTATTTTTTATAAATATGGCCCATTGTGCACTACACGAGACGCTAAAGGAAAACAGTCCTAGTTCAAATCAACTGCATCATAGGGGACAAATAAAAATTCCCCGAATTCCCACCGATTTAACTGGGTCTGCAATGCAAGATCTCTTAAGCAATCAAGGGGTGTCTTGATGTTGCTGGTTTGCCCCATTATCATAACGTTTTCGTTTTCTGCTTAGTTTTATAATGGGCGTTATCCATTTCTGTTTGCCAGACTTCTTCCAACAAGCCCGATTGATTCTCCAAGAAGCGCTTGAAAAAAGAAATCAAAATTTGTTCCCCAACAATTTGCAACAACATATTCTTCTCATAATGGCATCATCCAACGGTTTGAGAGAAAGATGGATTTAACTCAAATGTTATTATTTTATCCCAATGCATATTCAATCAGGAATTTCAGGCAATTGTGAGATTATAAAAGCAAACAACTCTCGTTCATGAGAACCTCACCCATATTTCTTGTTATATTCAATGGGACATGATCCAGCACAGAGACTTACAAAGCATTTTGGGTCTGGCACATAAAATCAATATTAAAAATGCAAATAAATACAAAAAAACCCCCAAGACATTGGGATTCTCCAACTATTGAAACAACCATTTGAAATCTTGGTTATTGATTTAAGCCAAAGTATAACACATTCATGTTAAGGTAATACACATTGTGTAAATTTAAAGTGAAACTAAACAGTGGGACAGAGGTAGACAACCTGGGCAGTCCAGGTGTAAGAGACTACAACTGCCATCATCCCCAACAGCTGAGAACCAAAGGTTGACTACCTCCTCCCTAAGAATAAGTATCTGTTAAATTGGTTAACAGAAGGGCTTACCAAGGTAGGTGTTCTTCTAACAGTAGTCAGTTATATCTATATATTTTTTATTTTCATTTTATCTTTCTTGTAGAGTTAAAGACTAGTGACCCTTACATACCATTCAGTTCTATTCAAGCCTACAGTTTGTCGTGAAAAGATGTGGCCTAGAGGCAGACTTTCATACAGTTCACTAAATATAGGAAACTGCAGATATGATGCATACGTTTCGGGGAGATAACTAGGTCGTCAGCTTTGAATACACAAGATCAGAGTCTCGCATGAATGAAAAGGGCGAGATTCTTATGACGCCTCATAAAATGTTGCCACTGGCCGCGCTGCCACATACTTTCCAGGGCATAACAACTGCTGTTCATTCAGCTCTCGCACTGCCTCATTCCTTAATTTCGTACGTAAGGCAAGGAAAGCTTGTTTGTGCTCCCACTCATCTTCAATATTTTAATTAAGCAGTTTATACTTTTAACTTTCATTGCATTGTAGTCCTGGTGCAGCCTCCTCCCACGGATGGATCGCAATGGCAGAGGCTCTGAAACTCCCAGATCTACTTGGTGTGTGGAAGGGGAGGCTGGCTGCGGGATCCCTAGCCCAGGAGAGGCAGCCGGAGTGCAGTTTGGACACCAATAAAATATAGGACTACATAGGTATGCGGCAGTACGGGCAGTGGCAACGTCTTACGAGGTGCCATAAGAATCTTGCCCTTTTAATTCATGGGAGATTCTGATATGGTGCTTTCGAAGCCGGCAACCTTGTTATACTCACAAAATGTTGCACGCTCGTATGCATCTGACATTTCAATGGATACCAATTATAAATAGGTAGCTATGCCTGCCTGATGTATGAAGGACACCTAAATAGATTAGTTAGACTGTAAAAAATTATTCCTAGAATATAGCTCTCCTTTAAGCAATTACTTTGAGCCTGATGCACTTAGAAAAATGTACGTAATTCTAGAGCACATCAACTGCACCACAGGGGTCAAATTAAAAATAGCTCCAAAGTTCCATTGATTTAAACAGGAATTTGAACATCTTGAATGCTAGTTCGGTGTCCAACACATTGCTCTGCAATGCATGGAAACTTTCTAGCTTTCAAGGTAGTTTAAAATACAACTTAAATCAAAGACAATTTTTATTTGTTCCCTAAAGAGCCGTTGGTTTGTGCAACACTTTGGCCTAGATGCACTAAAGGTCGATGCAGTGTCGATATGATATTGTCGATGTGTTTCAATCACATATTCACCAAAACTGTCGGATGGAAGGGGAGAGATGGAGAAAGTCCCTTTTAGCATACAGGATTTTCAAAGTGTTGTCAGTGTGGAAGGGATCTCCTCCCCTCACACATCACCAATACTATGACAATTCTGAACAGCATTCTCTGTACTTCCCTCCCCAACCTGTAGGGGAATTAATAGAAGGCTTTCAGCACCATGGACAGCATTGAATGCCATAGGGATGTGCACTGCTCACCCCTGTGGCATTCAAAGGGTTAAAATTAACTGTAATAGTACACCAAGAACTACACAATGTTCCCCCCTTCGACATATCCCCCCCCCTTAATATGTCGACATATATTGCATATATTTGACATACTAACTCAATTTGACTTTCACATCACTGAATGTCACAGAGGTCTCCGGCACATTGCTTCACAATTGGTTGCAGCCTCTTTCTACTATTCAAAAGGTTAAAAGCTCAATTTAAAACAACTTGAATTATGACCTGGTTTTTTTTTTGGTCCTCTATGGTGGACTTAGTTTGATCCAGAATTGCTTCACTCTTCTTATTACATCAGCCATAGTGACATTATTGTGCACATCTTATATAATAATTCGCTAAAACGTGTGTAACGACAAAGTCATGCACAGCAGAGACTGCTGCATGTGCTGTAGTTATACGTAGTAGAGACTGCCCGTGCACCGGCTGATACAGAGCTCTGTATCAGCCGCGGCGTGGGCAGTCTCTACTGTGCATGACTGCCCCACGACCGGCTGGCAGTGGTACTGTGGCCCGTGTAACGGGCTCTTCAACTAGTTATAATATAAGGAAATATCAGCCTGATATGTCTGTCCTTGTTGCTTATAAATGACTCAGACTGCCAGATAAAACATATGGTAAAATGTAAATTCTCAAACCCCTTCAGTGCTTTTTCATGCCATGTGAGAATCCTGTATATCATAGCAGTGTAAATGAAGACAAGCATGCATTCCGAACGGATCTTCACTTGACTGCACATTCCAGGATCATGGTACAGTTAGTTTTATTTAAATGAAGGTGACAAATGTGCTACAAATAGACAGAAAATGTAATTTTTTTGTTGAACCTCAATAAAGAATCCCAGGTATGATTCTTTTGATTGTTTGCATTATCGTTACCCTTGTGCCAAAAACTTATACAAGTCTTTCAGTTTTATTTGAAATGTAAAATAGTTTCAAATGAGAATGGGCTCTATTAAGTCACAGAGAAAAGAGAACTGATTCATGCAGACAGGAGTCTTTACAGATTGGTGTATAAATATACCTAACGCTGCCAGGTTTGCATAAACAGTGATTCAGTAGCACAAATCATACTACATTCTAAAAGGATTAAGCATGGATTTTTACATTTGGGATAATTCATTTCTTTGCTCAGTGCTGTCCAGTTTCTTTGTGGTGCATTCATTTTTTTTAACCCATTGCTTTTCTCACTTTTGGGGCTCAAAATGGATCATGTGCAAATACACCAGCACAGCTCATCTTAGCCTCAGGTTCACTTCTGGGCAGGGCCGGATTTACATCTCAGGAGCCTGTAGGCACATAAATCTAAAGGCCCCCCCCATTGGCCATCTCCACTGGAAACCTCCACAATGCTCCTAATGTCCACATTGCCCCCATCATCTCCATGTTGCCCTCACAATGCCCCCCTTCGGCTCCAACCTGCCCCCACCATCTCCATGTTGCCCTCACATTGCCTGCCTCCCTCCCATTGTCCGTTTCCTCCCTTCCTGGCAGGAGATCTGTTGTCTGTGCCTCCTTTGGCACAGTCAGTCCTGTAGTTGCTGAAGCTCCCGCTCGGTCTGCTATTCAGGAATGCAGAGCGCTGTGAGATGATGTCATCTCACAGCGCTCTGCATTCCTACAGAGCCGACTAGGGAGCTCAGCACTTACAGGACTGTGCCAAAGGAGGCACAGACCTGTCCTGCCAGGGAGGTAGGAAATAGACAACAGGGGGGTGCAATGTGAGGGCGACACGGAGTGAGCGAGGTGGCTATTTTTTTTTTTTTTTTTTTTTTTAAGAATAAAAAAAAAAAAGAATCCCATTGGCAGGTGCCCCTCGGTGGCGTGCACCTGTAGGCAGGTGCCTACTTTGCCTTATGGCAAATCCGGCCCTGCTTCCAGATGTGCAGTAGAGCACATCACTGTACATACTGGCACACACATGCCTCTGTCGTTAAGACTTTAATGAGATCAAGCCCCACACCCCTCACCTACAGCAGGCGCAGGCAGGGCCGGATTTCCCAATAGGCAGAATAAGTGACTGCTTAGAGAGTGTATAAGGGGTGAGATGTGCTGGCTACACCCACATTCCAAATTGTGAATGTGGCTGGAACCAAGGTTTTAAAGATTTTTCTGCTTTTGTTATAGGACAAGGGTATTTTCTGTACTAGGAACAGTAGAACAAAGTGGTGGTAGCATCAAGTAAGGAGTGGGGTGTGGACATGGGTGGAGCTAAGGCACCTAGAATGCCTTGTCGAGGGGCACCTGGGATATAAATCCAGCCCTGGGTGCAGGAAAATGGAGCAATGTTATACCAGTTTCCTGTGTGCTGGCCTAATACATATCATTAACCCTTTGTGGCAGTGGGGTTACCAAGGCATTGCTTTGCAATACAGTGAATCTTCTGGCACTCAAAAGGTTAAACAAGGATCAGACAAATACAATGCCCTGAAATACTCCTACATGTCCACACTGCCATCTCTTTGGAGCTATTGGCATTAGGGGGATAATTTTCAGCTTAGGTTAATAGTAAACTGCATTAATTCCCAATGTTTGTTTATCAAATGTTGTATTCTTTTGTATTGGGAGTTAAATGTAGTGACCATGTTTACTTCATAGCTGCCATCTTTCTTTTGTGTATATTTCTTCTTTTTCTTAATGATTTTTTTTCTATCTAGCTTACAGGCTCTACTATGTGCTTTATTTATTGTTTTTTCTTTATAGCCTCTCTCTAGAAATTATTTTTTAAGTTCTTCACTTTTATTTATGAAGTCTTCATGGTCTCTACAGTTCCTCCTCAATCTATGGTATTGCCCAAATGGGATGTTGTTTAACCATTGATGGTAATGTGCACTAGTTGCATGTAGATATTTATTAGTTGCAGCTTGTTTTTTATAGATGGTACTGCCTGTAATCAGTTTCTCAAGTTCCTCACTACTGCCACTCCATATGACGAGGATGTCGTCAATAAATCGACCATAGTATACCAAGTGATCCCTCCACGCCAAGCTGCCCTTCAAAGTGTCCCATGAACAGACTGGTGTAGGAGGGAGCAAACTTGGTACCCAGTACCCGTACTCTTTTGGAGATAGTACTCTCCCTGATAGAAAAATAAATTATGTTCAAGCATATGTGAGGTACTCCTAAGTAGGAATTCCAGATGTGTTACTGTTTTAGTGGTGTCTCTATCAAGAAAATGAGCTTAAGTTTCAAGGCCTAAACGATGTTGAATATCCGTGTATAGAGACTCCACATCTAGGGTAACCCATAGGTAATTATCCTGCTATTTTATGTCTTCCATTTTCTCCAGCACATGATGAGTATCCCTAATATAACTTGGGAGACTCACAACATATTGCTGGAGGAAATGGTCGACATACTTAGATAGACTGGAAGTGATGGAGCTCATCCCTAACACAATAGGCCTCCCCGATGGATTAGTGGCCGACTTGTGTATTTTGGGGGAGGGATATAAAAAAGTGGGCTCGTGATTTTTAATTTTTACGAATTCATATTCAGATTTAGATATATTTCTCTTTAGCGCTTCGCTTATTAATTCCTCCAATCTCTTGCTAAATATATCGCTAGGGTCTCTATCTAACTTTTCATGAAAGCTGGTATCTTACAGGAGTCTATATCCCTCTTTGATGTAATCTTCAGTATTTTGCATTATAATTGCTCCACCTTTGTCCTCTTCGCAGATAGTCAGATTCTTATTTTTTGATAGATTATATAAAGCTTTCCTTTCTTCTTTTGTGAGGTTATCATTTTAATTTTTTTTTCCTTTGCTTGTTTTGTTATATTCATCTATTACCAATTTGTGAAAAGTCTGGATATAAGGTCCTTTGTAGTTAGTAGGGTAGAACTTTGATTTATTTTTTAGGCCTGTTTTGCCACTTTGATTGTATTCCACATCTCTCCTAACTCTACATTTTCCATGTTTTCTTCCAAAAGATTCATAAGAACATCTAGTGCTTCTTTAGTTTCATCATCATCTATTAGTTCTTTTTTGTCTTTGATATTAAAATATCTTTTTAGTGTCATTTTTCTAATGAATCTATTGAAATCTATGAAGAATTTGAAATTGTTAATGTTATTCTTTGGGGCAAATTTTAAAACTTTATTAAGTTGTTTAACTTCATTTTTCTCTAATCTGGTGTCAGATAAATTAAAGGGATAGTAATACTTTGTTTTATCTTTATTTTATTTTGTAGGCATTAAAAAAACATGAAGAATGATATAAGTCTTATCTCAAACCTTTATGGTTTGAGAGATATTCACAAGCAAAGTTCCCCCTCCCGCCCCTTTTACCTAGTGTAAACCATCTCTTCTCAGATGTGGAATCCAGTCCATAGACCAGACAGATAACAGAAGGGGACAATCTTCTTCCTATGAGAACAATGAAAGCCCTGCCCCCCCCTTGACAAGTTTTTCAGGTTTTCCCCTTATCTTAATTGAAGATTGTCCCTCTCTGTAATCTACCTGGGCACCTCCCTTCTGATCTGGCTGAGCAGTGTTACATCAGTAAAAGGGGTGGGAGGGGGATACTTTATCATTGAATTACTCTTGAACTACAACTCTGACAGAATTGAAATAACACTGTCCATGGCCCAAATACTATGAAGATTAATTAGAGCTGCTTTTATTATGAATCATTACTATCCCTTTAAATATACCTCCTATTGTTGTTCCTGGTGGGATGGTAGTACCTTACTTTTTTTTGGTACCGAATATTCCTCCTCTAGTTCCTCTATTTCTGGTTCTTTTCCCCATTTTTCTCTTCGATGTATCTTCCTTTTTCTCTTTCACTGTTTGTTTGTAATTCTTCTCTAAAAAAAGATTTCACTGGATTAAAATTGATCTCTCCATTATTTAGGTCCTGTATGCACTTATCTATTTGTATAATTTCTGCAGGGCTCAAAATTTCCACTCACCAGTAGCCAATGGCGAGTGAAAATTTAGCCCTGGCGAGTAGAAATTCAGCCCTGGTGGGTATGTTTTGGCTTGCAGTGGCGAGTAACTTTTCAGGTCTGGCTAGTAGCAAACGACTTCAAATTTTAAGCCCTGATTTCTGTTTCTAGGTCTTGGTAGGTTCTATTTATTAGGTCCTGATTTATTATAGTTGGATTAATATCTGCCAGGACTGTAAACATATTTTGAGTAGGTATAGAGGTATTGCAATCCACTTTTTCTTTTTTGTTTGCATCAATTTTGGGATTAGTATGATTAACATTTTCATTTCTTTTAGCATATGCTTCCCCAAAATATTTATATCTACTGTTCTGGTATTTGTTATGTTTCCTATTGTTTCCTCCACTTTTATTTTTCTCATCTGTTGCATCTCTTTGAAATTTCTTTTCTTTTCTTTCTTTCAGTTCCCTTTCTAACCGATCAATATTGGTTCTTACTTTTTATCCACATCTGGGAATGATGCTGTATGTTAGAAATTTTGGATTTTGCCATTCATTTCTTCTATTTCTGCCTCCAGTTTTTTAAGACATTCCTCACGATGTGAGGTGTTAGCAAGACCCCTATATTTACTCTTTAAAGATTCTCTCACCACAGGCTCAGTGCCACAAGATTAGCGAAGAACCAATGTAGTGTCTCTATTTGAGAAGGAAACTAAAACAGAACCTGGGAATTACAGACCTGTGAGTTTGACCTCTGTAGTGGGAAAACTGCTAGAAGGAATAATAAGTGACTATATTCAGAATTACAACACAAAAAAAATAAGATCATTAATAGGAATCAACATGATTGTGTAAAGAATAGATCATGCCAAACTGAACCTTTCAGCTTCTATGAGGAAGTAAGTAGCAACTTAGATAGTGGTAAGGCAGTTGATGTAGTATATCTAGATTTTGCAAAGGCATTTGATACAGTGCCACACAGAAGGCTGGGGTATAAAATAAGGACATTGGGGCTAGAGGATAACCTTTGCAATTGGATACAAAACTGGTTGAAGGATAAGGAACAGTGTGTGATTGTAAATGGACAATTCTCCAATACAATTAAAGTGGATAGTGGAGTACCTCAGGGTTCAGTATTAGGTCCGCTGCTTTTTAACATGTTTATAAATGACCTGGAAATATATATAGAAAGCAAAATATTAAGTGGATACTTCAATTCAAGGGGAGCGATCACTAAGCGGTGATAAAGTGGAGATGATTGCAGTAATATCACTTCTCCAGTTCCTATGTTATTCTATGGAGTCAATGCACTAAGATTTCTCCAAAGCTGAAGAAATCTGCATAGGCTCCATAGAATAATATCGAAACTGGAGAAGTCATCACCACTTTATCACCTCTTTATTATCTCTTCCATACCCCTCTGGCACTCAAAGGGTTAAAACCCCATTTAAATCAATGCCTTTTTTTGAGTTTGAAAATAACTGTATGGGTCTTGTTCAGGTTACATATGTTAACATACACTCAACCATATATGTTACATATACTCTTTTTTAGCAATGGTGATTTTTATTTGTCCCCTATGGAACAGCTGATTTGCTCCAGAATTGACCAATTCTTATTTAATCAGCCTCACCACATTAGCTATTATAATTTGGACAGGTAACGTAGTTTAATGCTGCATTTCCTGCATACATAGATCTGTGTCTGAAAACCTTTGTGAGTACATCCACTAAAAATGTTTTTGATATAAAACAGTTTTACTCATTTTAATTCTTTTAATGTCATATCCTTGGCAAATTGTACATGTGGTACCCATTATGTGGGCAGAACCACAAGACAGTTCAAATATAGAGTTAAAGAGGACTTAAATTGCATTGACAGGAAAGATAAAACATTTGCTATGGCCAAACATGTATTGGATTATCATGATGGTAATAAATGTTCTTTTTCATTCGAGGCAAAAGAGAAGGTACCGTTAGGGAAAAGAAAAAAAAGGAAATCTCAACTTGATTAACTGCAAAGGTCTACTGGATTTTTGATTGGACCACACATGCTCCAAAGGTTCTTAACTCTGTTTGGGAGGTTTCTTATTATTTGACCATTCCATAAACTTGACAGTATGTTACACATTTTTTAACTGTGCTCATGAGGTCATACTTTTATTTTGCTTTACATAAACTATATATTTTTTACTTGTTGTACTATAATACATTTGAAGGGAAGCTACATATAGGAATAAAGTTATGTTATGTTGTTTAACCCCTTGAATGCTATGGTATATTCAACACATTGGGAGGCAAATGGAGACCTCTCTAGCAACCAGATTTAAATAGCCGATTTAGCTTAGATGTACCAGCAGTCTGGTACAGTTGCCAGTATCTGGAGTCTTACTATTCACAGTTTGATCCTTTTCTTGCATTGTTCTGCAGATGAATGGGGTGGGAACTGTAGAGGAGTTTATGTTATGTGTTTTGTTATGTGTTTGTCATTCAGAGCATTTATACACACAGCAAAGGACAAAGGACAGTACAGTATACTAACCCTACTAGATCTATCCACTGCCTTTGACACTGTTAATCATGCACTCCTACTGGGCACACTGCACACCCTTTGCATCCCTGACACACCACTAGAATGGATTGCCTCCTATCTCTCTGACCGTAGTTTCTGTGTTTCTTTTGCTAAAGCTTTCTCTTCTCCCTATTACCTCTCAGTAGGTGTACCTCAAGGATTAGTCCTGGGACCACTTCTCTTTCCCTCTACACCCTCGCACTTGGTGACCTCATCTCATCTCTTGGCTTTAATTACCATCTGTATGCAGATTACACACTAATGTACCTCTCGTTCCCTGTCCTCACTCCGGCTTTGCAGTCTTGAGTTACTCAGTGTCTCATAGCAATTTCATTATGGATGGTCCCCCGCCATCTTAAACTTAATAGATTTAACACAGAACTGGTTGCATTCCCTGCTAAAACCCACCCTCTAACCCCTTTATCCATCATAGTTGACAATTCTGCCATCCATACAGTAACCACAGCATGATATCTTGGGGTCATACTCGATTCTGCATTGACATTCTCCCTCCATATCCAAGATGTCACCAGAACATGTGGCTTCTTTCTGAAAAATATTGCCAAAATATGTCCCTTCCTCTGTATGTCAACCACAAAAACTCTCACTCAGGCCCTCATTTTCTCCATACTCGACTATTGCAACAATCTACTCTCAGGTCTTCCTGCCTCTCATCTTTCTCCTCTTCAGTCTGTTCTCAGTTCTTCTGGAATAATAAATACCTTTGCTCCCAGATACCCTCCCTCTCATCTGCTCCTGAAATCACTCTACTGGCTACCTATAAAGTATCATGTTCCTTACAAGATTCTTGTCCTCTCCTTTAAGTCTCTTTCTTCTTCAGCACCCTTTTACATTTTTGCTCTTATTTCCTGCTACACCCCTTCCTGTCACTTGTGTTCTTTTCAAGGGTTCTTTCTGTCCTCTCCCTACACTACTGGAGCCATCTCTCAGCTGCAATTTTTTTTTAGTGGCTGTCCCTAGACTTGGGAATGCCCTCCCTATCACCATTCACCAATCATCCACACTCATCATGTTCAAGCATCTCCTCAAAACCCACCTGCTCAAGGCGGCATCTCAGTAACAATATCCTCCTTGTGCACGTTGACAGTCACATTAGGATCACTCTGCTCTTCCTTCACTAAGCATTATATTTGCACCTATGATCCTCCTCCTACTGTCTCTCTATGTTGTCTTGATTCCTAATTAGATTGTAAGCTCCTTGGAGCAGGGTCCCTTTCCCATTTTATGATGCCCTTTGCTGCACTTTTAACCCTCAAATAAAGCAATGATTGCAATTTAACCTGATGCCATTAACCCAGTTCTGTATTTTTGTATCATACTGTTGCAACTTCTGTAGAGCGCTGTGTACATGTATGACACTATATAAATAAAGATACATATACATACATATGTATAATGTGGTTTAAATGGATGTGTGAACTAAATGCTGACTTTTAATGGAAATATGTAAATAAAGTGATCTATAGGCTTGCAATGCAAAAAATACAGCCATAGAAAGATACAGTGGACTTCTGTACGAAAGGACACCTATGAACTTTAGGCTAAATTCACTACTTGGAACTTGGCTGCTCTACATTTTAGCACAGCCAAGGTATCTGGGCTTCTGTGTTTTCTCCAATATTCCCAACACATGGAGGAGAGTGGTAGAGGTATGATGGATGGCCAGACCATGGCCAGACCATGTAGGCATTAGCCGCATGTGATTGTTTGGCACCCACTTAGTTCTGCTGAGTATCACAACCTCCCAGTACCTCTTGTATGTGATTAGTTTGCACGATGCAGGTCAGGTACATTGAAAGTAGGACTTGTCTATCACATAATGAATACAAGTGGCAGCATGCTGCATTTGCAATATACTGGATTCCTCTGCAGCATTCATGGTGTTCAAAGGCCCACTTAAATCATTGGAAAGTTTTAATCGTGCCATATCAACCGGTTGTTCCTTTATATAAATGGACCACTGATTAGTATTAATGTTTTTTCAGCTCTCACCACTACTTTTCATCTGGAATAAAGGAGAACTAACAACTTTTATTCATTATCCTCACACTTACCTTACTCTCCAGAAAATCCTAATGAGCCCTTATGTCTTTGTTCAAGATTTAACAACAATGCCCTGTCCATGCTGGTAGTTTTTATAAAGCTTCTACACACCCACTTTACTAAACTAAATTGGTCTCATCCTGAGCTGACCTGTTTCCACATGTGGATACAGCTGTATCTATAGATCATAAAGTCTTTACAGTTTTCCACTTTTGTACAGTGCTGTCAGTGTTTATCCAACGCAGCCACCAGAATGGTCACGTGAGTCCAGAATGGAAAAAGCGGTCATGTGGGAGTATGTGGGCACCAGCCCCACAAGCAGTTATGGTGGCTACTGTGGTGGGGGTCAGTATGTGTAGTTCTATGGCTGTTGTGGGACAAGAATGAGGGGTATGCATGTGTGGTTTCATGGCTTCTGTGGAATAAAAATGTACGTGCATTTATATAGTCATTCAAAGTGGTAAAATAGAAAATAAATTTAATTTGATGTAAATCCAAATGCTGAAGTCCCCAGATGGACAGTGAGCATAAGCAGATTTATCATAGAAAACCATGTTGTTGTGAAGAAATGTCTACATTATGTCTGATTGTGCGATTAAACTGTTTTTGTCCTTTAACTCAGTAAATCAACCTCTTAGAATTATAATGACTGATCTAGTTAATTTCTCCATGATGTTCCCACAATAAGAGCCATATGTTCCCACTGAGCTGCGGCTGTCTGATTGACTTTGAGTTCCGTATCATTTGTAAAGAGTCTTACACAGTGTTCCAGGTCTGCCCAGTCTCAGATATGGTTTGATGATTGTCATATACTTGGATTGGCACGTTCTGCCACTTACCCAGCTCTAGGCAGGTAAACCGCAGACTGATTTACTGACTCCATCTGTACCCACAAGTCACCTGCAGAAGGCAAGTTCACTAGTTGGTACAGACAGACATATCTGGGTGTCTGGGTCCACCTGTGGGCCTGGGTACCTCTACATGGCAGAGTGGAAGGGAAGGTGCAAGGCTTGCTGGGAGCTATTGATGTTTTAGGTCCATAGTGAATAAGGTAAAGTGATGCAATTCTGGAACAAACCAATGGCACCACAAGGGATAAATACACATTCCTAATATTCACATTCAATTAAAATGGCTAGCTAACCCCTTGAATACTAGAAAGATCTTGCACTGTGCTGGAGCATTAGCTAGCATTGAAGGGATTAAATGCCTTGGAAATGTCCAACATGAGGGAATGTAACATAAAGGTACAAAATGAAATAAGTGGAGGGAGACCCCTGCTCATGAGAGGTTACAATCTAGATTCTATTTCTTTCGATTTGTGCCTTTATGTTACATTGTTTTCTCTGCATATTCCCCCATGTTGGACAGCTCCAATTTATATGTTGGCACTTTATAAATAAAAGATATTAAAATCCTAAGGACAGTAAAGTCAAGTATCTGAAAGCCATAGGACCTTATGCACAAAGTCAAAAGTGAAGCACATATTTATATGCAATTTGTGTATGCCTTAATCACAATGTACCATTTGTGCATGTAAATTGCTAGTGTAGCCACCACAACATGGCTGTGACCACAGTGGCGGTCACAGGAACATTTTTGTGGCTGCATTGGAGGCCACCAGAAAATATCCTTTGAGAACCACTGTGTTAGAGCTCTATAAACCAAAGATGATATTAATAAAATATATAATAATAATATTAATAATTATGCAGCAGTTTGCTGCTTATTAAATTCCTTCCAATTGGCTGATATAATGCATACCCCTCTGGCACTCAAAGGGTTAAGATTACCTTGTGAAATGAGCAGAGTTTGTCTGTCATGTCCACCTCCATGAAGGAAATGTGATGTGAGAAGAGCATTCTGAGAACAAATAAAACATAATAGTTTATTCACGAGGGTGAAAACTACAAAACAAAAGATGTGGCAGAGCATACGACAATGAATACAGTTTATTAGTTTATTTTTGGGATAGTGCCCCCTCAGGTGCTGCTCAGTCACATACGTTACTAAGTTTTATTTGCTTTCAGTGTGCTCTTGCCCCACCCCTTGATTTCTAGTCTCATAAGCAGATGACTTGATTGCTTTTCTGGTTAGCAGACTGCTAGGTGTAGCCATCCCTTTGGAACATGTCTAGTCCAGTTTTATCCAACCTCTGGATTTGCGTGGGCCTGAGCTTGTAACTTTCAGGTTGTGGATCCTGTTGCTGCCATCACTGCCACAAGGGGATCTCTTGTCTGCTAGCTGTTGTCTAGCAGCACTGTTGCTCAGCTCTGCCTGACTTTCCTGGTTACTAGGTCTGCCTCCATGTTCCTATCAGTTCATTCCTCCAGCTGTACCTTGTTTGTTTTGTCAGATCTTCACTTTTTTCAACAAAATCTTTTGTATCACTATAATTTCTTGTCAATCTATGAAATTGCCCAAAAGGGATATTGGTAATACATCTTCGGTAGTGACAGCTATCTGCCCCCAAGAACTGATTTCTACACACACTGACAACATCTTAATAGTGCGGGGTGGTTCAGAAGAGGACGTAATAACCGTGATGTAAACATTCAATCAAAGCTTTATGGGTTTAAGGTTCACATTTGAGATCCATACAAAAACTATAAACTTCTTGTACCTAAGACTTGAAGGCATTCCAGATCAAACTATTGTTCCATCTAAAGAAGTGTGTAAAAATAATTTCCTTTGAGCAGATAGCTGTCACTACCGAAGATGGATTACCAATATCCCTTTTGGGCAATTTCATAGATTAACAAGGAATTGCAATGATACAAAAGATTTTGTTGAATAAAATGAATATCTGGCAAAACAACTGCTTGAGAGGGGATATAAGACTTCTGTGGTGGAATCAGCAAGAAATACGGCCTTAAAAATAGAAACTCTCTTGATACCCAAAACCAAAAACTTGCCATACAAAAGAGCACCAACATTAATCACACAGTACAATGGAGCATCAGCAGCCATTCATAAAATCATTATGAAGAACTGGAACATCTTAAAACAGGATCCACTCCTCCAAAGTATAATACCGAACAAGCCCAAAATTAAAATGTAAAAAAAATATATTGTAGGGTTTATCCCCCTGAGTAAAACAAGGGTACTCCCACTGCTGAAAGGTGTTTCATTCAATAGTTATTAATTTTCAAAGCTGAATTTTTTAGGTGAAATATCACAGTGGCCTGAAATTGTACAGTGGCGCTGTTGCTACACAATCCTATGGACAGCTCTGGTCCCGGGACCATAAATCTCCATAGGATGGTGTAGCAACAGCGCCACTGTACAATTTCAGGCCACTATGATATTGCACCTAAAAAATTAAACTTTGAAAATTAATAACTTTTGAATGAAACACCTTTCAGCAGTGGGAGTACTCTTGTTTTACTCAGGGGGATAAACCCTACAACATTTTTTTTTACATTTTAAGTATTACTATCCCTTTAAACGCATTCTTGTCTTTATATATAAAATGGAAGCAGCAATGTCAGACTATGGACAAACAGACAAAATCACAGAATTTCCTCTATTATGTTCATGGCTTACTAAGGACAAAGTCAAAGGACACTGGAAAAGGATATGGTGATTAATAAAGCCCTGACGGTGCACACACACCCAACGGTACTTAAAGTATTACGAACACCTATCTAGAACATCTCCCCCCAATATTTTTTAAATGGACTGTGTAAATGTTTCTAGTCTCCCATAGTCGATCTGATAGAGAGTGGCATCTGTGAGAGAGAGTGCTGTCATCTTGACTATGTACAACATGACTGGCAACTCTCCTCCTCCCTAATCTCTATCTGCTCCTGTCCCTTCTTTCAGGTGCTGGTGCTCAGTGTGCAGGAACAACACATTGTAAATTTGGGGGTGGGCAGGCATACCTAGCTAGAGGGGATGGCCAACATTGCAATTTGATGTCTGCCATACAGCTTGTACCACGGACGCCACTCCCAAAGAAAAAAAACTCTATTTAGACTTGATTTAGCTTGCTTATTCACAGGGGAGCAGGAATCTCATAGGTGAAAGTTCCTAATTAAACTTAGTTCAATCATAGCAAGACCATTATACTTAATATCTATTGATTCTCTTTCATCAGGAATAGTGCCCTGTGATTGGAGCAAAGCTCATGTAGTACCATTATTAAAAAGGGGACAAGATATACACCAGGAAATATAGACCTATGAACTTGACTTCCATAGAGGGTAAGATATTAGAAGGTTTACTGACAGTATTCAGGACTATGTGTCAACTAGCAATGTTATTAGTAGGAGCCAGCATGGTTTTATGAAGAATTGGTCATGTCAAACTAATTTACTTTCATTTTATGAAATGGTAAGTCGTACTTTGGACAAGGGAATTGCTGTTGATGTAGTATACTTGGATTTTACAAAATACTTTGACACTGCGCCTCCTAATAGGTTACTGCATACATGAAAAGACTTAGATTTGGGAAGTGATATCTGTGCATGGACAGAGAACTGGTTAAATGTTAGAAGGCAGAGAGCTGGTCTAAAGTTATCACAGTCTACCTTAGAGGCCTGGGCTATCCTGTGCTTCCTTCCGCTGTGGTGTGTCAACTGGCATATTGCGGCCACTTCCGCATTGCTGACATCATGAAACAGGCACTGGCATGGACTCCTGTTTATAGGCCTATTCTCTGTGGCCTAATTGAGTCCCACCTTCTCCTGCTCCTTTATATACCTACCTGGGCCTTGGAGTCATGGCCCTTACATGGTATTTCCGCTAGTGTCTCTTGTGCTCCATTGTGACCCAAGCTTTATGTGAGAATCTGCTCCGTGTATGATCTGGCTTGTCTGACTACCCACTACGGTTCTGACCTGTGGCTCTGGCTGACTAACTCGCTCAGTGAATGACCCCAGCTTGTCTGACTGCCCACTACAGTTCTGACCTGTGTATAGTTCCCGGCTTGTCTGACCTGTGGCTCTGGCTGACTACTTGCTCTGTACTCTCCGAACATACCTGAACATCAGTCTCAGTGTTCTGTGGTTCAGGTCTGCTCTCGCTCCCTGTTACCTCCTGTTGCGTGACCCGGAGTGGAGACTTGTGCATCAGTTACTGTTCCCACTGGTGTTCCACTCGCACCTCTGTCCGAGTCTTCAGTATATTGCAGTAGTGCAATGCGCAGCACAGTGTGCAGCTCTGGGTAGGAGCCTGGTCCTATTATCCTGTGGTCTGGGGTTGTGTGGGCTAATACTATTATTGTTGTACTTAATAAATAAAGTTGGTTATACATTTTATGATCGTGTCTGTCCTTCTTTGCCTCAAAACCGTGACAGTAAATGGGGTGCCACAACCAGGGTTTAGTCCTGGACCCAATGCTTTTTAATTTGTTTGTTAACTAGATTCGAGCGACTGTGCATATATATAAGGCAGGCTCTGCTCTGATTCCCTCATTGCGGAACGGACATCGCCCCGAAAGGAGGGAACCTGTGGCTCACGGCACTGTCTCCGCTGCTGCCGCCTCTGCTGCCACGCACAGCAGCGGAGACAGATAATAAAGCTAAGGCAACATTCTTTGTTTCAGGGATATAGACCATATATGCGCACATGTTCTCTGGGGGGCAGATTTTATTTGGCGATTTAATATGGCACTGTATATGTTTATTCTGTGGCACTTAATTAACCCGTTGAGGCCAGAGAGGTCCGCAACACATTGCTTTGCAATGCGTTTTATACCCCGCTGGCACTCAAGGGGTTAAACTATATCTTGTTTCAAAGATGTACTTATACACTATTTTCTATTAAAGGACAGCAAGAGAGAAGAAAGAAGAGAGAAACTAAGAAGAGAAGATAGAAGAAAGAAGAGAAGGACAGAAGAGGAGCAGGGAGCTGAGGGGTCCGCTGGACATCAGGATTAATGGTAAGTGTAACTTTTAATGTGATGATGTTTTTCACTTAGTCGGATTAACCCTATGAATGCTGGTGGGTTAATTCTACCCCGCTGGCACTCATAGGGTTAATTCTATTAAGTTTTAACACAATTTAGGCACTTTGGATGTATTGATGTGGGTCTATCAATACATCCACTGAGGACTTTGGTTTTTTTTTGCCAGTTAACAGCGGCGTTATCTGGCAAAAGATCCGATGAGGGACTCTACGGCCAAACAAACTGGGTCTTAAATTTTAGGCGGTAATTAGTGTTGAGCGAGCGTGCTCGGCCGATGCTCGGATCGGCTCGAGCATCGCTCTGCTCGGCACATGGCGGTACTCGTCGAGTACCGCCATGTGCTCGCCCGCCGTGTTCGGGTGGCGGGGATCTGTGCCGGAGGAGGCACAGATCTGAAGACGCTCCGCTGGACCACCAGGGACTGGAGGTACGGGGGCATTGAGGAGATGAAGGGGGCATTGCGGAGATGAAGGGGGACAGTGTGGAGATGAAGGGGGACATTGTGGAAGAGGGGCATAGCGGAGATGAAGGGGGACATTGTGGAAGAGGGGCATAGAGTCTATGCCCCTCTTCCACAATGTCCCCCTTCATCTCCGCTATGCCCCTCTTCCACAATGTCCCCCTTCATCTCCTCTATGCCCCTCTTCCACAATGTCCCCCTTCATCTCCGCTATGCCCCTCTTCCACAATGTCCCCCTTCATCTCCTCTATGCCATAGAGGAGATGAAGGGGGACATTGTGGAAGAGGGGCATAGCGGAGATGAAGGGGGACATTGTGGAAGAGGGGCATAGAGGAGATGAAGGGGGACATTGCGGAGATGAAGGGGGACATTGCGGAGATGAAGGGGGGCATTGACCAGGCACCCTCCCCTCATCAGAGCAGGGGGTGCCTGGTGTAATGCTCGTGTCGCCCCATTCAATTGAATGGGGCTCGGGTGCTCGGCCGAGCACTCGAGCCTCCGGCGGTGCTCGGTCAGAGCACCCGAGCACCCGAGCATCGGGGTGCTCGCTCATCTCTAGCGGTAATGAGTCCCTCATCGGATCTTTTTCAGCTAACGCAGTCTATTGAATGGCAAAGTGGAGCGTTTTTTTGTTTCTGTGGGCCAAAACACACGTTAGTGTAGCGGCCGGTACACTGCCGTTAGCAGTTCATTACATGGCCCTTTGAATGGCCTACTGCATATTAATACACCCGTTAGTCTTGTTTTTGGATAACGGTTTTTGGATAAATCTAGCCCAATATCTCAATAATGCATGGGCAGTCATATAAGCCATAGTGTACAATAATACAAACTAGGTCGATGTCAGGACAATTTGGTACAGAAAAGTATAAATAGAGTCACCTCTGTGTCCATCAGATGTACTCCTCACATACTCCAATGAGTAAATTCTTAAGTCACCCAATTTGCTAGTAAATGGCTTTGTATGTCCCTAAAAGAAAGAGAAAAGAAAAGAGAAAAATGCAACGGAGAGATCAGGAAGAGGAGAGTGGTGGAGGAAGAGAGGGACGGGGGCCAGAAAGGGAGATAGTGGAAGAACAAAGAGAAGGAGGAATGTGGGGCCCAGGGTAGCATCCTGAAGCTGTTCCTGACCTAAATCAGGTAGGCAACACAAAACCTATCCTATCGCAAAGGCCACTAACTCAAGACTCAAGTGTTCGTAAACTGTCAGAAAGAGAGCAAGGAAACTTCCCAAGGTGTCCAAACTTCCCTATAAGACTTCACAGAGTGAGTGCTATAAGTGTGCATTTCCTCTATGTCCCTATAAAAGTTCACCTTCCCCCTCCACATCTCTATTACCAGAGCAGTAGGTTGTTGCCAAGAAATTGCGGATAGCATTTAATAGGGGCTTCAGGACAAGGACGTGTAGCAGGGCCGAAAGAGGGCAGCCCTGCCGGGTGCCAGGGTCCTATTCACCCTGACTTGCACCTGTGGTCTGGCGTACAGTGTTCTTACCATCCGCAAAAATCTGGGGCCCATTTCTAACCATTGGAGTACCCTGAATAAAAACTGCCAATCCACCCTGTCGAAAGCTTTTTCTGAATCTAACGAAAGCAACATTGATGAAGTACCCTGCCTGGAGATCTCATGTATCAAAGAAATAATTGGGGCACTATTATCTTTAGCTTGCCTGCTGGCTACAAAGCCCACCTGATCAGAGTGGACAAGTGAAGGTAATAGGACCTTCAATCGCAGAGCTAGTAATCTAGCAAACAATTTCAAGTCCACATTTAATAGGGAGATCAGGTGGTAGCTCGTGCAACATTCCGGATCTTTACTTTCCTTTGGCAAAACTGAGATGTGCGCTTCCAAAGTTTTTGGGGCAAACAAGGTCGATTCCACTATTGAATTGAAGGCGACTGTCAACCTTGGTGATAGGATGTGCATAAACGTCTTATAATAGGCTGCCGTCAATCCGTCTGGTTCTGGACTCTTACCTGTGGGCAGATCCTGGATTGCCCTCTGTACCTCCTCCACCTCAAACACCCTCTCTAATGAATCTAAAGCAGGCTTGATCAGCCTCTGTCTGAGGTACAACTCCTCTCTCAAGGGCTCCTTCGGCAGATTATATAAGGAGGCATATAAAGCCTGAAACTCATCTGCAATGTGCTCATTTCTAATAAGTTTATTGCCCCCTTTGATTCTGGATGGATCTCACTGTTGCAGTACGCAGTTGTTTCTTGACCACTCGCGCTAACAATTTGCCCAACTTATTCCCCTGCAAATAAGCCCTATATCTGTGCCATTGGTATGATTTAACCATACAAGACTACAAGAGGGATGCAACATTGGAACAAAGCTGATGAAGTTCTCTACCTACCTCTGGGTCCAGGCAGGACTCATGCTTGATATCAATCACTCATAATCTAGCCAGCAAACCTTTCAATTCTCTCGCCCTCTCCTTTTTTCTGAAGGCTCCAATCTTAATAAGTTCTCCCCGCATAAACCCATTATGAGACTCCCACCAAATCGCGGGGGCCACATTGGCAGTGACGTTGGTCACCATCTCCTTATCCTCTAAAAGCAACTCATTCAACCTCCATGTGGGTGTTCCCTGTCATCCACCTGCTATCGAAAGAACTATAAATACTGGGCAGTGATCTGACCAGGTGGCAGTACCAATATCTGAACCTCCTAAGAACCCCAAGGAGCACTGGTCACAGAGGAACATGTCAATTCTGGAATACCGTGCATGTGAGTGAGAAAAGAAGGAGAAGTCCTTGTCAAAGGGGTGTTCAAGGTGCCACAAGTCCAATAAATGAAAATGCACCAATGTGTCATTAAAATGCTTAACAACTGATTTCCTATACGAGAAGTGGGGAGGGTTGCAGTCCTGAGAGGGAAGAAGTGGGAAATTAAAATCACCCCCAAGTACTAGAACACCTTCCCTAAAGGAGTCCAATTTAGTCAAAACATTAACTAGCCTTGCTTTTCATTAGGAAAGTAGACATTCACCAGCGTGACTTTAGTATTTGAAATAGATTGTTTAAGCATGACATATCTCCCGTTGCAATCAATAGCACTATCTAAATAAACCCAGGGTACGGAACTGTGAGTGAGTATGGATGCCCCTTTGGATATAGAATCTGAGGTAGAATGCCATTGAGTAGGGAGGGAAGTGACAGGTGCTTAGAGTGGGATGTTTACCCTTGCAAAAGTGTGTTTCTTGTACAAATAAAATTTTAACATCAAGCCTAGTCATATCCCTTAATAACATGCTTCATTTCTCAGGGACATTTAGCCCACGCACATTGAATAAGCAGCATTTCAACCTAATTGTATCAGCCATTTTATAGACCAAAGTACATCTAATACTGTAATGCAACCCAAGGTCCCATGGGGAACAGGAAGGGGTACAAGAGAGTGGGGAAAAAGAGATATGAAGTAGAGAAAGATAGTGAGAGAAAAGGTAAGCAGAAGAAAATAGAAAAGAAAGAAACAATCACAGAATAAGAAACGGACAACCGAAGAAGCCCTTTGGTAGCTTTGAGTTAGGCTAAAAATTGAATAAAGCATCTCTGTACAATGCAGGGGAGAACACCGCACAGAGGCAGCGGGCACCAAAAGCTGCCCTCCTAGATAAATAGCAACAGCAAGCATAGCCAAGTCACTCAGCCAAAGAGTAGAGCCTAAATAAACCTCCATAGAAACAGAAAAATAGAACAAACATCAGAACTACAAGCAGAAGAAACATTGTGAAGGGACCTAAATGAACCAGTCTTAAAGACGGTATCCCTAATTGCACTCCGAACAAAGGGACCCACACAATCCAATATGGGCATGTATCCAGCTGCTCAATCATGCTGCTCGCCGTACAGCACCCCCCCCACACACACACCTGGAGCACCAGGCCCAAACGTGGCAACCCAGCACACCTAAACCATGGTCCCATTCAGGGGTGACCGCAAAGTGGTGGAGGATATTAACCCACCCATGAACACCCGCGTCTAACCAATGGAGCTCTCCTGTGCCCCTGGCCCATAAAGGGCAGGGGAGAGGTGATAGCAAGCATCCTGACCCCAAACAATAAAGTAATCCCCCATTTGAGTCTAAATTAGCAAACTATCCCACTATCTCCCTGAACAAATCTAAGAACGGATGAGCAAGATCTAGCATCAAAAACAGGCATAACACCCACATCCATAGTTACCCCCGATCCCAACAGGACCACACACCCCACCCCTCCACAATGGACACCCTCCCTAAACCCCCATCTTACCCACAAAATTGTGTAGAAAAGCTGACAGTGATTACCAAAATAAACTCCATAGACTCCCAAGAAGGAGGTCTATGCAGCAGGAAAGTGGCACATAGGCCTCCAGCCAGATGAACCGAGTAGCCTGGCACTATGGTACCTCTCCCCACCAGCCTTAGAATTTCTTAGTGAAGGAGCCTCCGCTATGTCCCAGAGACAGCCAGTGAGTTTCAAGAACGAAGATGGGCTCCACCAAGAGTTCTATGAGCGAGAGTCTTCCAAGACAGGAATACTGTCCATCAACAGTCAGCCCCAGTGCAGGAACGACTAGCAGGCAACAATCAGCGTCTATCAGGGCAAAGAAAGACATCAAGTCCCAGATACTAAGTGGTGTCCCAGTAGTCAAGGGGCCGAATCCTGGCCCGGTGGGTCAGAGGCTAGGTTCCCTTTCCATCTACGAGGTGACTTGTTCTTCCGCTGTGGTAGTGCTGAGGTCGAAGCAGAAGCAGGGCCTGCCGGAGTACCCAGGATTTCCAGTGGTAATGGAGGGATTTGCAGCACCAAACAGAACGTGTCCGCTTCCTACAAAGTGCAAATGAATGCCGTAGTATCTCCTCTCTGAGCTTGGAGGTTAAATGGAAATCCCTATCAATACTTAACCTGATGCTTAAGCAGGTGTGTATTCCGGGGTTTCAAAGCTCTGCGTTGTTGCAGTGTATACAGGGATAAGTCCTTATAGATTTGGTACTCAGACCCTTCAGACATCAGTGGTTCCGACTCCCTGCTCCTCCTAAAGATCTGCTCTTTATCCTTATAGTGATGTAGACAGCAGATCATGTTTCTCAGCTGTGATCTGGCCCCCGTGGGCACGCAGAGACCTGTGAGCAAGATCAAGGTGCACCTCATAAGAATCCGGTATCTGCAAAAGTTCCTTAAAGATAGCCTGTAGGGTAGTTTCCAAGTGTATAGGAGGGATTGATTCCGGCAGGTGTTTAATAAGTAGGTTGCATCTGCGACCCCTATTGTCCAGATCATCCAGACAGTACATCATGTTAGAGATGGTCTCCTGTTGTTCCGAGACACACTGCTCAAGGCTTTGTAATTGATCCTGATACGTCTCGTGGTCTGTCTCCATAGACTGCACCTGTTGGCTCAAATGTATAACCTCCTCTTTAAGCTCTGTCATAGCCCTATGAAAGGAGGCCTTCATATCCCAGAAAAGTTCTTTCAGGTCAGCCTTGGTAGGCAGCTCACTCATGTCCATCACCTTGGCGCTTTCAGCCATATCTGGTTTAGGGTTTTCCAATCTCCCACGCTGAAAAAACTTTAGGACTACTGCAAGGCGTATCACTAGTGTCGGACGAGAGATCTCACACTTTCTGCCGCATCCCTGAGCCGGCTGCTGTACTCAAGCGAGGTCTGTCTGCAAAGGAGTTTTTGGGCACCCGTCCCAATCTGGACTACCTTTTTCTAGACATATGTGGGTTCACGGAGTCACCGGGCGTCCCGTTGCTGTAACCAAGTAGCCAGAAGTTTCCTAAATAGGCATAACTCTGAGGCCGAACTGCAGGGCATACGCAAAACCCGTCCTTCTTGGACAGCCTTTAGCTCCCCCCCACCTAGTTTTCTAATCTACTGAACAACCGTCTATCAGAGATAGAAGCTATTCTGAGACAAATAAAAGGGCTGGGTCCCTCTTCTTGCAAATTTGACCCTGGCCCTGCTCACCTTCTATTAAGCTGTAGAGATATATTTGCATGAGTTTGTTCAAAATTGTTCAGAGCTCACTACTAACAGGTATTTTTGCAATTTTGCAACTAGATTTTTAGCTGCCAGTCAAACATATTGTAGCACAGAGCACCATAGCACACTGCATTAGTTTGCATACTGAATGACGGCCTGATGACAAGAGACCATGGGTGGTTATTCAATATCAATTCTCCTCGATCTCTCAGCAGCAGTCAACATGGCGCAAAATGCATCAGCCAGCTTAGTAACCAATCATCGCCACTCATGCCATCTAACCAAAATCTTCCATTCTCTGCAATAGCTACCAGTAAAATGGGCAAAATGCTTCAAATTTGTCCTGGTGACTTTTAAAACTCTAAGAAATCAAGATCCAAACTACCAGAAGGAACGTGTGGTAATTCACACTTACTATTATCATCTGCAGGCAGATTACAGCCATGTATGCCCACTGTCCAGGGTTCGGTGAACATCACCTGTTGAATGAAGCATTTTTTTCCTGCTCTCCAATAGCATTTGTAGCCTATTCTTGAATTAATGACACATTTTTGCAGACGTGCCATAGAGTATACTCATCATATTTTTGCTACATGCCTTTTGCTAATGCTGTGGAATGCCATTGGTAAATCATCAAGTTTACATTTTCCAGATTACTGGAGTGAATTCTGAAGTATTATTTTGAGTCTTTATTCTATAGTTTTCTATATGGCATTATCCATAGAAATAACAATGTGCTAAAACAAAATTAGGCAGCTTTGCCTATGCACTCTTTAGAAAATCTAAAGTGGCGTTCTCAAACAAATCTTGCTTATTATTTTGGCATTTTCCCACATTGTAAGAGCTATTTTATTATAATCTTGTGAATGTTTTTCTTAATTAAAATTTGACCAAGGGTCAGATGTTTTCACTCTTTCACTGCCCGATTATGTCCAATCTTCCGCCTGGTCTCAACTAGTTTATTAAAGGTGCTTTAAACCTTCTTCAGGTCAACGCACAATGCTGAGCTTTTGTCACATTTGTTGTCTTTAAAGTACTCTATTGCTGTCATTGGTAGTTTTATTCCCTGTTGTGAAGCTATCTTTTCTTTCATCAAAGAGGTTTCGTGCATAACTTTCTTGACAAAGACATCTAAAAACCTAAACTTGGCATAAAATATTGATTTTACTGAACCACTCTTGTAATAAGATTTGGACGGAGTTTGTAAAAAGTTCAATATTAAATAAATTAATGATTTTTGTGCTGATGAATGTGTTCCACATGGCATGAAATGTCTCCCTCTATTTGGTGACCATGAAAATGGCAAGATTATAATGACTACTGCATCAAAAGGGCAACATCATAATGTCGCCCGCATCAGTAGGGTGACATTCTGATGTTGCATGCTGAAGGGTTAACCTGCTCCTTCGCTGTGTAAAAGCGCATTGTAAGCTAGCTGTGTAATGCCATGTATTTTGAGAGGATAATCAGTATTGACACTAAGTATCTGCATGTCATGTACTCTGATGTCCCTTGCAGTATAAAACCGTTTCACATAAATTAGCACTATTTCTGGCTCACTGTTGGCAAACTAATTCACATCTCAAAGGAGATAGGTAGCTCATCTTTAAATTTAGGTTAATTTGGAAGGGTGAACTATCTATTTTGTAATTTTTTAATGTTATTCATTAATTGTATTCATAAACATATTTTTATATAATTCCATTCATTTTTTATTAGTTTTATGAATATTTTTGTTGAGTTGAAATAGTAAACTTTCCATTTTTTTCTCTCCATTTGTTTTAATTGAATTTAACTGACCTTCAGCAAACCTAAACCATGAAGTCTGTCTTCAAACTACAGATCAGCAGTTATAGTCATCCCTGGACAAACCGTGATCCACCAGGTACTAAAAGGATGTGCAATGCATTGCTTCCCAATGCTTAAAACACTCCTCTGACCTTCAAGGGGTTAATATCAGTAAATGAAGAAAATAAAAATAGGAAGTGGCATTGTTTAACAGTTAGTAAACTGAACAATTAAAAAGAAAATGGATACATAAATTATCTGTCATTGATTTGCTGAAGAGAAACTCATTGATAGAATCATATTGGCAGGTGTTTGCCTCTAGGACAGTGTTTCTCAACTCCTGTCCTCAGGACCCACTAACAGGCCAGAACTTAGGGATTTCTCTGCTAGAACACAGGTGTGGTGATCAGAGGCTCATTCACATTGATTAACTCACCTGTGTTCTAACAAGGAAATCATCAAATCCTGGCCTGTTAGTGGGTCCTGAGGACAGGAGTTGAGAGACACTGCTCTAGGAGCAGATCTGCCAGTTTGGGCTGTATTGTGATTTCCCGCTGGTCAGAGGGAGAGCTGAATGTAAAATATCCTATATAATAATTAGCTAAATCGTGTGTAACGCCGCAACATGTGCAGTAGACACTGCTGCGCATGCTGCAGTCATGAGCAATAGAGACTGCCCGCGCCGCGGCTGATACAGAACTGGGCGCTCCGAAGGAACGTCCAGCTCTGTATCATCCGCGGCGCAGGCAGTCTCCACTGCGTGTGACTGCCCCATGACCAGGTGGCAGTGGCACTGTGGCCCGTGTAACGGGCTGTTCAACTAGTATAAATATAATGTATGTAAAATTGTCTCTGTCTTACCCAGTGATTTCCTCGATCCTGAAAAAAACAGAGCCAGGGCTGGATTTATACCCCAGATACCCTTAGGAAAAGCACTCTAAGCCCCTTAGCTCCTCCCATGGACACACCCTCATTCCGCACATTACCCCTTCCCTAGTCCAATCCACTGCTTCCTGGCACAGAACATATACTTGTCCTATAACTAATCTGGCCACATCCACATTCAGAATGCTGTTGTGGCGAGCACAGGTGAAGTGTCCCTCAAAATGTGCCAGTTGAAAACTCCAACCCTGTTTGAAGTTGTTCAGTCCTGCGGGGCTGTGCTTGCACCTCCTATAGGTGCTACTGACAGGTAGTCTAAGGGGCTGGTCACAACAAGTGAACACATGCTAATTATAGGGGTACATTTTCTAACCTTCCCTAAATCCAGTTGATATGATCTATCAGACGTTTTATGAACTCTGCTCGTATTGGAGCAGCCTTTGTAAAACATTATCGTTTTCTTTTAACCCTGTGAGTGCCAGAGAGGTATCCAAGACATCACAATGCAATGCATTGGGTACCTCTCTGATGCTAAAAGGGTTAACCCTTTTAAATGCATTGCACTCTCACCCATGGATCACAAAGGGTTAAGATCTACAGTATATAATGGAGACTAAATAATGTTTTTCATACCTATCATTTTGTAATGTCAAACGACTCGCTGGAAGCTGTTAACCCTTTGAGTGCCAGGAAGGTATCCAATGCATTGCGCTGCAATGCATTGGATACCTGTCTGGCATTCAAAGGGTTAAATGAATAATAAAAAAAAAAATAGCCAGATTACAACTGCCACCATTATCTTCTGGCCAAAGGCTGGAGAAGAACGATGTGGTAGTAGCTGGAGGGCCTCATGTTGCCCATCCCTGACTTACATCCCTCCATCCTCTGTAGCTGCCAAGGCAAACAATGGCAAACGATGAAACAGACTACAAAGTGTAGTAAATATCTTATTTAACCCCTTGGAAGCTAGTGATGACTCCTTTGAAATGCATACTTACATAGTAACAAATTGAATATATCTCAAGCGTCTTGGGGGTTAAACTGATATTTTATTAGCTGAGTGCACCAATCCTACATTTTTAAGATGTTTTTTTGTTTATATTTTTATGCATGTGGTTTGTAGAGACTAACTTTGTTATTTTGTGGTTAAATGTCTCCTAAGTGTCTGTTCAATAGACTTTTATCTCCCGTACCTATTCATTTTTTCAGCTGTGACTAATTTTAAAGTTTTATTTTCCAGACTACACTTGGAGGGCAGGAGAAAAGGAACTAACTGTTTCAGAATTTATTTGGCTATTGCTGTGGGAATGGATCTTCAATGTATTTGATTTTCTTGAAAGCTGTCAAGTCTACTAGTGCTTGTGGAAGAGATAAAATCAGTCATTTGATTCTGGCATTTGCTGCAGGTTAATGGCTTTTTCAGCTGCTTTCTCATGCTTGTTTTTCCTCTATTCCTAGTAGAAAATGAGAAGAAACACCTCCTAATTATTATGGTCAGAAAATCCTAGTGGCCCTTATGAACTTTACCTTTGTTCAAGAGATAACATCTTCAATCCATCCAAGATATCTCGTTCATGGAGGCAGTTACAATTGCTAGCAGAACAACAGACCCAAATGCACCCACTGCACATACTGTAACAAGGTTAACCCCTTCAATTTGAGTGTCGGGGGAGCATAGCATTGCAAAGCAATGCTTTGGATACCACTTTGGCATTCTAGGGGTTAAGGACCAGGGGTGTGGGCAGTGCATTGATTTTTGAATATACTGCACATCCCTCTGTTCCATAAAAATATTAAGTAGGGCCATGTACTATACCTGCCTCTGTTTAACCCTTTGAGTGCCAAAGGGGGTACACAACACATTGCAGAGCATTGCGTTGCGCACCCATCTGGCACTCAAAGGGTTAAAATAAACAGCCAGCAGCTGGCATGCCCTCCTCCATGGACATGACATCCAGGACAGTTGGGGAAGATTCAATAAGGAGTGATAAAGAGGTGATAAAGCAGACATGACTTCTCCAGTGATATCACTTCTCCAATTCCTATGTTATTCTATTGAGCCAAAGCACTAAGATCACTGCCACTAGAGAAATCTTATAACACAGGCTCCATAGAATAACAGGAACTGGAGAAAAGAAATAATCTCACTGGAGACATTATCACCTGTTTATCACCTTTTTATCCACTTGGGGCTAAATTGGAACCCACTAACAGGCCAGGACTGAAGGGATTTCTCTGCTAGAGCACAGGTGTGGCTCATTCACATTGATTAACTCGCCTGTGCTCTAACAAGGAAATCATGTGATCAGAGGCTCATTCACATTGATTAATTCATCTGTGCTCTAACAAGGAAATCATGTGATCAGAGGCTCATTCACATTGATTAACTCACCTGTGCTCTAACAAGGAAATCATCAAATCCTGGCCTGTTAGTGGGTCCTGAGGACCGGAGTTGAGAAACACTGCTCTAGTGTACCCCCCCCCCCCAGTTAACTCTTGAGCAAAAGCACAAGGACGAAATTCATAGGGGCCATAAGGACTTTTGGGCCAGTGTAAGGTAAGTGTATGGTTATCACATTCTATTAATTTGCAGATAGAACATTTCACTAGTGATGAGCAAAATAGTTTGTCAAAGACCAAGTTTTGATATAAAACCAGTTCACAAACATAACAGTGAACCCATCTGTGTTTCATATTAATACTGTTTGGAATCTAAAGTGTCTGCACTGTATACTCCCAGTATATGTTGTTTCATATCATTTTGGGAATTATAATGGTAACATTGTAAACTTTGAATTCTTTGCTAGAAACAATGTTTTAGATTTATTTAATGCATGGAAATGCACACACAAGTTGTGATGTGCAGAAGGATTCTTTTCCTCCTCATGGGAATCTATGTGAAAATGTAGTGATGTTTCTATTGTCTATGGAGATTTCTACTGTGCTGAAAAGCAGGTGGAACTAACTTTTGGAAGATTAAACCCACTGAGTTTAATGGACAAAACATTTGGGCTCCGTGCTCCCACACCACATTCCCACACCACGTTCCAGCTCTATCATACCTCGTTCTGGATGTTCCCTTTCACATGTTACTATACAGATACAAATATATGCTTACACAGGCACACATGTTATTAAGCACACATGTACACGTGTTCACACACTCACATCATGCTCACATGCTCACACACACTCACACCAAGCACACACACATCAAGCACACATGCATGCATGTGACCATACACTCACATCAAGCAAACATGCATGCAGATGCTCACATACTCACACCAAGCACACGTGCGCTCACACACATCAAGAACACATGCACGCATGTGCCCATGCGCTCACATCAAGCAAACATACACGCATGTGACCACACACTCACACGAAGCACACATACATGCATGTGCTCACACACACACTTCAGTGCATCACATGGAAGAGTTTTATATAAAGAATATTTTCGAATTCCATAAGTGAAAGGCCCTATTAAGCTGGCAAATCTCTTCCCTCAGTAATGTGTTCCACTCATCTCTACCCACAAACATATGATATAGACAGTGTACTTTGTACTGCAGATGGAACTGTATCACTGATTTGCTCATAATAACCTTTTTAAAGTGTCTGGCATTCTGTATTTTTCCCAGATTTATTTCATTACAGTCAACACAGATGAGACCACTCAGGTTGAAGCATGTCCAACCTGTGCTTTTCTATATAAACTGTGAAAATAGTAAGCAGAAGCTAAGCGCTCCATATTTATTTGAATTTGGAAACTGAAAAGTGCACTTTGTGGTATAATTTGCACATTGTTGCATGGTGTTCTGAGAATATGGTAAGATGCAAACATTGTAAACATGAAATTCTTTGTTGGTGAGAGATTTTTCAATCAGACATATAAATGTGTATGATATAGGTACTGTACTCTGATTGGTGGAGGGATATTTATCACTCTTGCTCACCATAACATTCATTGATTGTCTGGCATCATCTTATGTGCTGAATACAAATAATGAAAACACACACACACACATATTTTAATTTGGTTCTTTGGTTATGTGCATTACATCAAAGAAGATCATTTATGATCAATACAGCAAAGGGGAAAACATCAGCATGTGGGTTAGCATCTTAAAGGTACACAAACAACTTCCATAGTTTTAAATGGTTAGTCATGCCCTCTTATAAATGTATGCTATATTGTAGATTAAAAAAAAAAAAAAATTACGTGGAGCAAGTCCCATATCTAAGACCTTTATGGTTTGAGAGATATTCACAGCTAAAGTTCCCCCTCCCATTGCATAGACCTCAGCGCTCTACTGACAACAGGAGATCCCTTCCCTGGGACCAGCCGGCGGCTCTTCAGCAGAGCCGAAATAGCGATATTTAAAAAAGCACTACTTCATTGGAACGGTCTACAAAGTGTGCCTGGTTTGCAAGCACACTTTGTAGACTATTCCAATGAAGTAGTTCTTTTTTAAAGATCACTATTTCGGCTCTGCTGACATCAGGAAAAGGGGAGAACTTTAGCTGTGAATATCTCTCAAACTATTATTTATTTATTTATTTTTTAATCTACAATATAGCATAAACTTATAAGAGGGCATTACTAACCCATTAAAGCTTTAGTATTATATGTTTCCTAACACTATGCAGCTTATCTTCTGTTGGTGGCATTGGCTGAGTCAACAGCAGTTAGTGGGAACAGGCTGCACTACTGGAGGGCTTAGGAGCTGGAGGGGAAGTACCAAGGATTCAGAACTCTGGCCCATATTTATAAAAGTAAACTGGAGTTATTATGGAGTAAACCAACTGCACCATAGGGGGCAAATAAAGATTCCTAAATTGCTATGTACTTGAATAGAGCTTTTTAACCCTTTGAATGCTGCAGTGGTCTCCAATGCACTGCTTTGCAGTGCATTGAAGACTTAAGCTTCCGAGGGGTTAAAAGCCCCATTTAAAGTTTTAGTAATGTCCCATAAAAATATGTTATAGTTTTGTAGAGGATGAAAAAATAAGCTTAATGGCACAAACCCTATCTCTCAAACTGCTATGGTTTGAAAGATATAAGCATTGAAAGGTCCCCCTCCCTCCCCTTATCTTGATGTCAGCTGTAAAGCTGACAGCAGGAGATCCAATCTCTTCTGCAGACCCGAAATCACATTATTGCAAAAGAATTACTTCATTGGAAAGGTCTACAAAGTGTGCTTGCAAACCAGGCACACTTTGTAGACTTTTCCAATGAAGTCATTCTTTGCAATAAAGCAATTTGGGCTCTGCTGCAGAGCTGCAGGCTGATCCCCAGACCGGGATCTCCTGCTGTCAGCTAGACAGCATTGCAATGCGTTGCATACCCCTCTGGCACTCAAAGGGTTAAGGACCAGAGGGTTGTGCAATGCATTGCTTTAGCTGGCAGGATCACAGGACACAAGCCCTGACCACTGTTTACAGTAATCTGAAAACTTTAAGGACCAGAGGGCTGTGCAAGTAATTGCTTTGCCAATGCACTTACACCCTTTTGGTCCTTAAAGCGGAACGTTCACCTTCTATAAAGTCGCCCTGCAATAATTAATCATATGGCGACTAGCTTCATAATACTTCTATTACCTCTCAGAAGTGTCAGATTCTAGAATAATCCTTAATCTTCGGAGACTGAAGTCCAAATACTATGATGATTAATTAGAGCTGCTTTTATTATGAAACATGACTATCCCTTTAAGGCACCAGCTGTAGAATCTCTTCAAACTGCAAGGTCACAGGTTCTAGTCCCAGCAGAGTCACCTTAGCCTTCCATCATTCCAAGGTAGATAAAATGAGTACCATTGAATTGGGTAATAATATCTATACCCCCAGGACATGTTTGAAAGCAAGAGACAATCTCAATGTATCCTTGCTAGTAAAATACTTTGATATTATTATTATATTGTTGGCTTTATTGTCCTGAGTAAATTAAAGGTACTCACACTTCTGAGAAGTGTTTTACTCAAATGTTATTGTAGCTCAGACTTTAATTATTTAGGTGCAACATCTAAATAGCCTGAAAATGTACAGTGGTGCTGTTTCTACACCATTGTATGGACAGCTCTGGTCAATTTACCATAAACTTCCATAGGAGGGTGTAGCAACAGCTCCACTGTGACATTTCAGGTCATTGTGATATTGCACCTAAAAATGTGAAGTTTGAGCTGCAATAACGTTTGATTAAAACACCTCTCAGCAGTTGTAGTATCATTGTTGTACTCAGGATGATACGCCCTACAATATAAATTTGACTACATATTAAGTGTTACTATCCCTTTAATTACAGTATAGCTGATAATGGAATGTGGATTTGTAAACTGAAAATTGCCATTCTTCTCTGAACAGGATCCCTTCAGGCAAATTTCCCTGGAAAAACTGACCTCTGCATCAAGGTCTGTGTTATAAAAGGTTTCCTTCCTGCACATCCGCTCATTAGCGTTAAATGTCTACGTGCCGCAAGCAATCAGAGAAAGAGGTGCTGCTGATTATTATGAGAGATCACTGCACTGTTTGGGGAATCACAATAAAATTCTTAACCCTTTGAGTGCCTGAGAGGTATCCAACGCATTGCAATGCGTTGGATACCTACCTCTCTGGCACTCAAAGGGTTAATCCTTGCTCTCTCACACAACTCCAAGGAAGTTACCCACAAAATTATCAATGACTTATAGAGTTTTGAAGTTAACAAAATATATATACATATATATGAAATTAGTGGGTATGATTTTATTAGTAGTTGCATGTTATATACATATATATATATATATTTACACACAGGACCAAAATTGTTGGAAGCTCACAAAGGAGGCCTTCATCCTGCAGTGGATTGACAATAGCTGAAGATTATATATATATTTTTTATGTATAAGGCATTATACATTAAAGGGATAGTAATACTTTATTATTACTATCCCCCATATTGTACATATTTGCACAATAATTTAATAGCCCCCAGGTTCATCTCTCAAACCTTTATGGTATGAGAGATAACCGAAGGCAAAGGTCCCCCCTCCCTCCCCCTTCCCTGAAGTCAGCGTTGTACTGACTGCAGTGAAGTCTGTCATACGACAGGCTAGCTGAGCCGAGATCACGTTGCAAACCAAGCACAAACCAAGCACATGTAGAAGACCGTTTCAGTGAAATAATTCTGCAATGTATTGCATACCTCTCTGGCACTCAAGGGGTTAATAAATCTGCCATCACAGATAATTTCGTTTGCTGACTCGCTAGCCTCCACTTCACTTCAGGTGCAGTAATATCACTGTGTATCACAGACCCCACCAAGATCACAATGGATGCTTGCTCATTGACAGTGTCACGTCGAGCACATGCACAGGAGTTCATGAAGCTCTGCAAAACCCCTGAGGCTGCTCTGTAAGGAGATGGCCAGATTCGGCACAGAGGCAGTGGGGGGTGTAACAGGGAAATCCATGACCTGGGTAATTTTATTTTACACAATAGCATTTGGTAGATGGGATTTAAGGGTCGGTTGGTGTTTAGCTATTAAAATAGTTGTTTATATGAACATGAATGCTAAGATGCAACTTGCTATAGTATGGGAAAGTATATTTAACATTCACTTATACAAAGTTAATCCTTCAGTATTAGATGACGAATAGCGTTAGACCCTATTTGGTAATCAAGGGGTCAAATGAGCGTAGGCTGTATTGTTGAAGCTGCGGGAACCTTGTTTGTTTGCCTTCATATCACAACTATGAAGTCTGGTTGGACTAAATAAGTCTGAATAAAATGAGAACTTTTATTTATATCGACCTCATTAACATTTCATTAAGACCTGTTTTAGCAGGCTTATTTAGGCCAACCAGAGTTCATAGTTGTAACATGAAGGCAAACAAACAAGGCTGTTTTTGCATGTGTGTGCTGGGCTTCAGCAGAACAAGGGGCTATTGGTGGGCTCTTGTCCAGTTGTCCTGACATTTCAGATATGCTGCAAGTCCCTCAAATTTGTGAGTGTCAGAGGTCCTGCACTCAAAGGCTTAAAGTATCTCCATCTGGTTTTGAACTTCAGCTTACATCATCCTCAGTAAACAGTTGGCAGGATGAGAAAACTGTAGTTCAACACCAGCTGAGGGAAACAGGTTGTCCAAAAACTTAAGAACAGAAAGCAGTATAAAGGGGTGGGACACAAGGGGGAAGCCAAGGTGGGCGGCGAAATGAGGTTTTGCCTAGGGTGTTGCTTTTGCCGTGAAAATTTTTTTTGTTTTTGTAATGAAAGGTTCGACCGGCTGAGACTTCCCGCTTAAAGTACCTCAGCCAGCCAGTGATTAGTCAGCCGCCGCAGCTCAGGATGGATGTGTGCCTCTGCGGACAACCATGCAGAAGAGCTGTGGCAGTGGACTGGATGGACGGAGTCAGCAAAATGGTTATGTAGTTGGACATTGTGAGGTAGATAATGTAGTGGGACATCGTGAGGTGGATAATGTGGGGGGACATTGTGGGGTGGACAATGTGGGGGGACCTTGTCCCCCTCGCATTGTCCACCTCACAATGTGAGGTGGACAATGTGAGACACTGTTGCAGCCACTCCCCTAAGGCTCAACCTCAGATGGCCCTGGGTTGAGTGAGAGTGAGTGCTGAACCTGAGTGACACACACACACACAAACACACACACACACACACGCAGTGCACCCAGCACATACGTTTTTTATTAATCATGTCAGGAGCTGCATGTTGCTGGATAATGCATAGCAGAAAATATGTAAGCATATGTGTAAGGAGAAAAGCGAAACAATTTTGGGGCAAAATAATTACAGAATACTTAAAAAAAATTAATCACTTGGATGATGGATTAGAGAGGTCCCCAATGCAGTAGAAAGCATCCAAGGGGTTAAAAATCACATTTGAATCCATCATATTTTGTTTGTATTCCATGCGGTATAGTAGTAGACATGAAAATGACTGTCTCTATATCTCCAGTAACTATTAAGTTTTAAGACCCTTTTATGTGGTACTTTTTAATATTAAGTGATTTCTGGAATGTTTACATTGTAATATGATGTAAACTTATTGTTGTTGCACTTATTTATATGCAATTTTTTGTTCATCTTAATCCCCTTATACCATTTGTGTATGTAATGTCATAGTGTGGCCACCACGACATGGCTGTGGCCGCAGTGTAGGCCACAAGGACATTGTGGTGGCTGCATTGGTGGCCACCAGAAAAAATCTTTTGAGAACCACTGGTCTAGACAAACTTGGTTTATTTACGCTAGATAAAAGATGACTAAGAGGAGATCTCATCACAATGTACAACTATATGAGAAGTCAATACAAGGATCTCTCTGATGAGCTATTCATTCCAAGGCCTGATCAAATAAACAGTGGCCACCCCTTGAGATTAGAGGAAAGGAGGTTTCAACTTCAGCAGAGGCAGGGTTTTTTTTATAGTAATCTCTGTTAAATTGTGGAATTCCTTGCCCAAGCATGTGTCAATTGCAGATACAATGGATACATTTAAGAGAAGATTAGATACATTTCTTTCAAGGGGGGACATACATGGTTATACTGTGTATTAGTAGGTAAAACAGGAAGTTCTGATAGACTAGCTAATTTGGCAGCAGGAAAGTTTTATAATTCTCATTTCTCTGGGTTATGAGGAAAAGGTTGGACTTGATGGACTTGTATCTTTTTCAATCTAATTTACTATGTTACTATGCTACTATGACAATTGCTAGAAGGACACAAACTCTTCCCACAGATCATGGTAAACTTAACCCTTTAAGGACCATAGTTGTGTGCATTTAATTGCTTTGCAATGGGTTGTGCGTTCCTCTGGTCCCTAAAAAGAGACGTAGGCTCATACACTGCCTGTTTCAGTTTGAAAAAACTCTCTGCAACTTTCATGTCAGCCTCCATGGATAGCGGAAGCACATGCAGGTCTGATTGAAGAAGTCCTCCTGTAATATAAAAGGCAAGAATGTTTGTCCAATACAGTCATGCACATTGCGTGCGCCGCCACAGAGGTGGCAGCAGTATGGAGAGCAGGACCAGCCTCTTTACCTCACCAGGGCTTTTACACTAACAAAAATCATAAGGCACATTAGCGTTTTTACCCACAGTAAGGTAAGTAGACAACTATTATTAAGAGTTGTTACTTCTCTTAAACAGTGCTGAAGGTTTGCAATGTTTGCAGGACCAGACCTTACCTTTAACAGGGAAATAGGGATACTGCAGGACTGCACTGAAATCAGTGCAGCCCTGCAGTATGTATTTTTCATATAGTAATGTGCGAAAGTCTTAGGCAAGTATGAAAAAATGCTGTAAAGAATGCTTTCAAATATAGACATGTTAAAAGTTTACTTTTATTAATTAACAAAATGCAAAGTGAGTGAACAGAAGAAATATTTAAATCAAATCAAGATTTGGTGTGACCACCCTTTGTCTTCAAAACAACATCAATTCTTCTAGGTACAATTGCACACAGTTTTCTAAGGAACTCAGCAGGTAGGTTGTTCCAAACATCTTGGAGAACTAAACACAGTTCTCCTGTGGACTTAGGCAGCCTCATTTGCTTCTCTCTCTTCATGCAATCCCAGAGAGACTCGATGATGAGGGCTCTGTGGGGGCCATCCCATTACTTCCAGGACTCCTTGTTCTTCTTTATGCTGAAGATAGTTCTTAATGACTCCGGCTGTATGTTTGGCGTCATTGTGATGCTGCAGAATACATTTGGGGCCAATCATATGTGTCCCTGATGGTACTGCATGATTGATAAATATCTGCCTGTACTGCATTGAGGAGACCATTAATTCTGAGCAAATAACCAAATCTACTTGCAGAAATTAAGCCCGCCATGCTTCATTGTTGCCTGCACACACTCATTCTGGTACCGCTCACCAGCCCTTCGGCAAACAAACTGACTTCTCCTACAGCCAAATATTTCAGATTTTGACTCATCACTCTAGAGAACCTGCTGCCATTTTTCTGCAGCCCAGTTCCTGTGTTTTCATGCATAGTTGAGTTTCCATGTTGGAGGTATTGCTTTTGGCCGCAAATTTTCCATGAATACCATTTCTGATCAGATTTCTCTAGACATTGGATGAGTGTACCAGGGTCCCACTGTTTCCTGTCAATTTTGAGCTGATGACACTGCTGGACATTTTCTGATTGTGAAGGGAAGTAAGCAAGATATGTCTTTCATCTGCTGCACTAATTTTCCTTTCTCGACCACTGTGTCTACGGTCCTCATTGTTGCCCGTTTCTTTGTGCTTCTTCAAAAGAGCTTGGCAACACATCTGGAAATCCCTGTTTGCCCTGGAATTTCTGCCCGATGAAGTATAACTACCTTGTGTCTTGTTGTTGTGCTCAGTCTTGCCATGGTGTATGACTTTTAACTTTAAACTGTCTTCAGCAACCTCCCCTTGTTAGCTGAGTTTGGCTGTTCCTCACCCAGTTTTATTCCTCCTACATAGCTGTTTCTGTTTCAGTTAATGATTGTTTTTCAACATACATATTCAATTGATGATCATTAGCACCTGTTTGGTATAATTGTTTAATGACACAACTGATTATATGCCTACAAAATCCCTGACTATGTGCAAGTGTACCTAGAACTGATGATGTTTTGAAGGCAAAGGGTGGTCACACTAAATATTGATCTGATTTAGATTTTTCTTCTGTTCACTAACTATCATTTTGTTAATTGATAACAATAAACTATTAACATGTCTATTTTTGAGATAATTCTTAATTTACAGCATTTTTTCACACCTGCCTAAAACATTTGCACAGTACTCTGTGTCCCTGGTTAAAGGTGAGATCTGATCACCCTAGTCTACATTTATCCACTTACACTACAGTTGCATAAATACCACTGTAACGGTTCTGTTATAAAAACATTTTCTAAGCATATACAAACTACTAAGTCCTTGAGGAAGTGTATACGAAACGCGTTGGATGACTTAAAATGATATAGCAAATTTACTTATATGCTTGTTATACATTTTTATATATCTTTTAAATATCTTGTATTTTGTTTATTAAGACTATAAATAAAATAAATATTTTCAAATGAATAATACATTTTGAGATCACTGGAATAAAGACAGGTTGAAGAAGCAACAAGGAGAAGGCTATCTAATAATCTGGGATCTGGTGAGTTCATACAGATCCAGTCTTAGATGGCTCTGTACTCAATTCTTTTTCTCTTAAAATGACCCATTGAAATAAATGGGGCAATCTTACTAGCATTCGAGGTGTTAAAGGGATAGTAATGTTTCATAATAAAATCAGCTCTAATGAATCATCATAGTATTTGGACTTTGGAGAGTGTTATTCCAATTCTGTCAGAATTGTAATTCAAGAGTAATTCAGTGACAAAGTATCCCCCTCCCACCCCTTTTACTGATGTAACACTGCTCAGCCAGATCAGAAGGGAGGTGCCCATGTAGACTGCAGAGAGGGACAATCTTCAATTAAGATAAGGGAAAAACCTGAAAAACTTGTCAAGGGGGGCAGGGTTTTCATTGTTCTCATAGGAAGAAGATTGTCCCCTGCTGTTATCTGTCTGGTCTATGGACTGGATTCCACATCTGAGAAGAGATGTCTTACACTAGGTAAAAGGGGCGGGAGGGGAAACTTTGCTTGTGAATATCTCTCAAACCATAAAGGTTTGAGAGATAAGACTTATATCGTTCTTCATGTTTTTTTAATGCCTAAAAAATAAAATAAAAATAAAATGAAGTATTACTATCCCTTTAAAATGACCCATTGAAATAAATGGGGCAATACACTGGAGACCTCACTAGCATTCGAGGTGTTAACCTTTTGAGTGCCAGAGGGCTACATAATGCGTTGCTTACCCCTCTGGAACTCAAAGGGTTAAAAAAACATTCTAATCAAAAGGCATGTGGGAAATTTGTATTTGTTCCCTGCCTTTGGTTTGCCCTAGAACGTCATCCTTTTTACTTAGGCTTGAAAGCAAACCTCCTGGATGTAGCCCTCCTGTGTTGCTGGCTAAGTGCCTGCCACAATTACTCATCAGACATGCTTAGCAACTTTTGTTTACATTGCAAAATTTGTTCCCACTGATACTCCCAATTCTTTCACTGACACTAATGATGTTTACTTTATCTAGCATTTCTTTGAAGGCGCAAGAAATAATAAATTCTAATTGATACATTGTTACTGAACATAAGAAAGTTAATCAAGTATAGAGTGCAAGTATCCCTGTGACCCCTTCCTTGCACGAGGACTGTACTGCATGTATCATTGGTGGGCAACATGAGGCTCTCCAGCTGTTACCAGACTACAGATTCCATCATTCCCCACTGGTCTCAGAGAGACAGATGTTGAGGAGTCATATATGAGTGAACTCTACAGTTTGGGGAATCTCAATTAACCATTAATCCTTGCTCTCCCACACAACTTTAACCCTCTGAGTGCCAGAGAGCTATGCAACGCATACCCACAAATCTGTGAGTTGCAAGTGGCATGGCAGTATTATTAACCCTTTGAGTGCCAGAGCAATGCAATGTGTTGGATATCCCTCTGGCACCCAAAGGGTTAAAGCAATGCATTCCATACCACTTTGGCACTCAAAGGGTTAAATACCCTGTACTTTATGTTAGCATCTGTAACAATTCTCTGATTGTTTTCTGAGTCCTGAAGTCTAATCTTACATATTCTCTGTGGGAGCAGCCATTCCTGCCATTTCCAGGGCTCGAGGACTCCCATTTGTTGATCCGGATTATCTGAGATAAAATAATTCACTTGATAAAGAATTTGCCAGCACAACTCCACTGACATTAGCCTCTAATGCCAGTAGCTGCGCCTAAGGGAATGCATTAGAGAGGATGAGTGCTGCAGTGTGTACCAGCAGCCACATTCCATCAGTGTTACTATTATAATAGCCAGCAAGAACTGTACATCTGCCCAATAGCATGCATACTGGAATGGTGTTAAATCACATGTTCTCTACTCAAAACACCTGGGCACAACAAGAGGAAGACATAAATGGCCATAGTCACAAAAAAGGGCAATTCTGGAGCAAACCAACTGCAGTTTTAAGAACAGATAAACATTCCTAAAATCCTCATTGATTCCAGTACAGCTTCAGCATCTTGAATGCTACAGAGGTCTCTAACACATTGGGGGATATGCACTAAGGTGTGATAAAAAGGTGATAAAGTAGAGATCACTTCTCCAGTTCCAATGTTATTCTATAGAGCATATCACTAAGATCTCCAATGGGAGAGATGTTAGTGCATAGGCTCCATAGAAAAACATAGGAACTGGAAAAGCGATATCACTGGAGAAGTTATCTCCGCTTTATCGCATCTTTATCACACCTTAGTGCATAACCCCCACTTTTTCACAATATGGATTGCTGCAGAGTAGTTCCACTTCTCTAGGTGCATATGACTAAAAGAGTATTGCAATAGACTTTCATAATGCACAATAGCAAGGATAGGCAAAGAGACCTATCACGTCTCCAATCAGCTTATATTTTAATCCTCAAGCCAAATGGCTTTAATCTGCAATACATTACTATGTCGGTTAGTTCAGTGTTTCTTTTTGGGTTGATAATGGCATAGATGTGAATTGCTCACACTAGATCCTGGATGCCAGACCACAAAATCCAATACAGTAAATAAACAAGCTTTCTCCAACTCAGCTGGTGCTCGGTCAGAACTTCTTGTCTTTTGCAATGAAGAACCTTCCTGCAAGACCAGAAGCTTTTACCGCTGGGAGAATATCAAACAATTACTTAAGAGCATATGGAATTTCACACTGTAGTTTGGATTTACCAAGCCGTGAATACAACGTTCCATTAAAAAAAAAAAAAAAAAGTTGTTCTGTTCCTCTGTGATTCCTTGAAGTCTGCTCATCAAGCAAAAAAAATAATGCTTTTTCTTTTAGGCTCTTTCATATTGAAGGTTCACAACAATGATTTTAAAACTTTCTGCTAGGGTAGAATTCTTTAGTTTCAACTTAAATCTTCACCGAACCATAACATCAATCACTGACTTTATTATGGTATCAGTGTCATGTGTATTTGAGTGCCACTTGGTGCCAGTAGCACATTTACATTTACATTAAGCTAAAATTAATAGTGTAACATATACTAGACAGCTGAGGGTAATAATTATTTAGAGTGGGATAGGATATAATACTTACATCAACTGAAACAGTATACAACAATCTTCTACACATTAAAGGGATAGTAATACTTCGTTTTATCTTTATTTTATTTTGTAGGCATTAAAAAAACATGCAGAATGATATAAGTCTTATCTCTCAAACCTTTATGGTTTATGAGATATTCACAAGCAAAGTTTCCCCTCCCACCCATTTTACCTAGTGTAAGCCATCTCTTCTCAGATGTGAATCTGGTTGTAAGACCAGACAGATAACAGCAGGGGACAATCTTCTTTGTATGAAAACAATGAAAGCCCTGCCTCCCTTGACAAGTTTTTCAGGTTTTTCCCTTATCTTAATTGAAGATTGTCCCTCTCTGCAGTCTACCTGGACACCTCCCTTCTGATCTGGCTGAACGGGGGGGGGTACTTTGCTTGTGAATATCTCTTAAACCATAAAGGTTTGAGAGATAAGACTTATATCATTCTTCATGTTTTTTTAATGCCTACAAAATAGAATAAAGATAAAACGAAGTATTACTATCCCTTTAACGGATAGTCACAGAACCACACATATACTCTCTGACACCTCAGCCTTGTTCCATTCTCCACTGGCAATCAGATAATCACACATAACCAAAAATACATTGTCTGACAACAGCCTTGTTCTACTGTTGACTGCCAGTCACAAAACCACACATACACTGTCTGACACCCCAGCTTGGTTCCACTGCCCACAATTACCTACATTTCTTCCATGGAACCTTGTGTACTTCTTATGGGTACCTTGTGCTAGCTTCCACACATCCCATTTTGAGAAATGCTACAATAATATACCTGAGTTTTCCCATTACTTAGACCTAGGCATACACTTAGGGTAATATTTTATTTGCAAGGTGACTAGGAAGGATCCATTGTGAGCTAGTTATCAATGTAGATATCACTTAGTCCTTAGTAAGGACAAGGTTAGGAAGACATTTCCATCTTATCCCACAGGACAATAGACACATCTGTAGCGTGGGGGTCAAAAAGAAAAATATGTTCATTGATATTTAAACCATCACCTGTCAATTTCAAATGACACTGTGAGACTGATGTACTATGAGGAACTGAAGGCTTTCTTGGGTGAATCAACTGTACCGTAGAGAGCAAATTTAAATTCAGTTCTCTACCCCTTGAATGCTAGAGAGGTCTCCATGCATTGCTTCGCAATGTGTGAAGCCCTCTCTAGCATTCAAGGGGTCAAAAACGCAAATTTAAATCAATTGAAATTTGGGGAATTTTTAATTTACCCCTATGGTGCAGGTGGTTTGCCCCAGAAGTGCTGCAGGTGCACACCGGCGTCTGTGTGATGATGATCAGTACAATATGTGGTGGATGATCATCAAGCTTATATATAGATTTTTTCCATGTTCCTTTTTCTCTTTTTTTATGTTTTTTTTTTTTCACTGTATTATAATTTGTACTTATTTTATTCTTGGTTTTCTCTCTTTTATATCTCAGTGGGACAGCAGTATGATGGAGATCATGTTTTACACCAACAAGATCATCAAAGCAAAGATTTTTAAACAGACACAAACACAGAATTTATGTTTCATGAGCAGTTTAGAAGCTTCAGTCTTGTAGGTCAACCTCTTCCCATTGGACCAGTAAGGAAGCATCAGTGGTCTCTCTTTTCAGACCTCTGTTCTGCATCTCTATTGATCCTTCGAGGTTCATAAGCCAGAACCAGCTTAATCTCTAGGTCTGCTCCCAGTGGAGCACTGCAAGTGATAGTTTCCCTTTAACCCCTCAACAACCCTTGACAGTTCTGGCATGTCATGGGTAGATTTGCGTTAAGGACCCATGATATGCCAGGACTGTCATGGAATTCAGAGCTCCCCACGCGGCTGCACGCCATTCGAGAAGCCCTGAAGCAGAAAAAAAAAAAAGGTCTGTGGTCCTTAAAGGGATAGTAATACTTAGAATGTAAAAAAAAATATGTTGTAGGGGTTATCCCCCTGAGTAAAACAAGAATACACCCACTGCTGAAAGGTGTTTCATTCAAAAGTTATTAATTTTCAAAGTTGAATTTTTTAGGTGCAATATCACAGTGGCCTGAAATTGTACAGTGGCACTGCTGCTACACGATCCTATGGACAGCTCTGGTCCCAGGACCATAAATCTCCATAGGGTGGTGTAGCAACAGCGCCACTGTACAATTTCAGGCTACTTTGATATTGCACCTAAAAAATTCAACTTTGAAAATTAATAACTTTTGAATGAAACGCCTTTCAGCAGTGGGGGTACTCTTGTTTTACTCAGGGGGATAAACCCTACAACATATTTTTTTTTTACATTTTAAGTATTACTATCCCTTTAAGTGATGGCCGCATTTGTGCGATCGGCCATCCTTAAGATGTTAAATGGAGCTTTTAAACTCATTGAATCCCAGACAAGTCTCCAAAGCATTGCTTTGTGATGCACTGACGATCTCAGTAGTATTAAAAGGGTTAAAAACCACATTTAATGAAAATGAATTGCAGATGGCCTGAGCCAGACTCTTTTCTATTTGTACCTAAGGATTTTAGTGTGATTCATTTCAAGTCATATATTCACATCTAATAAGACTCAGAGAATAAAATATATTTAGAGGATTCATTTTTAATGTCTGTAACGTAACAATCTTTTCCTTATTATTATGGAACTCCAAGACTAAACGGATACCCAAAAGCACCAACAAAGGCCCTGCCACAAAATAAAAGTATAATAAAGTTATTTTATTTTGGAAGACTAGAAGGGTGATGTACAAAGTAGAATAGGAATTATTCTGGAGAAAACCCTTTTCACTGTAGGGGACAAATACAATTCTGAACATTCCCATTGATTTTAATGAGGCCTTTAACCCCTTGTTTGCTATAGAGCTCGCTAATGCATAATTTCTCAATAAGTTGGAGACCTCTCTAGCAATCAAAGGGTTAAGAGTCTCAATTAATGGAACGCTACATCTAAAAATGAAATTGGTTAATTTATCTTTTACCCTTTAAGAGGCAGATAGGTATCCAATCAATTGCATTGCAGTGTGTTGGATATCTCTCTGCATACCTGGGAACTTTCCAGATCTGCATTGGAGACTGCGGTTTTTAGTGTTAATTACCAGGTCTCCGGGTACAGAGGCTGATTCTCCGGCTGTGATGAGTTTCTGCCCACTTCCCACACTGTTCTGTCCAATTCCTGCTTACTTCTCCTCCTTCCCACTTCCTGCTCACTTCTCTTCCTTCCCACCCTATTCTGCCTACTTCCTGCTCACTTCTCCTCCTTCCCACCCTGTTCCGCCCACTTCCTTCTAATTTCTTCTCCTTCCCACCCAGTTCCACCCACTTCATGCTCACTTCTTCTCCTTCCCACCCTGTTCTGTCCACTTCCTGCTCAATTCTCCTTCCCACCCTGTTCTGCCCATTTCCTGCTAATTTCTTCTCCTTCCCACCCAGTTCCACCCTCTTCATGCTCACTTATCCTCCTTCCCAACCTGTTCTGTCCACTTCCCACTCAATTCTTCTCCTTCCCACCCTGTTTCACCCACTTCCTGCTCACCTGTCTTCCTACCTACCCTGTTCCACCCACTTCTATCTCATTTCTCCTCCTTCCCACCCACTTCCCAACCAATTCCCAGCCCATACCGGTAAAGTCCTGTCCGCCAGAATAAATCCTGCTCTCTTTATGACACGCATTGCATAATTAAGATAAGCCTGGTCACAGCATGGGCCTTCTCCTCTGGTTCCACAGGAAGAAGTTCCCAGGTGGTCCACTCTGACAGTCAAAGGGTTAAATATGTGCTTATCACTAGCATATGCAAAATGAATTATTTTACATTCGATCCCTTAAATCTAATCATAAACTTGCTTTTTTATTGCATGTGTCGACTGTTCTATTCCGACATTTTTTGCACTGCTTGAATTGGGAGATAAGACATAAGATAGTTAATTTACAGACAATAAAGCACCCATACTTCTCAGATACCTATCAAGATTGCTCTGGTAAACGGCATCAGGAAGCAGTGTAAAAGCCAACAATGGAAACTCCCATTAAACATATACAGACTCTGTGTGACAGATGCTCGGCTGCTGTTGGTGATTTTATGCACCTCATTTCATCTTGTCCTTTTGTCTTTCTGTACTGGAATGATGTGTTCGCTACTGTATCAGCTGTTCTGAAGAGTCCAGTTCCCCCTTCACCGAAACTGGATATCCTTTCTATGTTCCCTGATGATCTTGACTCGAGATTTGTTAGGAGGCCCTGGTCATGGCACGCAAGGTGGTCATGATGGCGTGGATGTCTGATGTCCCACTGTCTCATGACCATTGGACTAAAATTGTTAATCAGAATATTCCTCTCTATCGACTGTTCTTTGCTCATCGGGGAGCCGCGCACAAGTTCCTTGGTATTTGGGGAGCATGGTTGCAATACTTTGAATTGTCTTTGTCCGTTTGAGGGGTTATGCCTATCCTGACCGCATGGTGGTGTGGGCGGGCATCAGGGGTGCTGAGGGGGTGGCGGCCCCTCTGGAGGTGTGAGAGAGCGGGTCACTTATTTATTTGTTCTCCCAGTTTTAATTGTATTTTTTTTTTTTTTTTTTGGTGTGGGTGTTTCCCCTAGTTTGAGTTGGGATTAATATTTAGTTAGGGCTTGTTGATCCAGGGAGAAATCTGATTGCCATTTGGAATCAAGAAGGAATCCCCCCCCCCATTCAAGGCAGAATTTTAAATTGCTATATTGAGGGGTTTTTTTGCCTTCTTTTGGATCAACGATGGTAAACAGGAATAGGAAAAGGGTTGAACTAGATGGACGCAAGTCTTTTTTCAACCTAAATTACTATGTTACTATGAGTTATAAAAAAAGTAAAAAATATAACGAGGGTGTTCTTGGGTTGCTATTCTCTGTCTACTGGCTCTGTTGTATCAAATGTTGTTCACGTTTCCAGTACTGTCCCTTTTTTTGTCAGTTTGCCTTCTGTATGTACCCTAAGGTTGTCTTTGTTAACCCTTTGAGTGCCAGAGGGGTACGGAGCGCATTGCAAGGCAATGCGTTCCGTACCCCTCTGGCACTCAAAAGGTTAATAAAAACATAAAAAAAACCCACATATACAACCTACCTTTTAGGACAGAAAACAAACAGATGCTAACAAGAAGCGCAATGTGTTGCATACCCCTGTGGCACTCAGAGGGTTACGTGTATATGAACCTAATCCACGTGTAGCAGTTAAGATTTTTTTTAACCCTTTGAGTGCCAGAGGGGTACGCAATGCTTTCCGTACACCTCTGGCACTCAAAGGGTTAACCCTTTGAATGCAAGAAGAGTTTGCAAGACATTGTTTTTCAATGTGTTGCTTACTCCTCAGGAAAGGGTTAATCAGAGAGCGTATGTATTTGTCCCCTTGTGGTTCAGTTGGGTTTCCCTCGCAGTGTTCCAGTTGCGCTAAGCCAGCCTCACCAATTCATGGGTCCCATAAACTAGTACTGTAAATGGTCAAGAAATTCTCTACCTCAAAAAATAGCTGAATATAAACATTTTCTTTTGTGCAGACTAGTTTTTATGCTGGCTATTACAATGTATTACTTCTCCTTATCCCCAAAGTGCGCATTTCACTAGCAGACACCATAAAAATACAATTGCAGCGTTAGCATCCAGTACCTCTTCGCATTCTTCTATCTCAACCCTAGGGAGCGAGCCTTTGATCTCCACTTTCTGTGAAGCTTTATTCTAGTGCGCCAGCTCATTGTTGGATGCCTCGAACACCAACAGAACATTTATTAAGTACTGTCCAGCAAACCTTTTATTTTGTTGCACAAAAATACAGGATTACCAAAAAACTCTGGTGTGTTGGACATGTTTTCCAAAGCCTCTGAGAAATATTCTCTCTTTGTATTATCCAGTTTTTCACTGTATGCCAATAATGACTCAGTCCTTTCTTTACAGTCATTCCAACATTTTCATCCCTTTAGTAACCTTCATGTTAGAGGTGTTACAGAAGACAAGTTACTAAATTTTCTGTCTCCATTTACGCAATTTAAATATAGATCTGCTGAATGAAAATGAATGCTAAATAATCCACTGATTAAATAGGAATGCCACCTTACACCAGATTCTCACTTCTGTTCATATGGCTTGGCTTTGCATGGTTGTCAGTTTGTCAGTTTACAGAAATTGGATACTACTAAATATTCAGCAAGTTCCCTTTTATTTAAATGGGTCCTTTAACCCTTGAACGTTATAAAGGTCTCCCCAATGCATTACAAAGCAATGAATGAGAGACCTTTCTAACGTTCAAATGGTTAAAAGCCTTATTTCAAACAATGGGAATTCTAAAAAGATGTGTGCGAAACGTGTGTTAAGAATTTTTAATGAGGGTTGTTTTATTCCACAATTTCTTCTATGATAGAAGTATGACTTAGAGAGAATTGCGTCCATAACCCAATGATATTTGAGGATGCGTCTCTTTTAATCTATATTTTTCATTACATTGTAATCTCAACAATCATTTTAGCAAACTCTCTTTCAAGTGTGAATTTTGGTAGATTGATTGGTGCAATATTGCTGGCGGCTGCCTCTGATTATAGAAATAGACATATCCCACTATGGTAAACTTATATGATTTTCGAAATGTCTGGATATCTGTATGTTTGAACCTAGGGATTATCTTACTATTTGTCTTAGAACTTTTGCTTGTAAGCAACAAATTGGCAAATTTTGTCACTGCCCAAGTCCTCATATGATTGGCCAGTGCCGGGATATACAGACTATTGGACCTAGGGACTATCCTACTACTCATAATATGATTCTCCCTTTTTATTCAGATCATTTTTAAACTGTTATTACTATCGTTGTTCAACACCATCTATTCTCACTTTGGATGAATTCCATGAGTGTATTACAGATCCAGGTGTTGTCTGTGATATGATTTCATTGATTTTAATTCTCTGTTTTTTTTTCATTTTATTTAATTATTAATGAAAGTTAAGTTTTTTAATTGAACACACATATCATCTCTACCCCCTTGCTGTTCACTTTTGAAATGTTGCACGCTTAAGAGCGTGCAGCATTTCAACTAATACACCACGTCGTCAGGATCAAAATGGCAACATAACAGTCTCGCTCTGCATGACATTGCGAGATTGTCATGTTGCCTACCTAATGGTCGCACACGGAGGTGCTCCTCCGTGTGCTGCAGATAATTAAGCATAATTTCATGTTTTGGAATGCCTCTATGCATACACCATATACATACTGTAATGCCTTTTGACCAGTGCTCAGTGCCACGCTTGGACTGGCAGATCTTCGTAGACAGCCAGAAAATATTGTGAAGGTCTGGGCCAAATAGCCTTTAATATCTTCCCATATGTCAAGCACACACATACTGCAGCCCACCACCCAGTAACCTAGCAGCCCTTCTCTCATGCCTAGCACAAACTACGCAACCACTGGTTGGACTGGTAGCCATTGCTCCTTATCTAGCAAACACACTGCAACCCAGTGCACTACTTGGACTTGAAGTCCTTCTTGTTTGCTCAGCACAACCACATACCACAGCCTTCCTGCTTGCCCAGCAAATGGAGTGGAACTCTAGATGATGGCACATTGTTGGTAATACTTTGATCGTGCTTAATTATCTGCAGCACACTAATACGCTCCACTTTCAGCTGGAGCACCTCCGTGTGCAACCATTAGGTAGGCGATATGACAATCTTGCGCTGTCATGCAGTGCGAGAATGTCATGTTGCCATTTTGAGCATGGCGACTTGGTGAATTAGTTGAAATGTCACATGCTCTTAAGCGTGCGACATTTTAAAAGGATACCCCCCTTGCCATCCATTCTCCTAGTTCAGGGGAGGCTCTGCTGCTGTTTATATCTTCTTTTCTGCTTTATTTTGTAGAATTTAGGGAATTTCCATTTTCACCTATGGATGCAGTTTGTTTGCACGAGAATTGCTCCTCTTTAACTTAATGAATAAGGACCTAATGCACTTAGAGGTTTAACGCTTTGAGAGCCAAAAGGAGTGCGAAAAGCATTGCTTCAAAATGCTTTGCATAGCTCTCTGGCATTCAAAAGGTTAAAAATTCTGTTAGTACATCTTCTAGCTCAGAGCTGCTTATTTGATTGGAAAATCTGTAGGCATATACAAGCCAATCAGCACTAAAAGATACTCCTCTTTCATGTTTATTGATTGCGGACAATACCTGGAAGGGTATTTAATCAAAAAGGGTTGCTACCTGGGAAACAGCTGTAAATTTTAATAAATTTATACGTTTTTCTCTATATATTGACACTTCCCATTAATTATAATTGGATTTGGGATTCCCTTTATCTGTGCAAGTCCCCTTCCATTCGCCATTATTGGCGAGTATAAATGCTATACTCCTCCTACTATTGGTCAAGATAGCTTTGTAATATCTGGAGGAGAGATTGTAATGAGGAAGGAGGAGTGGATCTTGCTAAAAGGAGGATACCGGAGTGACCAGTTGGTGGCGGAAGAGAGAGACCAGGAATGGAGGTCAGATCCAGTCAATGCTCTTTATCCGGAGGCAGATAGGCCTCTTGCAAATGTGAGTACCCTGTAGAGGGGATTTCCTTGGATTATATATTTACTTGAAATTGTGGATCGAAATACTACACTTAGAGGAATTTGCTTTGCTGTGACCTGTCTGGTCTATGGACCAGATTCCACATCTGATGGGAGGCGGCTTACACTAGGTAAAGGGGGTGGGAGGGGGATACTTTATCATTCAATTATTCTTGAACTACAGCTCTGACAGTACTGAAATAACACTCTCCATGGTTCAAATACTATGAAGATTAATTGGAGCTGATGTTTTTGTGAAACATTGATATCCCTTTAATGAAGAAATTTACATGCTACCAAGGCCAATTTCATAAAACGTTAAAGAGCATTGATGTAAAACATACTAAAGTAAGGGTTTATTTAATGCACTGGTTCATTTTCTGCAGTGTGCATTTATAATGAAGCTTTCATTTTTTAATCAGTGTATTAATTAAATTACTGAAAGAAGACTGAGAATCAGAGGTACTGTATATTCATGATGTACAAATTCAGAGCAGGTTTAACCCTCTGAGTACCAGTGGTTTTACAACTCTGGCACTCGAGTATTAAGTCAATGCTGAGCACTGGGATAAAAGCATAAAGCTGAAGTCTCTTAAAGAGACAGTGCCCCCCAGATTAAAAAAATATAGTTTTCTTAATAAATGGAGGATTGCACAGCTTTTTTCTTGACACTCCACTTGGAAATGTAGAGTTCATTTTTTTTTTGTATTTTCACTAAGGATGTGTGAAAGGATTCTGAAAATTTGAAACAGGCTGACAACATTTTGCCAAACAGCTGCTTCATTTCTAAGTTTTTTGAAACAAAAACAGTTAATTAACAATTAAGTGTGTTGCTGTCCAGGGCAGTCGTTTGAGCAAGGTAAGGAATTTTACTTCCTCCAGCCCAGTGAGCAGTGTCTCCTTCATCAACCAGGCCCACTTTACTTCCCTCTTCTTGGCCCACTTCATTCACCACTCCTTGTCCCACTCACTTTTGCTTCCCTCTCCTTCAGCCACTTCCCCCTCCTGCTTGGCCAATTGGTCTTTACTTCCATTGACACACTCCACTTTGGCCCCCCTTGGCCACTCCCTCTTTGATTTCATCTTCTTGGCCAGCTCCTCTTTTCTGCTCCTATTTGCTCTTCTTGGCCATGGTGTCTACACATTTACTCTCTTTTCACCCCTTCTTTCCCCCAAGCTAGGGTTGCCACCTTTTATGCTTGCAAAAAACAAAAAGACCCACAATGATTTGTGCTAAACCCTAGGGGTGGGCGAAAAATGAGATACATTTCCCTCATGACTTTTCTTGAAACACAGATGATTTTTCTCTTTTTTCTTGAACGTTTTTTCCTTTTCTCCAATGGAAAATGTTCCATTGGAGTAATGTGTTTGAGTATTGATGGTCCATTTTATAACTAGTCCGAATAATCACCAACAATATCTGTTACAATTACATTTTGTGCTCCAAGAGCCCCAGACAGACACAAGCTGCTGTGATCCTAGTTATTTCCTGATTTGGCTGTATCAGGGGAGTCTGGGGGTGTTAGAAGGGAGCAAAGGAGAAGTACCCCAAATACACTAACATTCTGTGTGACTCAGTGGGAACACACAGGCAAAGAAGATACAATTTTCATCTTGATCTGGCTTTTATCTCTGTGATAGAGGGGTCTGGGGGTGAGAAGGGAACAGTGGAGTATATTGTGATTGAGTAGACACAAGCAGCTATGATCCAAGTGCCTTCCTGATCTATTGTGTTATCTCTGTGCTAAGGGAGTCTAGGGAAAGAAGCAGTTGATCAAGGAGTGTTTATTTGTTTTCTTGTTGGCAGTAATAGGGATTGGGGGACCCTTACATGAGCTGTGACAAAGGCAGCTGATACTTATTATAACCTCTCATGGCCATCAACATCACCTTTATGCTGATGACACTCAAAGAAACATGTTCTCCCATAAACAATCAGTCTCCCTTCTTCCTGGTGTCACTAACTGTATATCTACAATTTCCTACTGGATGTCCTAAAGCCACCCAAAAATAAACTTATAAAAAACAGAGCTTATATTACCCCCCTCATGCTAGTGTACCTATAACTGATATCACCATTAATGTGAATAATGCTGTTATAACCCATTCCACTCAAGCCTACTGCCTAGGGGTCAGCTCAACTATTGTAACAACCTGCTAGCTGGCTTTCCTGCTGTAAGACTGTTAACACTTCAGTCCATCATGAATGCTGCTTTTCGCTTAACTCTTCTTACTTGTCATACTTCTTATGAAGTCACTCTCCCACGCTCCATCAGATTGTCACATAGTTTTTAGCCATTCAAGTGCAGAATATTCATTTATAAATGAAAGATGATGATAATAATGTGTAATATATGACCATAGATGATAAGGCTAAAAAAGATAGGCTCCCATTAAGTCTATCTCATGCCATATTAGCCCTGTTAATACAGAGGAAGGTAAAAAAAAAAAAATTGAAGCCATCTCCAATTAAGCCCCAAGTGGGTAAAAAACTCCTTCATAACTCCGAATGGCAGTCGAATATTTCCCTGGATCAATATCCTAACTGATTTTAAATCAGCTGGCATAATTCTCAATGTTGCTCGGAGCTAGAAAGGTATCCATTACTTTTTTGAAAACAGCTACAGTATCTCGGGTCAAATAATTAAATTACTTTACTGCCCTTACTGTAAAAATCTCTTGCTTTGTTTTAGTCTAAAGAACCTTTCCTTTAGTCTTAATGGATGACCACTTGTTTTTTGCTCAAGAACTTAGAGAGTTTTTTGTATTGACCTTGTATATATTTGTAAATGGTAATCATATCACCCCTTAGACATCTCATCTCTGATGTAAACAAACGTACCTTGGCTAGTGTCTCTTCATAACTCACTTCCTCCAATCCCTCTATCGGTTTTGTTGCATGTTTGCACTTTTTTCAGTTATAATGTATTTCTAAGAATTGGTGCCCAAAACTGTATTTCATATTCCAGATGCGGCTATATTTTCATTCTGTGCATTTATACCACTTTTTATACAGGTTAGTGCCCTATTGGCTCTTACAGCAGCTGAGTGACACTGCACACTGCTGTGAAGTCTATGTTCTATAAGTATTCCTAAATATTTTTCCAATAAGGATTTCCCAGGTAGTTTCCCATATAGTCTCTATGTAATGTGTTTGTTTTTGTAGCCCAAATGCATAACCTTACATTTATCTATTTTAAACCTCGTTTGCAACTTTTCTGCCCATTCATTCAGTTTATTCAGATCTTTCAGTATAGAAAAAACATCCTGCTCTGTATGTATTTCCTTACGCAGCTTAGATTATTTTCAGTACCTACTTATATGTCATAATAAACAAGTTAAAAAGCATTGGGCCCAGGACTGAGCCCTATGGCACCTCACTTACAACTTCAGACCAGTTTGAAAAGGTTCCATTTACAACAGCTCTCTGCCATCTAAAATTTAAGCAGTTCTCTATCAATGCACAGATATCTCCTCCCAAACTGAAAAGGATAGTAAAGAAATATGTGTCGTAGGGTTTATGTCCCCAAATAAAACAAGGGTACTTCCACTGCTGAGAGAGATTTTATTAAAAAATTATAACAGCTCAAACTTGAATTTTTTAGGTGCAATATCACAGTGGCCTGAAAATTTACAGTGGCGCTGTTGCTACACCATCCTATGGAGATTTATGGTCTACGGACCAGAGCAGTCCATAGGATGGTGGAGCAACAGTGCCATTGTAAATTTTCAGGCCATTGTAATATTGCGCCTAAAAAATTCATGTTTGAGCTGTTATAATTTTTTAATAAAACATCTCTCAGTAGTGGATGTACCCTTGTTTTACTCAGGGGGATAACCCCTACAACATATATTTTTTTTACATTTTAAGTATTGCTATCCCTTGAAGCCTTTTAATTTATGTAATAGGCTGTTGTGAGGCATAGTATCAGAGGGTTTTGCAAGATCCAAGTATACTACATCAACAGCAATACCCTTGTCTAAATTACTACTTACCCTTTGGTATAATGCACGTAAATTAGTTTGACATGATCTATTCTTCATCAAATCATTCTGGCTCCTACTAATATTGCTGTTGGTCCTCATATAGTAATGAATATGATCAGTTAGTAATCCTTCTAATATCTTATACACTAATGAAGTCAAGCTCAATTTCCTAGTTTAAATCTTTCCTCCTTTTTGAATAATGGTACTAGATCAGCTTTCCTCCAATCACAGGGCACTATGCATGATGATAGTGAATCACAAAATATTATAGGGATAGTAATGTTTCAAAATAAAAGCAGCTCCAATGAATCTTCATAGTATTTGGGCCATGGAGAGTTTTATTTCAATACTGTCAGATTTGTAGTTCAAGAGTAATTAAATGCTAAAGTATCCCCCTCCCCTCTTGACAGGTTTTTCATGTTTCTCCCTTATGCTAATTGAAGATTGTCCTTCTCTGCAATCCATCTGGACACCACCTTTCTGTTCTGAGGTAAGCAGTGTTACATCAGTAAAAGGGGCGGGAGGAGGGTACTTTATCATTCAATTGCTCTTGAACTACAACTCCCTCAGCATTGAAATAACACTCTCCAAGGCCCAAATACTATGAAGATTAATTGGAGCTGCTTTTATTTTGAAACATTACTATCCCTTTAAGTATAAGGGTCCTGCTGTTACTGAATTAAGTTCCATAAGTACCCTTGGCTGTATGCTATAGGTTTCGGTTGCTTTATTCACCATAACCTTTTCCTGTCTCTTTTGGACTTTGTCCTCAGTAAGTCAGGTATATGATGGAGGCACTTCTGTTTTACCATAACCTACCATAGTTGCTTTCTTTGTATATACAGAAGAAAAGAATGTGTTTAAGGTGTCAGCCATAGTGTCATTCTCACTAATTAACTTACCTGTCGAAGTTTTAAGAGGGCCAATATCAACCTTCATCTTCTTGCCATGTATATATTTGTAGAATTGTTTAGGATTTTTCTTGCTGTTTTGCAATAGTTTTCTCATATTCAATTTTAGCTAGCCTAATTGCATGTTTTCAGATGCTGTTACATTCTTTATATTTTTGAAATTATGCAGCTGACCATTCTGAAAGTTTAAAGGGATAGTAATGTCAGAAAAAAAGTAGTAACTATATGGTATATACAATTAAAAGAGAGTACTTGCACTTATTCGTATCTCTCAAACCATTATGGTTTGAGAGCTGTAGGAAAATAAAGTTCTCTGGACCATCCCCTTTCTGTTTGACGAGCTGTAAAGCTGTCAGAAGCAGATTCTGGTTGCTTGACCAGATATTGCTCTTCAGCAGCGCCAATATAACAATATCTAAAGATAAGTACTTAATTTGGAACGGTCTACAAAGTGTGCCTAGCTTGCAAGCACACTTTGTAGACCATTCCAATGGAGTATTTATTTCTAAATAGCATGATTTCAGTTCTGCTGAAGAGCCTCTGTCTGGTCAAATGACTGGAATCTGCAGCTGTCAGCTAGATGGCAGACTTGAGTAAAACAGACAGGAAAAGGTAACTTTAGCAAGTTATATCTCTCAAACCATAAACATTTGAGAGATAAGACTTATATTGATGTTAATCTTTTTTTAATGTCTATGATATTAAATCAACTTAAAATTAACCATTACTATCCCTTCAATAGCCAACTTTTTATTTCCAATTTTCCTGTAAACATCTTTATTAAGGAACATTGGCCTTAATTTGCTCCTCTTGTATTTATCTCCCTGTTGTGTATATTAAATCATTTATTTACTTAAAAGCATTTTAAACAAATTCCATATTTCTTTTGCATTTTTATCTTTGAAAATTACATCCCATAGAATGTCCTTTAACCCTTAATGACCAGTGACATGCCAGGACCGTCACCGGTGTTCTTGACCAAAGGACTGCTGATGGTCCTGGTACTTCATGGGTTAAATGTTAGCCGAGCTCCTCAGAGAGTGCTGGTATCATGCTGGGGAGGCTGAAACTGAGAGCTACAGGACTGAGCACTCAGTTTTAGTCATTCCCCGCTACAGTGGTCACATGTACCGGCTTTCTCAATGACAAAGGCAATGTGTTCTGCACATTGCCTTGTCACTGTTCTCTGCCTCTCTCTTCCTTACTGTGGCAGTGTGTTCTGCACACTTCCTTTGTCACTGTTCTCTGCCTCTCTCTCTTCCTTACTGTGATAGTGTGTTCTGCACATTGCCTTGTAACTCTTCTCTGCCTCTCTCATCCTTAATGTGACAGTAAGGAAGAGAAAAGCAGAGAACAGACTTAATGGCCAGAGATGGGGGCATTAACCCCTTCAGTGCTGGTGCTGTGGCAGTATGAAATATAGGTCACTGTATGACCTACTGACACCTCTTTACGTAACAAAATAAATTATTTTAAGCAAGGCAACAGTATCTTATTTACACAAACTACTAGTAAACAATTTAACTGAATAATAAACAAACATTAATATGATAATCATTGCTGAGGAGCAATGTAATACACTTATATACAAACTACAAAGTTTAACTCTAAAAAAGCAGAAAATCAGGGAGGGAAAGAGGGACGTGGGGATTTTTGCCCCAGAAGTACAGTGCCCCCAAAAATCTGTACATTTGGAAGGTATGAACGAACGTTCATACCTTTTATCCAGAATTAATAAAAAATTAAGCATCTGGGCACAAATTATCACAGGAGAACCTATATAAAGTAGATTTTTTTTTAATGTATAGTTTAATTTATTAAAGCTGAACTACCACCTTTAACAAAGTTGGTCCCAAATTATTCCTAATCTGATGACTAGCTGCTCAGTAGCGCAAGTCGCCAGAATTATTACCTCGTTAATGCGAATTATCCACTGCTCCGGGACTGACAGGCAGGATGGAGAGCAGACATCTTTCCATAATGACATCTGCTCGCCTGTGCTGTCAGTCTCTTTTAGAGCCAAACGGCTCCTAGCAACCCCTCCTAGAGCTGGCTGTGACTGACAGGAAAGATGTCTGCGCCCCGTCTTGCCTGTCAGTCCCGGAGCAGTGGATAATTCGCGTTAACGAGGTAATAATTCTGACGACAAGTGCTACTGAGCAGCTAGGCGCCATAGGAGGAATTATTTGGGGCCATCTTTGTTAAAGGTGGTAGTTCCGCTTTAATAATAAAAGAAATGGTGGGCTATCCATATTAATGTGGTATCAAAAGAAAGCCCTTCTTCTGCTTACAAAAAACAGTATATAATTTGTGTGGGTGTAATAAAGGAATTAGAGGGAAAATACAGTTGAACAAAGACATGCTCAAAAAGGTCAAAAATGCTCCAGTTCTTCAGATTTGCCCGGTCCTTAAAGGGATAGTAATACTTCGTTTTGACTTTATTTTATTTTGTAGGCATTAAAAAACATGAAGAATGATATAAGTCTTATCTCTCAAACCTTTATGGTTTAAGAGATATTCACAAGCAAAGTTTCCCCCTCCCGCCCCTTTTTCCTAGTGTAAGCCATCTCTTCTCAGATGTGGAATCTGGTTGTAAGACCAGACAGATAACAGAAGGGGACAATCTTCTTTGTATGAAAAGAATGAAAGCCCTTCCCCCCTTGACAAGTTTTTCAGCTTTTTCCCTTATCTTAATGGAAGATTGTCCCTCTCTGCAGTCTACCTGGGCACCTCCCTTCTGCTTTGGCTGAACAGGGGGGGGATACTTTGCTTGTGAATATCTCTTAAACCATAAAGGTTTGAGAGATAAGACTTATATCATTCTTCATGTTTTTTTAATGCCTACAAAATAAAATAAAGATAAAATGAAGTATTACTATCCCTTTAAGGTTAATACTGCCTTTAGCATTGTAAAATCCCCCTTTTAAAAACTGAATGGGTTAAATCCTTACTAATAACAAATTACAAAGTTCCCTTACCTGTATATTATTTACCATTTCAGAACTTCTTGAGACCACAAGGCCCAGCAAGGCTTCTTCTCTAGTTGGCTCCTCTACTAGTTATGACATGAAATTGTCATTAAACATGATTTTCTTTTTGAAATTAAACCATACACAATAACGAGACACATGTATAAAGCTAAAAGTTGAAAAATTATTGATGAAACCTTCTGAGTGCCAGAGTGCAATGTAACACTTTGAATGCCATAGGGGTAAAGACTGGCATAATTACATGCTCAAGCTGACAACAAGATCTGGGGTTTTAAACATGAGACGTGAGGATTTTACCATCTAGAACAGTACCTGACGAAGGCGAAAATTGCCTTCTAGAGGGAATTCTCATGAAAGGCAAAACATGCCATTTCCCATCTGCCTGTCTATGTGTCTGCCTGCATGCCCATCCACCTATTTATCCTGTCTATCTATCTATCTATCTATCTATCTATCTATCTATCTATCTATCTATCTATCTATCCTATTCTATCTATCTATCCTATTCTATCTATCTCTAGCTATCCTGTACTACATTATATTTTCTTCTTTTGTATTCACCATTCACTTACTGTCATGTGAACAACATACAGAACCTGAGTTTGCATTTATAGGAGCTTATCAAACTTATAATGCTGCAAAGTTGCCAAACACTGAAATAAATAATCTTGGATTTAACACATAACTGTAAAATTTCTCAGAAATGGAAAAAATCGATTTGTTTATGCCAGTTCTGATAGATGTAATGTCCAGCCTAAGGAATTAGAAAAGGTAATTAAGTGTTCACCACTCTTGGCAAAAGTGTAACACAGATCTGCTACCTGTTTGATATCTATAATGATCCTTGGAAATGCTTTCACAAGTTGAGCAACACACTTTGACCACCCACTTCTTCTGACCCTCATTCTGTGATAAATAAAAGGAATTTGCATTATTTTTAACCTTTGCAGAAAAATCAAAGATTAATAGTTATAATAACCTAAATCTTTCAGTAATGACCTGATCTTAAATCCACACTTTGCTTTTCACCACAAATGCTTGATATTATGTTTCCTGCTAGGGAGAAAAGATAGGAGTTTCAGACCACCCATGAGTTCTCGCCTACTGTGCTATTTAGGAATATTCCTGCATTTGATTATGATCCCAAAGTAATGTAATGCATTTTTGTATGGTTTGTTCAAGTTTGATGTTCCATTTTACAAAATAGTTGCAGATCACTTAGACACTGTATATATAGAGAGAGTTCATCACTTAAAATATCTGAAATGGAAGCACGCCAAAGTTTTAGAAATGCACTAATCTTTACAAGCATACACATTTAAAGGGATTCTCAGACCTACTCTAAACAATACATAGTATTAAAGCACATGCAGTGAAGAAAGGTAGAAATTGGATAATAAATGTAGATGGTAAACTTGATCAGATTGGTAGGAAGGTATATGAAAAAATAGAGGATTTTTTTGCCTCATAATGTGTTCCCCTGTTTATGGAAATAAAGGCTATTTAGTTAATAATGTTCCTGTTTCAATCTCCTGACTACAATATAGTTATGTATAATTACTTGTGTCTATGTACGTATTGTATATGTATAATTTAGTATGTTATGTATTTTTTTTGGGGGGGGAAATTACAATAAAGATATTGAAAAAAAATTATGGCTTGCTTCTCACTGTACGTTCAATACATTCTAAAAGATACGTTTTTATTTGGTGTGACTGCTTCTGAAGACATTAGTGGGAGGGGCTATCAGGGGAATGGAAAAGCTTCAAAGCTGGCGGAAAAGCTTCAGTGCATGTCAGGCACTGTCTCTGCCCCCAATTGGTCACAACTCTCTCCACCACTGAGAATAGTTATGAGGCTTCTAATGTTGACACTGCTAAGGGCAGTGTTAGGATGGGGCAGCCTGCCCCAGCATCACGCTCCATTCTAATAAGGTTAGAAGACATGCACCACCACTTGGTAGCAGAACGCTGTGAGATATTGTGCAGGTGGCGTTTCCACTATCCGAAGTGTCATTAATGAGGGTAAAGAATCTGTCTCAGTGAACTCATAGGAAAGCTCTTTAGGAAATTGAATGATAAAGTATCCCCCTCCCGCTGCTTTTACCTAGTTTAAGCCGCCTCCCCCCAGATGTGGAATCTGGTCTCTTGACCGGACAGGTTGCAGAAAGGGACAATCTTCGTACTTTGAGCATAAGGAAATCCTCTTATCTTTGTGAGTTCAATACTTTTGGATACATTACTGTTTATTCTTATACTACAGTATGAGCCTGGTTTCTGTGCTGTCTTTTTTTTTTTATACAGAAAACCAAGATTCCTTTAGAGAGATGAAAGTACAGCCAATGGCAGCTTTGAAACTGATCTATCATTGGGATCTGGGATGAGTGAAAACTGTAGGACTCATCCACTATTTGTAAATGTGAATGGATCATCTTAGGAGACTATCGATCTTCAAGGATCTTGGGATTCCACAAACATTTGTGACTTTATTTTGTTTTTATATTTGGTCTTCATTTTGTGGTACTTACATATTTTATGCATTTCATATGTTTACAGCATTTTTATGATAAGGACATATTTTATAAATTGTATATGTTTAGTGCTTATTTTAAGTCTTTTGTATGTTCCAAGCCCTGCTGGTCTCATATAGCTTACATATTGCTGTATAGTGTTGTTATTTTGTTATTATATCCCTTTGAGTGCCAGAGAGGTATAAAGGCACTGCACAGCAATGTGTTGTGTACCCCTCCTGCACTCAAAAGGATATAGCTTATCTGGCCAGCTTCCCACATCTCTCTTTCTTTTCTTTATCTATCTCAGTGGTCTGTATGTATTTCTGTCTGTCTCTTTTTTCTTTTAGTAGTGTGTCCATCACATAAATATAGCATCAGCATACGAACAGATGAGGGTCATATACAGTAGAGAGATTTTAACCCCCAAACTTCTGTTAAAAGCTACCATAATAGCATAACCTTTCTGTCCCTTACCCTTGGGTTGTCATGGTTTTTGAGACAATATATGAGTTTGCCAGAAAGGTTGAACATTGTCATGCATTTTTATCAGTGCACATTTAAACGTCCTGTAGCTGTAGCTTTTTGCTTGTTCAAACATTGTTCAAATGTTTGTAAACAATGGTTGTCAAATTTCAGTTCTCAAGGACTTCAAACAAACCAGGAATTAAGGATTTTCTTGCTTCATTATGGGTGGATCAGTCAAAATGAATGAGACACTGATTATCTAACAAGCCTGTGTTAATCAGACATATCCTTAAATCCTAGTCTAGCTGCAGGCCATGATGACCAAGCTGTGACAAATCCAATATAATAATTTGCTAGGAAGTTTGTCAGAAGCCTTCATGCGCAGTACAGACTGCGTGCATTCGGGCAGTCTCTACTGTGCATGATTGCATAGCGTGAGTGAGGCGAGGCAAGACTGCATCAAGAGGAGCAGTGAGGTAGCGGTCGCTTAACCCTTTGAGTGTCAGAGGGGTACACAACACATTGCAAAGCAATGTGTTGCGTACCCCCTGGCACTCAAAGAGTTAACATTACCCAGACCTTGAAACGTGTACACGGGCTTTTACACTAGTCTGAGATAAACCTTTAGCCAGAAATAACCGTTTTTTAGATTAGAATGCTTTTAAGCCCGTTTCACGTGGGCAAACCAATGTTCTACATTGGATCTGTTACTTATGGTGAAAAGTACCATGCTACACTATGGTGCTGTTCACGTGGGCAACTATCTTCTCATGTGATTGCACCAAAGTCTACATGTTGCTGTTTTACTGAGTTCCTTCAGGAATGCAGTAAAGTTGCAGTATTCAAGAACTGCCTGTGGCTTGAAGGGACCTTTCATATGAGCTGAGTTAGAGGTTGCAATGTTTATCGCAATCTCCAATAAATGGCTGACCCAGCTATAATATTGACTGGCGCTCAAGTGGGCCTGTAAGAAGACACCACTCCTGAATTCTTGATCAATGGTGGAACTCAAAAGAAAGGTTAGTGAATGTCGGTACCTACCCGGTCCGGGTCGCCGTGCCGGGAGGTCCTTGGTGCCAGTTCCGGCTTCCAATGCGCTTCTGCGCAGGCGCCGACGTCAGACGCTTAGACGTGCTGCTACGTCGGCGTCATGACTCCTTCCTCTATTTACTGAGCGCGCGGCCACGGACCGGCGCTCAGTAATCAGCGTTCTTTCGAGGGGTTAGCAGTGTCTCTGCTCCTCCTCTCGGTAGCCCGTCTTACCTGCTCTCCTCCCTGGACCGCCAGGCCAGTCTTACCTGCTCTCCTCCCTGGACCACCAGGCCAGTCTTACCTGCTCTCCTCCCTGGACCGCCAGGCCAGTCTTACCTGCTCTCCTCCCTGGACCGCCAGGCCAGTCTTACCTGCTCTCCTCCCTGGACCACCAGGCCAGTCTTACCTGCTCTCCTCCCTGGACCACCAGGCCAGTCTTACCTGCTCTCCTCCCTGGACCACCAGGCCAGTCTTACCTGCTCTCCTCCCTGGACCACCAGGCCAGTCTTACCTGCTCTCCTCCCTGGACCACCAGGCCAGTCTTACCTGCTCTCCTCCCTGGACCGCCAGGCCAGTCTTACCTGCTCTCCTCCCTGGACCACCAGGCCAGTCTTACCTGCTCTCCTCCCTGGACCACCAGGCCAGTCTTACCTGCTCTCCTCCCTGGACCACCAGGCCAGTCTTACCTGCTCTCCTCCCTGGACCGCCAGGCCAGTCTTACCTGCTCTCCTCCCTGGACCACCAGGCCAGTCTTACCTGCTCTCCTCCCTGGACCACCAGGCCAGTCTTACCTGCTCTCCTCCCTGGACCACCAGGCCAGTCTTACCTGCTCTCCTCCCTGGACCACCAGGCCAGTCTTACCTGCTCTCCTCCCTGGACCACCAGGCCAGTCCAAGCCACTCTCCTCCCCGGTCAGGCTTCACTTCCTTCACCCATCAGTGTCTCTCTTTTCTTCTGGAGAGCTCTACCCTAGGTCAGACTCTCCCTGGGGCAGGTGGTGGTAGTCCTCTCTGTAGCTTGTTCTCCTGGGCCACCTTCAGCTCAACTGAAGGGGGTCATCTGGCTTCGCGGCCAGCATCTTTACCCGGCTTCGGCCGCAGCACAACACGCTACAGGGGGCCTACGTCCGCTAGCTACGTACTCTAGCGTCGCTCCCCAGCTTCTCTCCACCTGCCCTTGTTGGAGGAGTCGCTTTTACTTTTCTCTTCGGGCCCAGAGCCTTCCTAATCCTGCTGCAGGGTTCCTTGCCTGGAAAACCTCTGTCAGTATTACTGAGCCCCTTTATGGAACCCGCAGGAATCATGGAGGCCCTTACGGCCTTGAGCTCACAGCTTTCCTCCTTGACCTCTTCCATTGAGGAACTTCAGAGTAACCAGGCTGTACTCCACCATAGGCTGGCAGAGTTGCAACCCGCGGCTCCGCCTCTGGGACCTGCTGTCCCTCCTCCTGGTCCTTCGGTGGACCTCGGGGCCTCTGCCCCCGAACCCAGAGTTCCCTTACCTGACCGTTTCAGTGGGAACCAGAGTCAGTATAAGTCATTCATGACTGCTTGCGAACTCCTGTTCGCCATAAATCCCAGGACCTACGCGACCGATTTCGTGAAAGTTCGCACTGCCATCACTCTGTTGTTGGGGGAACCGCAAGCCTGGGCATTTAATTTGTTACAGGAGAACAGTCCTTTGCTCCACTCATGGCTATCCTTTCGTCGGGCGATGGATACATTGTATGACGATCCTATGTGCTCTGCCTCGGCACAATCCGCTATTAGGGCCTTGTCCCAAGGACGGCGACCAGTCGAGGATTACATTGCGGATTTCCGTAGATTGTCCATAGAGACCCAATGGAACGAGGCTGCTCTTCTCGATCAGTTCCGTTTGGGGCTCACTGAGGCCCTTAAGGATGAACTGGCCCGCGTCGGTGTGCCCCCGTCCCTGGAGGATCTCATGCTCCTGGTCATACGAATAGACCGACGCTTGAGGGAGAGACGCAGGGAACGTTTGTCTTCCGGACTGCCCGTTCCTCCCATGCGCACTGTACCGCAAGCACCTGCGGCTCCGGCGGCTCAAGAAGAACCCATGCAACTAGGCCTGGTGCGTGGTCCCCTATCGGACGAGGAAAAGGCACGCAGACGCCGCCTGAACCTGTGCCTGTATTGCGGCGGTAGCGGGCATCTCCTCCGGACCTGTAGTAAGAGACCTCAAAACCCGCGAGGTAAGGGTACCCATTGGGGTGTATGGTTGGGATCCTCGGTTCCTGTTTCTAATCATCTGTCTCTTGTGGTTTGTTTGCAGTGGGACCATAAGAAGCACACCGTTCTTGCTGTGGTCGACTCGGGTGCCAGCGGGTGTTTCCTGGACACCAAAGAGGCCATGCGTTTGGGGGTTCCTTTGGTGACGAAGAAGCCGTCATTGCACCTCCAGATGGCCGATGGGAGGCTACATCAAAGCGGTCCAGTACTTCAGGAGACACAGATGCTTCATTTGTCCATCGCACCCCATCATCAAGAGCAGTTGTGCTTCGATGTTATCTCCTCTCCCTTGCACCCTCTCATCCTTGGGTTGCCCTGGTTGCGGAAACACAACCCATCTATCAACTGGTCCCTTGGAACCATCTCGTTTCCCTCTTCACCTACAGAAAGTTCTCATCTTCTTGCCACACACTCTGTCTTACCACCAGCACTGCCTCCCGAGTACCATGAATTTGCCGACGTCTTTGATCAACGGGGTGTTGATTCCTTGCCTCCCCACCGCAGGTATGATTGCCCAATCGACTTACTACCAGGAGCAGCTATCCCCTATGGCCGTATCTTTCCCCTCTCGGGGCCTGAACTCCAGCACTTGAAGGAATACTTGGCAGAAAACCTCCAGAAGGGGTTCATCCGTCCTTCCACGTCACCGGCTGGAGCGGGGATTTTCTTTGTCGAGAAAAAAGATGGGGGCTTACGGCCCTGCGTGGACTACCGGGCCTTGAATGATGTCACCATCAAGAATCGGTACCCACTTCCTCTGATCCCAGAACTACTAGAGCGCATCTCCAATGCTACTGTTTTTACTAAACTGGACCTGCGTGGGGCCTACAATCTGGTTCGGGTCAGACATGGAGATGAGTGGAAAACTGCCTTCCGCACTCGTTACGGCCACTTCGAATACCTGGTGATGCCCTTCGGGCTATGTAACGCTCCTGCAACCTTCCAGTGTTTTATTAATGATGTGTTCTCTGACCTTCTGGATCAGTACGTGGTGGTGTACCTGGATGATATCCTGGTGTTTTCACCCTCCTTGTCCGAACATCGGCAACATGTCCGTTCCGTCCTGGCCCGTCTACGGGCCCATTCACTGTATGCCAAGTTGGAGAAATGCGCTTTTGCGGTGCCAGAGATCGAGTTTCTGGGGTTTATCATCTCACCAGGTCATGTGAAGATGGATCCTCGCAAGATATCTGCGATCCTTGCCTGGCCTACACCTCTGTCCAAAAGAGCAGTACAGCAATTTGTTGGCTTCGCCAACTTCTACAGACGGTTTATTAGAGACTTTTCTAAACTTGTCGCACCCATCACAGCTCTTACTAAACAGGCTGTGCCCTTTCAGTGGACTACTGCTGCTGATCTGGCCTTTCGTAGGCTAAAGAAGCTTTTCACACAGGCACCTATTCTATCTCAACCTGATATCCGGAGGCCGTTTGTACTGGAGGTCGATGCATCAGACATTGCTACAGGCGCTGTATTGTCACAACGTTCCGGACCTAAGAATCAACTACATCCTGTAGCCTACTATTCCAGGCGTTTAACTTCGGCTGAGATAAACTATACCGTAAGTGACAAAGAATTGTTGGCAATCAAGAACGCCTTGGAGGAGTGGCGTCACCTCTTGGAGGGATCAGAACATCCCGTTATGGTTTTTACTGATCATAGGAACCTCGAGTACCTCAGGAACGCCCGCAGATTGTGCGCACGGCAAGCCCGTTGGGCTCTATACTTTTCCCGGTTCCGCCTCCATATCACCTACAGACCAGGATCTAAGAACCTTAAGGCGGATGCATTGTCTCGCATGTTTCCCCACGAAACTCGGTCTGATCCTCGTCCAGACACCATCCTTCCGGCCACTGCATTCCTTCTTACCGCTCAGCCACTACTGGACCGGATTAAACAGCATGTACAGTCCAACACCACGTCCATTCAGGAACACGCCCTACAACCTAAGGATGGCCTCCTGTGGAAAGATAATTGTGTTTTCGTCCCGCTTCCTTTCCGCCAGGAAGTACTCCGCATGTTCCATGACGCTCCTACAGCAGGCCATGGGGGACTAGAACAAACTCAGGAACTGACCAGACGACACTTCTGGTGGCCGAACATGAAACGCGACATACACGCATATGTATCAACTTGCAATATATGTATCCAGTCCAAAGACAGGCATACTAAACCAGCAGGCCTCCTCCGTCCTTTGACCATACCTACTATCCCTTGGAGAGCCATTTCCATGGATTTCATTACCGACCTTCCACCTTCCGGCGGTAACACCACTATCCTAGTGGTGGTGGATCGATTTACCAAAATGGCTCACTTCATAGCTACCTCTGGTCTACCATCTGCACCACAGACGGCCACCTTGTTCATACAAGAAGTCTTCCGGTTACATGGCCTACCCTCCTCCATAGTCTCGGACCGAGGTTCCCAGTTCACCTCCCGGTTTTGGAGAGCACTCTGTCACGCTCTTCGTATCCAGTGCAAATTGTCCTCTGGATACCACCCACAGTCTAACGGACAAACGGAACGGGTCAACCAGACCCTGGAACAATACTTACGTTGTTACACCACTCATCTACAAGACAATTGGACCTCACTTCTTCCTGTTGCTGAATTCGCTTATAACAACCATATGCACAGATCCTCCCAGTCCACGCCTTTCCTTGCTATGTACGGGTACCATCCTCTGATGTTTCCGTCTTTGTCAACACTCTCACCAGTTCCTATGGTGTCACAGCGGCTGCAGCACCTTCGACAGTGTCACCGTCTGCTTCGGCTCATCTTGGCGAAGACTCAGTTACAGTACAAACACCAAGCGGACAAACATCGGGCTCCCGAACCACTCTATAAAGTGGGTGATCGGGTTTGGCTGTCCACAGCTCACATCCGTATGTCCTGCCCGTCTAGAAAGCTAGGTCCTCGTTTCCTTGGTCCTTTCCGGGTCCTACGAAAGATTAATCCTGTGGCTTTCCGCTTGTCTATGCCTTCCTCCTACCGGATCCATCCCACCTTCCATGTCTCACAACTCCGGCCTTGGAAGGCTTCTCCCTATCCCCACCGAGACCCCGACCGCCCTCCGCCTGTTCTTGTGGACGGTTCCGAAGAATACGAGGTTCGAGCAATCCTTGACTCACGTTTGCGCCGTGGTCGTCTGGAGTATCTCGTCGACTGGAAGGGGTATGGTCCGGAGGAGAGGTCCTGGGAGCCCTCTCTCCGGGTCCATGCTCCTGCGTGTGTCCGGTCTTTTCATCGCTTATATCCCTCTCGTCCTGGCCCTGGGGCCGTCCTGAGGCCGTCCATGGGTAGGGGGCTCTGTCGGTACCTACCCGGTCCGGGTCGCCGTGCCGGGAGGTCCTTGGTGCCAGTTCCGGCTTCCAATGCGCTTCTGCGCAGGCGCCGACGTCAGACGCTTAGACGTGCTGCTACGTCGGCGTCATGACTCCTTCCTCTATTTACTGAGCGCGCGGCCACGGACCGGCGCTCAGTAATCAGCGTTCTTTCGAGGGGTTAGCAGTGTCTCTGCTCCTCCTCTCGGTAGCCCGTCTTACCTGCTCTCCTCCCTGGACCGCCAGGCCAGTCTTACCTGCTCTCCTCCCTGGACCACCAGGCCAGTCTTACCTGCTCTCCTCCCTGGACCGCCAGGCCAGTCTTACCTGCTCTCCTCCCTGGACCGCCAGGCCAGTCTTACCTGCTCTCCTCCCTGGACCACCAGGCCAGTCTTACCTGCTCTCCTCCCTGGACCACCAGGCCAGTCTTACCTGCTCTCCTCCCTGGACCACCAGGCCAGTCTTACCTGCTCTCCTCCCTGGACCGCCAGGCCAGTCTTACCTGCTCTCCTCCCTGGACCGCCAGGCCAGTCTTACCTGCTCTCCTCCCTGGACCGCCAGGCCAGTCTTACCTGCTCTCCTCCCTGGACCGCCAGGCCAGTCTTACCTGCTCTCCTCCCTGGACCACCAGGCCAGTCTTACCTGCTCTCCTCCCTGGACCACCAGGCCAGTCTTACCTGCTCTCCTCCCTGGACCACCAGGCCAGTCTTACCTGCTCTCCTCCCTGGACCACCAGGCCAGTCCAAGCCACTCTCCTCCCCGGTCAGGCTTCACTTCCTTCACCCATCAGTGTCTCTCTTTTCTTCTGGAGAGCTCTACCCTAGGTCAGACTCTCCCTGGGGCAGGTGGTGGTAGTCCTCTCTGTAGCTTGTTCTCCTGGGCCACCTTCAGCTCAACTGAAGGGGGTCATCTGGCTTCGCGGCCAGCATCTTTACCCGGCTTCGGCCGCAGCACAACACGCTACAGGGGGCCTACGTCCGCTAGCTACGTACTGTAGCATCGCTCCCCAGCTTCTCTCCACCTGCCCTTGTTGGAGGAGTCGCTTTTACTTTTCTCTTCGGGCCCAGAGCCTTCCTAATCCTGCTGCAGGGTTCCTTGCCTGGAAAACCTCTGTCAGTGAACTACTTGGGGAGCAGAACTACTGAAGGGGTTGTAACCGTTCTTCCACGTGTCTGAAAGAACCCTCAGTTCTCTGAAACTGTTATCCCCTTTGTTTGTTTGTTTGTTTTTTTGTTACCTCACACGTGCCATATATTTTATTTATTTCTTTTTAGGAGCTCCAGTGGTTCCCAACATATGTGTGACACCCTTATGTATAGGGATGGTCAAAAAAATCAAAACAATTTCCAGCTTTTTCCCACCAAAATTCTCTCCCATATAAAATGCATCAAATTTCCACCTTTTTGCCACTGACTCTAAATTTCTTGCGAGACCATTTCTGGTTTTCAACTGTTTTCTATGACTCCAACATTTCCTTCCACAATGCTACTTCTTCTGAAATAAAGAAATAATCAGCTAAAGTAAAAGTTGAGAGTCTTACAGCAACATGTGTCTTTAAAAAATTGTTAGCAGGCTGAGTGCCTTTGTCTGCAACACTAACTTACTGCTTGTGTAACAATGGCAATGGTCATCCTTGAAAAATAACTATGGATTGGGATGTTCCAGCAGGTTGCAACACATGACATAATTTCTTTAAAGCCTCTGTTTTCAACAAAACAAAAGGGCAGCATGGCAATTGCCAACATTTTGACAAGTTTACTATTCCACAGGTGCACTTTGGGATTTTTTTGTGCAAGTTTTGACTTCATTCTAAGAACTTAGTAAGTGTGGGATGGCAGTACATAGTAGAAGAACTGTTTAACTTTATTGCTTTAAAAACATGATTTGTGGAGGTGATTGGTGTGTCGGTGGTATGTGTGGGCACTCTATGACTCTTGTCATCTCCAAAAACAAACTCAGAGTTATACTCTGCAGCAGGAGCAGAAAATCGTGGAACACTCTCTGACACTTCTATTTACTTCAGAGCTCTGGGAAAGTTTATGAGGGCTTCTGCTGCTGCTGCTAGTTGTGGCACCTCTGACCTGTTGATGGTTTGTCTAAGAATCAGTCCTATTGTTGTGGTTTAGGTGGGATTTCAGTGATGTGTAATCCTGCTTTCTCACATGCTTCTTACACAGAAAACAGATAGCAACATGTACATCTTTTGGACTGTGAGTAAACTATCTCCATACTGTAGATTAGTGGTTCCTTAGGGGCTACTACTACTGGGGCAAGATGCTGAAATTGTACTAGTTGGTGTCTAACAACAGCAGCAGAAGTGCTCGTCATAACTAGAGTTGTGGATGTTGATGACATGTGTTGCTGATTACTGTGTGTGTGGCTGGGTGGGAGTTGGACTTGGAAGTGGTGATGGTGTTGATGATAACTGACAGGATGACTGTGTATTTTTAGGTATCTTTACTTGACAAGAGTCAGCTTTTCCAAAATTTTCACCTCAAACTGAAATCGGCAAATAATGGCACTTTCCGCTTGGCCATATAAAAGGCTGTCAGGCTCTCACAGCAGCCATTCTGTGTTTGTGAGAGGAAAGAGCAGCATGTTTTTGAGCTAGAGGAGATAAGCAAATAAAGGGAAATTGAAGCTTAGTTTAGGGAGTCATTTAGGTAGGACATTTGTTCTCTGTATTAGGGGAGTCTGGGGGCACTCTAGTTGATAAGAAGGGAGGAAGTAGGTTGACCCCCAAATACTCCAAAATTCCATGTGACTGACTGAAAAGACACAGACAGCTAGGGACCTATTTGCTCTCTGATCTTGCTGTTATTGTCCCTGTACTGGGTGGGGAAGTCTGGGGCAAGACATTGTTGATTTTGTTTTTCAGTTATAATTTTTTTTGGACAGACTGTGATAAGACAACAGGGTGGACAACTTAAAAAAATAAATAAATAAATAAAAAGAAAATAAAAAAAAGAATTATAAATTAAATATATTAGCTGACAGTGACAGACAGCTGACTGGGCTTAGGCAAGGAATCATACAGCTGCATCATTTGTGTTGTGTACCGTACAGTAAAAAAACACAGTGTAGTTGTGTAATGTCCAGCAAATGCACAAGGGGGAGGAGGAGGAGGGGTGGAGCAGTGCATGGACTTGAGAGTAAAGTAGTAGTTCAAAAACTGACTACAACAATGGTTACTGCAGAGTGTGCAATCAATGATGATGATCCCTCTACTCCAAGGGAGGATGCAGTTTGTCAGGGTCCCTGCAAAACTAATTCAAGCACCACCAGTGCCAGTAGAAATATAGAACAATATAAGAATAACACTCAAGACAACAACAAGTCACATTCTAGTGTTGATGATGCTGGCAAAAGCATAATAGAGGAAGGTGTAGCAGCTGAACCGCCTGCTGCAACAGACAGTGAGACATCAAAACACCTGTCCTCAAAGCAGTACTGAATTTTGTTATAGTAAAAGTAAAAAGAAATTGTTTGAGACCTCCAAAAGCTTAGAGGAATATTAGGGTAGTAGTGGGCAAGAACTGTCAGGGGATGCTGATGCTGCTAAGGATGACCTAATGATGACTGATGATGATGGAGATCTAGAATACATCACTCCAGCATCCTTCTCTTGTTCAGATACAGATGAGGTTGAGAGTGAGGATGGTGACAGGGTTATAAGATTAGCGGAAAGTCAATGGCTGAATCTTCCACCACTTTTAAGGATTACGGTGCCTGTTTATAAACTGTTTGAGAAATCCATTGGAAAGTCTGACCCTGGATAAGCACAGATGTCAAAAAGCACACAGTCACCTTAGTTATCATCAGCATCAAAGTCCATGTCCCACTCAGTCACACACACCTTTCTTGAGTACCCAGCAATAGCAACACAGGTTAAAATCCACAGTGTTAGATATGACGAGTACCTCTGGTGCTGCTGCTGTAAGTGCTGCACCTTTGACACCTAGTAGTAGTGGCAGTAGAATTACATCAACATCTAGCTCCAGTAGTAGTAGCAGTAACCACACATCACAGACAAAGCCTGGACAAATATATTAACAGCAGCACAGATGAGGAGGTGGAGGACAGATGGGACCATTGCAATGACCAATAAGTAATGTGTGTCAATAATCTGAGAAGGAGGATAGAGTACGACAATGGTAAAAATACATACACAAATCACACCATGCCAGTCCCCCCCCACCACTAAAATGCATATCTACCACATTGTAGGTTGCACTTTATTTTTTTAATTACTTGATATCATCATGAATATGTGCCAGTGTCACTTAAGCAAGAAAGTGTTGCTTCCTGCATGCTAACACATTTTTCAAGCCATTTGTTGCTGTAGGACTCACATCTTTGATTTTCAGCCACTTATTTGAAAACCTCAGACCTCAGAAAAAGTAATATTACAGTGGGAAATGTAGTACCTATAGGAAATATAGGTGAAAAATGTTTTAACATAGGCGGAAAATTTGTTAAAATAGGCGAAAAGGAGGAAATTTTTGGCATAGGCAGAAAGAAGAAATTTTTCACGGGAAAAGCGAAAAATCTGCATGTTTTCACAAAATTTTTCGCAGGACATTTTTCACACTTTTCACCCACCCCTTGTCATCATCTCTCTCAATAACAACTTTATCTATATTTGAAGAAGTGGAGGGTGCTGGAGGGATATACTCTATATCAACATCATCAATAATTAGGTCATCCTCAACATCGCCTGCCACTTTTTCCCCACTGATTTTATATTCTTGTAGATTTTTTCAAGTCTCTATCAATTTCTTTTTACTTTTCCCCTTAGAGAGATTTTCAGCATATTCTCCAATACTTTGAGGACTCTCATTAGCATGCACAGCAGTTGTTTGAACTGCTGCACATTCTTCAGTTATGCCATTAAAGCTAAAATTTGACTCATTTTTATCTTTAGTGTTTTTAGATGGTTTATAATTTTACTGATGGTGATGGTGGTACTTTTTATGTGATTTTAAAAAACAGTCTCTTTCGTAGAAGGATCATCATCATTTATTGCGCATGCTGCAGTAACCATAACTGCAGTCAGTATTTGGACTATCACTACCACTTGTATGAACTACCATATGCCTGCACTGCTAATATTCATTTTGATCTACCCCTGCCTCAAGTACATTTGCTGAACATTATTGAACAGTGAAGTGCACAACAAAACTGTGTGTTTTCTCACTCTTTATAAAATACTCTGTCTGTTATAGTATCTGTCTGCCTCAGTCACAGCTCACGTCAGGGTCCATGTCACCTATTAGTCAAACTAATTTTTTTTTTTAATTAACTGTCCCTATATCACGGTGCCCGTGATTTTGGTAAGACCGGTAGAGCCTCCTCAGTTCCTTGCTGTACCAGTTTAGGCTGCCTTGCCCGGTATTTTGGTAAGGCTGGTAAAGCCTCCTCAGTTCCTTGCTGTACCCGTTTAGGCTGCCTTGCCTGGTATATTGGTAAGGCCGGTAGAGCCTCCTCAGTCCTACTGCACCATCTTCTAGGCTGCCTCAACCTGTATTTTGGTGAGGCCGGTAGATCCTATATATGTGTACATTGTATGCTATATTACTTGAACCTGTCATGTGTCTGTAACATATATTGATGTTCAGGACCTGTGAGGGTTCTTTATTATTTTTTCAATACAGCTGTGTTTTTATCTTAACTCTGTGTCTGTGAGTCAAACAAACCGTGACACACTGTCAGTGTAAAAAAAAAAAAACACTCCCAGTGCAACTGCTTCTTTCTCCACACTCCCCTAACAGAGATAACAGCCACCAGAATGGAACTTGGATCACAGTGGCTTGTGTCTTCTCAGTTATAAAGAAGTTTGGGGTATTTTGAGGTAAATCTCCTTTGCTCCATTCAAGCACATCCAGTCTCCCTTAACACAGAGATAACAGCCATCAGAAAGGAACTTGGATCACAACTGTCTGTCTCTTCTCAGTAACACTAGATATTGGGATATTTTGAGGTAAATCTCCTTTTTTTCTCTAGAAGAGAGATAAGAGCCAGATGAGGAAGGGACTTGGATCACAGATGTCTGTGTCAGGCAACTTGGGTCCACCGCCTTTCTCCTTCCACAGCCCCCCAGAATCCCCCAGACTCCCCTAACACTGAGATAATGGCCATATCAGGAAGACACTTTTATCAAAGTTTCCTGTGTCTTCCCAGTCAGCCACATAGAATTTTGGGGTATTTGGGGTAAACCTTCTTTGCTCCCTTTTCACAGATTCCCCTGGAACAGAGATGAAAGCCAAATCAGTAAGGAAGTTGGATCATGGCTGCCTGTGTTTTCCCAGTCAGTCCCATAGAATTTGAAGATATTTCTCTTCCCCAGAATGTTTCCAGACTCTCAAAACACAGACAACAGATTTACTGCCAACAAGACTCCCTAAACTAAACTTTAACTCCACTTTATTAGCCTGTCTTCTAAAAAATGTACTGCTTCAGTGTTTTCTTTCTTCCTAACAAACACAGAATGGGATGCTGTGGGAACCTGATACCCTTTTATGCTACGTTTATGGGAAAAGAAGGGAATCTTGCCTTGTGGTGGGGGGAAATTCAGTCGTTCCATTGATTTCAATGTAATGAGCTAGATGAAAAAAAGTGGAAACTCAGCACTTTAAAAAAATTCCTTCTCCAAAAAGTGCCTTTTTTTCTCCTGTTTCTCTTTTGAGACAAAATGTTCTGCCCATCTCTACATATTTGTCATGGCACTAGCTTAGTGTGTCACATCTTCCTAAAAATATGCAATGACTTTTCATAGTTTTCATGCATTAGTGTTCCACAGATAGCTTAATTTCCCAGCTGTGTGTCATGATTTAAAAACTGATATGTTGGTAATTACTGAGCTAAACAAACAGTTGTGAATTAGTCATACATGGCTGCCTAAATATAAATAGGATAAGAAGGTTATCAGATATTCTTGAGCTTAAAGTGGACATATTACTTTAAAACTACTCTTTCCTATTTATTAATGCAAGAAAAGTTTACATTATATTTTTATTTTTTTCTGAGATGCAAAATTTTATATATTTAAAGAGCTCTGGGAACCTCCATCTTGAAAGTGTTTGCATGATAAGAAAGTGAAGGCAAGTGAATTTTTGGCTATAAATTTAAATTATTATGCAGCTTTAACTGACCAAGTCAAACAAGAAAGCTTTACCGAGAGTAGATTTCCCAACTACTAAATCAATAAGTCTCCAAAACTATCATCCTGTTAGAAAAAAAAGCAGTTTAAACAAATTTAACCCATTGAGCACCAGAGGGGTGTGCAACACATTGTGTTGTGCATCTTACTGGCACTCAAAGGCTAATGAGAATAAAAGCTGGGTAGGTAACATGTCCACTTTAAGCACATTTATATATACAAAAGAAAAAACCTGCATGCCTGGCACACACTCAGGGGCGGCAGTAATGAGGAGATATTCAAATTTCTTTTATACTACCTGCCCAGGACATACTGAGGGTGTGATTTATATATGCAAGGAGTTGTCCCTCCCCCATTATCTCCTCTTCCAAAAAGCAAACATGCACTTTCCACCCCTTACCTCTTCTGTGAGAATCTATGCAAAGTGCCTTCAATACACACATACACGCACAACACACACACACATAAAACACACACATGCATCAGACACACAACAAATACATGCACCACACATACTATACTTATATGCAATACACATGCAAAACACAAACAGACAACACACACCACAATACTGTCATGGTAATCAGGCAAAGAAGGACAGACAACAGTATAATTAATAAAACCACCTTTATTGATAATACACAGAGTAATGATAATAATGCCCGCACAACCCCACACCACTGGACAACTGTCCACAGTCTACTATCCGGAGCTGCACACTGTGCCGAACACTGAACTACTGACACTATACCGGAGGATACTGGGAATATGCCTAAGGTTCCAGTACCAACAGAACCAGCCTATTGAGGTAGCTCGAGTCTACAACCAAGGTATTGATAACTGGAGGCAACAGGGAGGGAGAGCAAGCCAGAGCCACAGGTACACAGATAGAGCCATGTCTACTGAAGGTACAGGCAGTCCACCTAATCAGAGAATTCTGACCAGGATGGATTCTCAGGACCAAAGAATTGATCCGTTGTCATTTACGACGCAGTCACTGTTAAACCGCACGGTGCACTTTGATTGTTTTGCTCAGCAACCGGTGGCTTCCCCAGTGCCTGCACTGGTTGTTGCAATTACCTCTGAGGCTGGCATGATTAGAGGGTTGTCTGGCTCTGCTCCCTTACCCCAAAGATATGATGGGGAACCTACAATGGGAATTTTTTTGGAGATGGTACCGCATGCATTCTAAACTGAACGAAGTAAGGTGGGATTCCTGATTTCTCTCCTTTCTGTCAAGGCACTGACCTGGGCCAACCCAGTATGGGAGCCAGAAAAACCTATAATTTATAACTTCATGGAATTTGTGGCTTAATTTCGGAGAGTTTTTGATGTTCCTAGGTGTGAAACCTCTGCTGCCAAGTGACTTATTACTAAAAGGCAAGGCACACATACAGTAGCTGAGTACGTGATCGAGTTCTGTAGCAGCATTCTTGCAAGGCTTGTGTGACGCTATCAGTGACGAGATGGCAGCCTGCTAGCTCTCTGGTGATCTGGAAGAGTTGATCTCAGTCACTATCTTGTTAAATACTAGAATTCATGAGAGACCCTCATTCAAGAAACACATGTGTAACCCTTTGTCTCGGTTGGCACCTAGCTTCTTACTCCCACCCTGTCCTCCCTCGCCTCCCACATGTCCTGGTTCCAACTCCACCGGGGGGAACCAATGCAGCTAGGCTTCACTTGCCTTTCGGTGAAGGAGAAGGCTCTGCGCAGAAGGAAGGACCTTGCTTATACTGTGGGGAGCCGGGTCATATGTTGCATTCTTGTCCTGTCCGGCCAGGAAACGCTTGCACCTAGGGTCATGTAGGGGACAGACCCTATGTGGAATTGCTCAGTCCCCAGAGACTTTTCAAGACAAACCTATTCTTCAGGTTGTGCTGTCTTGGGCCGAGTCATCGGTGGTGGCTTCTGCGCTACTGGACTCCAGGGCTGCTTGGTTTTTCATTGATGTAAACTTTGCGGCCAAGCACTCTATCCCTCTGCTGCCGCGCTCCGCTCAGTTAGTTATTGAAGCCATTGACGGCAGACCTCTACAGCCATCAAACGTTACTCATGGGACTCATCCCTTGTCTCTAAGGGTAGGGGAACTCCATGTGGAGAAACAACAGTTTCAAGTCATTCATTCTCCCCACTATGCTATCATTCTGGATTTTCCCTGGTTGCAGACTTACATCCCAAGAATTGATTGGCAGACTTGCAATATTCTAATGTGATCCTCCCAGTGTACTAAGTCTTGTCTCCAGCAGCCTAGAAGAATATTGTGTATCTCTACCTCCTTACCTGCTGAGTACCAGTCATACAAAGAGGTATTTAATAAGGTAAAGGCCAGTACGTTACCACAGCATAGGCCTTACGATTGCACTGTTGATCTGGTACCAGGGGCCAGACCTCCTAGGGGTCTAGTGTACCCCTTGTCAGTGGGGAAAAAGGCCATGGAGGATTACGTGGCTGATGCCTTATCCATGGATATTATTCAAAAATCTTCTTCACCTGTGGCAGCAGGATTCTTTTTTGTAAAGAAGAAGATGGAGAACTAAGGCCATGCATCGATTTCAGGGGTCTGAATAAACTGATGGTAAAGACGCCTACCCCATTCCTTTGATCACGAAGCTATTTGATCGGAGCAAAGTCTCTACTGTATTCACTAAACTTGGCTGGAGGGCTGCGTACAATCTGGTACGAATTAAAGAGGGCCACGAATGGAAGATAGTGTTTAACACCCAGAGCGGGCACTATGAATATTGGTGATGTCTTTCGGATTGTGCAACGCTCCTGCTGTCTTCCAGGAATTCATTAATCATGTCTTAAGAGCTCTACTGCAGAGCTGTGTTGTGGTCTATTTGGACGACATATTCATCCATTCTCCTACTTTGGAAGCACATCGAGCAGATGTAGCCCGGGTTCTACATCTGCTAAGGGAGAACAAGTTGTTCTGCAAGCCGGAGAAATGCAAATTCCATAGATCTCAGGTGACATTTTTGGGGTACATTATCTCCTCCTCTGGCCTAACCATTTTGCAGTGGCAGCTTCCAGTGGGGTTAAGGTCCATACAGAGGTTCCTGGGCTTCACTAGTTACTACAGGAAGTTCATACAAACCTTTTCCACAGTAATCAAACCCCTCAAAGATATGACTCAGAAGGGAGCTAATCCTTCTAACTGGATGCCTGAAGCCCTTCAAGCATTTGAGGACTTGAAGTCTGCTTATTAGAAATTTCCGATATTGTCCCATCCGAACCAAACCCTACCTTTCACCCTGGAGGTCGATTCTTCTGAATCCGGAATAGGTGCTCTTCTGTCACAGAGCTTGGCCCCCGAGGAGGCGTTACTTCTGTGCGGGTTCTTCTCCAAGAAATTGTTTAGGACTGAGAGTATGATGTGGGCGATTATGAATTACTTGACATCATCCTTGCCCTGAAAGAATGGCAATTAGTGTTGAGCGAGCACCCCGATGCTTGGGGGTTCGGGTGCTCTGACCGAGCACCCCCGGAGGCTCGAGTGCTCGGCCGAGCACCCGAGCCCCATTGAATTCAATGGGAGGACTCGAGCATTACACCAGACACCCCCTGCTCTGATGAGGGGAGGGTGCCTGGTCAATGCCCCCCTTCATCTCCACAATGCCCCTCTTCCACAATGTCCCCCTTCCACAATGTCCCCCTTCATCTCCGCAATGCCCCCTTCATCTCCGCAATGCCCCCTTCATCTCCGCAATGCCCCCCTTCCACAATGTCCCCCTTCCACAATGTCCCCCTTCATCTCCGCAATGCCCCCTTCATCTCCGCAATGACCCCCTTCCACAATGTCCCCCTTCTACAATGTCCCCCTTCATCTCCGCAATGCCCCCTTCATCTCCGCAATGCCCCCCTTCTTCTCAACAATGCCCCTCTTCCACAATGTCCCCCTTCCACAATGTCCCCCTTCCACAATGTCCCCCTTCATCTCCACAATGCCCCCTTCCATCTCCACATGTCCCCTACCTCCAGTCCCTGGTGGTCCAGCGGAGCGTCTGTAAGATCTGTGCCTCCTTCGGCACAGATCCCTGCCACCCGAACATGGCGGGCGAGCACATGGCGGTACTCGTACGAGTACCGCCATGTGCCGAGCAGCGCGATGCTCGAGCCGATCCGAGCATCGGCCGAGCATGCTCGCTCAACACTAATGGCAATATCTGTTGGAGGGGATGACCGTTCCTATCCTTATACTGACAGATCACAAGAACCTCACATATCTGTCTGAGGCTAAAAGGTTGTTTCCACGTCAGGCCAGATGGGCCTTGTTCCTCTCTAGGTTCAATTTTGTGGTTTCCTACCTCCCTGGTACGAAAAATATTAGAGCAGACTCTCTTTCTTGATAATTTGGGGCAGAGTCCCGGGAAGAGTGTCCTCCGGTACCTATCATTCCTCCCAACCGCATTTTGGCTACGATACAGACAAGTTTTACCTCTCCGTTGAGTGAGCAGATTTTGGCTGCTCAAGCTTTGCCCCCAGCGGATAAACCATATGGGGAGGTTTTGTGCCCGAATCTCTACATACCAGACTGCTGGAAACGTACCATTCCTCGAAGGCAGCAGGGCACGCTGGGAGAGATCAATTAATATGGTCAATGTCTAGACTCTTTTGGTGGCCAGCCTGAGAACAGATTGTTCCCCATGTGTTGCGGCATTTTCTACTTGTTCACAAACTAAAATTCACAGACACCTTCCGGTGGGTCTCTGTCATGGTTACCCAGGAATAACTCAGGAGTCAGTAAGGTATATAGTAAATTCACCTTTATTCAAAACAAGAATAAATATATATATATATATATATATATATATATATATATATATCCGACAGAGTAAACAAGAAGGTGCAGAGGGTCGCAAGATAAGCCAGCAACAACTATCAGCAATAGTAGGCTGCCCAGAAGAGACCTCACTGCTAGAGACTAGACTTGAAACCAATGGTAGTCTCAGCTGGAACACGGAATCTGGAAAAGTAACTGGAGAACTCCTACCAGGAATGAACTAGAGAGGTACCACTGACTCACACCTGCAGTCAGTAAGAGTGGAGCTGATCTCCCCAATGGAAGGCAACGAGGAGGATACCTGACTCACGCCTGTAGTAGGTGTACATGGTAGTCAGCCAGAGCCACAGGTCTGCACCAGATGGATGACTACTATAAGGCAGCAACACAGAGGGGATAGCCAGACAGAGCGACAGGTCAGCACCAGGTTGGATGGTCAGACAAGCCTAGGTCATACATGGAGCGGGTAGTCAGCCAGAGCCACAGGTCTGCACCAGATTGGATGTCCACTATATGGAGGCAACACAGAGAGGATAGTCAGCAGAGCCACAGATCAGCACCAGGTTGGATGGTCAGACAAGCCTAGGTTATACACAGAGCAGGTAGTCAGCCAGAGTCACAGGTCTGCACCAGATGGATGTCCACTATAAGGCAGCAACACGGAGGGCATAGTCAGACAGAGCCACAGGTCAGCACCAGGTTGGATGGTCAGACAAGCCTAGGTCATACTCTGGAGATCAAGAGACAACACCAATGAATTGTACTGGACACCAACTTAAGGGTAATTGTACTGACAGTCCATCACCCTTTTAACTCCCTACAAGACGTAGCAGGGAGGAGTCTCAAGTTGCCACAGGTATAAAGGACTCTTGCGTCATTCCCACTGACGTGCGCCTGACAGTGACGCAATGGACTGGAGGATGTGTCGTACCCTGTGACATTCTGAACAACTGCGTTGTATAGGGAAAGGATACGGTCAGCCGCTGGAGGTACCTGACACGACCAGACCACAAGCAAAGAGAGACACTAGTGAAGCTCGACCGCCACTCCCAAAACTAGTCCCTCAGCAGCCTCCCGCCAGATGACGCTGGAACTAAGGTAAGAGCTGTGACAGTAACCCCCCTTAAAGGACCCTCCTCCACAGGTCTGGGTTTCCCAGGGAAACGAGCATGGAATTTACGCACCAAAAGTGGGGCATGCACATCATTAGAAGGTATCCAGGAGTGTTCCTCAGGGCCGTATCCCTTCCAGTGTACCAGATATTGTAATCTACCCCGGACCCACCGCAAGTCCTAAATACACTGTACCACATACTCTTCATTATCACCAACTTTAACGGGTGCTGGCCGAACCACAGCCAAGGTGTACCGGTTGCAAATCAGAGGTTTGAGAAAAGAGACATGGAATACATTGTGTATTCTCATCGAGGCTGGAAGGTCCAGAGCATAAGCCACAGTGTTAATTTGCCACAGAACATGGAAGGGACCAATGAATCAAGGGGCAAACTTAAGACAGGGAACCTGGAGTTTAAGATTGCGGGATGACAGCCACACCCTCTCCCCCACCTGGAAGGTAGGTACCGGCAAATATCTACGATCAGCCTACCTCTTCTGCCGTTGTTCAGAATCATGTAGGGTATGCTGTACCTGTTCTCAGGAGGAACGGAGCACCCTCAAATGCTCGTACAGAGCCGGAATGTCTTGTGCTTCAGAATCCTCAGGAAGGACAGAGGGTTGGAACCCATAATTGATCAAGAACGGAGAACTCTGTGAGGAAGCGTTCATAGCACAATTCCGGGCAAACTACACCCGAGGTAACAGGGCAGCCCAATTGTCGTGGTGGTTGGAAATATAACAACGGAGGAATTGTTCCATGGCCTGGTTAGACCTCACTGCTGCACCATTAGACTGAGGGTGGTAAGCAGAGGAGAAGGCTAGCTGAATCACCATCTGAGCACAAAAGCACCTTCAGAATCAAGACACGAACTGGCTCCCCCAATCCGACACAATAACCCTGGGTATGCCATGGAGCCGAAAAACCTCTCTGGCCAACACCATCGCCAATTCCAGTGCAGATGGTAAGCTTTTAAGTGGTGCAAAGTGAGCCATCTTAGAAAATGTATCCATGATCATCAGAATGACTGTGAAGTAGTGATGAGCGAGCGTGCTCGGCCGATGCTCGGATCGGCTCGAGCATCGCTCTGCTCGGCACATGGCGGTACTCGTCGAGTACCGCCATGTGCTCGCCCGCCATGTTCGGGTGGCGGGGATCTGTGCCGGAAGAGGCACAGATCCGAAGAAGCTCCGCTGGACCACCAGGGACTGGAGGTACGGGGGCATTGCGGAGATGAAGGGGGCATTGCGGAGATGAAGGGGGACATTGTGGAAGAGGGGCATAGACTCTATGCCCCTCTTCCACAATGTCCCCCTTCATCTCCGCTATGCCCGTCTTCCACAATGTGCCCCTTCATCTCCGCTATGCCCCTCTTCCACAATGTGCCCCTTCATCTCCGCTATGCCCCTCTTCCACAATGCCCCCCTTCATCTCCTCTATGGCATAGAGGAGATGAAGGGGGACATTGTGGAAGAGGGGCATAGCGGAGATGAAGGGGCACATTGTGGAAGAGGGGCATAGCGGAGATGAAGGGGCACATTGTGGAAGAGGGGCATAGCGGAGATGAAGGGGCACATTGTGGAAGAGGGGCATAGCGGAGCTGAAGGGGGACATTGCGGAGCTGAAGGGGGACATTGCGGAGCTGAAGGGGGCATTCGGAGATGAAGGGGGCATAGCGGAGATGAAGGGGGCATTGACCAGGCACCCTCCCCTCATCAGAGCAGGGGGTGCCTGGTGTTGCCCCATTCATTTCAATGGGGCTCGGGTGCTCGGCCGAGCACTCGAGCCTCAGGGGGTGCTCGGTCAGAGCACCCGAGCACCCGAGCATCGGGGTGCTCGCTCAACACTACTGTGAAGCCTTTGGATACCGGAAGATTAACCATGAAATCAATGGACAAATGTGACCAAGGTTGTTCCCCATTGGCCACTGGTTGGAGGAGACCGACAGGCAAATGTTGAGGCAATTTATTTTGTGCACATTTAGTACATGCCGCAGTAAAGGCATAACAGTCGGATCTGAGACTCGGCCACCAGAAAAGTATGGTAATGGATTAAATCAATTGGTCTCACGCAATGTGGCCCGCAACCTTGGAAGTATGGTATGTCTCTAATACTTTAGTGTGGAATTGGGCAGGTACGATGCACCTCCCACAAGGTGTCTCTGCAGGAGCGGAAGTTTGAGCGACCAATATTTCCTCTCCCATCGGAGCGGTGATACAGGTTTGTGTTGTAGCAAGTATCTGGTCAGCCGGAATGATAAGTGTGGGAGGAGACTCCTCTTTGGATAGTTTACAAAACTGGCATGATAGGGCATCCGCCTTAATATTCTTAGACTATCCCATCATGCTACCCCAGCATTAACTGTGAACATGCCTCTTGTCCTCATTTTGTCCTCAGCAAAGCTGTCATATTCACCAAAGAGGAATATGAGAAACATTGCATGAGCTGAAAGATGTGCTCTATCCCATCAATCGTTCTCTTTAAATCACCAGGGCAGTATAATGGGATAGAGAACATCTTTCAGCTCATGCAATGTTTTTCATCTTCCTCTTTGGTGAATATGACAGCTTTGCGGAGGACAAAATGAGTACAAGAGGCATGTTCACAGAGCTGAGGCAGCATGATGGAATAGTCACTGCCTGAAAAGGGTTAAAATGGTACTGCCAGTGAGTGTGCTCTCCTTCTGTATCAATGTGCTATTTAATGCGACCTTTCAGTAACTGACATGAGAATCTCATGCTGTCATGCAGTGTGAGATTCTCATGTCGACATTTTTAGAATGAAAACCTTGACAATCATCAAAAAAAAAAAAAATCCACTATAATGCTCCACGTGTGAATTATAATTTCTTCACATCATAGGTGCATTAAAAAGACCAGTTCGGTACCTTCAATCATAATTACACAGAAGGAGTCATTAAGACTTAACCTTTATTAAACTGTTTCAAAAACTGTAGTATGTGTTCCTTTCATTTGAAAAAAAATGTTTTCTTTATTAAAAATTATTCTCTTAGAAAGTGCAGATCTACCTGAACTTTCAATTAAAAACTATGACGCTACGCACTGAGATTCAGCTCTTATCACTTATTTGCTCACTCAGAAAATAGGAACCAACCAGGAACTAACCTGCTGAGATTTCCACAACACGCTATAGGTGTTGTATTTTTTACACAATTACCTGTTGTATCAGTTTGTATTAGTGTTATATTTCAGAGCATACCTTTAATTTGCTTTAAAGGGATAGTAATGTTTCATAATAAAAGCAGATGTAATAAATCATCATAGTATTTGGAATTTGGAGAGTGTTATTTCAATTCTGTTAGAGTTGTAGTTCAAGAGTAATTCAATGACAAAGTATACCACTCCCATCCCTTTTACTGATGTAACACTGTTCAGCCAGATCAGGAGGGAGGTGCCCAGGTAGATTGCAGAGAGGGACAATCTTCAATTAAAACCTGAAAAACTTGTCAAGGGGGGAAGGGCTTTCATTGTTCTCATAGGAAGAAGATTATCCCTGCTGTTATCTGTCTGGTCTATGGACTGGATTCCACATCTGAGAAGAGATGGCTTACACTAGGTAAAAGGAGCGAGAGGGGAAACTTTGCTTGTGAATACCTCTCAAACCATAAAGGTTTGAGAGATAAGACTTATATCGTTCTTCATGTTATTTTAATGCCTACAAAATAAAATAAAGATAAAACAAAGTATTACTATCCCATCAAAAAAGGTAATAAATCTTGTTTGTATTTTCTAGTCCACTACAAGTAGACTCTGCTGGAACGCAAGGAATTAATTATAGATAATACTGATAAGAACATTCACTGTCAGTAGAATTTAAATGTTAAAATAATTTGCATGAGTATTTAACCTGACATGTATTTTGTATTCAGCATTTATTCTTATTATGTCTGAAGAAGAGACCTAAGTTGTCTTGAAAGCTTGTATCCTAGAGTCACTTCTTTGTATAACATGGCACCGCAATTTGCCAACCTTTTTATGTAACCTTTGTTTTCATGAAAAGCACTTCAATCTTTTTGCCATTTTTTGTTGTTGTCATGTAGTTTTTTGATTTATTGAGGGCATTTTGTAAACATAATTAACCTTTTTGTTATGTAACATTTATCTGAAAGAGAGAGTTTTGCATGTACTATCAACCTTTTTTTGGTAAAGTTTTATTTCAAATGGACAATCAAACTTTTTATTACATCTCCCTACAGGTATTATATCTGTCTTATTTCCTTCTCTCTGACACTTTCACTGTTTATTGCAACACAGGGCCTGTTTCTCAATGTGCAAATTGCCTGATTGGGACCACTTGCTTTGATCACATGATTTAGCCTTTCTATAAACCGGGTCTTTCAGCACTGTAAACTGCTTGCAGTATCTGTCATCCAAACCTGGCTTCTAAGTCTAGCATGACACTTAGCCAGAGCATTACCTTGGGATTGGACTGAGGACACACCTGTTGGCATCTATCATAGACAGACTAATGCTTTGAAATCACTAAAGTTTGGAAAGCTTTTTCCTGAATACAGATAATTAACTCTGCAGTGTTCAGAATCCATGTTGTGCATATTTCTTCTGATCTGTCAGTAAAGGAAATGCAGCAACTTACAGCAAAGGATCAATTGAGAAGAAACAATTTAATCTTCATCAGCTCCAGACATAGGATCAACAATGTTTACTTCTCTGACTAGTATTCCATTCCTCTTTGCAGTCTGTATCTAGCATCATGTCTGTCTGTCTGAAATCAATTAGAATGCTAATTGAATACCACTTCTATCATCTGGAATATTTGGGACAATATATTAACCTTGTGTGTTTATTGATGTTAAATGGAAGTTGGATAGAAAGTGGACTGAAGGTAACAGCACTTGTTCTAAGGTTTTATTTTCCCACCTACTTGTTCTATATTACCCCACAATGCAGCCTGCACTTTTGCATAACTATATTCAGCCAAGCCAGTTTGGTACACAAGGAGTTAGTCAGCCAGTCCTAGTCAGTAACGGAATCAGATATTCAGCCAAGCCAGTTCGGTACACAAGGAGTTAGTCAGCCAGTCCTAGTCAGTAACGGAATCAGATACTCAGCCAAGCCAGTTCGGTACACAAGGAGTTAGTCAGCCAGTCCAAGGTCAGCAACGGAATCGGATCACAGGAGCGTCAGGCACTAAGCATAGTCAGGCGAGCCGGGTCATACACGGAAACAGGAAAGAAGAGCTACTAGTCTCTAGATATGGGTACACCACGAAAGGGCACCAGCATAGTGACAGGAGGGCGTATTTATAGGCAAGCCCTGGGAGGAGTTAACAACACAGAGCCAATAAGAATGCAGCCAGGGTGAACCCGAAAGTAACAATGTCGCTCAGGAATCAAGGGCACCGTGATAATAAGCCATCTCCACTTTATTTATTTTTTATCACACCTTAGTGCATAATCCCCCAGGTCTCTGCAGCTGAGTCTTCCTTCTTTTCTCCACTTTACCTCTGCCCACTACACTCAGTTCTAACATATATCAAAGCCAAGATATAGCGGAACTGAAAGAAAAGAAGGAAGTCCATTGATCAGAGATCCCAAGAGGGAGCCTGGGGACTCAAACCACTGTTTTTTTCCTCTGTGTGGGAGCCCTTTGTTCCACATGGACTGAGAAAATGGTATGCTCACTAAAATCCTTTTGTTCTCTGTCATCCAATGTGGGAAACATGAACCATGGGGATATACCAAAACTATTCGCCAAGATTCCTGGGAGGGAAAAAAGAAACAAAAACTCCACTGGAGGACAGTTTCCACTGGACCAACTGTGTCAACGGACACTGAACTTACATTCCAAACAGTAAATGAAGAAGAAACCAACAAGATTTGGAAATTCAAAGAAAAACTTGAAGCAAGAAGGACCTTCATACAGTGACCACAGCCTGAAGGACTTTGTGGCCAAAGCTGCTCTCATCTGAGGCCAGGACATTCCCGTGATAGTATTTGTTGAAAGTGTGCAGAGATGACCAAGTTACCATCCTACACAGCTGCTCTATAGTGGTCTGATTCTTATAGGCTGCAGAAGCAGCAACTGATGTGGTGGAATGTGCCAGAGTTGAAATGGAACAGGTTTCTTCCTGACAACATACATTTCGCATATGGTTGCCTTCACCCAGGAAGCCATAGTAAGCTTAGTAACCCAGTACTGCTGCACCATTGACAGATATTGAGACACACCCGGAGGGACAAGGAGTGAATCTTGTCTTCTGGAGGAAACACACTCCTTTGTAGGGTATCAAACCTCATGCCTAGGAAGTGTAGGAGACCAAATGAGATTTTTTGAAGCTGAGCAGCCAAACGTGCTATTCTAGAATATATATTCTGAATTTGAGTGTGTAGAGTCACCTCTGAAGGAGCCTTGAGTAAAGGGTTGTCTAGGTAAAGGATCAAAGAGACCCCCGAGCATAGACATAACGGACTGCTAAAAGTTACATGATCCTTGTGAAGACCATCAGAGCAGATGCTAGACTTAAAGGAAGGGCAGTGAACTGTAAGTGACGGCTCTGAGAAGTGAAGCCCAGGAAACTTGGATGATCCAGGTAGATCAGGATATACATGTAGGCATCCTGCAGGTACCAGGAGACAAGAAACTCCCACCAGACACATAACCGCTATAACAGAGCACAAAGACTCAATTTTGAACTGTGGGGGCAGCAAAAAAATGGTTGAGGAATGGGAAGGCAGCTACCATGTTTTTTTTGTTGTTGTTGTTTTAACCCTTTCAGTGCCACAGGGCTTAGCAATGCAAATCCCTTTGGCACCCAATGCTGTCCATGGGGCTGAAAGCTTTCTCTTTATTCCCTGTAACGGAAGCTAAGAAGGGACCATGTCGCCTTCCACCGTCTTTCCCAGGTCTCTCCTTCTCGATGCCGGACTGGCACCGTTGAATGCACCGGTGGAGCAGATCGACGGTCCAATGGTCAGTCGACTCAAAGTGGCATTGAACCCCGGAGTAGCCGACACTACGTTGAAGGATGCGGATCGAGGAGGGGTCAACAGTCTCTCGAACAGTTGCGCTTCATAGAACTGGAACACCGGGCAGTAGAGAGTGAGGCCTCTACTCCCGGGCTACGACAAACAGGTAAAGTGTTGCAGGAACAAAGGGTAGCTGTTGCCAAGCCGTTTGAATACTCCATAGCTCAAAGCGAAGGTTTTACTGGAACTTGAAGAAGCAGGGAAACGCCCACGTTGCAGCATGACAGCATCCGAAGTTGGGTCACAGGATGCTGGCAGCAGACGGTCGAATAATGCAGGATACTCAGCTCAGATGGGCGCCAGAGTGGCTGCTTTAATACCATGAGAACATAAGACTCCAGGACGCTTGTTCACTCCAAAAGTAACTCACTTTATTGACAAAGCCCACAGATATTTATACAGTGCACAAGAAACAAAGACTTGAGGGCTTGAACTAATTACCACACGGCAGGGGGTCTGACTGCAGTTCACAATGACTTAGATAACACCCAGCAGGAGGTCTTGCTACAGTACACGTAGTCAGTGCCTTGAGGGACTGCAATATACATTGGAATAATTAACCCCTCACTGCCACCAGTCTACCACAGGGCAGTTGTGTGTAATAAGGTCCATTTCCTCATCCACATAATGCATATACAAAGTATTTTTAGTGCACAACCGGGAAAAATGTCCATAGTTTTTGGTTAAACAGTCTTAGGGCCAGACAAGGGCTCAAGTAACGGGTAGGATCATTTACATTCCCCTACTGGCAAAGTAGGGTAGCAGAGAGAATGCTGTTCAACTTCAGAATTGTCATAGTGTTGGTGATGTGTGAAGGGAGGAAATTCCTTCCACACTGACAACAGGTCACAGCCCTCCCTGCTGTTACTGCATAGGAAAGTACAGGGACATCCCAACTTCGCCAACCTCAGGTAGATGAAGTTGAGACTGTGAACTCCAACAGCAGAGGCACATTAACATTTCAACACACCCACTTGCATATGAATGTGTCTCATTATGCCTCATTTCAATATAGAAATAGGCCATTGTTGATGTGATGAATGAAAATTGATGTTGATGTGGGCATCAGTACTCACACATTGGTGAGTACTGTCAATGTGCCTACGACATTGCTCCAACAGGACATCAACATTTTTAGCCCTCTTCGAACTTTAGTGCATCTAGGCCCTGAAGAACTTAACCACAAAATGGAAGTTTAGCCACAAGTCCTCTTCTGTGGCCTAACGTCCATTGTGTTTTCATCTGGTAGGGCAATTAAATAGCTCTGGTATCACTTAGAACAGAAGAAGAAAGAAGATGGCGAGGAAGAAGGGAGACGAAAAAAGAAAGAGAGAATATAGAAGAAGAAGAAGAAGAAGATGGACAATAGCTGACCAGGGTGCTGAAGACTTCACTAGACATCAGGATTAATGGCAAGTGTTTGTTTTCAGGAGCTGTTGCTTACTAACTTAGTCAGATTAACCCTGTGAGTGCCAGTGCGGTAAGCATACCCCACTGGCACTCATAGGGTAAATTCTAATTCAGTTTGAGAGTACTTAGGGCACTTAACATCGACTGTTTAAAACCGAGTGCAGATTTTCCCATGCTAAAGTGGGTCCCTTAGCGCATCTTGCCGCCTAACGCATTGAATTGAATTTCATATTTAACAGTTTCTAATATACTTTTATGAGCTCAAATGGCCACTAAGATGCTTATTTTTCTACCTGCATTTCTTCATAGCACAGGTAATTGCATTGCTTACCATGCTTGAAAAAATGCCGGTAGGGTTTTTTCTTTGGTATCCGGGAGATTTAAATCTAGGCCTAAGGGAGCAGTGCTCATACACCCGTTTGATGTGGGAGGTCAGTTAGAACTGACTGTAGTAGGAAGGGGTCAGAGACCTTGTTTTTAGAAGTTCCCTGCCTGTACCCCCATGGTTCCTTTTTATATATATACTAGTTGAACAGCCCGTTACACGGGCCACAGTGCCACTGCCACCCGGTCGCGGAACAGTCACGCGCAGCAGAGACTGCCCGCACCACGGCTGATACAGAGCTGGACGCTCCTTCAGAGCACCCAGCTCTGTATCAGCCGCGGTGCGGGCAGTCTCTACTGCTCATGACTGCAGCATGCGCAGCAGTGTCTACTGCACATGTTGCGGCGTTACACACGATTTAGCGAATTATTATATAGGAGATATATATATATATATATATGTATATGTATATATATATATATATATATATATATATATATATATGTATATGTATAGAGAGAGAGAGAGAGAGAGAGAGAGAGAAAGAGAGAGAGAGAGGAGAGAGAGAACTAGCTGCACCTTGGGGGACAAATGAAAATTCCCAACATTACAGTTGCTAGGAACCTAATGGGAACTCATATCATTATAAAAATATTTTAATCTGAGTTAATGGTTTGGATCAATGCTATCAGAATGGCCATCAAGGTGTGTTGGTGTGGGGTAGGGAGTTTCCTACAAAAAGAATGTTAGATTGTTTAGGTGGCCAGTTTATATTCAGTGTATCTTAACAAACCCTAGAACATTTCAATGTTCTGTTTATATTAATATATTATTTATTACAGTATATGTGGACATCTGCCATCTGAACACTATGTGAATCCAGCCAAGAATCTTTATTTTAGAGAGTGAGTTTTCAGATTAAAATACACATGTATTTCTAGAATCCCTCAGTATCTGCTTCAATTGTTTTAGAAAATATTAAGCCTCTGTATTAAGAGGGATGTTATGCACTAAGGCAGTGATTGCTAACCCTATCCTTGTGGGTGCCTAACAACAGGCCATGTCTTTAGGATTTCCCTGCTTGTGCACAGGAGGGTACATCAGTATTCAGCCAATTAATTTACATAACTGTGCACAAACAGGGAAATCTTAAATATATGGCCTGTTCGGAGTCCCTGAAGAGAGGTTCAAGAGCCACTGCATTACTGTGTGTCAAAGATCAGATACAGTCTCTAATTAGAGGAATTCTTCATTTCCTCTGTTATTCTATGGAGCTGGAGCATTAATATTCATGCATGCAACATAGTGCACAGGTTCCATAGAATAACATATGAATTTTCTGTCTTATCTCACACCTTTATCACACTATAATGCATAACTCTCCTCAAGCAATCATTGGACAAATAAGCTGCATCATGGGGTTGGTGGGAATAACAATTCCCATCGATTTTATTTCAGTTTTTATCCCCTTAAATGCCACATAGCTCTCCATTGCATTCCTTCTCATCCTCTCATTCATGGTGCTAAAAGCCCTATTTTAATGGGAAATTGCAGAATTTTAATTTAGCCTTTGAGTCTGTATGGTTTGTTCCAGAATTGCATCTATTTCTTTAACTTGATGAATAAGATCCCCAGTGGTTACACCATTTATTTATTCCTTCTTAGAGTATTCAAAGACTCTTCCCTAGCCAACCAATTACAGTTGTTCCACTTTTAGGGCACAAAACATAAAACTATTTTTGCAACCAAAAGTGCATCTCAAGAGAGGCAGATTTTTACAAGACCTCCTGTATGATCATATACAAATGTTTTTCATGAAGGATAAGATGGATCATGTATTTACAGCTAGCATCTGCAAAAATTAGTTATTTTATTTCTTCTCATCCACAATCCAATCACTGTTTGTGTGTTTCAAGTTATCAAATTAGGATGGTTGACCCATCTCCCGATCAGAGTAACACAGTATACTTGATAATAAATACTATGCCACAATTACTGTGTGGTGCTCTGTGTATTCTCACTGGATGTTTTCCCCCAATGTTTCCACCCATTTCAAAGAATGTACTACGTACTGGTATTAAACCCTTTTGAGTGCCAGAAGGGTGTTCAACCTATTACTTAGCAATGGATTGAACACTTCTTTGGTTAAAACATTGATTATTGGAAACATATCCAATCCATTGCTTCTCAAAGAGCTGATGATATTAAATACCTTTTATTAGCATTATAAAAAATTACATGTAATCCTATTTTAATATAAATACAACATACAGATATTATATTATTATTATCCCCCACCATAGAAATTCTTGCATGTATATTTATATCTGTGTGTCTATATATCCCTATGTATGTATGTGTGTGTGTATGTGTGTGTGTGTGTGAATATATTTACAGAGAATTATGGAGCAGTGAATTCGAAGCATAACAAAAAGTGACCGAAAAACGCTTGTGTGGATTTGATAACAAACAAAGGTCCATGATGTCATTGAAAGAGTATAACACCTGAAATGGAAATGGGCAGGTCACGTAGCAAGATCTGATGGTAGATGGACCAAACAAGTTTTGTAATGGATTCCACTTGAGACTTAACGCCCAAGAAGAAAACCAAAGACAAGATGGGTAAATGAAATTACCAAATTTATTGGTACACAGTGGCAACAGAAGGCACAAGACCAAAGTTGTTGGAGGCTTGCTGAGGAGGCCTTCATACTGCAGTGAATCAACAATGGCTGAATGTGGCAGTCATGCGCACTACAGACTGCCCGCTCCATGGCTAATGACGGAGCGGGGCTCCAAATTCAGACCATAGTCCTCGACTACAGTCTGAATTTGGAGCGCCCCGCTCCGCATCAGCCGCAGCGCAGGCAGTGTCTACTGAGCATGACTGCACCGCGGCCGTTGCTGCCCGGCACTGTGGCCCGTGTACACAGGCTGTTCAACTATTATGTATATAATAGAATAGTAATATATTAAAATAATGCTAACAACTCTGGATAACAAATGTGGTATATCTGCGTGTATACAGTACATTTGTGTAGATGTATAATAATATTAAGAAGGGGAGAGACTTGTAGTAAGCACTTGTGAAGTTTAATTTACATCTTGCATAGGTCAATGGTTCAGCTAATCTGTAGCCATGACAAAGAAAGGAAGCTCTCATGCTTAAACACCTTCAGTGGGCCTAGGTGAAAGTGTAATTGGTCTGGATCCAACAAAGTAGAAAACAGTAGCACTCCTAGGACTTCAGATGACAGAAATTCCAAATTAATTTATTTAGTGCCCATGTTTCCATCAGAATTTAGCTCTTTCTCATTTCTCAATCACATAGAATTTCTATCATTTGAAGGCCTGTGAGTGCTTCTGTTTTTCTATTTTGTTATGTAAGTCAGTTCTTTATTCATTTTTGCAGGTACAGCAGCTAACCATCTGAGTGCCAAGAGGGTATTCAATGAATTGCTCACTATCCTGGCACCGGAGGGAAGGAATTACTTTCTAGTAGCACATGTCTTATATTTCATAGAACAGATTCGTCTTTTACATTAGTGAGAAAAGCTGGGTGGTCTTACATATCTTTTTTGTGCCTTTAAAGACAGATTGAACACAGATAGAATTACAGTAGATGTTATGAGTAATGTGTGTGGAACATTCTGCATTCTTTGCTAAAAAGACGGCATCGCACATGACATATAAACAACACAGTCCTTATTATTGGAAAAGCTTCCTTTAAAACATTACAGCAAAGAACAACATGTAACATAAAGTTTGACCCCTTGAATGCTAGAGATGTCTGCAATGCATTGCATATCTAGCATTCAATGGTTTAAACTATTTATTATTACCTCTGCCCCTCTTTAGGCCTCATTTCCCCTAACATATCTCTTTGGCATACTCTAATTTATGCTTTCTTTAATTCCACCTCACTCCTTCTGTGTTAATAAACTTATTTGAAATCATAGGGAAAGAGCATTATGTTTCCAAGACCAATCATAAATGTTAGTTGTTTAACCCCTTTGCAATGCATTTCTTCCCCCTCTGTTCCAAATGCATGTCAGAACGTGTACAAATTGACCTTTTTGAACCCCTCAGATTCTAAAGACATTTCCTGTAGTATATTTTTGGAAGCTCATCAAGAAGAGAGTCACACTGACAAAAGGACCTCCCTTCCCCACCATCCACCTAGTCAACAGTTCGTCAGTATCTTCACCTCTTTAACAAAACTTAAACATGCTAGAAGGCACTGTTTTGTACAACTAAGGCTTTCAATCATTTACTTTATTTATGTGTTCCCTATACTGACAGAACTCTAGCACTCTTAAATTGTAAAGCACTGCGTTATATAAATAAACATATTAATTAATTAATTAATTCATTCATTCATTCATTCATTCATTCATTCATTCACTGTATTCAGCACTTGACCCTTATGTACTCTGTATGTCTCCGATTACCACTTTAGATTGTAAGCTTATAAATAAACATATTCATTAATTCATTCATTCAAGGTCCTCATGACTGTCATAACTGGGTGCCTTGTCTCTAACCAGCCATGCTGCCCTCGGCTGGGCAGGGTTGGAGAGGGGATTTGTCCCCTTTAGCCATCCTGCTGCTCAGCTTTTGAGGACCGCACACTCTGTCCTTCTTATGTTCTAGTCTGGCTATAGCTCATGTATTTGGTGGGGAATGTATGTCTTCTATGGGTGCCTATGTTGATTCCAGTCTGTGCCAAGAGTAATTTTATGCTAATGTCCTCTGCTTCTTGTTAGTACATGGAGTTAAATAAGGCAGAGGGGAACGCAATGCTCTGAACACTCTCACACTGCCTTCCTCTTGAAGAAAGCAGTATAAACAGGAGAATTGCCTCTGTAGATACTTTAGTACATGTACAATAGGCAAGTGCAACAAAAAAAGTCTATTCCAGCTAGTATTTTATTGCAGAAATGTACTGATAGCAAATCACCCCTAGTACCTCCTCCCATTCAACATAATCTAATGGAACATTCTGATCTGTTTTCCATAGTAACTCATCTAGTACAGGGTGCTGATGATTATTTAGTTGTAGATCAGGGTTATGTAAACTGCGTGGTTGTCCGTTTACAACTCACAAGACAACCATCTTTGTTGCAGACACACATCAAGGCTTATATTCTGTCTCATGTCTCTTTATACAACAAAAAGCCCTTTTACAGTTGATATAGGCCTTATTTATCAAGCCAAAGGGGTGTGAATGTGGGTGAAAAAATTGCAACATCGGGAAGAAATAAAAATTCACATACATTTAAGTGGGGCCACTGTCTGCTGTCTAAAGTACACAAGTATCCAGAATGTACGCCAGTAGGCCAATAGTATCTGGCAATGGGAGCTTATGTGAGAATGCCAACAAATATGAAGTCTGCTTGTTAAGACCCTATGTATATGGGATGAACTCATATAAATTAACTTTGTTTCAGCCCACTCCCCTTCCTTCCATCTACTCTGATATATCCCACTCCCTACCATCACCTCCAGCTTCCTCCCTTTTATCTCTCCCAACCCAATCTCTTCCATCTATTCCATCCCACTCCCCTCCCTACCATCTCTTTGATCCACACACACCCCCATTTCATCTCCTTTAGCTTTCTCCTCTCACTTCCATGTCCTCCAGTCCACTCAGCTCTCTTGCATCTCTTTTGGCCCACTCCACTCCCTTCTATCTCTTCCAGCTCAATCCCCTCCTTTCCAATTCCTTTGTGCTCTTCTATTTCCTGCTGCCCTTGGCCCATCCCCTTGCTCTCAACACTCTCCTGTCCACTCTCCTGTCCACTGGACCCTTCTAACTCATTTTCCTGACCTCTTCTTTGCCTCCATCACCCAGTCACCACCATCCCTCTGTCTCTTCCTGATTAATTGCGTAATCAGTCTGGATGGATCTGAATTGTTTCTGGATGGATTTGATCTGAATGGATCTGAGTTTTTCAACATCATGACATTTTGCTCATCCATATTTGGGATGTTTGACAGAGTTTCTGATTGTCAGGGACCCCTTCATCTAATCTGCCCTGGGCAGCTATCCTCTTTGTTCTTTATTAAAATGGACTTGCTTTCATACAAATACTTTAGGAAAGGTTTGAGCCATAAGACAAAACTACACTGAGAGCAGAGTCCTCAGAAGAAAAGTATGGGACATCATGTTCCTTAAAACAATACAGAATTATCCAAGTCCATAAACAACAATGGTTCATCTCAGTAGTGAAGATCTGAGTGTATTTCCTTAGGGAGAACTAGACATTCATTTTTTGCTTAGACATTTGCCAGTAATTATCCTGTCTGACATAATGTGTACAATACAAATTAATATTACCCAAATTCCCATTGATTTAATGGGGGTTTAAACCCCTTGAAGGGTAGATAGGTCTCCAACACAGTGCTCATTCAATGGCTGTTAGTTGACCATGAATGTCCCATACACACCAACTGTACTTTTTTAGCAGGTATGATAAATTTTATCTTATAAAACAGCATTAATATGCACAAAGAAAGTATTTTGGGTTATGTGGAGGCAGCAGATACGATCCAACCTTGCTTCATGTGAAATGTTTTAGGGAATGTTGTCCTATTGTCAGAACAATATACAATGTACATTCAAAAATATATTCATGCAGATTATAAATATATTAGCTATATTCAAATTCCTAATACAGACCCACAAAGCACTCTCCAACACAGTTCCACCATGCTTTTCTTCTCTCTAAATATTTCCTATCAACCCATGAGTTCTTCACATGACCTTCAACTCTCCTCCAATCTCGTAACCTCCCCACACCTATATCTACAAGATTTTTCCGAACCCGAACCCCTGCTATCGTCTCCATTACAATGCCATAACAGACTTTCACTCTGATTTATTAGTTTCAAGTGCTCCCTGAAAATACATGTGTTCACACAAGCCTTATTCCATACTCTGTGGTTTCATCACTATCTTCAGGGTCCAACTGTGCACCTGATCTGACTTTACTCTCTTTCATCTTGTATCTCTTATGTGCTCCCACCTTCTAGATTAATGGTGGCCAACATGTGGCCCTCCAGCTATTCAAGATTACAGTCTCCATTTTGCATGACTGGAATTGTAGTCCTGAACAGATTCCCTCCCTTCTCTAGATGATAAAGTGTCATCGGCAGGACCTCTTGTCAGGCTTGTTATGGTTGGAGCGTAGGAGCAGGGAATGCTATCTCTTGCCAGACACCCCTACCAGGTGATCCACAGAGGTGTACAGGAAGAACACCTAGGTAGGAGTGACAGCATAGGAGTGCAAGGGTTAAGCAAAGCGTAGTCAAAAACAGTCCAGAAGATCAGGGCAGGCGGCAATCAGGCAGAATCAGTAAAACTAGCCAAGGTCAGGAAACAGGCAAGCAGGGAAGTCCAGGAGGCAAGCAGAAGGTCAGGCAATGGGAAATCCAGCAGAGGGTCTGTAGCACAGCAAGGAAAGAGGCACTGAGCACTGGAAGCTTAGAGCACACAGGAACCAAAGTTCTGGAACACTGAAGCAAAGTGGACACAGCCTGAGGGGTTTTTATAGTGTCATGGGTTTTCACCCCTCCCCTCTGCTGAACAAACCTCTCATTGGATTGGCCAACAGAGGGGTGTGCAACCACAGCACCTGCCTCACTGTTTACCTGGAGGCACACTATTGGTGGACAGTTGATGAGAGAGGCAGGCTTCACCTCCCCCCTACAGGTGTACAACACCATGGTTTGATCTGGGCACCCTGTGGATACCTTCCCTGGAGACTCCTTCAACTTTAGGTCATGGCTTAGGCCTACCGCACTATCGCAATCGCGACCGCGATCGTGACCGCGACCGCAGGCAGACGCTGCTACTCGAGGCCGCGGCTTCGGCCTACTCAGCGGAGCATCTGGGAAGCCCCCAGCAGCACTGGATGGCTGGCACATGGAGGTAGTAGCTAGAGGGGCATGACACCTCTGTACTATTTGTTACCCTCTGATCTATATGTGTTTGTACACTTTTTGTACAGTGATACAGAATATGTTGGCATTCAATAAATAAAGAATAATAATATATAATATTTCTGGAAAATAAACATAACAATGGAATTTTAATACATCAGAAAAAAAGCACCCAGTAGGACACATTCAATGCTCCCTGAGTGGGATTAAGAAGGTTAATGGGGATTATAAATTGTCACATTTCACAAAGGAGTCTGGCACAATGACAAAGACTGGCAGCAGGATGCCAGGAAACAACATTACATCAGTCAGTAAAGAAATTCAATATCTCAGGTGGCATTTCAATGCTAAATTCCATCTACGATTGCACACAAGGGCTTTATCTTTATTACGAACATAATGGAATTTCATTCACTTACAATATGTATTGGTTTTTGTTCTCTCAAATCTTTAACTTTAAAGACAAAGCTTAATACCCCTGGGAAGGGAATGTGTCAGATGAAACAAGTCTCTTGCAAAACATTTTTTGCCATTAACCCTTTGGGTGAACAATGCATTGGATACCCCTCTGGCACTCAAAGGGTTAAACCTTGAGACGACTGATTGATCAAGGATAGAGGCTTCTGTACTAAGAGGAACTGGATTCATTTCAGTAATTTAGGTTTGAGTTATTAACCCCTTCCTTGTTAGAGAGGTCTCCAATGTATTGAGAAACACCCTTGTTTAAATGAATAGGAATTTATATGTGTTCCCTATTTTGAAGTCGACTTGGCCAGTGTCACTGTCTGCCATGCCAGCCTTCCTCTATCAATATGGCTTAATTGGATGCATTTAATTTATTTTACAAGGAATTAATATCTGCCTATATGTTGTAGTAGCACATTTTCTCTAAAATACATTTTTTGTTTTTTTTTTCTTCATCTTCTGGTGATATAATGTGATACTTTATGCTAATTCCCTTCACTGTATGCTAATTAGTTATCTTCAAGGACAAGCGTACTAGTAGAAATGTTCCAAGTTTGCTGGTTCTGTGTTAATTCTTTCATAGCATAATAGCAGTATTGTTGATCCAGCACAGAAACTAATTAGAATAAAATGCCATGCACTGCCACCAACAAATAAAGCCTAAGTTATAAAAATGATTTACATTACATACAAATGGTTAGCACAGCGTGTAGGCAGTCTTTAATTCTCTTTAAAATTAAGTCAACGTATCGTAAGTTGATGCAGGACCGGATTTAAATCCCAGGTGCCCCTAGACAAGTTACGCTAGGTGCCCTTAGCTCCACCCATGGCCACTTCCTTTCTTCACCCCAGTCCTACCCTGGCACAGATATCCTTGGCCTATAACAAGCAACAACAACAAAAATGCTTTAACCGCTTGGTTTGTGAAGCAAGGTACTGGAGATCTCTCCAGCATCCAAAGGGTTAAATTATAGCCTGTAAAGGGTTAAAAAACTGGTGCAGGGACATTGCGATTACTCTGCTACACCCACCATTCAGAATGTTGATGTGGCCAGCACAATTGTGACGCTCCTCTGACCTTGAAGCTCTACATGGTGGCCTATTCTGCCTATTGGGAAATCCAGCCCTGAGTTGATGGGTCCACTTTAAATGTGTTCCATGGACCTCCTCAGACTTCGTTTTTGGAACCCTGGGGTTTTTGGTGGAATGCAGTTTGAGAACCACTGACGCAGGTTATGCAAAACTCATACATTTCACAGGCTTTTGTCTGGTTTCTCATACGATATGTAATTTCTGCTGTTGGAGTATTTTGCACATTTAATCAGGTAAACCACATCAGAAGGTGAGAGATAAAGGTATATTGAATCGAGTAATCCTGTTTTGTGTTAAGAAAATTCTGTGGTTGTGTGCAGGAAAGAAGTGGTGGTTACAGAAGTATTTCCTTCAATTTGCTTTGCTTTGAAGGACTGATTGAAATTATTTCGCAATTTTTTTGAGAGATTCCAGCTGGGCATTATGATCTTGTAGCACCCATTTTTTTTACAAATTGCAGTATCTGCATAAGTTTAAATTGAAACTATCAGCTTCTTAATCCTCCCCTCTGATCGGCAAAACCCTTACCGAAAAGTATACAGGAGAGATTCTCCTCCATGCTGCTCTGTCTGTAAGCTGGAGCATTCTCATTGGCGGAGATCTATATCTAGCCAATGAGAGTGATCCAGCTTACAGACAGACCAGCGTGAAGGAGGATCTCTCCTCTCTCTTTGGCTTGCATTTTGCCGATCAGAGTGAAGAGAACATGTCAGAAGGGGGGAAAGTAAGTTGGAAAATTGAATTTCTATAGTGAAATAAAAAAAAAAAGAGGCGCAGCATTGTTGATATAACTAAGACTAACAGATTAAAGTACATTTTTAATAAGGTGATACATCCCCTTTAAAGATGAAAGTCCAAATTTAATCCATTATATCTTTGCTCATTTGTATTCCACATTTTCCTAATAATCTTCTTGTCTTTTCGTGTCTGGATATTATTTGTCAGTGAAGAATTTTGAAAGGAGAAGGACTTACAAGAGAAGTATCACCTCCGACTAATAATCACCCACTAACCTTACCATGGTCTGACAATCCTAATGGTCCCTTACGCTTCTGTTCAAGAGAAAACCCCTTCAATCAGTCTTGTGTGTGGAGACAGACAGGACAGTTGCTAACAGGACCGAAATACCCCATACTTCCTTACCACATTACAGACCTTAACTCTTCACAGAGGCTGAAGGACCCCTTATTTCCTTGCTTCTTTACAGAGGCCGAAGGACCCCATACGTCCGTACCTCTTTGCAGACCTTAAATCTTCACAGAGGGTTAAGGACCGCTTATTTTCTTGCTTCTTTACATAGGTCGGAGGACCCCATACTTCCATACCTCTTTGCAGACCCTAACTCTTCACAGAGGCTGAAGGATCCCTTATTTGCTTGCCTCTTTACAGAGGCCAAAGGACCCTATACTCACTTGCCTCTTTACAAAGGACAAGGACCCCCCTTTACTTCCATACCTTTCACAGAGGCAAAATGACCTCGTACTTCCTAACTTCTTCATAGAGGTCAAAGGATCACATACTCCCTTTCCTCTTCACAGAGGCCGAAGGACACCACTTCCTTAACTCTTCGCAAAAGCTGATAGACCCTATAATTCCTTACCGCTTCATAGTGGCCGAAGGACCCTGTTATTCCATAACGCTATTCTAGAGGCTGAAGTTGCTGTACTTCTTACCTCCTTCAGCAATGACTCAAAGGATTCAGAGCCCATCCCTCAGAGAGTGGATCATTCCCAAACTCATGGCTGAACTCACCAAAAAGGTGCATTCCCCACACTGCTTTCATCCCATCCAGATACCAACCTAATTAATTTTATTTCACTATTTACCAAAGGGTTTCAAATCAGTATTGTAGCCTGTCCATCTTCTTCTCATGAGTGCCTCAATCTCCTTTCCGTCCTAGCCGATCTGAGGTAGTAAAATCCCTTCTGGCTAAAGTATCTGGCTAAATCTCAAACATCATCATTCACAGAGTACTGGCACCTAATACACAGAAAGCATACTCCAAAGCTTACTCAATGTTCCTGTATTTCATTTTGCAAACTAAACCCTTATACAACTCTGGTCTTTCTGGATTTTGCCTCTTTCTGCCACTCTTCACTAAAACATTCCCCATGAATGTCAGTCCTCTCATATTAACAAATTAAGCTCTCTCTTAAACTCTATGACTTGCTCCTCTCACTCCCTTTTGATTATCACACAATATTGTCCTGTTAGTAGGCCTACAACAAAGAATGTGACGAGCACCCATCGAAAATGAACAAGATATTATGTCTTGTTCTAAGGCATGGTGCCCTCTCAGTGGTGGTACAAATCATGGTTTCACTGCCATATGCCATTGCAGAGAGGTAATTTCCATATCTATATCAGACTGGTCCTGCCCACAAGCAATCCAGCTCTGAAATGTCAGGAAAAGCTTCTCTGCACAAGAGAGCTAGCAAAACCACACATGTACTTATCAGCCTATGTGGGCCTCTGTGTTCTGGTGCAGATTACTCCCTCTAGGAACATGGAAAGCAAGGGCCCATTCCTGAGATATCCTTCTACTTAGGGAGACCTACAAAAAGAAAGTGACAAGCACCAGTTGAGAATGAAGATAAGTGTCTTGTTCTTAGGTATGGTGGCCTGTCAATGGTGCTACAAGTCATGTTTTTAATCCCGTGTTCCACTGCACAGAGTAAACTATAACCATATCCATATACAAATGGTCCTGCCCACAGACATTCTAGCTCTAGAATGTCAGGCAAATCCTCTTCGCATGAGAAAGCCAGCAAAACCGCAGATGCATGTTCCCTCAAGGAACATGGAGAGCAAGGGTCCATGCCTGGGATACCCTTCCACTTAGGAAAAACTACTTTCCTGACATTTTGGACCTGGACTGTCTGTGGGTGGGACCAGTCGGATATGGAAATTCCCTTTCTGTAGTGGTACACGGGAGTGAAAAATATGACTTGTAGCACCATTGAGAGGCCACTATGCAATGGAACAAGACACTTCATCAATTCTACAGATTAAAATAATGAAAAATCACTGGTTCAGGCTGGATGTTCCAGAGTTCCATAGACGGGAGTAATTGGAGTTGTGCACTGATGCAGGTTGGCGGTAAATAAATCCACAGCTCGATTAATTTGAGAAATGCACTGTGAAATGGCTCTTTTCCTTTCTCCAGATATCACATGATCCTTTTTCAGGCAGTCTAACTGGTTTTGAAACTGATTATTTCATACAAATACATATTTAACCATTCAAGGCCCAAGAGTAGTATAAAAAATGTATCAAATTTATTAATGACAAAATGTCTAAATTATCAATATATAAAATTATAAAGAAATAAGTTTGCAGTGGCTGCCAGTGGCACTGTGGCCCGTGTAATGGGCTCTTCAGCTAGTATGTAAGAAAAACGTTATAGAAGACTCGGAGATAAAGATTAATATAGACATTACTATCCCTTTAACAGAATAATCTCACTAACAGAGGGGAGGCAAAACATCGTACACAGTGTTACAAAGACATATACAGTTTGTGTCATGAAAAATAGTCGGATATATATTTTAAAAACATTTGATGATCCCTTCGCAATGCATTGCGTACCCCTCTGGCAATGAAAGGGTTATATATAGGCTCAGTTACCAGCTGAAAAGGAGGCCAATGAAATTATATTTATTTTATTGAGTTTTTACTTAGCAAAATGGCACATAGTGATTATAGTGGTTTATACTTCAAATTCCTTACAACTACTACGGATCAGAGATTCAATGCGTTTTTCTTATTTTATTTACTTTTTTTATAAATTGCTAACTTGCTGACGAAAGCGATATAATTAACCAATTTAATAATTTGTTTAAGGTCAAAGTCTAGTGATTTGTCAATACAAAAGTATGACAAATATGTGAACTTTAGCAGCAAAAAATGCTTGTTTAACCCTAATCACAATACATTGGAGACCTCTGTAGCATCCAATGGGTTAAAGGTAATGCATTAACTTTTAGAAATCAATCCTGCAACAAGCTCCTCTTTCAACGCAAGCAGCAACTGATTTACACAAAAGAAAACATCTTTAACTCATTCCACAGTAAAAATAGGTTCTCGTTATTCACAATAGAATTCTTTAATGGGATAGCAATGTTTCACATAAACAGCAGCTTTAATTAATCTTCATAGTATTTAGGGCATGGAGAGTGTTATTTCAATTCTGCCACAGTTGTAGTTCAAGAGTAATTGAATGATAAAGTATCCCCATCCTGCCCCTTTTACTGATGTAGCACTGCCCACCTCAGAGCAGCAAGACTGTCCTGATGGATCGCAGAGAGGGGCAATCTTCAGTGAGCATAAGGAAAAACCTGAAAAACATGTCAAGGGGCAGGGTTTTCCTTATGCTCACACTAAGAAAATTGTCCCTTGCTGCGACCTGTCCGGTCCCAGGACCAGATTCCACATCTGAGGGGAGGTGGCTTACACTGGGTAAAAGGGGGGAGCTGGATACGTTATCATTTAATTACTCATGAACTACAACTCTGACAGAATTGAAATAACACTTTCCACACCCTAAATACTATGAAGATTAATCAGAGCTGCTGATTTTGTGAAACATTAGTATACCTTTAACAAGTCAATAATACAAGACAGGAATTGCAACTACTCTACAGTATTTAGATTTCATGTGAGCAAACGAAAATCATAAGCAATGGATGTGTATAATATGTTTCCTATACTTGTTATGTTTTAAAAGTGGAAACGTCCCCCATCTAAAATTTTGCATTTTATTTTTGTAAATCATACTATTTATTAGAAATAGCAAACAGAATGAATAAATAAAACTGCAGCCAGGCCAGGTCCAAATGTAAGAAATATATTATGAGCTCTGCAGAGTTCACCCTAGGACACAGTGTAAAGCAGAGGGAAAACATTGGTTGACATGTTAGATGAGTCAGTTGGAGTTGATACTCAACACATAGACAGGATATGGGAGGGAGAAGTAAGGATGGAGAGTAGAAGGAAGAGGTATGGGTAGATTTAAAACAAAGGTGGGATTCTTTACAGTAAGGGCGGAAAAGCTATGGAATTCTTTGCCTCAGGATGTTGTATTTGCAGTTCATGCAATTGCTTTCAAAAAAGCAATGGATGCCTATCTAGCACAGAACAATATTGAAAATTATGACGGATGGCTTCAATGCAGATAGGTTGTTGATCCAGGGATCTATATTCTAAATGGCTTCAGAGAACTCTTTTTTTTTATCTGGTCCATAATAACCTCCCCTGACTGGTCAATGAATCACAGCAGGAGTCAATTCACATTCCTTAGCACATGTAGTATTCTTTAATCAAGCCAGAGTGCTGGACTTAAAGGGATAGTAATACTTCGTTTTAACTTTATTTTATTTTGTAGGCATTAAAAAAACATTAAGAACGATATAAGTCTTATATCTCAAACCTTTATGGTTTATGAGATATTCACAAGCAAAGTTTCCCCCTCCTGCCCCTTTTACCTAGTGTAAGCAATCTCTTCTCAGATGTGGAATGCAGTACATAGACCAGACAGATAACAGCAGGGGACAGTCTTCTTCCTATGAGAACAATGAAATCCCTGCCCCTCTTGACAAGTTTTTCAGGTTTTTCCCTTATCTTAATTGAAGATTGTCCCTCTCTGCAGTCTACCTGGGCACCTCCCTTCTGCTCTGGGTGAACAGTGTTACATCAGTAAAAGGGGCGGGAGGGGGACACTTTGTCATTGAATTACTCTTGTACTACAACTCTGACAGAATTGAAATAACACTCTCCAAGGTCCAAATACTATGATGATTAATTAGAGCTGCTTTTATTATGAAACATTACTATCCCTTTAACAGCCCACTCTGCAATCTTGATCCCCAGATTTACCAAATGTCACACAATGTACAAAACAGTGATCAATATTTCAAATGTTATAGTTCTAAATTATTCCATCTGGTCACACTCCCCATAACTGTTTCTCTTGTATACGTATTCAACATTTCCCAAAATGAAAGACTTCTATGACATGGTACATTCTAATTAGAATATATACTCCATAAATTGGCAAGTGAAATAGAGATTTGGACTACAGGGTAAATACTGGCTGTAGACAGCATTTGGGCCTGTTTTCCTTGTCACATATTCCATACTGATCTGCTCCTGTCTAGCATGGATTTATGTCAATATGAAAATGCTGTCTTTGTTGTAAACTTTTATTTATTTTTGTTATTGTCTCAGCTATTTGTTTATTCCATTGTCCTTCATTATTGATTATGTATGCTATGCTTTTCTCCTCAATAAAGCTTAAAGGGATAGTAATACTTCACTTTATCTTTATTTTGTTTTGTAGGCATTAAAAAAACATGAAGAATGATATAAGTCTTATCTCTCAAACCTTTATGGTTTAAGAGATATTCACAAGCAAAGTATCCCCCCCCCCGGTCAGCCAGATCAGAAGGGAGGTGCCCAGGTAGACTGTAGAGAGGGATAATCTTCAATTACGATAAGGGAAAAACCTGAAAAACTTGTCAAGGGGGGAAGGGCTTTCATTGTTTTCATACAAAGAAGATTGTCCCTTGCTGTTATCTGTCTGATCTTACAACCAGATTCACATCTGAGAAGAGATGGCTTACACTAGGAAAAAGGGGCGGGAGGGGAAACTTTGCTTGTGAATATCTCTTAAACCATAAAGGTTTGAGAAATAAGACTTCATGTTTTTTTAATGCCTACAAAATAAAATAAAGTTAAAATGAAGTATTACTATCCCTTTAATAAATCAAAGAGGAAATCATTAATGTTCAACAAGTCCTGTGAGTTACAGAGAAAAAAGAAAGTATCAAAGAGTTGGATGTTCATTTAAAAAATAATATAAATATAGAAATTGTATCAAAGAAAACCAAGCGTATGCCTATGATAATGTGTATGTCTGGGGAGTTAATTCCCCTTTTACTTCAAGTCCATATTCCATTTTGCAAAAGACAGACATAATATGTCGGCTTCTATTGGATCAGAGACTGAATCCAGTACAGCGATCCAGATACCTCTTTCTTTTTCCCTCTCCTTGGAGCTGACCTACTGATAAAGCAATGGGTTAAGAGGAAGCACAGTCGGCGTCTGAAAAAAAGGTGCCCAATGTGCATCCTGTGCATAGATGATGCACTATACAGGACAATTTTCTGTCCTGTGCAGTGTAGGTCCCTGTAAATACTCTATACTGGGCCCGAATGCCTGAAACAGAGGGTCTTTCTGAACAGCACATATTAACTAGGTTGTCAGAAACCATAAGGCAAAATCATGATACACAAGAAGGAGGGCTTTCCACCTTCTGAGAGTGTACCTGCGGTAATCTCCATCTGCTGATTACTCTCCGCACTTTGGATTGGAGTGAATTAAAGTGGAACTACCACCAGACACAATCTTTAGCTTCACTAAGTCCCCATCTGGCGACTAGCTGCTTAGTAGCACTAGTCGCCAGAATAATTACCTTATGTAATAGATTTCTGCTCTCTTCCATGGGTGACAGGCAGGAAGGAGCGCGGACATCTTGCCATTGTGACGTCCACACGCCTGCGCTGTCAGTCCCAGATGTGTGTCTCTGTATGTGCCCATTATGCATGTGTCATGATGTCATCGTGAGAACATCAGAACCATCTTGTGAGACTATAAGAACTGATACAGGAACATAGGAACTGAAAGCAGGAATGGAGAAATCAATTTGAGAACACCTTCAAAGTGTAGGTTTTGTAGTTGTTACCTCTGTTTTCTGGGGATTCCATGAATGTCATGAGAAAATGCCAGAGCCAACACTCCAACTGCATTAAAGAAGAAAAAAGAAATCCTAAAGGGTACAATTAATTTTGCCCTTGTGCCTAAGAGATACCATATTCAATCTGTTCTGGATGTCATTCATTGCACAGCACTTTGGTTCTTAACCCTTTGAGTGCCAGAGGGGGTATGGAACGTGTTGCAAAGCAAAGAATTCCATATCCCATCTGGCACTTAAAGGGTTAAAAGTTAAATATGTTTATGCACTCTGCCTGTTTCCATGGACATCTAAAACTGAATGACAATGGGAGTTCTTAAACAGACACAAGGGAAAAATGAATAGTAGCCTTTAGGATATGTTTGATCATAGTAAGTTGTTAGGATGTGTTACTTCTTCCTTAAAGACATTTGCAATATTAATTTACAGTGATTATTAGATGCATTACATAGGTAGGCCTATAAATTATCATAAGACAAAAAGATAAACCTGCGCTTCTCTGTACAAGGTGCAAATGTATGCCATGTATTGGGCATATATAAAATACTACTGTGTTAATAAATATGAGGATTTTGCTCCAAAATTTGGCCAAACATTGTTACGTTTGCCAACCCCGTCAAGGTACTTCAAAATATAGAAAGTACCTACTCTGTAAAGACCTATCTAAATTAAAAACAGTCTTTGAGGAGATGTTATAATAAACTTGTTGGAGATGGGGACCATTTAAATATAGTGATTTGTTTATAGTGTTTTTGATGCTTGAGGGTCCCAAACAAAAGACACACAACAGTTTAAAAAGGTGTAGAAGAAGGACTTGCCTGTTCTAAGAAAACTCTGTTGAACTGCAGTCAGAGGGTGCCCATCCAAGAGGACTGTGGATCCACCAGCTCTTGTTATAGGCAAAATGTTCCCACTCCCACAGGCCATATGAGGAATAATTAATTGCAAACAGACAAGGTGTATGCAAGTCATACACAGGCCAATAGCCATGTCTTTAACCCCTTAACGACCAGCCGATCGGCACGACGTGGTCACTTAAGGACCACTGAGCATTTTTTTGGTTTTTAGATTCCGGTTCCGGACTCCCTGAATGGCGTGCAGCTGCGGGGGGAGCCCGGAATTCCATGACGGTCTTAGTAAGTCATGGGTCGTTAACTCAGATTGACCCATGATGTACTATGACCATCAAGAGTCGTTAAGGGGTTAAAGGCCTTTTAAATATAAAAAAGAGAAAAGTACAATCAAATGTTTGCGTGTTATATTAGTGATTACGTAGAATAAGCATCTAGAACGAGCAGAGGGGATGTGAAAAAGCAAGAAGAAAAGAATAGCTGACAGCGCTAACTCACCATAATACATACCTATAATTAATAAAGTGTAAATAAGAATAATGTTATAAATGTATAGATAGCAGCAGAGAATGAAAGGGTTCCCCAATCCCCCAAATATTAGGTCAAAACCTAAAGTGCAAACGCAACACAAAAAGACATAACCTGCACTTCTCTATACAGATTGTAATGAATTATTCCTCACTAGTTGAAGAGCACGTTACACAGGCCACAGTGCCACTGCCAGCCGGTCGCAGTGCAGTCATGCTCAGTAGAGACTGCCCGTGCCATGGCTGATACAGAGTGGGACGCTCCTTCGGTGCACCACGCTCTGTACCAGAACGTCACGGGCAGGCTCTACTGTGCATGACTACAGCATGGGCAGCAGTCTCTACTGCGCATGACTGCGGCGTTATGCACATTTTAGTGAATTATTATATAGGATATGGACTGTGGGGGGGGGGGAACATTTTGCCTATAAGGAGGGTTGGTGGATCCACAGTCCTCTTGGATGGGCACCCTCTGACTGCAGTTCTACAGAGTTTTCTTTATAACAGGCAAGTCCTTGTTCTACACCTTTTCTAAAACATCAAACACTATAAACAAAACACTATATTTAAAGGGTCCCCCCAACGTTTTTATTACAATGTCTCCTCAGGGACTGCTTTTAATTTAGATAGGGCTTTACAGGTGTATCATAGTAGGTACTTGCCATATTTTGAGGTACCTTGATGGGGTTGGCAAGCTTAACAATGGCCAAATTTTGGAATTAAATCCTCATATTTATTAACACAGTAGTATTATATATGCCTAATACAGGACATACAATTGCACCTTGTATAGAGAAGTGCAGGTTATGTCTATTTGTCTTGTGTTTGCACTTAGGTTTTGGCCTAATATTTGGGGGATTAGCCAACCCTTTCATTCTCTAATGAAATCTATACAGTCACAACAGTGTTCCTATTTACACTTTATTAATTATAGGTATGTATTATGGTGAGTTAGTGCTGTGAGCTATTCTTTTCTTCTTGCTTTTGCACATCCCCTCTGCTCATTCTAGATGCTTATTCTACTTAATCACTAATATAACACGCAAACATTTGATTGTTCTTTTCTCTTTTTTATATTTAAATGCCTTTAAACACATGGCTATTGGCTTGTCTATGGCTTGTATACAACTTGCTTTTTTGTGATTAATTATTCCTCATATGGCCTGTGAGGGGGCAGGGGTGGATACACAATCCTCTTGGATGGGCACCCTCTGACTGCAGGCCTACAGAGTTTTCCTTATAACAGGGAAGTCCTTCTTCTACACCCTTTTAAACTGGTGTAGGTCTTTTTTTTAATTGCAAACATTGTGACCCTCAACAATCAAAAACACTATAAACAAAACACTATATTTAAAGGATCCCCCTCCAAAGTGTTTATTATAACATCTCCTCAGGGATTGTTTTTAAAGTGTTAGTAATGTCCACAAAAAAGTTTTTTGCATTTAGAAGAGCTTAAAAAGCTGAGCTAAATGCAAAAAAACGTATCTCTCAAACCACTATGGTTTAAGAGATACGGACGTTTGAAGGGATTCTTGGTAAATAACGAGATTACGGCTCTGCTCAAGTGCCTCCGTGTCGACCAACACAGATCTCTTGCTGACAGCTTTACAGCTGTCAGTAGGAGACATCAAACTTTAAACGCCCGTATCTCTTAAACTATAGTGGTTTGAGAGATACATTTTTTTTGCATTTAGCTCAGCTTTTTAAGCTCTTCTAAATGTAAAAAATATTTTTGTGGACATTACTAACACTTTAATTTAGATAGGGCTTTACAGGTGTATTAGAGTAGGTACTTGCCATATTTTGATGTACCTTGACGGGGTTGGCAAGCTTAACAATGTTTGGCCAAATCTTGGAATGAAATCCTCAAATTTATTAGCACAGTAGTATTATATATGTGTTCTATACAGGGCATACATTTGCACCTTGTATAGAGAAGTGCAGGTTTGTCTTTTCGTCTTGTGTATGTACTTTAGGTTTCAGCCCAATACTTAGGGGACTGAGGAACCCTTTCATTCTCTGCTGCTATCTATACATTCACAACATTATTCTTATTTATTCTTTATTAATTATATGTATGTATTATGGTGAGTTAGCACTGTGAGCTAGTCTTTTCTTCTATAAATTATCATACATTGTTGCTACATAAATGTACATAAAAAAATTAAATAACTTTTTAACAAAAAACAAAACACATTGTAGGAGTTTTCCTATTGAGTAAAACAAGGGAATGTCTATAGCTGGTAAATGAATTGCTCTAAATTTATAAATGTAAACTTATTTTTCAACATTTACAGTGCCATCTGGTGTCCAGAAAATTCACCTACAGTTCATCTGCTGGTCAGTTATTCTGTGGAAGAGGTGGGCTGAGGACTGCAGGTCTTAATAGAATTTGACACTTACAGCTTTAATACTTTGTGACAGTTTGAACAGTTATCATTTTTTAATAAAACAATAGCAGCAGTAGGAGTACTTCAGTAGGATACATATAGATTGTTAAAGATCATGAAAGAATGCTTATGTTTTGCAGCCAATCATATTTTCATTATTTAATAAAATTTGGTTGAATGGCTGGATTGGCTTTTTCTAAGGGCCCCAACTAATCTCGGGCTGTTGCTTGGAGATCCCTGATTTACCCACAAGGAGCAGAAGTGGACCGCCACTGGAGAATCAGCCTCACCACAGAGACCCGGTAATTCATTGCAAAAAACAAAGTCTCTGAGACAAAGCTAGAGAGTTCCCGCATATGTTAATGCAATTGTTATTACAATACTGTCAATATAAGTCATTTTTAATACACTGGGCCTTACTGCCACCTCCTTGTTTAGTTTGTCTTTGATGAGAATGGTTGTTGCTTGTTTTTTGATGTGTTTGTCTGCACACTCTCCATGGGAAATCCTGCCCTGCAAAGATGTGCAGATGCATGGTTTTTATAATAATCCTTTATTTACATAGCACAGCGCTTTACACTCATATTGGTTCCTGTCCCCATTGGGGCTCACAATCTAAATTCACCTATCAGTATGTTTTTTGGAGTGTGGGAGGAAACCCACGCAAACACAGTGAGAACATACGAACTCATTGCAGATGTTGTCCTTGGTGGGATTTGAACCCAGGACCCCACCGCTGCAAGGCAACAGTGCTAACCACTGAGCCACTGTGCTGCGCTACAAAGTAACATGCTGAAAGCAATAGATGAACAGTTTCAGTTCTTAAAGGAGAACTGAAAATTCTAATAAAAAAATTAGCAGTGCTGCCGGATAGTACATTCCTCCCATCAGTGCTATATTTGGTGCTAGGATAATGATTTGTGTGCGAGACGCTGTAACTGTATGGTGTAACAGGAAGAATATGCTCAGTAACACAGCTGCTGTCTATAGACATTGAGGTGCTCACAGTATAAGGTTAATTTCTTGTGAAAATGAATCTTCTTTGTGAGAGTCAGAAGTGAAACTGAATTGACGTTAATTTGAATTGCAGACACTGGCACTGAACACAATTATTTTTCAAACCTAAGAGTTTTCCTGGTAAAGTAGTTAAGGTTGTATTTTTACGCAAGAAGGAAAAAGTGATGAAAAGTTCTTAAAACCAAAGAAACAAAATCCTTGATTTTTTGCCAAAGGTCTGCAAAACAAGATCCCATATGGTAATGCCTAGTGTTAGAAGTACAGAAAAATCATACAATTGAACAATCTTTTGTTTTTTTATTTCTTATTATTTAGTAGCATCGAACTGTCACTTTTGGGTGTTTTACAATATTTTTGTAGTTTATACCTTTATATCAAGGATAGGCAACCTCTGTCTCTTCAGCTGTTGAAGACTACAAGTCCCATTGTGCCTTTGTTATATGGAATATTCGATCAGAGTGAGTTAAATGGTTGATGGGGTCACAACCATGTCCCCACCCCTTTCTCTATACCAGAAGATAAGATGATTTCCAGGATTTAATTCCATAGGAGCCCGGTACAACATTAAAGGGATAGTAATACTTAATTTTATCTTTATTTTATTTTGTAAGCATTAAAAAAACATGAAGAACGATATAAGTCTTATCTCTCAAACCTTTATGGTTTGAGAGATATTCACAGACAAAGTTTCCCCTCCCGCCCCTTTTACCTAGTGTAAGCCATCTCTTCTCAGATGTGGAATCCAGTCCACAGACCAGACAGATAACAGAAGGGGACAATCTTCTTCCTATGAGAACAATGAAAGCCCTGCCCCCCTTGACAAGTTTTTCAGGTTTTTCCCTTATCTTAATTGAAGATTGTCCCTCTCTGCAGTCTACCTGGGCACCTCCCTTCTGATCTGGCTGAACAGTGTTACATCAGTAAAAGGGGCGGAAGGGGGATAGTTTGTCATTGAATTACTCTTGAACTACAACTCTGACAGCATTGAAATAACACTCTGCAAAGTCCAAATACTATGATGATTAATTAGAGCTGCTTCTATTATGAAACATTACTATCCCTTTAACTTCTGGACCTCCTCAATGACTGGACTCTGAAGTACCCAATGTCAAATGAATGTTTCCATCAGTCAGGATTTTTTTCCAGTACTTTTGTTTCAGTTACTTTGAAGGATACAAATTATAAGTAGAAAATGTTTTTACTTTATTATTTAGGTTTTTGTTTTTTAATATATTTTTGGCAGATGGAAAATTACCTTTTAACAAAATGGAAAGTACTTTCAATCCTTGATGCATATCATTTATGCTGCCAAGGATAGTTGTCACCTCACAGACCAATTTTGGTCTACTTCGTCTTTTGCGTTGGCTACCAATAATTGGTATTATATTGTATAGCTTCCGGAACATGCATAATTTATTATGACATAGACCACTCTATGAAGTGAATGAGCTAAAAAAAAATCAGACATTTAATTTTAGTGTTAGAGAGAATATTACACCCAGTTCTCCTAAACATAAAACATTAGGAGAAATACATGAAAACCAGCCTGCATAATTGAAACAAAAATCTCTTTGAAATAACATAGCAATAAACAAATATAAAGTTAGGCCTAGATTACATTTCAGTTGATAAGTGTTAGTACTGGTTTTAACTAACATAAAGAAATGTGTGTATATGTGTGTGCTTCAGTATGTGTGTGTGTATGTGTATGTATGTATGTATGCATGTATGTGTATGTGTGTGTGTGTGTGTGTGTGTATGTATGTATGTGTGAGTGTGTATATGTGTGTGTATGCATGTGTATGTGTGTGTATGTGTGGTGTACAAGATAGGATTATGATATAGATATATAGATGATAAACAAAACAGTGCAATTTGCATGAATCTGTAAAATAATTAAACTTCGGAAATGACCAGAAAGAATTTCCTAATCATGGAATTTGAATTACAATTTAACTTTTTTTTCTGCATGTTCTCAATGTATTTGCTTAAAAGTATTATGTTGAAATTAAAATGTTGCGTAATCGTATTAGATATGAGTAAATTATTCTGTTGACAAAATATATATATATATATATATATATAAAACTTTATTTTTTGTCCACCCTATCTTATCATGTAAAAAAAAAATTATAACTAAAAAAACAAAATCAACACCTTCTTTCCCCAGCACAGAGACAATAACAACAAGAGCAGTAAGGAAATCGCTTGGACCGCAGCTGTCAGTGTCTTTCAGATCAAATCAGTCAGACAGAATGTTAGGGTATTTGGGGTCAACCTCCTTTGCTCCATTCTTACACCCTCAGACACGTCCAACACAGAGATAATAATAACAGAAAGATCAGCAAGCAAAGTGGACCCCAGATGCCTGAGACTTGCCATCAGTCACACTGAATATTAAGGTATTTGTGATCAACCTCCTTCTGCCCCAGAGTGCCCTCAGAGTCCCCTAATACAGAGAACAAATGTCCTACCTAAAAGACTCCCTAAATTAAGCTTTGAGTTCCCTTTATTTGCCTATCTTCTGTAGCTCAAAAATGTGTCTCACAAACACAAAATGGAATGGTGTGATAAGCTGACACCCTTTTATATGCCTGCAGGAAAAGAAGAGGAAACTGCCATGTGGTGGGGAAAAATGTACTCTTCCCATTGACTTCAATTCAATGAGCTAGGTGAAAAAAGTGGAAAAAGGCACTTTTCACAGAAAATTATTCACAGATTTTGCTTATTTTGGTGTGACCTACCTAAACAGTTTGCTCTGCAATGCACTGGCAATCCCTCTATGATTCAGGGTGTAAACTACCCATTTAAAGCAATGGGTTCTACTTAGTAAGTCAGAGCTATGACAGAGCAGTGAATATTAGCTATTGTGCTTTATTTATAGTGGTATTAGCACCAGAGATTATAAATCCTGTTCCATTTGCTTTATGAAGATGTGTAGCTATAATGATGGAGGAAGACATACTCCCTGCCAGGGGAGGGCTGGCCTGGGGAGCAGGGGGGCAACTGCCCCCTGGGCTGGTCATATGTCTAAGCTGGTGGGCCACTGCACCTCACTAAATCTCCCAATTGCTGCTGTAAATGGAGCTACGCTGGTGATACCACAAAGCTTACAACTGAAATGGAGCTACATAAATGATAGCACAGAGGTACAATCTAAATGGAGCGAAACTAGTAGCATAAACCATTTCCCTTGTATCACTAGGTAAGCTTTACTTAAATTGTAAGCTTTGTAGTAGCGTACGAGTGTAGCTATGTGGAATCACTCGACTTACTTCACAACATTAATGTCAATTTTAAAATTAACAAAAGGGGGTGGGCTGACACGAAAATAGAAATGGGCCACTTGAATGTATTCGCCCCTGGGCCACACATTGCCATCCCTCCCCTGCTCACTGCATTGTCTATTTAGACAACACAACAGTGTTTCTACAAAGGAACCAGTGGTCAGATGGTTATGTATAAAGAAAACCTCTCCTTTGTGGTGAACTTATTGTAACGGCTTTAATTTTGAATATTGAAGGGCCTATGGAAATGCTCTACTCAACTAAACCCTTTTGATGCTAGAGATGTCTCCAGTGCAGAGACATCTAGAGCATCAAAGGGGTTAAATGCATCCAATTAAGAATCCTATATTTGACACTTCACATTTTTCGAAGAGTCTCGGAAGTTCTTAACACTGCTATGTTTCTTCCTGCTTCTACTGCCAAACATCATGTAGTTTCACTCTGGACCGGGTGAACAAATGCAGTGTTTGGCTGAAAGAGTACTGAGATGTGTGTGTTCTTTAGATATTGCAGTGAGGATATCTCCCTAAACTTTTTATAGCCACATATCAGCATAACATAAATATAGGGTGGTTAACATTGGCGTGAATATTTAAAGGGATAGTAATACTTTGTTTTATCTTTATTTTATTTTGTAGGCATTAAAAAAACATGAAGAACGATATAAGTCTTATCTCTCAAACCTTTATGGTTTAAGAGATATTCACAAGCAAAGTATCCCCCCCCCCGTTCAGCCAAATCAGAAGGGAGGTGCCCAGGTAGACTGCAGAGAGGGACAATCTTCAATTAAGATAAGGGAAAAAGCTGAAAAACTTGTCAAGGGGGGAAGGGCTTTCATTCTTTTCATACAAAGAAGATTGTCCCCTGCTGTTATCTGTCTGGTCTTACAACCAGATTCACATCTGAGAAGAGATGGCTTACACTAGGTAAAAGGGGCGGGAGGGGAAACTTTGCTTGTGAATATCTCTTAAACCATAAAGGTTTGAGACATAAGACTTATATCATTCTTCATGTTTTTTAATGCCTACAAAATAAAATAAAGTTAAAATGAAGTATTACTATCTCTTTAAGGTAATATGTACCACTATAATCATATCCAACAAATACGCCCAAAGTACGTAAAATCATCAAATGCTTTATTCCAAAAATATATAAAAATGTACCTTACAGTAATCTTGAATCCATAATCCTGTGCAATTGGAGAGACTTTCCTTGGATTAGGTGAAAGACTGGTGTGTCAAGAAGCCATGGTGAAAATTATCAACGCATTTCGCATTAGCATTGACTCCAGTATGATTATAAATAAAGCTAATTTACGTTGTATTGTCACATTGTGTATTCAGTAAACAGACCCCAATAAGAATTTTTATTTGTTCCCATTGGAGCAACTGGTTTCTTAATACCATAGCCACATGATCTAGGGTAGGCACATAAATTCAGTGTCTAATCAAAACAAATGACTGCATAATATGGGGAATACAGAGCTCATGGACACACTGATCAACACCAAGATATTATTGTGGAAACATTGAAGATACACTAATTAAAGTATTGTATACAAAAACTGTTGTCTGGTGGGTAATGATGGGAGTTGTAGTCTGGCACCAGCTAGGGGGTCTCATGTTGCCCATCCCTGATAAATGCTTTTCTCTGGATATCCTTATAAAGTTCTGAACAGGAAAAAGAGTCCATGTTATTGATTACAATTTGATTGGTCGCTTGTTCTAAGCAATCACAAGCCACAATTATGGATGGTGATATCCTTTTAGCATTTAACCTTGGATGTAAAAGAAGTTTACAACTCATTGAAAAGGAATGTGCTAAGACTCTCTAGTATTCAAGGAGTTAAATGCACATTTTAAGTGAATGAGTTTGTTACTTTTTTCTCTATGTTGTAGTTGGTTTGCTCCAGAATTGCACCACTTTTACAAACCTCCCAACATTTCAAGTGGCCAAAGAGGGACAGTTGTGTTATAGGGATGTTTCTGGGGGCGTGGCTGGTGGTTATTTCGTGACCTACTGACACCTCTTTGTGTGACTGAAAAAACGATTCAGAGCAAAATCAAAGTATATTATTTACACAGAATAATTTATAAACACATATATAGACATTTTCACAAATATTAATGTGAGTTTTATTGCTGGGTAGCAATGTGATGCACGTATATACACACCACACAGTCTGATCTTCTAGAAAGAGGGACACCAGGGTGGGAAAGAGGGACAGAGGCATTTGGATCTCAATGAGGGACTGTCCTTCCTAAAGAGTTACACCTGAGAGGTATGGTCCGCTAATATCTCCTAAAGGAGGTATGGACCCCTAATATCTCCTAATAGGGACACTTGGGAGCTATGGGCCCCTAATATCTCCTAAAGGAGGTACCAACCCCAAATATCTCCTAAAGAGGGATGCTTGGGAGGTATGAACCCCTAATATCTCCTAAAGAGGGACACTTAGGAGGTACAGACCCTTAATGTCTCCTAAAGAGGGAACTTGGGAGGTGCAGACCCTTAATATCTCCTAAAGAGGGACACTTGAAAGGTATTGACCCCTAATGTCTCCTAAAAAGGTAAACTTGGGAGTTATTATTTTGCACTTATAATTAAAAAAAGCTAAGGTGGTGCAATTCTTGAACAAACCAACAGCACCATGGAGGGGTGTATTTTCCTCAGATTCATTTTTTTTTCAAGTGGGGCTTTTAATTAGGGGTGGGCAAAAAGTCTTGCATTCTTTTCATGGGAATTTCCCCTGGAAAAAATATATATTTTTTTGTTCATAAAAATTTCAGTGGATAAAAACATTTCATTGACATTTCTACCTTTTTGTTGTCACCAGGGAAATTACTGAAGAAACTTTGACAGTTTCCTCCCAATTTCCACCTTTGCTTTCTATGGGAGCAGGTATTCCTGCTACAAAATACTGCTACTGTGTGCTGAAGTAGAGAAATCCACAGTTTAAAGTAAAGTTGTTAGCAGGTCTCATATATAGCACTTGAAAAACTGTTAGTAGGCTTAGTCCGACAGAAACACAAGCCTTTGATTAATTGTTAGCAAACTGGTCGGGACCTTCATTGTAAGCTGGTGATGGGACAGGAGGATATGCCCTTCTAGGAAATGTAATTAATTGTTAATTGGTTAGGTCCTATGACAAAGTAAGCTATGAAAAAAATGCTGAGACCTACAGAAGCATAAGCATTGAAAAATGTACTAACAGGCTGATAGGGACCTCCATTTTGAGCTGGCGATATGGCGGGTGGTTATGGTTCTGCAACAAATATAATGCAGTATGGGTACTGTAGGACTGCCTAAAATGTGAAGAGATTTTGCTTGAGATATTTAGCATTTCTTTGAGGGTTTGGGATTCTGAGAAGAATTTAGTAACAACTAGATTTAGGACATGGGTTAAGCAGGGCACAGGTACCTTATTTGCTATTCTTAAGGTAGCTAATGTATTGAGCCATTGTCAGCAGACACAAAGAGAGCTTCCAAAGTATCTCGGACACTGTTTCTCAATCTTTATTCCAAGAAAATTAGGGCAACAATTTAAAAATTGAGTTTTACATGGATATTTAAATAATTATTTCTGCAAAGTATGCTTGTTTTTGCCAGTCTGATGCCTAAGAATAATTATATATGTATGTATTTGTACTCTCCTTAAAAATTGTCTACAAAAGTTAGGGGTTAGCCCTGAAAATTTCAGATTGTGTGTCAGGGTGCCCTAAGCAAAACACCAAAAAACTATTGCGAAACACTGGTCCATGACCTCCTATGTTTTGTTTTAACACATCTAACGCTTTCTGGCATTGTCTCTCAAATGTATGCATTGCATAAAGTTGCATGCCAATTGCATGGGCTACCTTGCATCTGGTCTTTACTACTACTGCCATAGGCAAAATTGGTAATAATCTGTTGTTGATGAGCAGTGACATGTAGTCTGTACTATGGTCACTTGTCCACATATCTTTGGTCAGCAGAACTTTTTTGCTGTATGATGTATCCATCCGTTGCCCATGACACCAGAACTGCACCACAGCTATCCTTAAAAAATAACTGCAGTTTGGGATATGAGATCAATTCTTTCAAAACTCTTGTCAACAACCCCCCCCAAGAAAGGGCAGAATGTTAACTGCCAACATTTGGGAGATTGTGCCATTCCTCAGGCATATGTTTGTGCATTTTTTACTTCTTTTTTATAATCCAGTAATCGTGGGTTGGCAGCCCATAGAAGAAGAGCTATGTAACTTATTTGTTTTAACAACATGGCTAGTGGCAGTGAAGGTAGTGGTGGTGGCAGTTCAGGGGACTTTATGACTCTTGTCATCTGCTCTGTGCTTTGCAATGCACAACAAAATTAGGATACATGGGTGTTATTGTCATTCTCAAGACTAGTATAATATGCCCCTTGGTCCTGTGTACTTTTAGTAGTTCTTCTAGTCTTCCCACCTCTGATAAATGATAAAAAATGAATCATAAATAATTGTTTGTAACATAAAACAGTAAGGATGATCATTTGACCTCAGAAAAGATTAAGCAGGAATCACAATTAAAATGTAGGACATTATAGATAAATAACGTGTAGCTGTTACTTACTGACTTTTAGTTGCATGAAATAGATCTCCTAAAGCAGCCTATGCTTTGTGCTTTTTGTTTTTCAGTCACTGTAATGCTTTTAGAGATTTTGGTTTAGTAGTTAGGGATTCTTTGACTCCAGCAGAGATGAGCTCTGTGACCCGAGAGGCACAGCCTGTCCTGAATTTGCCTTTCTCCTCTTCACTTCTCCTTCAGATGTTACAAGAACATATTAGCTTCCATAAAAGGGTGCAACATAAATTAATTGAGTGGATGGATCATGCAAATCCTGCCAAAATGTATGCTAACACTGAGGAGAAAACTTGGAAAGGTTACAGTTCCACTTTAACGTACTATAATGCATAGTAAAGAGTGAAACAAATAAAACAATAATAAATAGTGAAAAGTTACTTGTTATCATGATATGCATTTTTTTACCAGCTGCTTAGGTGCTAGTCTCTAATACATTGTAAAGCACTGTTTTGGAGACTTCTCTAGCATCTTGTTGATTATATTTGCTAAACATAAGCTATGGACTTAATTTAATTTTTTTTTTTAGCTGTCTACCCATCTGTCATTACAAAACCAGCCACATGAAAATAGTTTACTAGTTCACATTGTAAGACATCTATGAAATGTTCTGGGCACAGAGAACATATCATGCTTACAAGTACATTGTGGCATTGAGCACTTGGATTGAGCTAATTTAGAAGCATTGTAAGTAGTAAAATATAAGTTGCATTAATTGATTTAATTAAAGTGGACTAAGACAAGTTGAGTTTTTTGACAGGCAATTAAAATCTGCCTTCATCTTGTGCTAAATATTTTTCTGTAAAAAATAAATCACTTTTGAGAAGTGTGTTTGCCAATGTGATATAGGCCTAACCTACCTATAGCTGTGCTATTAGAAATGACCAAGTGTGTGCTTTGTGTAGTTTTAGTTATAGCACACTGGTCCAGGACAGAAACAAGTTAGCATATGTGCCACACTGTGCCACCAGTAGGGATATCCTAGATTTCTTGCTATGAGTATCATTTGCACAGTTGGGGAAGAAGCCAGCTCACAAGGAAACAATGCTAGATTTGATTCTGACAAATACTGATGTATTGTTAGATGTGTCTGTAGGAGAAAGTTTGGGAGCAATGATAACCAGTTAGTATATCATTGAAGATCCATACTAAAACAGAGGTCTTAGATTTTAGAAGATCAGACTTTTCTCTTAGGGGTAAACAGATAAGTAAATCCTTAGCAGAAGGAAGGTTGCCTTATGGTGTGCATGGTCAATGGGAACTACTAAAACTTAAATTTTATCTGCAACTGAATTCTGCAACAGACATGTAAACAAAGGTAAAAGATAAAGAAAACCAATATGGTTCTCTAGAGAGGTGGCAGGTATTATAAAGGCTAAAAATTGCATACAGGAAATACAGTCAAACTCACTCACAGGAAGATTAAGACTTTTACAAGATTAAATAAAGGAAAACTATGAACAGTATAAAATACTACTTTAAGAGTCTGTATACATGGGCCACAGTGTAGGCCGGTCGCGGGGCAGTCATAAGCAGCAGAGACTGCCCGTAATGCGGCTGATACAGAGCGGGGTGCTCCTAATTCAGATCATGGTCACTCTCTGCGCCCCGCTCCATATCAGCCGCATCACGGGCAGTCTCTACTGCACATGACTGCAGCACGCGCAGCAGTCTCTACTGCACATGACTGCAGCACGCGCAGCAGTCTCTACTGCACATGACTGCGTCATTACAAACTTTTAGCGAATTATTATATAGGATGCTAAATCCCCATCAGAAGTAAAAAATAACAAAGTCTGTAAAAATGGTACACATCTTTCTTTATGGATAGTAATAAAAGGGGAAATGTAAAGAACGCATAATAAGAGTAGAGTCAGAAAATGCTACATATATGGAGGGAGATAAAAAAAAGTAGCTGACTGTCTAAATAATTGTAGTAGGACAACTTTTAATGGTAAACCAGTGACAATAGTCTGTTTATAGAGGAGGAGGCGTTACGGATGTTATCTATATTGAAAGTGTATAAATCAGCTGGTCAAGATGAGATTCATCCAACATTGAAGTCCCTTCTTTTTTTTCTGTCAACTTCTTTTGATGGATAAATGGTATTTTGCTTTCAAGTGACACTGTACCTAACACATTTTGCCTGTAGGTGCTTACAACTGTTAATTGTATCTGAAATTGATTGTTTGACACTTGTACCAGTATTTGATGCTCAATAAATTTATATATTACAAATAAAATTTACAGAATTTCAGAAATTCAGATGGGTTCTCCCATAATTCCTTTTCTTCTTCTGTTTTGAACATAAGGCCCGAAGAATTGTGTCTGCCTTCAGGCACATGATATCCAATAATAATTTAAGGTTAACTTTGCACAATCAATCTATTCAGATTTGATTTATAATAGCCATTCTGCCCAAATTATGGTAAGCGGGGATTATTATTAGGAGGTGTTACTGTTCCTTTAAGTAGTGTGTCTATGCTTAGCTTTAATTCTAGAACAATCTTTAAGAGGAAATGAGATCAGGACTAAATTTAAATATAGCTTTGCAGACCAGCACAACCCAAGTGAGGAATGTTCTTCTGGCTGATAAAGATGTGCTGCACTTTTTTTGCTTTGAAATATTTTTTAAAGGGTACATAATTTACAAAGTATAAATAGGAGACACATTCCCTCTCTTCTTCACAGTTATAACTTTAAGTAATAAAGTTTCAGTGGTGGTCAGTTGTAAGTTATTTATGTAAAATATGAACAGGTTTGCAGTTTATTTTATTTTGTTACTGTTTATTTTTAATCACTGTGAAAAGTTCAATTTGTCATGCGGTGAGAGGGCATTAGGGGTTCCTGCACAGCCTACAATAAAAATGTGGTGTTTTTGTTCAACCACATTCTTGAACAGTTGCTAGTATGTAACAATCTAGTCTTTGCCTCATTTCTTTGAAAGCTTCTTGTATCTATGGCATTGCTTTGGTTTAACTATATTCAGGCCTGTAACCCCCTTACTCCTCTTCTTTGTATTAAAGTGGATCTATCACATATAGAAATGTAATGCTCATTAGATAGAGCATTTAGTGAAAAAGTTTAGTCATTTTTGAAAAAACCCTTTATCTGAGCAAAAATTCAAGTTTAAAACATGCTCAGCAGCCTACTTCCTGCTTGCAGCACTACCTCTGCTTCCGTCCCACTACCCAGCATCCTTCAATAACGAAAGCTTCCTTTCTCTAAGCTGAAGCGATCTCATTGGCAGAGATCGATATCTAGCCAATGAGATTGTTCCAGCTTAGAGACAGACATTCTTCGTCATCGGAGGATGCTGGGTAGTGGGTCGGGAGCAGCCTCTGTGCAGCAAGCGGAAGCAAGCTGCTGGGCACCGTTTAAACTTGAATTTTTGCGTAGATACGTTTTTTTTTGTTTTTTTTTTAAATGACTAACATATTAAACTTTTTCACTAAATTCTCTATCTAATGAGCATTAGATATCTATATGTGATAGATCCACTTTAATTCCAACATTTCCCATTCCATCCCTGCTACCTTTTCTCCTTTCATTACCTTGTAACCATAAAGATGACACACAAATAATTCTATGACATATAATTAGGTCACAGATTTTATTTAGGTTCTGATATACTTAGAGGAACCATAAGAAAAACGTTCCCCCAAATCCCAATGAGACACCACAGGCCCCTCATAGCTGCAGCATGGGGCATAATTTGGTCAACTTCCCACAGACACAAGGTAAACAAGAAAATCTCCTTCCAGACCTGCAGCCACTTTTCTACCCCTACTACACTCCATAACTTATTCTAATCTCCTCCTTCCCTGCTGCCTGGAGGAGGGCCCACCCCTTCCATTGATAGCTGACCTATGTGGTAACCCTCCCCAGGCAGCAATAAAGAAGGGGGATATGAACTGCAGGCCTAATGTGGCTTCAGCCTCATCCGGAGCCCTTGGCTACCTTATAGAAGTATTACAGTGAGGACCATTAGCACAAAGAGAAATGTGGGTTATTGGCAAATCAGGCGCAGTATACTGAGCAAACTGTCACTGAATTAAGTAGGGGTTGTAGCCCATTGAATGCCAGAAAGGTCTCAAGCATATTGATTCTCAATATACTGGAGACCTCCCTAGCATTCAAGAGTTTAAAAGGACCATGTTAATCAACAGCAATTTTATAAATATGTGTGTCTTTTATGGTGTGGCTAGTATACAGCACATTTGTCCCACTTCTGTCTTTTTCCCTTTTGCCATAAGGAACGTATTTGTAAAATGGTTCTGAATTATTTCTTTAAAGTGAATCTAGCACATAATAGCAACTCAGGATTTGAAAAGAGCTCTAAAATCAAAAAGTGATTTAATGCTTAATTTATTTGTCAGTGGCTACTGCTGACAGGAAATGAGTGGCAGGTGTGAGAGAGCAGTGTGGAATGTTAGAATCTGACTGGCAGTGAGTAGCAGGATAGAAGGGAGAGCAGTGTGAAATTTTAGTACCTGACTGGCAGTGAGTAGCAGGTAGGAGGGAGAGCAGTATGAAATTTTAGTACCTGACTGGCAGTGAGTAGCAGGTAGGAGGAAAAGCAGAGTGGAATTTTAGTATCTGGCTGGCATCTAAATTACGTAACACAATAAAATAAATGTACAAAAACAGAAAAAGAGAAGAAAGCTTGCAATGCTAACTCATCATAAAATATCCATATAATAAATATAAATAACTTATTAATATAAAGATGAAAGATATAGATAGCAGCAAGAAATGAGAGGGTTCTCCAGTCCCCCTAACATTGGGCCTAAACCCAAAAGTGAAAACACATACAAACAACCAAATCTGCCCTCCTCTATATGCTGTGAATAGTGTGTGCCCTGTAATGGGCATATATAATAATCCTTAGTAAATCTAGGTAAAATAAGTGAGAATTTCGTCCCACGAATTGGCCAATCCATGTGTAAGCTTACCAACCACGCCAAGGTATCTCACTATATGGTAAGTCCTACTCTAATACACCTACAAATACTATCTAAATTAAAAATCCCTGAAGAAAGATACTTACCATATAGTGAGATACCTTGGCGTGGTTGGTAAGCTTACACATGGATTGGCCAATTCGTGGGACAAAATTCTCACTTATTTTACCTAGATTTACTAAGGATTATTATATATGCCCATTACAGGGCACACACTATTCACAGCATATAGAGGAGCGCAGATTTGGTTGTTTGTATGTGTAAAATAAATGTACAAATGTCAAATTTTTATTTAAATATAAAAAAAGGATTTTGAAATCTCGTTCAAAATTCCTTAAATTGTAATTCAAAGTATATCACTAGCTCATGAAAAAGGTTGTAATAGATGGAAAATGGCATTTACTGTGGTGCAAACAATTTTATGTGAAACGTGCCAGTTTTCTGATTTTTTTTCTGCCTTGGTCATTGCATTGAAATAAATGGTAATAATATGATGAATCCCCCCCCCACAATGGAAAGTTTCCATAAATTTAATGTCGGGATAGTATCATAGGGGTGTGTCACAGTGCTTGCCTTAGTCCCAGCATCTTCTGTCTGGGCGCTGCTGGGGAACTGGGTCCGGGAGTGGTGCTCCGACGTCACTACCTGCGTCTTGCCATGCCTGCGTCCGGACCGCGTCTGGTGCCCCCCACAGCCGGCGTGTCCTTTTCCCAAATGGTGTAGATGTCCGTAATGACACTGGTGGCGACACATGTTGTCCCACAGCATCATATGCAGGCTCGCGTTTGTTTGAGTGATGCTAGTGCTCCTTATTCCTGGTGTTACCTGAAACTCCTCCTTGCTACTTCCTGGGTGGATTTAAAAGGGCAAAGGACAGTCAGTCCAGTTGCCCTTAGCTTGGTGTCTGATGCAATTGTTGATTTCTTTGGACCTCTCAGTGTATGACCTAGGCTTGTCTGACCATCCATCATGGTGCTGACCTGTGGCCCTGTCTGACTATTCTTCCTGCATTATCCTTTGGTTTAGTAGACACCCGATATGGTGCAGACCTGTGGCTCTGGTTGACTAACCTCTCCATGTATGACCTAGGCTTGTCTGACCATCCATCCTGGTGCTGACCTGTGGCTCTGTCTGACTATTCTTCCTGCATTATCCTTTGGGATAGTAGACACCCAATCTGGTGCAGACCTGTGGCTCTGGCTGACTACCCGTTCCGTGTATGACCTAAGTTTGTCTGACCATCCATCCTGGTGCTGACCTGTGGCTCTGTCTTACTATTCTTCCTGCATTAGCATTTGGCATAGTAGACACCAAGTCTGGTGCAGACCTGTGGCTCTGTTGGATGTCCCACTCTGGTATTGACCCCTGGCTAGTCCAACTCTAAGCTCTGGCCAAACATCCATTCTGTTTCTCCTCGGGTGGGCTCTACCCACTATACTGACAACAGGTGTGAGTCAGTAAGAGTCTCCCTTGTCTTTTTCCTTTAGGAGTACTCTGTTGCTGCGCTCTTGTGGGTGTCTTACTCGCTACTCCGAGACTACCATTGGCAGTCTGCCTAGTCTCTTGCAGTGAAGTTCCTCAAGCGGCCTTCTATTTCTGGTAGGAAGCGTTGGTTTCTTTTGGCACCCTCTGCGCCTTGTTGTTATTTTATTACATATATATATATATATATATATATATATATATATATATATATATATATATATGTTACCAGTCAATGAAGGTGGTTTTACTTTACAGTACTGACTCCTGGTGCATTTATTGAATCCATGACAGGGTGTCAGGTTCATGAAGCATGAGAGAGAGAGAGAGAGAAAGCAGAACAATTTTGGAGCTAGGGAAGACAGGCAAATAAAGTAGAGTTGGAGTTTAGTTTAAGGTGTCTAAGTCAGGAAAATTTGTTCTCTGTGTTAGGGTGGTCTGGGGACCTGGAAGAGTTTGAAGGGAGAGAGGAGATTTACCCCAAATGACCCCAAAATCTTGTTTGATGGAGATACGCAGGTGAACCAAGTTTCTTCTTGACCTATCTGAGCCTCTGTGACTGACAGAATAATTTGCAGATAAGTACAAGTGATACTGACTCCTACAGATACCAGAAGAAGAGGGGCCAGCATATTGACTGAGATTTATCTTCATCCTGTAATGTAAAAACTAAGACCTCATTGATAGTGGGAGAGACAGAGACAGTAAGCAGCTGCTGAAATCTTCTTGGCACTAGCTACATGCATATATATAGGCAAAGAGAGGGAGAAGTTGCACAATGATAGATAGGGTGGGATAGTTATTTAAAAATATAATTTTGACTGATAGGTGACAGAGACCCTGATGTGAGCTGTGACTGAGGCTGACCATGACACAGTATTTTGTGAAGGGCAAGACCTCACACACAGACAATTCTGTTGTTTACCATTAAAATGCATTAAAATGTCCACCAAACATACAAGAGGCAGCAGAAGGGGGAAAGGGGTAGGAGTACTGCAGGGAGTGGAACATGTCAGTAAAATGTTAATTCAAAAATGAACTGCTGTCATGATTGCTTCAGCATGTGCAATAAATAATGATGATGATAATTATGATGATGACGACGATGAAGTGACAAAAAGTTTTTTCACCACCAGTAATACTAATACATAATTTAAGAACACTGAAAACAACAACTAGAGTTGGCAATTGACAATGAGACCTATCCTTAAAGTAGCAGTGAGCATTCTGAAATCCCCTTTAAGGCAAAAAGAAAAAAGAAGTTACTGAAACTTCCAAGTCCAATCCTAAACAGACAAACACAACCCTTCTATGTTATCAGCAACACAATTCATCCACAACACAAGCTATGATGAATGTGTGTGCTGCTGTTGGAAGCAAGGCACCTTTGACACCTACTTGTAATACAACTGCATCATCTAGCCCTAACAGAAGCCCCTCAGGAACCTCTCAGTATATGACGTCTAAAGTTTGAAGATAATTCGCTCATAATCCAAAAGATAAACATGTTATCTGTTGTCTGTGTAAAAAAACATGTGAGTAGAGAGAAAACAGGATCACATCTAGGAACATCCTCAATGAGATCCCACTGAAAGCACAACCACATGTCTGACTGGGAGATACACAATAATTATGTCAGAGGTACTACGAATAGCTGTAACTGTGCTCCTAAAATTCCTGGGGCTCTGGGGGACATAATATTAGTGCTGTAGATGTGTTAGAGATTGTGCCAATATTTCCTTCATTTGTAATAACACCTATGGCTCCTGCTTGCAGAGGAGTATGACTCAGAATTTGTTGTTGGAGATGACAAGAGTCATAAAGTGCCCACGCATGCCAACGAGACCCCCACCACTCCCACAAGTCATTTTGTTAAAGCAATAAAGTCACACTGTTCTTCTGCCATATACTGCCAACCCACACTTTCTGAGTTCTTGGGAAGGAGTCAAAAACTTCACAAAAATAATCCCAAAGTATGCCTGTGGAATGGCAAAGTTGTCAAAATATTGGAAGTTGACATGCTGTCATATTCTTTTATAGAAAACCAAGGTTATAAAGAACTGAAGTCATGTGTTGCACCCCTCTGACATAACCCAAGTCACAGTTATTTTTTTAAAGACAACTTGCCAGAATCGTACAAACAGGTGGTTAGTTTGGTGAGCAAAGTGCTGGAAACCTCTTATGACAAGAAAATCTACCTGACAACAGATATGTGGACACATGAGCAGAGTAAAGACTATATGACTGCACCTGTTTGGCATAATTGTTTAATCATACCCCTGACTCTATGCCTACAAAATCCCTGACTTTGTGAAAGTATACCTAGAACAATTGATGCTGTTTTGAAGGCAAAGGGTGGTCACACCAGATATTGATTTGATTTACATTTTTCTTCTGTTCACTCACTATCATGTTGTTAATTGATAAATATAAACTATTAACATGTCTATTTTTGAAAGTATTCTTACTTTACATTAATTTTTCACAGCTGCCTAAGACTTTTGCACAGTACTGTAGATCTAGACTATATCCCTCCAGCATCCTCTTCTTGTTCAGATAGAGATGAAGTTGAGAGTGAGAGAGATGATGACATGGCCAGAAAGTTAGCAGAAAGGCAAAGGCTCAGTCTTCCACCACTGATAAGGAGCACTGTGTCTGTCTATAAACTGTTTGAGAAAATAATTGGTCTGACCCTGGGCAAGCAAAGAAGCCTAAAAATACACAGTCATCCTGCCGGTTATCATCAGAATCATCACCTCTTCCAAGTCCAACCCCTCTCAGCCATAACACTCTTGTGTTGGGTAACCAGCAGCAGCAACAACAACACAGGTTATTAACATTCACAATCTTAGCTATGATGAGTGCCTCTGCTACTGCTGGAAGTGCTGCATCTTTGATGGTAGCAGTAGCAGTAGAATTGCATCAAAATCTAGCCTCAGTAGTAGCAGTAGCAGCCCCTCAGCAACCCTGCAGTCCATGAAGTCCACAGTATGGAGATACTTCAAAAGCTAAGTATGTTTCTATCTGTTGCCTGTGCAAATAAGCACCTGAGCAGGGGGAAAGCAGGCTTACACCTAGACACCTCCTTATTGAGATCCCACCTGAAGCACAGCCACAGGTCTGACTGGGAAACAAACCATTAACATGTTGCAGATTCCACAACTAGCAGCAGCTGAGGCACTCCAAAAAGTTCCCAGGGATCCTGGACACAGAAGAAAAGTAGTGATGTTATTAATGGATCAGAGAGTGTGCCACTGCCAACAGTTAGTTCATTCCAAATAACACCTATGGCTCCTGCTTCAGAGGAATATGATCACTATGGTTTTTCTGTAGGAGATGACAAAAGTCATAGAGTGCTTACACATACTGCTACGACCCTCACCACTGATGAAGTTAAAGCAGTACATTTACACAGTTCTTCTACTATGTACTACCATTCCACACAAAAACACAATGCTAAAGTATGCTAATAGAAAAGTACATTTGCCAAAATGTTGGAGGTTGACATGCTGCCCTTTTCTTTTGTTGAAAACAGAAACTTCAAAGAACTTATGTCATGTATTGCACCCTGCTAGAATTTCCCATGCTGCAGTTATTTTTCAAGGAAGATTGTGCTATTGTTACATAAGCAGGAAGTTAGTGTTGTGGGCAAAGGACAAAGGCATTCAGCTTGCTAACAACCTTGTAATGGCATATGTTGTTGTAGGACTCACAATTTTGACTTTAAGCTATTTATTACTCCACTTCAGTCCTCAGAAGAAGTAATATTGTGATGGGAAATGTTGCAGTCAAAGGAAACATAGGCAAAGACTTATTGGCAGTGGCAAAAAGAGAATACTTTTGCGAAAAAACATTTCCCACCACAATATTACTTGAAGCCATGCGGGAAATTTTTCTGACTTTTTGCCCACCCCTACTCACAAAGTCATAGATGTGTTAAATAAACTGGAGCAGGTGACAGAGGAATGGCTTGTACCACTGTCCTTGAAAGGTGGTTTTGTGTCTGATGATGATGGCTCCAACATAATAGCTGCCTTGAGAATAGCTGATATAGTGCATGCACCCCTCTTTGCCTATGTCCTAAATTTACTTGTAACTAAGGTTGGGCGAAAAGTGAGAAAAATTTCCTGCATGACTTTTCGTGAAAAACAAATGATTTTTTTCTTTTTTCACAAAAGTTTTCTCCTTTTCTCCAATGCAACCTTTTCCTCCCTTATGCCTATTCCAGCAAATTTTTTGCCCATTCCAACACATTTTTCTCCTATTCTAACATAGCTTTCGCCTATTCCAGCACATTTTGTGCCTATTCAATACATTTTTTTGCCTATTCCACAACATTTTTCTCCTATTCCAACACATTTTTCTCCTATTCCATCAAATGCTTTCCTATTCCAATACATTTTTCTCCTCTTCCAACACATTTTCTCCTATGTTTCCTATGGTGCAACATTTCCCAGTACACTATTACTTCTTCTGTGGGCTGTAGTGGAGAAATAAGTAACTGGAAGTCAAAGTTTTGATTCCCACAGCAACATATGGCTTGAAAAATGTGTTAGCATGCAGAGTGCATTTGTCCTTTGCCCACAACACGTACTTCCTGTTTAAGTGACACTGACACATATTCATGATGATGTCAAGCGATTAAAAAAAAATAAAGTGCGCCATACAATGTGGCAGATGTGTATGGTACTGGCGTGGTGTGACTGGTGGGACCTTGACAAACTGCATCCACCCTGGGAGGAGAGGGGTCATCATCATTTATTGCACATGCTGCAGCAACCATTGCTGCAGTCAGTTTTTGTACTACCACTTTGCTCCCACGTCCTTGGACTGCTCCACCATTCCCCCTCCCGCTTGTGCAGTTGCTAGACATTACTCAGTGTGTGATTTTACTCTCTACAGCAGACAACTGATGGAGTGTGATTTCTCGTCTTGGCCCTCAACAAAATACTCAATGTCGTCTGCTGTCTATCATGTCTGCCTCAATCACAGAGCTCACATCAGGCTCCCAGTTATCTGTCTAATATATTTGTTTGTTTAAATACTTATGTATTTTTTTTTTGTTTTATTTTTTTTTAGTTGTCCACCCTATCTTATCACAGTTAGTCCAAAAAAATATATATAACTAAAAAACAAAATCAACATCTTCTTTCCGCAGACTTCCCCAGCACAGAGACAATAAAAGCAAAATCAGCAACAATTTGGACCCCAACTGCCTGTGCCTTGCCAGTCAGTCACACCAAATTGTGGGGCATTTTGGGTCAACCCACTTCTCCCCCAGAGTTCCCCCAGACACCCCTACTACAGAGAACACATGTCCTACCTAAATGACTCCCGAAACTAAGCTTCAATTCCCCTTTATTTTCCTATCTTCTCTAGCTCAAAAACATGCTGCTCCCTCCTCTTACAAACACAGAATGGCTCCTGTGAGAGCCTGACAGCCTTTTATATGGCTGTAGAAAAGTAGAGAACATTTTTCTTCCCATTGATTTCAATGCAATAAGCTAGGCAAAAAAAAAGCAGGAAAACAGCACAGGAAATGTTTCACTAGCTGAAAGTGCCATTTTTCTCTGATTTCAGTTTAAGGGGAAAATTTCCGCCCATCCCTACTTGAGACTAGACTCCTTGCAGAACCTGAAACCCTCAGAGAGATGCTATTGTCCACAAAATCTGTGCTCATTTTAGGTACTCCTGCAGTGCTTGCAATATATTATATTCTATAGAAGAATGTAACAACCTGCCCCAGCTGTAGGTTCCTACCAGGTGGAATTCCACATAGTACACACTAGAGTGTTTGAGCGAGCAGAATAAGGCCATTAACGAGTATATAATGTGAAATTGGAAGGCTTTAGAGGGATCAACTCTGTCATCCAGTCAGTGGCAGCTATGTAACATAGTAACATAGTAACATAGTAATTTAGGTTGAAAAAAGACTTGCGTCCATCTAGTTCAACCCTTTTACTGTTCCTGTTTACCATCGTTTATCCAAAAGACGGCAAAAAAACCCCTCAATATAGCAATTTAAAATTCTGCCTTGAATGGGGGGGGGAATTTCTTCTTGATTCCAAATGGCAATCAGATTTCTCCCTGGATCAACAAGCACTAACTAGATATTAATATTATTATAATATTATATTATATGAGCTGATGAAACCTTTTGAGGAGGCTAAGCCATCTTCCTGGTTAGTCATTTTGGGTCAGGTATCAGTTAGATACTTCTAATTATATATATTTACGGCAGAAAAACAGAGGAGCATAGATGACTAATGTTGCAATTATGAAAACACAGACGTGAACATATTGTCCATTAAATGCAACTTCTTCTGAATTTGTGTCAAAGCATGAACAATTTGTGCCAAGGCATGACTGGCAGCATTTTTCTGAGGTATCAGATTCTGTGAAATAATTTAACATTATGCTTATAGATCGAGTGGAGAGCTGCATTGTGGAGGATGATAGCGAGAACGGTAATGCCGAAAACAAAAATCTAGTAGAAAACATAGTTAAAGGGATAGTAATACTTCGTTTTAACTTTATTTTATTTTGTAGGCATAAAAAAACATGAAGAATGATATAAGTCTTATCTCTCAAACCTTTATGGTTTAAGAGATATTCACAAGCAAAGTGTCCCCCTCCCGCCCCTTTTACTGATGTAACACTTTTCAGCCAGATCAGAAGGAAGCTGCCCAGGTAGACTGCAGAGAGGGACAATCTTCAATTAAGATAAGGGAAAAAACTGAAAAGCTTGTCAAGGGGGGCAGGGATTTCATTGTTTTCAAAGGAATAAGAGTGTCCCCTTCTGTTATCTGTCCAGTCTATGGACTGCATTCCACATCTGAGAAGAGATTGTTTACACTAGGTAAAAGGGGCGGGAGGGGGAAACTTTGCTTGTGAATATCTCATAAACCATAAAGGTTTGAGAGATAAGACTTATATCATTCTTCATGTTTTTTTAATGCCTACAAAATAAAATAAAGTTAAAACTACGTAATACTATCCCTTTAAAAAGAAGTAATCGAAGGATTTATACTATCAGTAGCATCAGCAACAAGATCAACAAGAATATCCCAACATTTTTCTGAACACGTCACCGCCATTATCATCATCGTCATCATTATCATTACAGAACGCAATTCATATATCTCAGGGTAGGCTATCTAACATATGTGGTGGTGGTGGTGGAGGCATATCTCTATGACACTTGCTCTCTGAGTATGGATTGGAAATGGATACACACAAACATTGTATAGCTACTAGAAGTTACAGCATATTTGTAGGGTAGATATGCTCTAGGCTGAAATGATGACCCTACTGACTGCCAAACAAACTGTGTGTGGCCAGTACAAAAGTATACTGCATTGGAATTCCTTAGTTTCCCACCATCAAGACTGAAGTCTCAGCTGGTTTTCAGTGCACCTGATTATATTGTTAATGACCATGGGACATGGCTATCAAGCAGCAGTGATGGTAGACTTTAAAAATAAACCAGCTTCTAGTACCATATGAGTATCAAGTAGCAGAAGTAAACAAATACACAACATGCAGGAAAGCCCACGACACATGTACAGCAGCACTGAGGAGGAGGATGGATTTGAAGACTTGCCAACATCTGTCTCAGTTGGGACCACGCTGAGACCATTGATTAATGTTTGACAGTAATTTGATAATAATGCAAGGCCCTATCACTACTGGTAAATCTGTTTAGAAGACTTTGGCCAATTATGCTTCTGCTCCAGCATCTCCTCTAAAATTATTTATTTAAAAAACATTTTACCAGGAAGAATACATTGAGATTTCTCTAATTTTCAAGTATGTCCTGGAGAGCTTTTACAGTATGAAGAGAGAAACAATATAAAAACATGATTTACAGTTGCATATTGTTTTTAGATACAAAGAAGCAGCTGTTTTTAGGGATTTTAGATTGGGAGAAGATCTGATTTTTTCAGGTAGGTTATTGTAGACTTCAGGAGCTTGACCAACTTCTTTCTTGTAGTGTGGGGTACTCCATGAGTTGTTAGCAGTGGAGTGGAGGTTATAGTTAGTATGGAGAGCTAGAGTGAGTATACTGCTGAGTTAGTCTGGTAGCTTTCTAGAGAAGTGGTTATAAACTAGGCAGTAAAGGTGAAGGACACATTAATATTCAAGTGTTAGCCATTTTAGTTCTTTAAACATATCAAAATGATGGGTAGTTGTCACAGCACCTTGTTTCCAGCGCCACCGCTTCAGCGACGCTAGGCATCTTTCCACACTTCATCTGCAGGCAAGAGGCTTCAAGCATACTGCAGGCCTCTGTTTTATGTGTGTTTGTTTCCTATAGTCTCCTCCTACCTACTTCCTCCCCCTAGCTACTCCTCCTACCTACTTCCTGTGGAGGGGTTTAAAGGGCAGACTGACTCCTGACTCAGTCACCCTTACGTTGTTGTTCTGAGCAGTTCATTTTCTAGTATTCCTGATTCCCGTGTATGATCCGGCTTGTCTGTCCATCCATTCTGGTGCTGACCTGTGGCTCTGTCTGACTATTCTTCTTGGCATTCCGATTTGACTCAGATATCCTTTCTGGTGAAAACCTGTGGCTCTGGCTGACTACCCGCTCCATGTATGATCTAGGTTTGTCTGACTACCCACTCTGGTGTTTACCTGGGGCTCTATCCACTGTGCATCCAGCATTCCATCGCTTCAGTGGATATCCTTTCTGGTGCAAACGTGTGGCTCTGGCTGACTACCTGCTCCGTGTATGACTTTGGCTCGTCTGACTATACTATCTGGTGCTTACTAGAAGGCTCTGTCTGTTCGCTCAGTTTGTTGGTTCTGTTATTCAGACATCCTTCCTAGTACTTACCTGGGGCTCTAGCAGACTCCTAGCTACTGACTGCTACTGAGTCAGTATCTCTTGGGCGTTACCTTACCACGAGACTCCAGTGGGCTGAGGCCTAGTCTCGGACAGTGGGGTGCAGAAATTGGGAGACTGCTATTCCTGATACAGTTCTCACCATTTCAATTACCCACTGTGTGTATATTTATATATTGCATTACTGTCATTATTCTCATAATAAAGGTTCTATTAACTATACCGTCTGACTCCTGGTTTTGCTTGACAACCGTAACAGTATTATAATTACATTGGAGGACAAAGCAACATAGTGAGTTATACAGTGTGTCAAGTTTACCAAGGTTGATTTGTGACGCAGAAGTCTATACTACATCCCCATAGTCTTTGACTGGTATTAGCATCTGTTAAACAATAAGTATTCTTACCAGGGGACTTAGACAGGATATGTTTCTAAACAGAAAGCCTATTTTAGGATGAACTTAGAATGTTAATTATAAATATGAAGATGAAAAGTAAGTAAGGTTGGGGTCACATACCAAGATATTAATTACAGTCAACCAGGGACAAGTTACGATGAGACTTTGTTATGATGGTTAAATGGGTATTGCAGAGTTTATGTACTTTGTGGTCTGTGCCAAATACCATTGTAACATATTGTCTGCATTTAAGAACAGTTTGTTTTTAGCTATCCATCTTTAGCTTCAGAGAAATCATCATGTAACACGTAGAGTGGATAGAAAACGAATACTTCAATAGATTCAATGGCATTATATAGTAGAGAACTGGAGAGAACAAATACTCAGCAGCTCAGAACAAGATCCACAACTCTACAGATCGACAAAAAGGATTAGAAATAATGTAACTATCTTAGCGCTTGGATAAAATGATAAATACGAACAACCACTGAAACAAGAAATTATAGATAAAATAAATATTTATTAAAAACCTATAACAGCATATGCAAAATAAGAATATGCAAAATAAGAATATGCAAGAACAAAATAGACACAAAATGATTAAAGGTACCAGTAACTCTACCCCTATAAAAACATGATAATATAATATAAATATCCCCCCAAAAAAAGAAAATACTGTACCTAAGGGCTATTATTATACTAATATATTATAAAATATAATCTTGAGACATCAAGAAGAACAAATATCTACATGTTAAAAGTCTTAAAGGGCCAGTGTGCAATGTAAAAGGTTGACGAATAGGGGCTAAATATTGAATCTTCACAATAGATAATGGACCACAATATACTGTGGAAATCCTGTACTGTCAGCATGGGGAAAAAAATAGAAAATAAGATAGAAATAAAAAAAATAGGAAATTTTATATAAATAAAAACAAAATATCTGTTGGTAACAAAAAAAAAAACGGAGATACAATATGTCAAATTAAAATCATGATAAAAGTAGATATGTCCCCTAATCTGAATATCATATATTAACATACCATGGGAGAAACAAACATCATAATTTACCTGGGGCTGGGACTGGGACTTAAAGGGATAGTAATACTTCATTTTATCTTTATTTTATTTTGTAGGCATTAAAAAACATGAATAACGATATAAGTCTTATCTCTCAAACCTTTATGGTTTATGAGATATTCACAAGCAAAGTTTCCCCTCCCGCCCCTTTTACCTAGTGTAAGCCATCTCTTCTCAGATGTGGAATGCAGTCCATAGACTGGACAGATAACAGAAGGGGACACTCTTCTTCCTATGAGAACAATGAAATCCCTGCCCCCCTTGACAAGTTTTTCATGTTTTTCCCTTATCTTAATTGAAGATTGTCCCTCTCTGCAGTCTACCTGGGCACCTCCCTTCTGCTCTGGCTGAACAGTGTGACATCAGTAAAAGGGGCGGGAGGGGGATACTTTGTCATTGAATTACTCCTGAACTACAACTCTGACAGAATTGAAATAACACTCTCCAAAGTCCAAATACTATGATGATTAATTAGAGCTGCTTTTATTATGAAACATTACTATTCCTTTAAAAATTCCTGGATTGAATATTTACAGTTGAATAGAGATTTACAGCTGAATAGGACTACAGGACTACGCTCTGGATCTCATGCTCACGGATCCTGTAGTCCTATTCAGCTGTAAGTATCTTTACATTCTATTCCATTCTTACCCACCAGTCTTGAGATCAGTGAGTATGAGATCCAGAGTGGAGACATAATGGAAAACCACGAGTCTGTGTAGTTATGATGCACTTTGTGTTACAATATAACATTTCACTTTGTATCTCCTTAACCTGCTCTTATCATATTATCATCTATATACACTAACTAAGTACGGAATAAGGTGGATCCCTAGTGTGAAAGATACACATTTATATTGTTGCAGATCTGCAGATTATTCAGTCCAGGATATTTTAAGTCCCGGAATCAGGTGAATTCTGGTGTTTTTTTTCTCCCATGACATATTAATATATGATATTCAGATTAGGGGGCTGATTTACTATTTGCATTTTTGTTTGATATATTGTATTTTCCTTTTTGTTACTAAGGGATATTATATTTTTTGGTTATATATGTTTTTCTATTTTTTTTCTATTTATATCTTATTTTTTTTTTACACCCTTGGTAACAGAACAGGATTTCCACAACATATTTTCTTCATTTGTCTCTTGTGCAGATCATGTATTTAGTCCCTATTCTGCAGCCTTCTTTTTTGCATATTGGCCCTTTGAGGCTTTTTGTTATTATACGTGTGGGACACATCTAGATGTTTGTTCTTCTTGATGTCTCATGATAATATTCTATAATATTTTAGCAGGGGAGGGCTGGCAACTTGTGGCCCAGGGGGCAAATTCAGTCAAGTGGCCCATTTCTTTATCGCTCAAGCCCACTGTCCCAGCCCATCCCCTTTTGTTAATTTTAAAATTGGCCTCAATGTTGTGAAGTAAGGCAAGTGATACCACATAGTTTACAGCTGAAATGAGGCTACGCTAGTGCACTCCTACAAAGCTTACAATTTAAGAAATGCTACACTAGTTATACTATAGAGCTTACAAGGGAATGGGTTATGCTACTAGTGTAGCTCCATTTGGATTGCTCCTCTGTGGTGTCATTTGTGTAGCTCCATATCAATTGTAAGCTCTGTGTTATCACTAGTGTAGCCCCATTTACAGCAGCAATTGGGAGATTTAGTGAGGAGCAGTGGCCCACCAGCCCAGACATATGACCGGCCCAGGGGGCAATTGCCCCCCTGCCCCCCAGGCCAGCCCTCCCCTGTATTTTAGTATAACAATATCACTTAGGTACATCATTTTCTTTTTTTGATATTTATATTATATCATCATGTTTTTATAGGTGTAGAGGTACCTTTGTCATTTTGTGCATATTTTGCTCTCTCGTATTCTGATTTTGTATATACTATTATATTTTAATAAACAGTATATTTATTTTATCTTAGATTTCTTGTTTCAGTGAGTGTTCATATTTATAATCATTTTACCTAATGGCTATGATATTTACATTATTTTTAATGTTGTAATATGGAAACTAGAAGAGGGTCAAAAATGAGGTCTTGGGGAAACCCATTTGTTACATTAAGTGGAAGGAAAGTATTGTCCGCAATAGACAGATATTGTATTCTATCGGATAGTACCATTTAAGAGAATACTTACCCAATGCTGAGCTTTGAGCTTACATATCAGAATATTATGGTCTCCTGTATCAAAGGCCTGTGCAAAATTAAGGTAAATGGCTTCAGTAAATTCACCATGCTCCAAATCAGTCTGAATGTCATTGTATACTTTTAGGAGGGCTGTAATTGTTGACTGATTTGGACGAAATCCTTAAGTTTCCTGAAAGATCTAGTAACTATTATTTTGGACAAGATTTGATTGTTTACTATGAAATGATCACTAAATACATTTGTTTCTACACCTGACTCTTCGATTTGGCTTGGGCAGGATCTGTTCCAGCAGAGTATGGTTGGATGTTTTTTGATCTATGCAAGTAGGGGAGGAGATTAGTTGTGATAAGTTCAATGTCTTAAACAATGAACATAATCTGTCAGAATGATGGGTGTGTTGGAATATTATTATTTCCCATTAGAAAAGAAAGGGACTGTGCAGTTCTCATCAGCAACTGCAATGTGCACAGTGTGTGGAAAAATTGTGAAAGAGCGGAAGGACTGGGAAGATGCCCTTTGCACATCTGCTGTCATATAAAGCAATATAAGCAAGCACAACTGTAACCACCAGCTTGATATTTATGTCAGCAATGTTAAACCATCCCCCAAGAAATCAGGTGCTACTGTCACTAGTGGAGTGTCTGCTCCACTAAATACAAGTCACTGGGTGGGGGTGGTAAGTGACAAGAAGACAATAAAAATAATGAACCATTCCTTCCACCAGCTTAGCATAATCAGAGGGATGGAGTGTCTGCAGATGTTCTTTGATTTCCTGCATATGATTGCTCTTCACCACAGTACCATGTCTAGTCAGTGCACCACACAAGGTGCAATGGGTGGAGACACACTGCCATATCCTCACATCTACATACTGCTATTAGCTGTTGGGTATGGTAACAGAGGCAATGGTGGTGGTACTGCCAAGAATACAGAGGACCCTGAAGATATTGGGGGACAATGGGGATATTTTCCTGCACCTGGGTCCTAACACAAGAAGATGATGATGCAAGTGTTACCATCATTATTGAATGTCCGTGCTTGTGGGGGATTTACTTTATCTTTTTGTGAGGATTTCTCCCCCTTTCTTTTTGTTGTTGGAGAGGGACAAGAGGCAAGGTGAAAGCAGCACTCAATTCCCTTTTTTGAGGGGAATATTTCACATGCTTAACATAAACATCAAGGTGTTTATGTTGCAAGTACTTAATGAGGGCAGATGTGCCAAGGTGTGTACCATCACTTCCCCTGTTCACTACCTTATTGTACATAGTGTACAGTTCAGTTGCTGATTATTGCACTGTGCATAAGGGAATGGGAAAAACAGTCCCAAAACCCACAATTTTAATGAGGGAAAAGGTGGAGAAGAATGGCCTTCTTCTTCTCCAGAACCCCTTGTAACGACTGGGTCAGTTGTTTCTGCTGCTTAAGCATTAAGTGCTGATGCTGCCACAATATCAGCACTAGTGCTATGACAAGGAGTAGTGGCAAATGGAACAACATCTACCTGTCTAGTCCCACATCAATGCTGCTTGAACCCAATCTCACAAAGGCCACAGTGGTCTTTGACACACTAGCCTGGTCATCGACATGCAAAACATTGTAAGCAAAAAGCTATGCAATATGCTGTATGCTCTGTGCAAAAAAAAACGACATGCAATACACAAGGATATACTAGAACTGGAGAGGGTACAGCAAAGAGCAACAAAATTAATCAAGGAAATGGAGGACTTGACATATGAGGAACAACTAGACAAACATGGTTTATTTACTCTAGAGAAAAGACAACTAAGAGGAGACCTTATCACATTGCACAAGTATATGAGAGGTCAATACAAGGATCTCTGTGGTGAGCTATTCATTCCAAGGCCTGATCAGGTGACCAAGGGACACCCCTTGAGATTAGAGGAAAGGAGGCTTAGTCTTCAACAGAGGAAGGTTGTTTTTTTACAGTAAAATTGTAGAACTGTTAAATTGTGGAATTCATTGCCCAGGGAGGTGGTTATGGCAGAAACAATGGATACATTTAAGAGAAGATTAGATACATTTCTTGTCTTTTCTCTAGAGTAAATAAACCAAGTTTGTCTAGTCGTCCTTTATACGTCAAGTCCTCCATTCCTTTAATTAATTTTGTTATTCTTTGCTGTACCCTCTGTACCTCTAATTTGGTAGCAGGATAGATATTCCATTCTCATGTCACTAGGGTATGAGGCAAAGGTTGAACCTGATGGACTTGAGTCTTTATTCAACCTAATTTACTATGTTACTATGTTACAAAACAATACACTGTACAGTATACACAGAATGCTAAATGCAAAGCACAATATGTAAAATGCTGCAAGCAAAAAGCTATATGCAAAAAAAAACCAATACGCTAAACACAATATGTTATACACTATATGCGCTACTCAAAAAGTTATATTCAAAATGCTATACCCAAACACAATACGCTAAAAGCAAAATGCAATACGCCAAATGCTGCACACAAAATGCTATGCACAATGAACAAAATGCAATACAGTACACACAAGATGCAATATGCTACACACAGTATGCGAAACACTATACACAATATACATAACAATACTCAATACACTATAAGCAAAATGCTATACACAAAATGCTATACTCAATATGTTATACATATACGCTCTATGCTAAAAAGCTATACATAAAATGCGATACACAAAATGCAATATGCTGTATACAAAGAACAACATTCAAAATGTCGCACGCAAAACTCTGTATGCAATAAGCAAAACACAATACACTTTACACAATATGCAACGCTATATGCAACACACAAAACAATACGCGAAACAATACACAATAAAACCCACACATGCTTATGCAAGCTCACTCATGAAGAATAACACAGGAACTGGAGAAGTGATAAACTGGAGACGTCATCTCCCCTTTATCACCTCTTTATCATTGTTTCCAGTTCCTATGTTATTTTATGGAGCCTATGCTCTAAGATCTCCAAAGTTGAATAAATCTTAGTGCATAGGATAACACTGGAATTGGAGAAGTCATCTCCACTTTATCACCACTTTGTGAATCTCACCCCATGTATTGGATGAGAAACAGAGGGATGGGTTTAGAGTTTAAAAGTAAAGTTTGTTTTGTAATAAAAATAATATCTAACCTGTCTCCTTTTGTTTTCCTGTGAATCTTTGTTTGCTACCTACTATGGGTCCTATGTGGTTATTAAAAAAGAAAAAAAATCAAGGTTGTGTTGTGTTAAGGTTTGAAGTGTGTTCAACTGGTTGGAAAAAGGTGGGGGTTGATGCATTTCCATTTTAAGAGAAGAGACAACCCACTCATAAACAGAGCTGCAACAGTCTCACTCATTTCTCTAATTGTTCTGCACCTTTTAGGATGAGATGTTCAGAAAGTGGTGGTAACTGAAATTTTCTATAATGGTTCCATGTTCTGTCAATTCTCAGACATGTTTCCTTCATCTTTTGCATCCAATTCCGACATCTACGTCAAAGGGAAAAGCCATCTTAAAACTGGGTGTGGATTCAAATACTGTCATATTGTACGGTATTGTCAGAAAAAAATATTTGTTTCAACGTCACTTTTTTGTCTGATTAACGTCATTTTTTTTCTGACAAAATAAAAAAAGTCTAACCTTGGAAAAGACAAATTAAAGTACTGTTAGCAGGAGTGGGAAGCAATGTGTCATTTCAAAGACAAAAAATGTCTTTGATTCTTTGAAAATGTTCGTTTCAAAATCTAAGACAATTTTTAACATCAGAATTTTTAAGGGCAATGTTCATCAATATCTTCTTATCGTCATTATTAATTCTTTAAATACATTTTAAAACATGACTGATTTACTTCTGAAAATATTGTCCTTCTTTTACCACCAACTCATGACCTGACAATTTTTTCATTATGACGACTTTTTTGAACATCTCGCCCTTAGATTTTGGAATGTTTCATGTTGGCATGCATTATGCTTTCCTGTTAAAGGGATAGTAATACTTCATTTTATCTTTATTTCATTTTGTAGGCATTAAAAACATGAAGAACGATATAAGTCTTATCTCTCAAACCGTTATGGTTTGAGAGATATTCACAGGCAAAGTTTCCCCTCCCGCCCCTTTTACCTAGTGTAAGCCATCTCTTCTCAGATGTGGAATGCAGTCCATAGACCAGAAAGATAACAGAAGGGGACAATCTTCTTCTTATGAGAACAATGAAGGCCCTGTCCCCCTTGACAAGTTTTTCAGGTTTTTCTCTTATCTTAATTGAAGATTGTCCCTCTCTGTAATCTACCTGGGTACCTCCCTTCTGCTCTGGCTGAGCAGTGTTACATCAGTAAAAGGGGCGGAAGGGGGATACTTTGTCATTAAATTACTCTTGAACTACAACTCTGACAGAATTGAAATAACACTCTCCAAAGTCCAAATACTATGATGATTAATTAGAGCTGCTTTTATTATGAAACATTACTATCCCTTTAACTATCTTGATTGTGACTCACCAAACTAGTTCTCAAGCCACAAAGGCCAAGATTCAGGAGGATTAAAAATTAGCAATTTTGAAGCAAAACAACAGTACCATAAGAGAAAAAAAGAAAATTCCCATTGCTTCAAATGGGGCTTTTAACCCCTTGAATGCTAGAGAGGTACGTAGCACATTGCAAAGCAGTACAATGGAAGTCTCTCTAACATTTTAAAGGTTAACCGTTTGAGTGCCAGAGGGGTACGCAATGCATTGCAAAGCAATGCTTTGCCTACCCCTCTGACACGTAAAGGGTTAAAGCCCTATTTAAATCTATGGAAACACTGGAATTATTTGCTGCATATAGTCCGCAATTTCTCATTTTATCTTGCTGAATACAGCTCTATGAAACCAGCTTGTTTATCTATAGTAAAAATATTTCCCTCCTTCTTAAACAAATATCCCATTTATCATACTGGATTAAAATGAAATAAAAAAAATTTATCTGAATTTATGTTAGCTATTTTAATTCACTTAAATGTCCTGTCCCAAATGCGGTCTGCTATATTGATTTAAACAGTTGTTCTACAGCATCTGCCATATATAAATGAAGTTCAGCGACTTAACAGTCCAAGAATTCAGATTTTTTAATAACCAGCATAGTTGCTTAATGATTGTGATCCTAATTTTGCGTGCCACATACATCTGTTTTATCTCTGGAGGAGCAGACGATAGTTTATGACCAGACTAGCTGAACAGCCCGTGTACATGGGCCACAGTGCCAGGCAGCAACAGCCGTGGTGCAGTCATGCTCAGTAGAGACTGCCCATACCACGGCTGATAACGTAGCGCAGAGAGGACTACGGTCTGAATTCAGAGCTCCCCGCTCCGTTATCAGCCGCGGAGCGGGCAGTCTGTACTGTGCATGCCTGCAGTGCGCGCATCCGTCTGTACTGCACATGACAGCTTCTGACAAACATACATTAGTGAATTATTATATAGGATTAGTAAAAGAATGGATAATTATAAATCGTTCATGTTGCGTACTTGCTTTTGGGTGATTAATAGAATGATTGTTGCCATAACAATGCATTTGTATACATTATAAATGTGATAATTATCTTGTCACGTGTAGATGGAGGCTCATCTCTACAATACAGAAGGCTGAGAAGTTGTGCTATTTATGAGACTGTATGACCGCACAGTACCATTGTTTTATGCATTACTTATAATTATTTAATAAAACACACATACACAGGAGAATGGTGGAAAGGCCACGGCTGGCACTTAAGGACCACTGGGCAGGTTTGTTTTTTTTGGGGGGGTCTGATTCAGGGACCTTAATTCCATGACGTGCCAGGACATTCACTGATCCTTAAGTGACAGGCAGCCGTGAAGGTCCTGGCACAGCATTGGACGTTAAGGAGTTAACCAATAACAAAACCAATAATAAGTACCGTTATCAGTCCTAACAGCCTGATAAGACAACAACAAACCATAATACCAATTAGGCCCCGCCCTGACAGCCAGGTGCCCCAGCACTTAACTTATAAAATGATTTACTCATAACACCCCAGCTGCGACATCTCATTCTTTACTTTATTATAATAATTTTTTTTATTATTATATCTTCATATACATAACATTTTTTGAAATCACTCTTACTTAATAACCTTACTTAAAAACACACATTAACCCTAAAATATGATGTATGGGGTGGGTAGGAGCTGACTGAAATGCGAAGTTGAAGGCTGAAGGTGAGTTCAGGGGAAAAATCATGGGTATATAAACCCCCTGTTCCAGCCCAAAGCACAGTACCTAGCAGGAGGTACCCCCCTTGCAGCCCCTTAGTCTCTGACTAAACTACTAACCCCTGGCTAACCACTACCCATTTTGGTAATATGGTCCCTTCATTCTGTGTGCCGATAGAGAACATTTACTATATAAACATAAACATACTGCTCAATTATTTAAACACAAACACAATTAAAAAAAAAGAATAATCTAAGAATTTAGAAGATTTATAAAAATGGAGTTAAGTGTAAACTGTCTTTAAAGTGGAGTTAAAATGTATTTTGTTATTTATAAACTGTTTAACGTCAGTTATTTTGCATGTAACGCCAACTAGTAGAGGTTGAGGAAAATTGCCATTCTGGAGAAGGAAAATATTGATGCAGCGGGTTTATAAAGAATTGACGCCGTTTGGGATAGATTTGTGACAATATTATTGCTGAAATTTGAACGCCATGTGTAGGTTGTTCTTAAGCATTCTAGGCATTGAAATATTCAAAAACTCATTTAAAACATTTATAAATCAGATCTTTACTTGCAATGCTTTAACCCCTTAACGACTGGCCGTGCGGGCGTGTTGGGGTCACCAAAGGAGTACGGGCCTTTTTTTTTTTATTATTCGGATTCCGGACTCCCCGAATGGTGTGCCGCCGCGGGAGGAGCCTGGAATTCCATGACGGTCATAGTACGTCATGGGTTGTTAACTCAGATCTACCCATGATGTACTATGACCGTCAAGGGTCGTTAAGGGGTTAAGGACCGTTCTTTAAATGGAAAGAAGAACTGCTTTTATAAATCTCCCTTTTAGTTCATAGGAACAACCAGAAGGGTATATCATTTTTTGTACGTAATAAAAGGAAAAGTGATTAGAAGAAGATCTCATCATTATGTTTGTTTGTATTTTTAATAAACCCTGGATTAGTTGGAGACATCTTCATCTAATTGAGGTTGATGTTCCCCAAGTTGGTTTGTTTAGAATTGTTCCGGTGCTTCTTCACCCTTTGAGTACCAGAAGATCAATACATCAGCCTCAATGGGAGATATTCTCTAAGAGGTGATAAAGAGGTGATAAAGCAGAGATAAGCTTTCCCAGTTTATTACTTCTCTAATTCCTATGTTATTCTATGGCGCCTATGCACTAAGATTTCTTCAACATAGGAACTGGAGAAGTGATATCACTGGAGAAGTCATATCCACTTTATCACATCTTTATCACGCCTTAGTGAATCCCCCCCAGTGAGTTGGAAGGAAACATCTACAGAATCCAAGGGCTTACTCTTTTCTAAACAGGATAGCATTAATTATGCCAGCTTCTTCTAATATACATTTTATTTTGTTAAATATGAAGAATTATAAAGCCTTCTGTCTGTTCCTTTGAACCAATTTTTAGATAATTATTTTTTTAACCCTTTGAGTGCCAGAGAGGTATGCAATGCATTTCAAAGCAATGTGTTGCATACCCCTGTGGCACTCAAAAGATTAAAAATCATTGAGCCAAATTTTTAGTGCCTCTACAGTACCTTTAAAACCAGCTTTCTTTGTGTTTTAGTAATGATTCAGTTTAAAAAGAATAATTTATTAATGTCACATTCTTTACAATGAACTATACCTTTTTTTTGCTCTAGACAGTAACAGTCTGTTTGGATCATCAGTTGCTACACAAATAATGCTATTTTAAGTATATAATTTCCATATTACAGAGAGTAGTCAAAGAACTCACTTCGAGTTGATGCAGCCTATGCTATTTTTCAAAGCTTACTCATCTGCTGCTAAAGTCCAATACATATACAGACATGCTTCTGCTAGTGAACTAATATACAATTATAAAGTAATGATGTTTTGTTAATCTATATATATAAAAGAAGACTTTGTGCCTGGCAAAACACACCCAGGGGAGGCAGAAAGGAGGAGTTACTGCTCCCATTGGGTGATTCAATGGGGGCGTGATTTTTCCTGCCCCCACTATGCAGCCCGCCCACCACTATCAAAGTCAGAAAAAAACAAAATGGATGCCACTTGCTCCTACACCACAGACAAACACATATGCCCCACTCACACAGCACCAAACACACACACATATACACATGCCCCACTCACACAGCACCAAACACACACACACACACACCCCACTCACACAGCACCAAACACACACACATGCCCCACTCACACACACAGCACCAAACACACACACACACACCCCCACTCACACACACAGCACCACACAGAGCACCAAACACACACACAAATTCAGAAAAAAATATGGCTGGCACACAAACACAGTCACTCACCCTGACTCCCAGTGGCCTCAGCAGAACCTGTAGTACAGCCACTGAAGGGTGCTGCAGCACCAGGATAACAAAATAACACTCGAAGGGTTAAGGTAGGCCCTCATTGCTGAATTATTTCTTGACTGTCTTCATTTGCCATGCAAGACACAGGACAGGCAGCCATCAGGTACCTACTTAACCCACTGACTGCCACAGGGTTGTGTATGAAGTTTTACCCCTCATGGATTGTGTTCAAACCCCTCACACTGTAAAACTGAATTTCCCTCCCACTTCTCCTCCTTCCCCAGCCTATTACTAACACATTTCCACATTTATGTTAAGCCCCGCCCCTACTCACGATTAAGCCCCACCCACTTTTAACCCAGATTTACCCATTTGTCTCTCCGAATCAGCACCACAGAAGTCCCCTCCAGGGACTCCACAAGTCAAAGTTCCCAGGTATGAATACACTTCACACTGCTATTTAACTCTGACATGCCTCTCTATACCTTAACCCTTTGAGTGCCAGAGGGGTGCACAACTCATGCACGCATGTGTTTCTGCGCATATATGTTATGCATGTGTGTGTGTGTGTGTGTACATCTCTGTTACATATGTGTGTCCATGTGTGCATCTCCGGTGTGTCTGTGTGTGTGTGTGCATGTCTTTTGCATGTTTCTGCTGCTCACTGTGTGTATGTGTCTGCCTGTGTGTGGCATATGTCTGTGTTTATCAGTGTGTCTACATTTCACACGTGCGCCCAATGGTCATATCATGATGGGCAACGCCGTGCCACATTGCTAGTAGATTATAAAACTACTAGTGTAAAAGCCTGTGTACATGGGCCAAAATGCCACCCAGCAGCCTCGGCTGCTGCCCCGGAGCCTGAAGCAGAGACAGGTGGTGAGCCCTGGGGAAGAGGAGTCTGGCAGCACCGGAGTCTTGGGCAGCCTCTCATCCTTAGGCTGGAGCCAGCTGTACTGCTCTTCCCTCACTACGGATCAGCTGCGCTGCCATCATCTTTCTCCTCACACACTCTGACTGGACTACTCGGCCGGCACGTTCGGGCAGTCTCTATTGCCCATGACTGCATCGGACAAACATCCTAGCATTTTATTATACAGGATAATTGTCAAGATCATATTTCAAAAAATGACCCATACATTTTAATGTGTATTATATATATATATATATATATATATATTAATTTATTTATTTTTAATTGAATTTCAAATATAAGCTTAATAAATAAAAGGCAGATTATTTTCTGCTTTTAGGCAGTTGCTAGAAAATACTATGCCTGCACCTATCTGTATTTTGAAATGGTTTAATGCATAGCAGCACACATGTTCTGCCAGCCTAAAGTCTTTTTTTTTAATATTTTTATTAACAAATGCAGCCTCAAAGTACAGATAGGAAATGAGCAGATCCAGGGTACAAACTTTAACTTTCATAAAGCATTACAATGATCAATAATAACAATACAGGGGGCAGAAGTAAAGCAATGAAGTACAAAACAGGCACCCCAGGGCAGCACCCAACATTTTTATACTTTTTAGGAAAAGAACACCACAAACTCAAAACAAGAAAGAGAGCGGAAAAAAAGGGGGGCGGAGGGGAAGGAAAAGGGGAAGGGGATGACTGTCTTCCACCCCAGAGGGACCATCATCACCCTCAACACCCCCAGCACACCCACCCATACTCTCAAGTAGTTAGGATATATGTACCCCATCAAGGAGAGGGTTTGTGTTCAAAATGCATCACTCAGGCCTCCAAATGTCATGGAATCTGAGCGGAGCCCCTCAGTGTGCAAAAACAAGGCAATAATGCGTGATATTCTGACCAAATAGTCTAATCCAGTGATCGTGAGAAGGCGGGACAGCAGACATACAAGTCATCATAACCACCTGAAGTGCCAGGACCAGGGTTTCCTGCAGAAGAAATCTGATAGATCGCAAGTCAAGGTCATCAGGACAACTAGAAAGTATGCCATCTTCAGCTCGGGGAAATCGGTCTTCTCACAACTCCCGACAAAGTAGCAAAGACCTCCATCCAGAATCTTAGAACTACAGGACAAGTTCAAATGAGGTGCATGAAAGTTCCAGTGACAGTGAAGCATCTATTACATGGGTCTTCATCTCGCACCCCCATCCTGAGCAATCTCACTGAGGCGAAGTAAGCTCTATGTACAATTTTCAATTGACTCAGTTGATGGTGAGAATGCAACGACACCCCATATGGTCTGAACTTGGCCATAGACCACTATCAGTCCTCCAACTCCCCCAAAATCCTCCTCCCACCTCAGTCTCAGAGAGGTATCCCCCAGGGGGGCACAAGCCTCCAGCAACCTGTAAATAAAACACAATGGTCGGTCAGGCCAATGAGCCATGGCAGATAACAAAAGGCAAAACCATTCAACAATGGGTTCATGAGGATCAGCCTAAAGTTTTTTTTTGTTTTTTTTTTTTATTTTAAAGTCAAATTTATTGAATAAAATAGACATTACAGAGATAATAGAGCAAGCAATTGCAAATACAATTATACTATCCCCCAGCATAAGTTCAAGAGGACGAAATTATACAACCATAAGAATGAGAGGTGCACATAGGATTGGAGTCGATAACAAATCATTGGTGATAGTCCTAAGCTATCGATATTCAACAGGATAGGAATGTGAAAAAAAAACTACAATGAGGTCCAAGAATAGGCAAGAGTGAAGGTGACTTCAACGTGAATGAAATGGGTTCGGAGAAGAATCAAAGGACTATATAGTTATGAGATGCTATGTGTCAGTAAATCGTAAACTGACAATAAGGTGGATGTTAATAGTTAGTGCTGAAGGAGGCTGAGGGACATGAGTGAAAAGCAGCTGAAGGAGTAAGGAGAAGAGGAAGGGATGGTAAGGGGAGTAAGGGGGAGGTCCCAGGGGTCCAGAGCGTAGAGAACTCGGTAACATATAGCCATGTAGTCTTACACATGTGGCCAACCAAAAGTATTATGTTATAAACAGCACCAAGGGTACAATGACCCCAATGTTAGAGGATTACTAACTTCATGATGAGCCTAAAGTATTTAACTCTTTGAATGCCAGAGAGGTATCCAGCGCACGCATGTCTTGAATGCCATGCTTACAGCATGCACAGGAAAACTGACTATTTTGCACAAATTTCTTCTGTTCGTGTTAGAACATAGCAAGAGAAGAAGTCTCAGAAACACCCATATAATCCCCTATTGCTCTCCCCTTACAGCATATTTTCTACAAATATATAGCTTAATAAACAGACAGAACATGAAGAAATTCACTTCCAACACATATTTAGGGTGGAATCGTGCTTGTATATTCCCCAGATTATTTACACTATCTGTTTAACCCTTTGAATGCCGGCACTCAAAGGGTTAAACTATGGGAGGATTTTATTCAGTGCTAGCCTACTTTTCAGTTTCAATGCAAACTTTTCCCTAGGAAAAAAAAAACTATTATTTTGTTTAACAGAAAAGCTTACCTGGAATCCCACTGCTTATTGTTTGTTTAAAATATAATAGCTTGTGTCTCTTATGAGCCATTCAGGTCAGTCAGTCCACTGTTTGCAGTGAGGAGGTGTGTGCTAGAGACAGACTTCAATAGAGATCTCTGTATTTAGGAAACTGCAAAAATAAATAGATTGATACAGCTGACTGTTGTATAAAGGACACCTACCTAGATGAGCAAATCTGCTAAACAAATAAAAAAAGGCGGTATAATTCAGTAGAGACAAATTAAAGGGGCAGTATGAGGTCAATAAAGACTCCTTTAAAGGAGAAGAAATATACATTGTAGGGATTTTCCTATTGAGTAAAATAAGGGTACTCCCACTGCCGAGAGATTTATATTTCCAGAGTTATTACAGTTTAAACCCATGTTTTTTTACATTAACAGTGCCCGCTAGTGGTCAAATTCTAATTAGATTTCCTGTTAGATTCTAATGGAGAGGAAAGTCAGGAAAGTCAGAGACATACAGTTCTCCATAGAATGTGATAGAAGCTGCCTGTCACTTCCTGTCAGTTAGAACTATCAGGAAGTAAACACAGTAAATTCACTCCCTGATTATTTAAACTGCTATAAATTTTGAATAAAACATCTGACAGCAATGGGAGTGACCTTGTTTTATTCAGCAGGAAATGCTGTATAAAATATGTGTTTTCATAAAAAATATTTACTGCCCCTTTAAATCACTAAAAGTGCTCTTACAGCTATGGGAACACAGGTTATAACTTACCTATTCCCTCCTCGTGTGCTGTGCAGATCACTGATGTCTCACAGCTGGTTGATATAAGCCCTTTGTTTGCCGCTCATGAGAACTGTCTCCTTCTCTGTTTTATTCACCCTATACTACACCTTTAAGAGCCACTTAATACTAGGATACAATTCCCTATAAGATGGGGTTTACGTGGAGGCTTCTTTAATCCCTTAAATCAGGGTTAGCCAACCTTAACTCTCAAGAACTACCAACAGTGTATGTTTTCAGAATATCGCAGCTGGATAACAGGTGAACCAATCAAGTGACTGATAATCCACCTGCAATGAATTGCAGATATCCTGTAACTATGAACTGTTGGTAGCTCTTGAGGAACAGAATTGGCTACCCCAATTTAGATACTAGAGATCTCCCACACAGAGCATTGTTTAATTTTTGCATATTTCTTACAAGAGTGCCTTGGTTTCACTTATTATTGTTTTGTATACAAAACACCAGTCTCCTGCCAGTGATAAGACATTGACAGATGTATGATATAAATAAGATAGCAAAGTTCTGTCCTCAATAAGCCTTAGTTCTTGATTCAAATATTTATTATTGCCTTTATTATTGCCTCTTAAGAAAGATGCCTATTGCATTGCTACATTGGAACACTGCTACCCTTTACTTCAGAATTACTCCTCTTTGGTTTGATGAATATTGCCCTATGTGACAGTTGGAGAGCCACAGATCACCCAAACATGGGGAAGATTCACAAAGGTGTGATAAAGAGGTGATAAAGTAGAGATAACTTCTCCAGTGATATCACTTCTCCAGTTTCTATCTTATTCAATGGAGCCAGTGCACTAAGATCTCCAAAGCTGAAGAAATCTTAGTGAATAGACTCTATAGAATAACATAGGAATTGGAGAAGTGATAAACTGGAGAAGTCATATCCACTTTGTCACCTCTTTATCACTGCTTGGTGACTCTCCCCCCAGGTTTAGGTGATCTGTGGCTCTCCGACTATCAAATCGGCAATATTCAGCAAGATAAAAGGATTAATTCTGAAGTAAAACAACAGCACCACTGGGGACAAAAGAACATCCTCACTGATTTAAAGTGGAACTTTCACTTAATTAGATTACACCTCCTATTATTGTGTTCCACTCAGAGGCGTAACTAGAAGCCTCTGGGCCCTGGTGCACAAAGTGCCACGGGCCCCACCACCACCACATTGGCCCCCCTCGACCACACTGGCCCCCTCTACAATGACCCTCATTCTTCACAATGCCCCCATTTCCTACCTCCCTGGAGCTCCCGCTCGGTCCTCTTAGTAATGCGAAGTGCTGGGAGATGATGTCATCTCCCATCGCTCTGCATGACTAGAGCACCAGAGGGAGATTGCGGGCACCAGGTGGAGGGGTGGAGGGGTCACAGGGGGCGGCCAGGCCCCTGGAGTAACTGGCCAGGTCGCAGGTTACGCCTACGTATAGTTACGCCACTGGTTCCACTAAGTGATGACAGAAAAGTATGGTGAAAATCTTAAAAAAATGAAGACTTGTGAAATGTAGTACCTTTGTAGCCTTCAGAGCTTTGTAGGGAGAGTGTGGTCATTTTTTTTATGCAGCAGTTGATTGGCAGTGCTCTCCCATTACGTCCTTCCAAAGGGGACTGAAAATACTGCCCCCTTCCTTTGCTTTTTTGCAGCAGTGCTCATATATGACTGAGATTATAAGTGTGCATCTCTCTAGCTGTCTTATATGGACTGGGGGTGGGTAACATGTATGCTGCGGGGGCGGAGCTAGTAAACCATGTGGTACAGCTTGTACCGCATGGAACAGCAAGCTGACATCACACTGTACATTTTCCATCTATGATATCTCCTAAACAACAATGAATCTGGAAATAAAACCACTAACCCTATACAAGAAGGAAGAAATCAACCACCTGCAAGTTGACTTGGGGTGAAAGTTGCCCTGTAAATGGGGCTTTTAATCCTTTGAATGCCAGAGGGGTAGGCAACGCATAGCAAAGCAATGCAGTGTGTAACCCTCTGGCACCGAAAGGGTTAACCCCTTGAATGCTAGACAGGTCTCCAAACATTACAAAACAATGAATTGGAGACCTTTGTAGCATTCAAGGGGTTAACCCTCTGAGTGCCAGCAGAGGTGTAATCCATTGCAAAGAATTAAAAGCCCCATTTAAATCAATCGAGATTTGGGGAATTTTTATTTGCTTAATATAGTACTGTTGGTTTTCTCCAAAATTGCACCTTAGCTTGCTGAATACTTCCCACCCTTACAGATTTGTATAGTTATCATTAAAGGGATAGTAACACTTCGTTTTAACTTTATTTTATTTTGTAGGCACTAAAAAAACATGAAGAATGATATAAGTCTTATCTCTCAAACCTTTATGGTTTATGAGATATTCACAAGCAAAGTTCCCCTCCCCGCCCCTTTTTCCTAGTGTAAGCCATCTCTTCTCAGATGTGGATCAGGTTGTATGACAGTACAGATAACAGAAGGGGACAATTTTCTTTGTATGAAAACAATGAAAGCCCTTCCCCCCTTGAAAAGTTTTTCAGCTTTTTCCATTATCTTAATTGAAGATTGTCCCTCTCTGCAGTCTACCTGGGCATCTCCCTTCTTATCTGGTTGAACAGGGGGGGGATACTTTGTTTGTGAATATCTCTTAAACCATAAAGGTTTCAGAGATAAGACTTATATCATTCTTCATGTTTTTTTAATGCCTACAAAATAAAATAAAGTAAAAATGAAGTATTACTATCCCTTTAAGAGAGGTACAAATACACCAGGCCCAGCCTTTACCCCAATATATACAGAGGAAGGGAAACAACTTTCCTTCCTGACTCCAAGACGACAGTTTAACATCCTTTTATATCAGTTACTAAATAGTGTAGCCTTGTATGTCTTGGAATGAAGAGTTCTCTTGAGAGGTCTTTGTATTCATGTTGAATATGCTAAATATATAAAACTAGTTGAACAGCCCATGTACACGGGCCACGGTGTCAGGCAGCAACAGCTGCAGTGCAGTCATGAGCAGTACAGACTGCCCGCGCCACAGCTGATAACAGAGCGGGGAGCTCCGAAGTCAGACCGTAGTCCGGTTACGGTCTGAATTTGGAGCGCCCCGCTCCGTTATCAGCAGTGGCGCAGGCAGTCTGTACTGCTCATGCCTGCAGTGCATGCAGCCGTCTGTTCTGCTCATGACAGCTTCTGACAAACATACATTAGCGAATTATAAAATAGGATGTATTCACAATAGGATGTGTCGCGTACCCCTCTGGCACTCAAAGGGTTAAACAGAATGACATATTCTAGGTCAGGAAGAACATTATTTATATACTAGTTGAAGAGCCCGTTACACGGGCCACAGTGCCACTGCCAGCCGGTCGTGGGGCAGTCATGTGCAGTAGAGACTACTTGCGCGGCAGCTGATACAGAGCGAGACGCTCCTTCAGAGCGTCTAGCTCTGTATCAGCCGTGGCGCGGGCAGTCTCTACTGCACATGACTGCAGCACGCGCAGTAGTCTCTACTGCACAAGACTGAGGTGTTACGAACGTTTTAGCAAATTATTATATAGGATGAGATAGCTCAGTGTTAATTTCCCTGACTGCAGAGCCTGCTCAGACAGCAAGGTTGCAGGTTCGATTACCAGCAGGGTCAATTCAGCCCTTCATCCTTTAGAGACCGATAAAATCAGCTGCCGATTTGGTTAATTCCAAGAGCGTGCACTTAACCCCTTAACGACCAATGACGTACATGTACGTCATGAGGTTGCGGTCCCTAAAGGACAAAGGACGTACATGTACGTCATGGAATTCCGGTCTCCCCGCGCAACTGCACGCTGTTTTGGGAGTCCAGGATCAGATTCTAAAAAAAAAAAATGCCTTAGATAAATAGATTGTTAGATAGAAAGATAGATCGATAGGTAATTATATAAATAGACAGCTGGATATTAGATAGATCAATAGATAGATAGATAATTAGATCAATATTAGGTAAATCGATAGATTATAGATGATCGATAGCTGAAATATAATTACTTACATAATTAGATAAATAGATACAAGACAGATACATTGATAGATCAATAGATAGACTGATATTTGGATAGATAATTATATAAACAGACAGATGGATATTAGATAGATAGATAGATAGATAGATAGATAGATAGATAGATAGATAGATACAGATAGAAGGATAGATAGCTAATTAGATAAATATTAGATATATAGATAGATAGATAGACAGACAGACACAGATAGATGCATAGATACATAGAGAGATAGATAAATATAGATTTATTAGATAAATAGATAGATTGATATATACATACATGGATACATAGATAAAAATATAGATAAAAATATAGCGATAGAAATATTTTGTTTTTATAAAAAATGTTTACTGATCTTTTAACACTTTTAGTGCCAGAAGGGTATGCAACGCATTGCTTTGCAATGCGTTGCATAACCCTCTGACACTCAATGGGTTAATCCTTTGGATTTTACGTGTCCCCTGTGGGGCAGTTGTTTTGCCCCTGATATTGTGCCATCTCAGTACATCAGACTCAGTATATCTCTCTGTTTGTTGTTTGTAGTGCACATGTTCCATTGACCCTTAGATGTTATATCATAGCTTGGATATCTTCCAGCTTGTCTCCCACACCCTAATTAGTCATATTTAATCAAGAAAAATCAGGTAAGTCAACAAAGGTTAAAACATAATGGTAATGTTATCGTTCCTTGGTTTTTGAACTAGTTCAGTGGTCCCACAGGGAAGCTCTTGAACAGTTTATCCACTAACAATACCATCAAATAGCTACATTGTACACCATTTTTCCAAAATCTGTTATTATGACCAATATTATGCTTCCACCTTTATATGACTACCCCCTGTGATGCCCTTTATTCCCTACACTCTCTCTACTTGGCTGTAGCATACTTTGTACTATTGGATAGGGTTTATCAACTTGTAAGAATGACCAACAGGCACAGTTCAGAGTCAAAGAGCTGAGTTAAGAATGAGAGGTCATCCATTAAGACTAGAGGAAATGTGCTTTCTACTAAAACAAAGACAGGGTTTTATTTACAGTGAGGGTGGTAAAGCTATGGAATCATTTGCCTTGAGATGTTGTGCTTGCAGATACTGTAACTTAAAAAGCAACGGATACCTGTCTAGCTAGAACAATATTGAGAATTGGCTTCATTGCAGCTAGGATGTTGATCCAGGGAACTATATGAATGCCATTTAAAGTTAGGAAGGAATTTCTTTTAGACAGGGCGATTGCTGGCAGGGTGACATGCCCAAAATCTCTGCTCCCCACACATAGAAATATTATGAAGCCTCCTTCAGTTCAACCTACTATTACATGTCATGTTCCCTTGCATGGACATGACATTCAGTAAGTACTAGTTGAAGATGTTATCTCTTCAACCAAGGCAGAAAGCAAACTTGACAGGGGCCAGTAGGATTTTCTGTCCATAATTAGGTAATTGGGGTGTTATTATTAGGACATGTTAGTTCTCCTTCAAATGTGGCCTTTTTTTAACCTCTTTATCATTGGAGAGGCATCCAGTACATCACAAAGAAACCTCTTCGTCATTAACCACTTAATGACCGGCACACACGCGCGGCAGCCGGCACATGGTGACCATGGGGCATTTTTTTTGTATCATCGCTTCCGGTTCAGGGCTTCGGAGCGTGCAGCCGCGCTGGGAGCTCTGAACTCCATGACATGCCAGGACCTTCACTGGTCCTTAAGTGCCGGACCAGTGTGACGGTCCGGGTACATCATCGGACGCGAAGGGGTTAAAGGATTAAAAGCTGCATTTAAATTAACTGAATGTTTATTTGTTCCCTTTAATGCAATTTGTTTGCCCCATAATTACCCAGTGCTTCTTAGTATATTAGCCTCAGTAAATTAAGGTATTAATTAAATCTACTGTAGGCTAAATTGCTAAGAGAAATATTGAAAACGTTTCTTGATTACCCTTGGGGTCTGAACTTGTGGAGCACTGCTCTATGTAATAATACATTACTTTAAGCCCTAAATATTCTACTACTTTTCTTAGCAAGTCACTATGAATTATATTTTACTCAGATATTCATGTCCAGAACTGAGAATACATTCATATTAAAAAATAATCAACTCATGAGGAAAAGGAATGCAGGGCAAAAAGCAAAGGATAATATCGACCATCACAAATCAAAGAGCAGAAAAACATCATTATATATACTTATATAGTAGAAATATATATTCTTAGGTCCACAGTCAGTAAGCTAAAGAGGTGTAGCTATGGAACAAACCAATAGTACCATATGTGGCAAAGATACATTGCCAATGATATTATATTAGACTTCTTATTGGTGTTTAATTACACTTTACAGTATACCTATAATAGCTGTAAGAACAAGAGAGAGGGGAAAAAATTGAACACCCCCAGCAATCTTGACCACGTATGCAAATTAAATTACCCTTCTTTCTTCTCATATTTGACTACAGAAATTGTCTCTGGTTTGGGAGAATATATGACATCAGGTTTCTTATACTTCTGAAGACCCTTTATTACGTTTTCTCCCTCCCAGACAAGATCCCAGTATCAATTATCTTCTGAAATTTACGTGGCACAGAAGACAAGCAAGGGTTGAAACCAAAACACTGTACTGGAAAAAAGATTGAGGTGGATTAGAGGTGCCTTTCCTTATGTTATATTACTGGGCGGCACAGCTAGCCCAAACATTCAACTATCATCCACTTCACAACAGTTGATCCATGGAAACTACACGTAGAACTTTTTTCTACCTGAGCTTGATAACTCCTTGGGTTAAATAAAACAACATTTGATAATATCTAGTATGGAGAGGTGTGGGGTACACATGAGATGCTAACAATGTCTGATATTTTCTGATAAGGAAGGTTTCTTACATGGGAAGAATTAAACTAGTTACCTTGTCAATTGGGGATAGTTGCAGTGCAACTATATGGCCTAGAAGCCCACTGAATTTAAGAGGTTGAACCTTGCATATACAAGAATAAAAGGGCTCATCCCTGCACTATGAGAAGCAGGGTACACAGCGTCACTGAAAGTAATTGCACACTATTCCAGTTGAGTGGTTGTATAGAAAGGCACACTCTTAAAGGGATAGTAATACTTTGTTTTATCTTTACTTTATTTTGTAGGCATTAGAAAAACATGAAGAACAATATAAGTCTTATCTCTCAAACCTTTACGGTTTGAGAGATATTCACAAGCAAAGTTTCTCCTCCCGCCCCTTTTACCTAGTGTAAGCAATCTCTTCTCAGATGTGGAATCTGGTTGTAAGACCAGACAGATAACAGAAGGGGAGAATCTTCTTCCTATGAGAACAATGAAAGCCCTGCCCCCCTTGACAAGTTTTTCAGGTTTTTTCCTTATCTTAATTGAAGATTGTCCCTCGCTGCAGTCTACCTGGGCACCTCCATTCTGATCTGGCTGAGCAGTGTTACATCAGTAAAAGGGGAGGGAGGGGGATACTTTGTTATTGAATTACTCTTGAACTGCAACTCTGACAGAATTGAAATAACACTCTCCAAGGTCCAAATACTATGATGATTAATTAGAGCTGCTTTTATTATGAAACATTACTATCTCTTTAAAAATTCAAAATATTGGAAAATATTGTAGCATAATACATAACACTTGAGTCAACTATTGGGGACGTTGACTGTACATTAAAATCTTATATGCAGATCATTTTGTAAGATGTGTGCTGATAATGATCAGTTACACATTATGGATAATACCATATATTATAATAAAACATAGAAAAAATGATCGCTCTAAATCATGAAACACTCCAGCAGTTTAATCTGTGCCCCCATAGAGAGAGATGTGATTGGATGTTCAAACGGTGATAATATAAATATGTAGAGTACTGCAGCAGTCCTGTGTTGGCGGTACTGACTGTCTCTATAAACGTCCCTAAGGGACTCTTTCTCACATCCTTTGCTGCTTGCCTCAAGTAAAAATCGATCAATTGAAAATTACAGTGATCCCCCAATAGGAGTATATCCCTTTGATTGCCAGAAGGGTACGCAACGCATTGCTTTGCAATGCTTTACATACCCCTCTGGCACTCTAAGGGATATATAAAAGAATAGTTGATATACTAAGAGTATATGTCAATAGTAAAGATAATGCATTTCATACATGTGATGGTTAAGATAGAATGTCATAAAATCTGTGAAGTCTATTTGGAGTGGGTCAGTGCTGTAGGACAGTGTTGTGGAGGTATATGGAAGTATTAGAGGGAACAATTTGGAAAATGGTAGAAGAACTGTCTCCTTACTGGAGACCAACTCAGAGTCTATGCTCAATTAATACAATGACTGCAGAGCTGTGCTCCCAGCACTCTATTCAGTGTAGGTGGCCTCTTGCATAAAGTACATGTTGTGGATCAGCATTTCACCAATTTTCCAGAGTGAAATCTTCCTCTCTCCAAGTCCTCTTCCCATCCAGTCTCTCACTATTGTCTCTCCGATTTTGGTGTCCGTCCCTTCACATGTGGCAAGAAAGTGCTTCAATGCATTTCGCCGCTCAATATGCTCCTTCTTCTGCCATTAGGTCCGTTCTTCTTTCCCTAACTTATACCTAGTCCACCAATCACTTTAGTTGCTGGGCAGAGTATTCAAATATTTCCTTGATTGTAACAAAACACGTCTTTGATTGTGTATAAATGAACACAGTAATAATGTATACTTTTGCCAGTGACTGAGAGAAATTGAACATATTGTAACATGTGAAAGAGTAAGTACTTTGATTCAAGTGTCACAAATACTGATCTTTGTGCTTATACCATGTTGTGCAATTTTGTTCATACGTAGATCATTGCAATCAGGGTTTTGATGTTACAATGATTGTGGAATAACAACAGAAATGAATAAGGATCAAATAGCAGAGATTTAATTTTTTTCATCCTTGAATTAGTATTATGATGAAGGCAAATACCCATAGTACCAGTTAGTTGATGCTTATGAAGGGCATACATACTCTCTTATTTTTCATTATATATACTAATTCTATTTTATTCCCTAATGGATTACATTTGGCATATTATGGCTCAGGTTCTGAGTATTATGTTTTATCAGTAATTTTGGATAACATTTTTTATATAATTTTTCCAAATTTGCTGATATGAAGGTTAGTAGAAGAAGTCAGAGATGCTCAGCTAGACTCATGAGCTGGCAAGGGTATGCAAAAGCTCACTGGGACTATGTCCTCTTGCCCAGGGTGCAATCTCTTTTAGATCACAAATGCCATACACAGAGAAGAAATATTCTGAAGCATATCATACAGGTCCTGCCAAAGTGACAGTCCAGCCACGGAATGACAGACAATTCTTCTCTGAACAAGAGAAGCAGCTAAACCCAGACGTACGTTTCATTCTGCTTGTGTCTCATCGGTGAGGTACAGCTGATCCCTCTAGGCACTTGTGAGCAAGGGGTCCATGTCTGTATTCCCCCATTACCCTTAGGGTGACTAACCATAAGAGCAATTTGCATAGAAGTAGAAGAAGGCAGAGATGCTCAGCTAGACTCATGAGCTTGCAAGGGTATGCAAAAGCTCACTGGGACTGTGTCCTCTCACCCAGGGTGCAATCTCTTTTAGCTAACAAATACCATACACAGAGAAGACATATTCTGAAGCATTTCATACAGGTCCTGCCAAAATGACAGTCCAGCCACAAAATGCCAGACAATTCTTCTCTGAGCAAGAGAAGACATCTAACCCCAGATGTACACTTTGTCCTTCTTTGGCCTTGTCAGTGAGGTGCAGCTGATTTCTCTAGGCACTTGTGAGCAAGGGGTCCACGCCTGGATTCCTCCATTACCCTAAGGGTAACTAACCATAAGAGCAATTTGCATAGAAGTAGAAGAAGTCAGAGATGCTCAACTACACTAATGAGCTTGCAAGGATATGCAAAAGCTCACTAGGAATGTGTCCTCGCGTCCCAGGTGCAATCTCTTTTAGCTTACAAATGTCATACACAGAGAAGACATCATACAGGTCCTGCATACCCTTGCAAGCTCATGAGTCTAGCTGAACATCTCTCATCTCAGAGGAATTTTCTGGCATTTCATGACTGGATTGTCAATTTGGCAGGACCTGTATGATATGCTTCAGAATATTTCTTCTCTGTGTATGGCATTTGTGAGCTAAAAGAGATTGTTCACTATCTCTCTAGAATTTAAGAAGTTAACCCCGAGAGCACCTGGCCGGCACTTAAGAACCACGGACCATTTTTTTTTTTTTTTGCTATTTGGATTCAGGGCTCCTTGAATGGAGTGCATTGGCGTCATTGAATTACGGACTCCCTGCATGGCTGCACGCCGTTCAGGGAGGCCAGAATAAGATAGTGAAAAAAAAATGGTCCCTGGTCGTTAAGTGACCGCACCGTGCGTGCGTGGCCGGGCCTTAATGGGTTAAAGTGACTCTGTCAGCTTAAGATAATTGCAATTAATTTTAAAGACAATTAAAACTGCCAATATATTTGGCTAGTAATTTGCTTGCTGTATAAATAGTTTCTGAGAAATTAACCTTTACTTCTTGATGGTACAGTGTGGCAATTTATGCTAATTAGTTCCTGGGCTGGGACAGTATTACTAAACACTGAATCTAGGCAGGGTCCACAACATGGAGGCATTTCTAATAGACCAGCAAGATGTATGTTTGGCCATAAACTAAATAACTACTTTACTGTGCAGGGAATTTGAATACATTTTACAAAAAATAGCTAGCACAACATAGAGACTTTTGAATTCTCTATAAATCAAGCTAAACCTAGGGGGGAAGTCTACCACAAGTGAAAGTATTTGCATCCCCTAATTATATTTAGGCAAAATGTTCTTAAATAACCAAAAAAACACAACTGTTTTCACAAAACAGTTCTGCAATCCAATTAAAGAAAATATTTGTGTGCATAAAATTGTAAGTTATAAATCTGTCATTATATTGGATTATGTCATGCACAATTATGCGTTGTGTGAGTTATGAGTTTATGATAACACAAGGGAGTTAAAATCATGGATAAAATAGCCATAAATTTCCTTATTTATTTATTTATTTTTTTACTTTGTAGAATTAATATGTTGTGATAATTATTGATTCATTAATGTATGCTTACCAAAATAACATTACATGTCTATGGGTGATATGATTACCCTTTACAAATATATTCAAGGTCAATATAGAGAACTCTTTAAGGAACTATTTACTTAAGGAGCTGAGCAAAAACATAAGGTCATCCATTAAGACTAGAAGAAAGGCACTTTTTACTAAAACAAAGGCATGGATTTTTTACAGTAATGACAGTAAAGATGTTGAAATCTTTGCCTAGGGATGCTGTCTTTGCAAATCATTAGGTTGGTTTCACAAAAGTAACGGATACCTTTCTAGCTCAGAATAATATAAAGAATTATAACTGTTGGTTTCAAAACACATAGAATGTTGATCAAAGGAAATATCCAACTGTCTTTTGGAGTCAGGAGATACATTTTAGGCACATTAAACTTAAAAATGGCTACAACAGGGGCTTTTGTTTTGCCTTCCACTGGATGAACAAGAGGGATATGACATGGGTTGAACTTGATGGTTGCATTGCTTTGTTCATTCTGTCCATCTATGTTGGTACCTTACTATATACTACAAGTGCAAGTTCTCCCATTATTTTATAGTTTCATGTCCCTGACAGTTGACTCTCTGTCTTTGTGGTCAGAGACAGTGAAATCAGGTATAGTAATAAAATGTATCACTATCCTGCTCTCTGTATGCTGTATTTAGTAGACTGCAGGTGGTATTTTCTACATTGCATTATTATCTTTTTTACATTGTTTCACTATGCCTGCTTTCACAGTCCCTGTCAGAAAGCTCACGGGAAACAGAACCAGGAGCTCAATGTCATATGTATGAAACTGTAAACACAAATAGGTGAAATCAGCTTTACGTATTATGCACCTGCATAATATGTAAAGTGAAAAATAATATACTTTTACAATATAAGATTGTTAGGAATTTAATGCCAGGAAGCAAAATGTACCATCCCCATAGCATGCAAGATGAAATGGCATAGAATCACACCATTAGCTCAATGCCTTATTTAACACAGTGCATTAAACAAGACATAGAGGAAATGCTCTGAAATACACAAAGACTGCCCAATGTCCTCTCCTTAGTGCATTCACAGGAAGAATTAATGAACTGACATTAGGAAGGCAGATGCTCTTAAAATTGAATCCAGCTCTTGATGTAACTTAGAATCATTCACTCTGTAAAACTGATCCTAGAGCATGACTGTTTTCTTCAAAACCTGATACAGTTATGATAAACTGTATTGTGTCATTACTAACAATGATATTTCACAAAAAATATATGTTTCACTTATTATTAGATGTTTTAGACAATGTTATATTGGGGAGAGTGTACATTTTCCAGTGTAGCTCCACAGGTGTTTGCCTCTAGCACCAGTGGTTACACATCAAGGTTTGATTACTGTAGTGCATTCTGCGGCACACACTCCACCATCATTAAGACTTTATAGGGATAGTAATACATCGTTTTATCTTTATTTTATTTTGTAGACATTAAAAAAAACATGAAGAACGATATAAGCCTTATCTCTCAAATCTTTATGGTTTGAGAGATATTCACAAGCAAAGTTTCCCCTCCCGTCCCTTTTACCTAGTGTAAGCCATCTCTTCTGAGATGTGGAATCCAGTCCATAGACCAGACAGATAACAGCAGGGGACAATGTTCTTCCTATGAGAACAATGAAATCCCTGCCCCCCTTGACAAGTTTTTCAGCTTTTTCCCTTATCCTCCCTTCTGATCTGGCTGAACAGTGTTACATCAGTAAAAGGGGCGGGAGGGGTATACATTATCATTGAATTACTCTTGTACTACAACTCTGACAGAATTGAAATAACACTCTCCAAAGTCCAAATACTATGATGATTAATTAGAGCTGCTTCTATTATGAAACATTACTATCCCTTTAAGGTTAGTAATGGTAGAAAAATTAAAAAGAGACCAACAACAAAATAGTAATTTTAATGTGAATATCTCAAACAACAAATAAACACTATGCTCTTTGTCTTTGTGTATCTCAGTGTCCTTTCCCCTTTTAGCCACAATACTCAGTCCCTCTCTATCAGGCTCCTGAGTTGCCATATACAGTCAGGATCACTCTGCCCCCAGTTCACATTGAAGAGGATGGGAAGGATATCTTCATCTTATCCTATGATCAAAACGTATTGTCTTCAAACAGTGAGCATATTACTCTGTGAGGCATTCACTCACTATTAGTCTCCCTTGACTTATCTGTATTTTGATTATATTTTTGTTTTTTTTATATTTTTAGTGTGCACTTATTTTTTATCCTATGTAGGATCTTTTATACATTTTTGGAATTCTAAGTAGTTCTGTGTAATCCAATGCCCTCGTTATTTTACAAAATTATTTAAGAAATGTATTTATATCTATTGGTTTTATATATTTTTTGGAGAGTTTTCCTTCACATGCTTGTATTTTCATAGAATAAAAGGAGTGCCAGGTTCCCACAGCATTTCATTCTGTGTTTGTTACAGGAAGATAAAGCAGCACATTTTTGGGCTAGAGAAGACAGGTTAATAAAGTTGAGTTAAAGCACAGTTTAGGGAGTCTTGTATGCAGGAAATCTGTTTCCTGTATTAGGGGAGTCTGGAGGACTCCGGGGGACAGGAAAGGAAGACACAGACAGCTGCCTGATCTGGCTGCTATATCTGTGCTAAGGGAGTGTGGAGTGTGAGAAGCAAGCAAAGGACGTTTACCACAAATATACCCACATTTTGTGTGACTGAGTAGACACAGACAGCTGTGAGTCAAGCTATTTCCTAATCTGACTGTTGTGCATGTGTCAGGGGAGGCTGGTGATGTGAGAAGGGAGAAAAGGAGAATTACCCCAAATACCCCAAAATTATTTGTAACTGACTGGAAATGCACAGGCAGAGGTGATCAAAGTTTCTTCCAATCAGTCACACAGAAATTTGGGGTATTTGTGGCAAATCTTCTTTGCTCTCTTCTAGGGGAGTCTGTTGGTGTGAGAAGAGAGCAAAGGAGATTTACCCCAAATACCCCAAATGTCTGTGTGACTGATTGGAAAGACACAGGCAGCCATGATACAAGTTCTCTCCTGATCTGGCTGTTATCTCTGTGTCAGGAGAGTCAGGGGGTGTGAGAAGGGAGCAAGGGAGATTCACGCCAAACACCCCACATATTTTTGTAACTAACTGGGAAGTAATAGGCAGCTGTGATCCAAGTTTATTCCTGATCTGGCCGTTATCTCTGTTCTAGGGGAGTCTGGGACTGTAAGAAGGGAGCAAGGAAAAATGACCCCAAATACCCCAAAATTCTGTGTGATTGACTAGGAAGACACAAACAACTGTGATCCAAATTCCTTCCTTATCTGGCTGTTATATTTGTGTTGGTGGTGTTTGTGGAAAGAAGCCGTAAACCCCTTAAGGACCCTTGACTGTCCTGGCAAGTCATGGATTGGGGAGCTATAAGGACCCATGACGTGCCAGGACTGTCATGGAATTCAGGGCTCCCCACGCGGCTGCACTCTGTTCGGGTGGTCCTGAATCGAGTGCTGAAAAAAAAATGGTCCGTGGTCTTTAACCACTTAGCGACTGGCGGTTGCATTGAACCACTTGGACGCACCGGTACACGTGACCTGTTGCGTGTATCGGCGCGTCACTATGGGGCCTGATAGAGATCGCTCTGATCTTGGAGCGGTCAATTTCAGGCCCTATTTTTACTTACAGCGCTCCTGGTAGAGCGCTGTAAGTAAAAAGTACGTGACATACTATGACCGTCATTGGTCCTTGAGTATTTCAAGGACCGTGACGGTCATAGTACGGCACATGTCGTTAAGGGGTTAAGTGCCAGCTGGGTGTGCGATCGCCGGTCCTTAAGGGGTTAAACAGGGAGTGTGTTTTTTTGTTGTTGACAGTTATAGTGATAGGGAGACAGTTAATTAAAATAAAAATTTGATTGGTGACATAGAGAGGGACCCTGGTAACAGAGAGAGGGGCCCTGACATGAGCTGTGACTGAGGCAGACTGATACTGGAAGAGAGAGAATATTGTGCAGAAGGCCAGGGCAAGATATCACACACAATCAGTTCTATTGTGTACTCTACAGTAAAAACACATACAGTAGTTGAGTAATATCCAGCAAATGCACAAGCTATAAAGTGGCAGCCCAAAAACTGACTGTAGCCATGGTTGCTGCAGTGTGTGTGAAGGAAATCATGGTGATCCCTCTCCTCCTGAGGAGGATACATTTTGTCAATGTTCAATCAAAAGTTAAACCACTACCAGCACCAGTACTATTAATAAACCATCTACAGACAACAATGAGCAACATTCTAGTGTTGATGGCATAGTGCAAGAAGGTGTAGCAGCTCAACCAGCTGATGCATGTGACAGTGAGACAAACAAACACCAGTCCTAAAAGTACTGACGAAAATTATAAAAATCCCTCCAAGGGAAAAAGTAAAAAGAGAGATGATGATGTGGCCAGAAAAGTAGCTGAAGGGCAAAGGCCCAATCTTCCACCACTGAAAAGGAGTGATGTACCTTTTTATAAACGGTTTGAGAAATAAGTTGGAAAGTCTGACTCTGGCCAAGTAAAGATTCCAGAAAATGCACAATCATCCTGTCAGTTATCATCCATCCCCCACCCAGCCACACACACAAAGGGAGAAAATTGTAACATATTGATGTTTTCCTTTATTTAATCCATCTTGGAAAAGTTACGTGCACCATTTACATTGTGGATGATGTCGATGGCAGGATATATGGCATTCTCTTCACGTTGCTTGATTTATTTGTCTCATGTCTAAATATGAATTACATTTGGGTTATGGGATTTGGGGACTATAACAACAGCGATACCCAACGGATGAGGCCTTATACTTTCTCAATTAAATCTTGCATTTCTGATCTGTTCAATTTTTTTTTTTTGGCACCTGACATGAAAATGTATACTGCTGTGCCCCTGTTCTGTTGGTGTGATTGACTTGTTTATGTGGACCTTTGAGCTTTCTGACTCCTTGGAAATAATTGTATGTTTTCAATTAAAGACTGTGATTTAGAATCCTTTGCTGCCTCCATATTAACAAGGAACTGTATGTTTCCCAGTTCATTTGCAGTTTTATAATTCAGGAGGTACTGGAGATACTTCAGTCATGACCCAAAAGCTTAACCCCTGAAGGACCAGTGATCCTGCGATTGGTTTCCCTTTAAGGACCAGATTGAAGACTTCAGCATGCAGACACACGTGACTGATAACGTGTGCCAGCGCACTGAACGCACTGATAGGGACCACTCTGGTCTTGAAGCAGTCCATTTCAACCCCGCTACTAGTCACATCACTACAGCAGGAGCACTGTGAGTAAAAATTATGTGACATGCCAGGACCTTCACTGGTCCATTAGACAAGGACAGCAGTGACCGTCCTGACACATCACTTTTCCTTAAGGGGTTAACTTGTTGATTGATGTCTGTTGTTTCTTTAAAATATATGTGAGCAGAGGGAAAGCAGTATCACATCCTTATTCAGATCCCACCTGAAATAGAGGTCTAAATGGGAGAAACATTAGTAGCAGGTCAGAGGTCAGAGGTAACAATACCAACCGTAGGCCTAATTTAGCATGCTGAATGTTAGAGAGGTCTCTCCGATGCATTGTGAATTATGCCTGTAACCAGTTGAATGCTCTCTCTAGCATTCAACAGGTTACAAGCCCCATTTCAATCAAAGTTAATTTGTCCCAAATGTACCACTTTAGCTTGCTTCATTAGGCCACATGTCTCCTACTTTTGTTGTGCAATTGGCAAGTATAGAGTGCATTACTGTGAGTTCATTGGAGATGGCAAGAGTCATGGGGAGAGAGTCACTAAGCGTTGAAGAGGTGATAAAGTGGAGATGACTTCTCCAGTTTATCACTTCTCCAATTCCTGTGTTAGTCTATGGAGCTAATGTACTAAGATTTCTTCAGCTTTGGAGCTTAGTGAATAGGCGCCATAGAATAAATAACATTTATCTCCACTTTATCGCCTCTATCACCTCTTAGTGAATCTCCCCCATTGAGTCCCAACACCCACCTCCACATCTGCTACCTCAACCACCATTAGTCATGTTTTTAAAACAAAATAGTAACACAGCTCTCTCTTCCTCATCTACACTTCTCAGAATGATGGGACATTCCAGATTATTATTGTAGTGAGGAGGGAATTATCATTGCTATAGAAAGCATAGGCTGAAAATGGAAAGTTCTTACAAGAAAATCATTGGTGGTAGTGGGAAGGAAGAAATGGTATGTGTTTTCAATGCAAAGGAATTCTCTGAAAAATCTGCACATCATGTATTTTCTGTAAAAATTCTTGCAGCAAAATCTAACTTTTTCGTCCATGTCTAATAACAGACTGTTGGAAGCCCGTTCCACCAAGGAGCCCTGTAATGCCCCTGGCAAATATAATTCCATATATTTTATAATGAAAGTAACACTTGATGGCAACTTTGTTCATTTGAAATAGCTTTCAATATTACATTTATAATGTTAGCTTTTTTTTAGGTAAAATGATAGTTTATGAGATATTTAACTTTATTTATTTGTCAGTGAATGCTAGTTAGAACTGTTCTGGCTGGTATAGCAGTTTGCTAGATATTAAAATTCCACAATGCTCTCCCTCCCAACTGCCTATTCCACATGTTCTTTCTTCCTCCCTCCTACTTCATGGAGTAAAGGGGGGTTCATAAGACTTTTCTATGTCAGTAAACAATCAAAGTTTAATTTTAACTCATTCAGTACCAGATCATGAGGGTGGGACAGCATTGGGAGGGAGAGCATTGTGGGATGTTAGTATCTGGCACAAGGCTGTGCCAGCTACAACTGTCTAACCTGCAGAAACTAGCAAATATATTAAGCTAATTATCTCACAAACCATTATTTGAAATTAAAACATTACAAATACTGTAAAATCTCATGTATAATACTAAAATTTTACCTTATGTGAAGTGTGGAGGGGTGTAGTATATACGAGAGAAAAATATTTATATATGCATACACACATCTGCTCCCCTTCTCCCTCCCTTCCCCTCAATATATGCTCCCACCTTCCCCTCCCTCTACTCACCCTCTCTGGAAGCATCTGGGACATCTATTTAGCAGTCGGCATGATTGCATTTGCCTCCTGCTTCCCACATCCCATTGTGAGGACCTATGTTAATTGAAGATAATGGCAGTGGCCTGCAAGGACCTGAAAGTCCTCAGTGGGCACTACTGTAGTTTCAGTAGATCTACACTAGTGCCCTGGAAGACCATGCAGGTCCTGAAAGAGCACTACCATTATTTTTAATTAACACAGGTCCTCAAAGGGGGATGCAGGATGCATGCAGCAAATACAAGCATGCCAAGCACTGCACAGATGTCCCAGATGTCACTGGGGTTGGGGGGGTGAGTAGAGGCAGGGGAAGGTGGGAGCATATTGAGGCGGAGGGAGGGAAGAAACTAATTTTTTTTGGTGGGTAGAGGGAGGGAAAACAAGGGTGCGTATTATACATAGGCACTTTTGTTTTCCCCTAAAATGGTGGGTATAATTTACATCTGGGCACAGGTGCGTATTATACCTGAGATTTTACGGCAGTTGATTTTGAAAGAGCTTTGAAATGTACCTAAGTTGTCCTATGTTATTAGTTCCATTTTAACATTTATCAAGCTATAAGTCTTGTGCATTTATAATGTAACTCTGAATATCACAGCACCCTCTTCTACCATTAGTGTTCATTAAATAATCTAATTATAGTTCGAGAGGACAAAACTGGCCTCTTCAATTCACAAATGGAATTTGTTAGCTGCTAAATGTCAAAGCCGACCTTTGGGAATCTGTGGAGGGATGATGTGGTGAAGGAAGGTCATGTTTTATGCAAGAAGTTTAATTGTTCTGGCTCGGATGCAAAAATTACTCATTTACTTGAAGTGGGTCCCTATCTCCCAGCACAGATTTTGAATGAGGGAAGATACACAAAGCTGTGATATCTTTAAAAAAGAAAACTGGTTTGTATTTTAACTACTTCTGTCAACATTCATTTGTTTTGGACACACATTTTGATTGGAATCCAGTGATATCAAGACAGTGTGCTCTTTGTCACCTATTTGGAAACTACTATAGTTTTTTTTTTCTTTTTTTAAAAAGCTTTATTGAAGATTTTTCAATAGTACAGAGAACTGAAAACCAACAATCATATCTAGTAATGTACAAGTACAGAAAAACAGCAATTAAACTTGCAGAGAAGATATAGAGTAGAAGAATAGAGAAAGGAAGAGAAGGAAGGAAGAAAGTGAGTGAGAGGTGGGAAGAGACAAATAGATACTATAGTCTTTTTATTGTGCTTAAATAATATTTATTTTCAAAATCAATGAACTGTATACCATTGAGTAAAAGTTTTTTTGATTATTGCTCAATAGTGTACCGATAGATGGAATGAAAAATAATTAGTTGAATTTCTTTTGATTACAGTTATTATTACTGCTTATTTATAAAACAACAGTACACAGTACCATAACAGTGCAAACATAATACACTTGTACAAACTGATACAAATAGTGGAGAGGTCCTGGTTTGAATAGCTTACAATCTAGAGGCAGAAGGGGAATGTGTGAAATACTATTTACATTCAAATGGGGTTCCATTTCATTAGAGGGGCCACAGGTTGAGCTAACTGCAAGGACCATCTACCAGGTTGCCTGGAAAGGGCCAGGAAAACATATTGTTGTCAATGTCAATGTAAGTCAATGTCAATGTCAATGTAAGCTTCTTTAAACATATGGTCTTTGAGGGACTGCATGAATTGCTGAGAGTTAGAAGAGAGTCTGATGGGGTGTGGCAGTGAGATAGTGGCAGCTCCCAATATAATCTTGGCATCAAGAATGAGAGGTGAGGTAAGGAGTGGTAACTGGGGGAGGACAAAGCTGAAGATCATTTTAAGAGTGTAAGAGGTGACTAGGGGTGCATTTATAGATGATTGAGCATATGCATGGGGGAGAACCACTGTAAAGGACTCTGGATGTAAATGACTAGATTTTAAATTTAATTATTATGAATATTGAGAGCTAGTGTAGCACCTGAAAAAATTGAGTAGCAGAAGAGCGACAAGTGAGATGAATTTTTTTTAAAATATTTTTAATAACAGAGGCAGTGTCATGGAATTTCTTGTGGGAACACAGTGAGAGCTTTCTCCCTCCCCATTCAGAAATCGTACTACAATGACAAAACGACATATTTCCGATCACAATCGACACTCTCTGAAAATATGACTGACCTCAGTGACACTGTACTTTGAATGTTGTTACAAACGACAAAATATATTTCGCTACTTTTTTTAACATACGGTCCTAGGTCTGTGCGAAGCCAAATGTGGAGTCATTCTGGGATGAACCAATGGAACCAAATGAATATTCACACTGATTTAAGACAAACCAATGTGACTGGAGATCCCTTTAGCATTCAAATGGTTAAATTCTCCTATTAAATCAACAGGAATTTGAGGACTTCATTGTACACTTGGTTTGCCTCAGAAATGCTCCACTTTTTCTTTTGTACATATGTCCTTGTGTGTTTACATCTAATGCAGTTGGCCAGCATCCTCAAAAAAGAGACAACAGTTCAATTAAAATTCTTGTAATGGTGTCTTCATCATGTATGTGTTTGCTTAAGACTTGTTAAATGTCCAGGGATGATCTTCCACTGTCCATTTCATCGCACCAAAGTATGGCTTTAGTATTATCTGCGTGTATTTAGGCTTCCATGGAGAATGAAAGTTGACTTCCAGCGGCGTGGTTGTAGCAAGCTGTTATTTGGAATCCTGATGTTACTTCCTATCCTATCGAAATAAGGCAAACACAACACTAGCTTGAGACATTCCATCTAAACATGTTGCCTCTTTGTTTCAAGACATCTTTCTCATGGGAACAAAATGATGGATGGAGTTGAAGATTGAACCAGATTATTTAATTCTTAGGTTTGCTGGCTTTGTACTATATACAGGGCCTGATGATGGACAATTCTGTAACATAGTGGCTGTACATTAGGTAACAATAAACATTCCCAACATTTTAGCATCAATATAAATGGGGCTTCTAACTGTATGCATTGGAAAGTTTATAATTTAAGGTGTTAAAAGCCTCAATTAGGTCAATGAGGGTTTTTATTTGTTTCCAGTGTTGCACTTGGTTTGCACCAGATTTGCATCACTGTTTCTTAGCGCATCAGGCTCACTGCTGTGGGAACAGTATAACGACAATTTTCTTCTTGAATCATTCTTTCTATGTTAAAGCGATAGTAATCATAAATACAGGTTAGGTGCTAAATACGTCTGGGGCACTAGTGCCAGTATTGTCTCAATATGAAGAAAAACAGCGTGGAACTCACCGCTATCACCAGAGAATCATTGAGTGCTGTGCTGCTGTGGCTCTTTTCCAGCCGTATCACTGCAACAGTGCAACAATCAAAAGACTGCAGCCGCATACGATGTAAACAAACAGAGACGGAGACTCCAAACTCCATTAAAATTTAAACTTTATTCGGTCTTCATAAAACCACTAAACACATGGACGGAACATCTAGAGATGGTGACCCCCAAAGATTAGAATGCGTCCCACTGTATGACCTAACACATTTTGCGCCAACAGGAGCTTAATCATAGACTAACATATAACAAAAACACAATGTATTTAATATCTCCCAAGAAAACGGATTGGTTAAAAGAACAAAATGATCACTAGAGAACGTGTGAGTGTTTAACCCTCAACAGTCCTACAAAAACAAACATCATTTAAAAAAACATATGGGTATATTCAACATAGAACCTAATGAAAGTTCAATGAAAAAAAAAAAAAAAATATATATATATATATATATATATATATATATATATATATATATATATACAGTTTTGTTGTTCAAGGACTGCACTCACAGGACTTCCAAATGTTTCAAAATTGTGCAAATTTTATTATCAACGTTTCGGCCCTGCCTTGGGCCTTTGACAAAGGCCCAAGGCAGGGCCGGAACGTTAATAATAAACTTTGCACAATTTTGAAGCATTTGGAAGTCCTGTGAGTGCGGTCCTTGAACAACAAAACTGTATGTATCTTTTGTGGAACCAGGCACCCAGGCCATTGATTTTGATTGGGAGAGTGCTAGGACTTATATGTTTGGTATATATGTATATATATATATATATATATATATATATATATATATATATCAATTATATCAGACAGACATATGTATGTATATATATAGAACTATAAAAAGACGTCCTCCAGAAATATGAAAGATACCAAAAATAGCGAAAAAAGGATCCTACCTACCTGACTGAATCACAGCCACAAACAGCAAATACAAAAACAGTCAAGAGACCACAAATAAAATGTAAAAATAAAAAATGAAAATAAAAAATTACATTAAAATTTGAATGTAAATAAGACCAAAAGATATCAAAAATATATATGTCTCCTCGCCGCTGATAAACAGCCAGATTGTATTGTGAGGTCAAAAAGTATACGATGGAGCAATATTAATCATCCATTATGGATGCGATTAAGAAGTGTTCATTTTGTTTTTAAAATTCTTTTAACCAATCCGTTTTTTTGGGAGGTATTAAATACATTGGGTTTTTGTAATATGTTAGTCTATGATTAAGCGCCTGTTGGCGCGAAATGTGTTAGACCATACAGTAGAATGCGTTCTAATCTTTGGGGGTCACCACCTCTAGATGTTCCGTCCATTTGTTTAGTGGTTTTATGAAGACGGAATAAACTTTAAGTTTTAACAGCGTTTGGAGACTCCGTCTCTGTTTGTTTGCATCGTATGTGGCTGCAGTCTTTTGTTTGTTGCATTGTTAAAGAGATAGTAATGTTTGTAGTTCAAGAGTGATTGAATTATAAAGTATTCTCCTCCTGCCCCTTTTACTGATGTAACACTGCTCACCTCAGCAGCAAGGTGGTGTCCAGGAGGCTTGAAGAGAGGGACAATCTCTAATTAGCATAATGGAAAAACCTGATAAAACTGTCAAGGGGAGCAGGGTTTTCATTGTTCTCACAGTAAGCAGACTGTCCCTTGCTGTGACCTGTCTGGTCTTAAGACCGGATTCCTCATCTGAGAGGAGTGGCTTACACTGGGTAAAAGGGGAGGGAGGGGGAAACTTTATCATTCAATTACTCTTGAACTACAACTATGACAGTATTAAAATAACACTTTCCGTGGCCCAAACACTATGAAGATTAATTGTAGCTACTTTTATTTTGAAACATTTCTACCCCTTTAAATACAAGATTGGTGTTAATTCTTCAACTCTTGTCCTAGTGAGCAACTAGCAGGCCACAACTTAAAGACCAAGTATCCTGTTCCTGTATGTCTGCTTCTGTGGGCACAGACAAGTAAAATGCCCACGGTTGCACTGCACTGTCCAAAAACTGCTTCTGTCAGTCACTGGGGCACAAGACAATGAGACTGAACTCAAGCTCATTCTGTTTTCATTGAACTAACAAAAGAGCCCTTGGCATTTTCTTTTCAGACACTCATTCTGCTCCTTTGTTTCTCCACCGGCTCTTATAATGCAGTATCAGTTTTACTGGCAAGTTTGCTTCAAGGTGAGCAAGTCAGTCTATAAGGCACTATCCATGGGCCAGTTGTCCTTTAAAGAGATGAGTGCTTGAGCATTTGTGAGTGAATTAGCTATCATGAAGATAGTGGCATTGTAACACTTCTGTTGAACTGGGAGGTGATCTGCAGAGAAATCTGTCCTGCACTGTGAGCCCTGATGGAGAAGCTGGGTAGCAGAACTGTGGTCTGAAAAGAGTCCCCTGGTGCACCCTCATTGGCCCCATGAGAAAGAGAGAGAAACTGAACTGTGACCCTGAAGTCACACAATTCAGTCTCGCTGGGTAGCATAGACCCTAGTGAAGGGCTTCCAAGCCTGACAATAAGGTTTTATAGAGGCTGCTTGTAACTGGCAAAGTTTGTACCTATGAATATCGAATCTTAGGTTGCATTTCATCCCAGTGTTCTGACCACCTATATGGACAGGAGCTGTATTGGGTCTGCAGCCTCAAAAGCTGTAGCTGAGAATTAGGCCAACATCATATCCTAATGACCAGTGTCTCGTCCACTTTCTATGCAAATGATGAGGTGAAACCTGTTATTGAGAGAAGTAATTCTCTCCCCAGACAGATTTCACCTCTGTATCAAATCTTAGTGCATCTCCTAACTGTTTTATGGTTACTTTATTTACTGTATTTAGCAAAGTCCAGATTGTTTAACAATTTATTTACTCCTGTATTAGTCAGATTATTTAACCCCTAAAAAGCAGGAAGGGTCTGGAGTGCATTACAAAGCAATGCATTGCCCCCACCCATCCGACCCTCAAGGTGTTAATGGTTCTTTTATGTCTATATATATTATAGACTAAGGGGATTCTCTGTGCAGCCTCTTAGAGTGACTCCTAAGAGGAGTGGGGTGTGACTATGGGACAGACCAAGTGCCTTAAAGGGGATGTATAACCTAATACATTTTTTTACCATAGCTTTTGTTAATAAAGTAGTCATAGGAAAGCTGTTTTTTTATGTGAGTACTTTAAAAGATATACTATGTTCAAGCTTTGCCTGTCAGCATAATGTAGCACTCTGAATCACCGGCACAGCTCTTGCTCATTGCCTAATTCTCCTCCCACTTCCCTCCCAGCTGCCCCAGGGAGTGCGTTCACATTTCCCTTCGGTGTGCTGCGAATGGCTTCTATTGTTATATCAAGCTCCGGTTAGCATTATATTACTATAGATAAGATGTTCACAGCACACCTAAGGGACTCGTGAACGCACTCCCTGGGGCAGCTGGGAGGGAGGCGGGAGGAGAAGAACAGCTGTGCTGTGCACATTATGCGGAAATGCACAGCACAGAATATAGAATATCTTTTAAAGTACTTACTTTAAAAGAAAAAACAGCTTTCCTATTACTACGTTATTAACAAAAGCTATGGTAAATTATTTTATAAGGCGATACATCCACGTTAACTAGATGAGTCTGAGATGCATCGCGGAACAATTTTGTGAGACCCCTCTAGTAATCAAAACGTTAAAGGCTCCATTTAACTCAATGGGAATTTCTGTTTGTCCCACAATTAGTTTTCCCCAGAATGGTTGAAGGTCTTCTTAGTAGTCCATATGCATCCAGACATGGTTATTTATCAAATTAACCCTATGAGTGCCATAGGGTATTCAACGCATTGCTGTTTCATACCTATCTGGCACTCAAAGGTTAATGCAAAAATAACCTTTTTCGGCACTAAATAATTGTCCCCTAGTTGTTAAAGGAAGTTTTGGTTAGTTAAAACACGAATAACACTAGTACAATAGGATACTGCAGTACAGTTTGCAAATGGGTAAACACGTTCTTTCACACCAAGGGAAACGTTTAACTTGGCAGTTTAAACTGTAAGACATGACTCTTATCTTGTTTAAAACCAAGACTGCAGAAACTCAAATCATTTCCAAAAACAACTCAAAATTAAGCCCTTCTTGGATGGCTAATATAGATCATTTTGCAAATGATGATACAAAGGACTAACTGTGCTACTGAGTCCCCCTAAGGAGATATCTGTTGTGTTGTGCTGATTTTGTATTTCAACAATACATAAAATGAGTCTTGGGTAATCTATGTGCTGTTAATCAAATTCTAGAATACCAGAAGGTCATAAAACCCAGTTGATTAGAAAGTAAGCAATTGGTGATGTCCCTTCAAATATGTTATGGGCATACCTGGGAACTTTTTCTTCTGAACTCCCCGGTGGGGGAGTCCTGTGGTACCATTGGGGGGAGATAAATGATGTGATTTGCGTCAAAAGGGGCGTAACTTAATTTTGAGTGGGGATGAGGCTTCAGTAACATAGATAAAATAGATTAGGCTGGGGAAGGAGCAGCAGTGGACAGAGTTTTATTAAAAACTCCCCACCTCCAGAGACTCAGCCTCTACCCCCAAGACCCAGTAATTAACAGCAAAAAAGAGAGTGTTTCAATCTATGGTTATGGGAAGCCACAACAGTGGCAATATGTAGGGCAAGGAATGGGTGGCTAACATATGAGAAGGGGCATGTCCGCCTCCATGAACAGAAAACCAAGACAGATTGAAGATGTTATCTTTTGGTCAAAGGTACAATGGCAAAATACAAAGGGGCCATTATGATTTTCTGGTTATAGCAAAGTATGTGGGGTTGTATTTAGGAAGTCCAAATTTTACATTAATGAACACATTTGAGCCATTAGATCCAAAATGAAATATGTAAAAAAAACAATAATAGAAAAAAATCTTACAGAGGCATATTGTAACTTTTGTTTTACTTTATTATCAAATGTAGTACAAGGGTACTCTCACTAATGGGAGATGCTTTGTTGCAAAGTTATTTCAAGTCAGGTTTAAAAAATTGCTAGCAACAGTGCCACCTGGTGTCCAGATGGGTTTTTTATGCAATATGGGAAAGGCTACAGTTCACTATAGAGTGCAATAGTCATAGCTTCATTGTGACAATTCAAGCTTTGAAGGGGAACTATCACCCCTATACAAGCTTATTTTAATCCTTATCTAGCGATAATCTTTAATTGTTTGTTATTCTTGTTTAAAAAAAATCATACTGTGGCAAAATCTACATTGTTAAAGTGATAGTAATGTTTCATAATAAAATCATCTCTGATTAATCTTCATAGTATTTGGGCCGTGAAGAGTGTTATTTCAATACTGTCAGAGTTGTAGTTCAAGAGTATTTGAATGATAAAGTATCCCCCTCCCATCCCTTTAACTGATCTAATATTGCTCACCACAGAACAGAAAGGTGGTGTCCAGATGGCTTGCTGAGAGGGACAATCCTCAATTAGAATAAGGGAAAAACCTGAAAAATCTGTCAAGGAGGGCAGGGTTTTCATTGTTCTCACAGTAAGAAGATTGTCCCTTGCTGTGAACTGTCTGGTCTGTGGATCAGATTCCACATCTGAGGGGAGGTGGCTTACACTAGGTAAAAGGGGCGGGAGGGGGATACTTTATCATTCAATTACTCTTGAACTACTACCCCTTTAAAAGTGAGGATATGCCTTACGGGCAGACTGCAGTTACAGCTCTGCAGCTCTGTCAGTCTTCTTCTTTTCCTTCCCCGGTCATGGTCATGTTCCAACCAGCTTACATGGAGAACTCCTCCGCCATCGGAGGAGGTTGGAATGCGACCATGATTGGTGAGGAACAGAGGAAGATTGACAGACTGAGGTGCTGACCTGTAACCTCAGGCACAGGTTCATTTTTATCAATGTAGATTTCGCCACAGCATGTTTTTTTTTTTAACCCCTTAGCGACCCTTGACGTACCAGGACCTTCAAGGGTAAATGTGCCCGAACGACCCTTGACGGTCCTGGTACGTCAAGGGTTAAACTCTTCCATCGCGGCCGCACGGAGCGATGGAAGAGTTCAAGCCGCTTGTTACTAAGTGTCCCGGTATCGGGACACTTAGTAACAAGCGGCTGAAACATTGTTGCAACATGCGATTCGCTTCAAAAGCGAATCACATGTTGCAAAACCTGAATGACAGGGACAGTATTTGTAAATACTGTCCCTGTCAGATCTCTCTGCCTCCCTCCACCTTGCATACTGCTGAGGTGGAAAGAGACAGAGAGACATGCTGTTCCAGTGTACCTGTAGAAAAAAAAAGTCAAAAAAAAGTTTAAATAAAGACATTTAACCCTTTGATCACTGTTCTGCAGTGATCAATAAGTGCCCCCCCATCTGATCACTCTTGGAGTGATCAATTTGCTGCAGATCAGTGTTTTCTGATCTGTGGGACACCCCCCATCCCCCTTGAATTTTTTTAGATTTTTTAAAAAATTTTAAAATTTTTTTTAAATTTTTTTAAAATTTTTTTTTTTTTTTTTTTGTTTTATAATAAATATAGTTTAGGTATTTTGGTAGGTAGTTGGGTAGGTTTAGTGTAGACGGGAAAGTTTTAGGGATAGATTTAGGTTTAGGGGAGAAAAAAAAAAAAAAAAAAAAACCAAACCCCCCCCCCCCCCCAAAAAAAAAATAAAATATAAAAAGCGCAGTTTAGATAGGTAGTTCAATTGGGTTAGGTAGGTTCAGGATAGACGTAGGTTAGGGTAAGTTTTAGGGTTAGATTTAGGTTTAGGGATAGCGTAAGAAAAAAAAAAACCCAAAAAAACCCCCAAACCCCCCCCCCAAAAAAATATATATATATATGTATAATAAGCGCAGTTTAGATAGGTAGTTCACTTGGGTTAGGTAGGTTCAGGATATACGTAGGTTAGGGTAAGTTTTAGGGTTAGATTTAGGTTTAGGGATAGCGTAAGAAAAAAAAAAAAACCCAAAAAACCCCAACCCCCCCCAAAAAAAAAAAAAATATATATATAATAAGTGCAGTTTAGATAGGTAGTTCACTTGGGTTAGGTAGGTTCAGGATATACGTAGGTTAGGGTAAGTTTTAGGGTTAGATTTAGGTTTAGGGATAGCGTAAGAAAAAAAAAAGCTTTTTTAGTGGGCAAAATGCAGCGCAGGTACAGCGTTGAAGAGCCATATGCCTTTTTGGCTTCTGACTCTGAGGCAACAGGCACTGCGTCAGATTTTGACATAGCGCAGTTTTCAGAAAGTGAGAGCAGCTCTAGTGATGACGCTGGGCCTTCTGTCAAGAAAAGACGCACTGCCCCAAAAGCTGCTCTGGCAACTGCCCCAGCACCTGCCAAAAGAACTGCCCAAAGACCTACCAAAATACTTACCCAAAGAAATGCCCCAAGTGTTGCCCCAAGAGCTGCCCTGGCAACTGCCCCAGCACCTGCCAAAAGATCTGCCCAAAGACCTACCAAAGAAATGCCCCAAGTGCTGCCCCAAGAGCTGCCCTGGCAACTGCCCCAGCACCTGCCAAAAGATCTGCCCAAAGACCCGCCAAAAGACCTGCCCAAAGAAATGCCCCAACACCTGCCACTCCGGATCCTAATGAATGGGTATCAATTTATGCCCACGAATCTCAGAATTCACAGGCAACCCAGGGATTCAAATTGATGTGGAAGGATTTACCCATGATCATTTTTTTGATTTGTTTTTGGGGGAAGACGTTTTAGGTGAAATTGTTTCCCAAACCAATTTGTATGCAGCCCAGTATACTGCCGCCAACCCTAAGTGTGAAAAACGCTGTTTTTTTTTTTTTTACTTACGTCATGGTTTATGAGGGATTGGTGGTAAAATGGCTGTGTATAAAATTGGAAAACACACCTAAAACGAGAGCCTGGGGTGTCTACTTTCCAAAAATATACACTTTTGGGGGGAAATCTTAAAAAAAGAGCACTGTTACACAGCCCCAAATGAGACATGGCACCAGTAACGCAAGCTGTGAAGATTCAAAGTGTGAACCTGGAAACGCGCATGTTCCAATTTGGCCCCCGTAGCTCCCCCAAACCATGAGAAAGCTATGCATATGGGGTATTGCTGTACTCAGAAGAAGGAGCTGAACACTATTCAATTCAGTTTATAAAATCTTCACCTATTCTGTGCTTGAAATTCACATCAAAATTGAAGGCAAAGTGTGAAAAATGCTGAATTTTTTTTACTTACGTCAAATTTTCACAGGATTGGTGGTAAAATGGCAGTGTATAAAATTGGAAAACACACCTAAAACGAGAGCCTGGGGTGTCTGCTTTCCAAAAATATACACTTTTGGGGGGAAATCTTAAAAAAAGAGCACTGTTACACAGCCCCAAATGAGACATGGCACCAGTAACGCAAGCTGTGAAGATTCAAAGTGTGAACCTGGAAACGCGCATGTTCCAATTTGGCCCCCGTAGCTCCCCCAAACCATGAGAAAGCTATGCATATGGGGTATTGCCGTACTCAGAAGAAGGAGCTGAACACTATTCAATTCAGTTTATAAAATCTTCACCTATTCTGTGCTTGAAATTCACATCAAAATGGAAGGCAAAGTGTGAAAAATGCTGAATTTTTTTTTACTTACGTCAAATTTTCACAGGATTGGTGGTAAAATGGCAGTGTATAAAATTGGAAAACACACCTAAAACGAGAGCCTGGGGTGTCTACTTTCCAAAAATATACACTTTTGGGGGGAAATCTTAAAAAAAAGAGCACTGTTACACAGCCCCAAATGAGACATGGCACCAGTAACGCAAGCTGTGAAGATTCAAAGTGTGAACCTGGAAACGCGCATGTTCCAATTTGGCCCCCGTAGCTCCCCCAAACCATGAGAAAGCTATGCATATGGGGTATTGCCGTACTCAGAAGAAGGAGCTGAACACTATTCAATTCAGTTTATAAAATCTTCACCTATTCTGTGCTTGAAATTCACATCAACATTGAAGGCAAAGTGTCAAAAACGCTGTTTTTTTACTTACGTCAAGTTTATGAGAAAGTGGTGGTAAAATGGCCGTGTAAAACATTTGAAAACACACCTAAAATGAAAGCTGGGGGTGTCTACATTCCAAAAATATACACTTTTGGGGGGAAATTCTAAAGTGCAGCACTGGAACATAGCCCAAAATGAGTAATGGCATCAGTTAACCAAGATGTGAAAATTCAATATTTGTTCAAAATTGGGCCCCGTAGCTCCCCCAAACCTTGAGAAACCTATGCATATGGGGTATTGCTGTACTCAGAAGAAGGAGCTGAACACTAAACAATGCATTTTTAAAAATCTTCACCTATCATGTGCTTGAAATTCACATCAACATTGAAGTGCAAGTGTGAAAAACGCTGTTTTTTTAACTTACGTCAAGATTTACGAGCGATTGGTGGTAAAATGGCTGCGTAAAAAAATTGAAAACATACATAAAATGAAAGCCTGGGGTGTCTACTTTCCAAAAATATATACTTTTGGGGGGAAATCTTAGAGTGGAGCACTGTTACACAGCCCCAAATGAGACATGGCACCAGTGATGCAAGCTGTGAAAATTCAAAGTGTGAAACTGGAAACTCGCATGTTCCAGTTTGGGCCCTGTAGCTCTCCCAAAACTTGAGAAACCTATGCATATGGGGTATTGCCGTACTCAGAAGAAGGAGCTGAACACTAAACAATGCATTTTTAAAAATCTTCACCTATCATGTGCTTGAAATTCACATCAACATTGAAGTGCAAGTGTGAAAAACGCTGTTTTTTTAACTTACGTCAAGATTAACGAGCGATTGGTGGTAAAATGGCTGCGTAAAAAAATTGAAAACATACATAAAATGAAAGCCTGGGGTGTCTACTTTCCAAAAATATATACTTTTGGGGGGAAATCTTAGAGTGGAGCACTGTTACACAGCCCCAAATGAGACATGGCACCAGTGATGCAAGCTGTGAAAATTCAAAGTGTGAAACTGGAAACGCGCATGTTCCAGTTTGGGCCCCGTAGCTCTCCCAAACCTTGAGAAACCTATGCATATGGGGTATTGCCGTACTCAGAAGAAGGAGCTGAACACTAAACAATGCATTTTTAAAAATCTTCACCTATCATGTGCTTGAAATTCACATCAACATTGAAGTGCAAGTGTGAAAAACGCTGTTTTTTTAACTTACGTCAAGATTAACGAGCGATTGGTGGTAAAATGGCTGCGTAAAAAAATTGAAAACATACATAAAATGAAAGCCTGGGGTGTCTACTTTCCAAAAATATATACTTTTGGGGGGAAATCTTAGAGTGGAGCACTGTTACACAGCCCCAAATGAGACATGGCACCAGTGATGCAAGCTGTGAAAATTCAAAGTGTGAAACTGGAAACGCGCATGTTCCAGTTTGGGCCCCGTAGCTCTCCAAACCTTGAGAAACCTATGCATATGGGGTATTGCCGTACTCAGAAGAAGGAGCTGAACACTAAACAATGCATTTTTAAAAATCTTCACCTATCATGTGCTTGAAATTCACATCAACATTGAAGTGCAAGTGTGAAAAACGCTGTTTTTTTAACTTACGTCAAGATTTACGAGCGATTGGTGGTAAAATGGCTGCGTAAAAAAATTGAAAACATACATAAAATGAAATCCTGGGGTGTCTACTTTCCAAAAATATATACTTTTGGGGGGAAATCTTAGAGTGGAGCACTGTTACACAGCCCCAAATGAGACATGGCACCAGTGATGCAAGCTGTGAAAATTCAAAGTGTGAAACTGGAAACGCGCATGTTCCAGTTTGGGCCCCGTAGCTCTCCAAACCTTGAGAAACCTATGCATATGGGGTATTGCCGTACTCAGAAGAAGGAGCTGAACACTAAACAATGCATTTTTAAAAATCTTCACCTATCATGTGCTTGAAATTCACATCAACATTGAAGTGCAAGTGTGAAAAACGCTGTTTTTTTAACTTACGTCAAGATTTACGAGCGATTGGTGGTAAAATGGCTGCGTAAAAAAATTGAAAACATACATAAAATGAAAGCCTGGGGTGTCTACTTTCCAAAAATATATACTTTTGGGGGGAAATCTTAGAGTGGAGCACTGTTACACAGCCCCAAATGAGACATGGCACCAGTGATGCAAGCTGTGAAAATTCAAAGTGTGAAACTGGAAACGCGCATGTTCCAGTTTGGGCCCCGTAGCTCTCCAAACCTTGAGAAACCTATGCATATGGGGTATTGCCGTACTCAGAAGAAGGAGCTGAACACTAAACAATGCATTTTTAAAAATCTTCACCTATCATGTGCTTGAAATTCACATCAACATTGAAGTGCAAGTGTGAAAAACGCTGTTTTTTTAACTTACGTCAAGATTTACGAGCGATTGGTGGTAAAATGGCTGCGTAAAAAAATTGAAAACATACATAAAATGAAAGCCTGGGGTGTCTACTTTCCAAAAATATATACTTTTGGGGGGAAATCTTAGAGTGGAGCACTGTTACACAGCCCCAAATGAGACATGGCACCAGTGATGCAAGCTGTGAAAATTCAAAGTGTGAAACTGGAAACGCGCATGTTCCAATTTGGGCCCCGTAGCTCTCCCAAACCTTGAGAAACCTATGCATATGGGGTATTGCCGTACTCAGAAGAAGGAGCTGAACACTAAACAATGCATTTTTAAAAATCTTCACCTATCATGTGCTTGATATCAACAGTAGTATTGAAATGTAAGTGTGAAAACTGCAAAAAAACAAAATATTACCACAATTTTGAAATTTTTTTCTAGAAAAATAGCTGCATGAAAAACTCCAAAATTCTCCTGATTATTTACCTTATGTTGTGTAGTTTTCAGAAACATATACCTTTGTGGGACATTTTTGGTTCTGGCACCGTCAGCTAAGCTATGATGCTCACATGCCAATTGTTGAGAAATTACAAGTTGGAAATAATGGCATCCATCTTGTAATATTTACCTTGTAAATGTGAGGAAGTGATTGAAATACTAGGCATATGGGGTATTCTTATATTCAGGAGAAGCAAATGAATATATTTAGGGGTATTTTTTTGTCATAAACTAATTGTATGCAAATCCTGACATGAAAATATAAGCAAAATGTTGTTTTTTTTCAATTTTTTTCCTCTTTTTTTCTATTTTAATCAAATTAAACAATGAGGTATTCATATAATTGTGGTATCAAAAGAAAGCCCTACTTGTGCTTAAAAAAACAGTATATAATTTATGTGGCTGCACAAAAGGAATTAAAGAGAAAATATGGTTGAACAAAGACATAGTCAAAAAAGTCAAAATTGCTCCGGTCCTTAAGTCAAATCAAACTCAGATTTTCCCGGTCCTTAAGGGGTTAAACAAAAATAACAAACGATTTAAGCTAGATAAAGATTAAAATAAGCTAAACTTGTATGAGGGTGATAGTTCCCCTTTTATAACCTCTCAATGAATCCCCTTCCAGCCGTGGGAGTACTCATATTAATTATCAGGAAAATCCATAAACTACATGTTTTTCATAGTAAAAAGCCCCATTTCAATGGCTATGTTGGCCATTTTCTTTGTTCCCTTTGCAGACACATATATGATAGACCTTTTTTCAGTATTATGTTTCCAATAAAGCTCAGAAAACAATTGCATATTGTGAGAAATTGCCATTTTTCCAGCAGTTTAATGAGAACACTTCACTAACGATTCCAGTAACAATAGAATGAGGCTCTATGACTGGGAAATGGAACCTACTGGGATATTTAGAATGAGCTCTCACCTTCTGAGTGATGGATGGATGCCATAAGTGGGAAGTATATGTGAATCTTGCATCATTCACTCTGTATTTTAATTGGATAATATAAAGGGCTGCATAAGGAAAACTAGCACCTCCTAATTATAACCCTACACTTGCCATACAATCCCCAGAAAATCCTCATGGCCCCTATAAAGTCTGCCCTTGTGTCTTTGTTCAAGAAATAACATCTTCAATTAGTCAGATGTAATGTCCATGCAGGCAGACATGACAGTTTGTTGCAGGACTACAGGATCTCAAACCCTGGTCACTGCAGTTGGTAATCTTATCTCTTTAGAGTGATAGTAATACTTTGTTTTATCTTTATTTTATTTTGTAGGCATTAAAAAAACATGAAGAATGATATGTCTTATCTCTCAAACCTTTATGGTTTAAGGGATATTCACAAGCAAAGTTTCCCCTACTGCCCCTTTTTCCTAGTGTAAGCCATCTCTTCTCAGATGTGGAATCCAGTCCATAGACCAGACAGATAACAGCAGGGGACAATCTTCTTCCTATGAGAACAATAAAAGCCCTGCCCCCCCCTTGACAAGCTTTTCAGGTTTTTCCCTTATCTTAATTGAAGATTGTCCCTCTCTGCAGTCTACCTGGGCACCTCCCTTCTGATCTGACTGAACAGTGTTACATCAGTAAAAGGGGCAGGAGGAGGACACTTTGTCATTAAATTACTCTTGAACTACAACTCTGACAGAATTGAAATAACACTCTCCAAAGTCCAAATACTATGATGATTAATTAGAGCTGTTTTATTATGAAACATTACTGTCCCTTTAAGGAACAGAGAGTTGTGCAGTGTGTCAGCTCACAATGTGTTGTGTCCTTAAAGGGTTAAGTAGCTCATGCATCCTGCCTGCTTCAGTTAGAAATAACTGTCAGGAACTGTCATGGCTGTCTTAATGAAAATAACATCCAGGACTGACTGAAGATTTTGGGGGAGATTCACCAAAGGTTGATGCTGTGGCGATATTATTTTGTCAATGTGCTCAAAGCACTTCAACATTTCGATGTAAACACACATCGCCATTTTCACAAAAATTTAGGGATGCAAGGGGAGTGGAGGAGAAGGTACTCATTAGCATACAGGATTGTCTAAGTGCTGTCAACGTGGATGGGATTCTCTCCCTCACACATCTCCAGCTCTATGGCAATCTTGAAGTCTGAGAGCATTACCTCTCTCTCTCTCTCTCTCTCTCTGCTGCCCCACTTGGCCATTAGGAGAGTGGAGAGTTTCAGCACCTTGAACAGCATCACTCCTTTGACCCTTTGATTGCCAAAGGGATGTGCATTGTTCAACCATATGGCACTCAAAGTACACCAAACATTACACAATTATCCCCTCAGCTCTGTATCATATTAGTCCATACATGTTGTGCACACCCAAGGAAACAAGTCTGAGGGACAGGCAGCATCCATGGGGAATGGGGCTACCAGCTGCCCACCCCCACAGCCTTGTTCTCTTGCCCACTGGTAGCCACAGAACCCCTTGTATACCGTCTGATCTCCCAGCCTAGTTCCCTTGCCTTCTGGTAGCCACAAATTCAAATGGGCACTATCTGGAATAAGACTGGGAGGTATCAGGCGGTGTTCATGGGGCTAACACACAATGGTGATGTTCCCCATGCTGCCCCACAATATAGAAATCAGACATTCTACCCCGCAATGTAAATATCCGACATGCTCCCCTCCACGTATGAACTTTTACATGCGGCCCCCCCAGTAAACTGTCATGCTGCCCCCCACCTATCAACTCTGACATGAGGCCCCCCAGTAAACTCTGACAAGTTGTCCTCCACCTATCAACTCCAACATGATGCCCCCCAAGTAAACTCTAACAAGTTTTCCTCCACCTATCAACTCCAACATGATGCTCCCCCAGTAAACTCTGATATGCTGCTCTCCACCTATCAACTCTGACATAATGCTCCTCTCTAGTAAACTCCAACACGCTGCTCTCCACCTATCAACTCTGACATGAAGCTCCCCTCTAGTAAACTCTGACAAGTTGTCCTCCACCTATCAACTCCATCATAATGTCTCCCCTCTAGTAAACTCCGACATGAGTCCTTTCAGCTATGAACTCTGACATGATGCTCCCCTCTAGTAAACTCCAACATGTTGTCCTTCACCTATCAACTCTGATATGCTGCCCTCCACCTATCAACTCTTTCATGATGCCCCCCGTTAACTCCTATATGCTGCTCTCCACCTATCAACTCTGACATGAAGCTCCCCTCTAGTAAACTCTGACATGCTGCCCTCCACCTATCAACTCTGACATAATGCTCCCCTCTAGTAAACTCTAACATGCTGCCCTTCACCTATCAACTCTGACATAATGCTCCCCTCTAGTAAACTCTAACATGCTGCCCTTCACCTATCAACTCTGACATGATGCTCCCCTCTAGCAAACTCCAACATGCTGCCCTTCACCTATCAACTCTGACATAATGCTCCCTCTAGTAAACTCCGACATGCTGCCCTTCACCTATGAACTCTGACATGATGCTCCCCTCTAGTAAACTCCGACATGCTGCCCTTCACCTATCAACTCTGACATAATGCTCCCTCTAGTAAACTTCGACATGCTGCCCTTCACCTATCAACTCTGACATGATGCTCCTCTCCAGTAAACTCCGTCAGGCTGCCCTCACTCTATCATGATGTCCCCCCAGTAAAATCTGACTTAAGGTGCCCACCCATTTAACCCTTTGAGTGCCAGAGGGGTCATGTTAGTGTTAAAAACCTATGTGGTCCATTTTATTAAATAAGATCTGCCTTTGCGTGCCAGAGGGTGCACAACGCATTGCAGTGCAAGGGATTAACCCTCTGAGTGCCAGAGAGGTATGCAAGGCATTGCAAAGCAATGCATTATGTACCGCTCTGGCACTCAAAGGGTTAAAACAGCAATCAATGATCTCCTTATCAAGGTGTCCCTGCTCAGTTTCAGACTACCAAGTTAGATGTGAATGGTGTTCTGCCTTCATTTTGTAGGTCGTATCCCACAGAGTCCAGAAAACTCATAAATATTCATCTGGTTTTCCTTGCAGTTACATCATCTGACAATTAACAAACCATTAAGAATGATGTCATAAGTCACCTGAACTAAGCCTACTGAGTTTTTTCTAGACACTATAGGAAACAAGTAGCAAAGGCTAATTTATTCCTTCTCTTAGCTGGGTCACTTTAGCCTTCAGTCTTTGCAGATGGCATTTGATGAAGTTTGGTAGGTTAGGATGACTCAGAAAATGTAACCTTATGCCTTAGACATACTGGCATCTACATGATTTGAGCTGTTTTTCATGGTTAATCTGCATTAACCACCTGGATGCTAGAAAAATCTCAAAAGCATTGGAAAGTGGGAATAAAATATATAATATCATTGGACTAACTATACATAGGTCCTAAGGCAGCACCTGCCTTCATCTACATATTATATTTGGGTATGTCTACTTGGACATTTACACATAAATATTTGAGAGTACTTCCATCAAATCCTACAAATATAGGTAAAATATATAATTTTTGACAAACTATAGGTAATAAACGGGAAGGGTTTGAGGTTTAGCTGCGTGTTTGTAATCAAAGTCATGTGTAACTTGGATGCCAATGTCAAGGCACCTCAGATCAAACATTAGACTATCTATCTATCTATCTATCTATCTATCTATCTATCTATCTATCTATCTATCTATCTATCTATCTATCTCATATCTATATCTATCTATCTATCTATCTATCTATCTATCTATCTATCTATCTATCTCTATATACACTACATAACTTAACCCCTTAAGGACTGGCACTCACCTGGGTGGCCGTCACTTGACGACCACGGTGCTTTTTTTTTTTGTACTTCTGTTTCTGGGCTCCCAGAGCAGCGTGCAGCCTCGCCGGGAACCCTGAACTCCATGACGTGCCAGGACCATCACTGGTCCTTAAGTACCGGCCCGCCGTGATGGCCCTGGCATGTCAATGGTCGTGAAGTGGTTAAAATTCCTGGCACAGTAAGGGAAATTAACATTATATGACATGCACCGTAGACACAACATATTCAGCGAGTGAGTGTCTAGATCAATATCAATATAGTGGAATTCATTGCCCAAGGAGGTGGTTATGGCAGATAAAATGGATACATTTTAGAGAAGATTAGAAACATTTCTTCCAAAAGGGAACATACAGAGTTATACTGTTTATTAGTAGGCAAATCAGGAAGGTCTGATAAATGACTAACTGATTTGGTAGCAGGATAGCTATACAGTTCTCATGTCACTAGGGTATGAGGCAAAGGTTGAACTTGATGGACTTGTGTCTTTATTCAACCTAATTTACTATGTTGCTATGTTACCATTTAATATGTGAAATACAACAGCTATTGCAAAGTGCCACATTTTGCCAGTTCCTGTTTTAGTCTATGTAGTTTTAGTTGCAGGTGATCTATGCATAGTCTTGGACAGTAAGACTGATACATTGGGAGGTTGTATAAAATGACTGTAAAAATACATTCTTAGGGACATATTTTCAACAGGATAATGCCAAAAAATGTTGTATGATCAACAAAAGCAAGTAATTGTATGCTTGAACTACATGTTTTCGATAGAATATATGACAAAACAACTAGTAATGTCCTTCGTGTATGACACAATTACAGAATTGCCGGGCAAAGGGGCGGGGCAAGGGAGGAGCTAAACTATTCGCCAGCATCATATAGGGTTAAGAAAATTTGGTTTATACAATGACAAAAAAAAATGTTGTGCAAATAGGATTTGTACAATAAGAAAAGTGGAGAAAATGTCACATTATTGTCATTACATATGACTAAAGATGAGCGAGCACCCCGATGCTCGGGTGCTCGGGTGCTCTGACCGAGCACCCCCTGATGCTCGAGTGCTCGGCCGAGCACCCGAGCCCCATTCAAATGAATGGGAGCACTCGAGCATTAAACCAGGCACCCCCTGCTCTGATGAGCGGAGGGTGCCTGGTCAATGTCCCCCTTCATCTCCGCTATGCCCCTCTTCCACAATGTCCCCCTTCATCTCCTATGCCATAGCGGAGATGAAGGGGGACATTGTGGAAGAGGGGCATAGCGGAGATGAAGGGGGACATTGTGGAAGAGGGGCATAGACTCTATGCCCCTCTTCCACAATGTCCCCCTTCATCTCCGCTATGCCCCTCTTCCACAATGTCCCCCTTCATCTCCTCTATGGCATAGGAGATGAAGGGGGACATTGTGGAAGAGGGGCATAGCGGAGATGAAGGGGCACATTGTGGAAGACGGGCATAGCGGAGATGAAGGGGGACATTGTGGAAGAGGGGCATAGAGTCTATGCCCCTCTTCCATAATGTCCCCCTTCATCTCCGCAATGCCCCCTTCATCTCCGCAATGCCCCCGTACCTCCATTCCCTGGTGGTCCAGCGGAGCGTCTTCGGATCTGTGCCTCTTCCGGCACAGATCCTCTTCACCCGAGCATGTCGGGCGAGCACATGGCGGTACTCGTACGAGTACCGCCATGTGCAGAGCAGAGCGATGCTCGAGCCGATCCGAGCATCGCCCGAGCACGCTCGCTCAACACTACATATGACAATTTCAGTCAGGAATCATACTTCAATGACATATTTCTGATCACAACCAACACTCTCTGAAAATATTACTGACCCCAATAAGAGCTGTTTTGCTACTTCTTTGAGTGTACGGCCCTTCGTGTAATTTTAACCTCTTCGCGTCCTGTGACGTACCTGGACCGTCACACTGGTCCGCCACTTAAGGACCAGTGACGGTCCTGGTACGTCACGTACTATTACTCACTGCGCTCCTGCAGGAGAGCGGTGAGTAATACCGTGGACTGAAGTTGATCGCACGAAGACCGGAGCGATCTCTTTCAGTCCTTCTTTCGACGTGCCGCCCCACGTGATCAGTCACATGGGACGGCACGTCAAACTTGTCTATCTTGTCCTTATAAAGGACCAGACACCCCGGGATCGCTGGACCTTAAGGGGTTAAGAATTGTCTCAAAGATTTGGAATGAGGTTATATTTATAAAGAAGTCAAATTAAGTTTATAAATATGTCTGTTTATCTAAATACATTTGCAAATGAGGTTTTTTTTTTCTCAGACAAACATGCGTTATACACCCTATCACTTAACCCTCTGATTGCCAGAGGGGTATACAATGCATTGAAAAGCAATGCGTTGCGTACCCCTCTGGCACTCAAAGGGTTAATATCCTATATACTTCCATTGAGAACATGTTATGCCTGGTGTAAAGATTTAACCACTAAAACTCGGTTTATTTTTGGAATAATTGGAGAATATACCTTGTGGCACAATTCTTATTTGGACCACTTGAACTTCTATTCCACTTTTTCAAAAATGTAAATTGATCACATTAAACACAAAAATATTTCGAAATTATTATATATATATATATATATATAGTAGAGTGGAGATTGTAGCCGTATGAGTCGTATTAGCTCGAAATGCTTTAGACTTGAGAAAGGGAGGTTCTCCCGAAAGCTTGTCAATCCAAAATTCTGTTAGTCCAATAAAAAGGGTATTACAAGATACTTATTTTGTTTGTTATTTTACATCTATATATATATATATATATATATATATATATATATATATACAGGGCTTATAATTTTAAGTCCTACTAGCCAGACCTGAAAAGTTACTCACCACTGCAAGCCATAACATACCCACCAGGGCTGAATTTCTACTCACCAGGGCTAAATTTTCACTCGCCATTGGCTAGTGGTGAGTGGAAATTTTGAGCCCTGTATATATATATATATATATATATATATATATTAGTTCCAAAAATCGGCACTCACATCTTCCAAAAAACAAACGCCCGGGTGCTCGGACATACAATCTTACAACTTCCCCAAAGACCAGTTCGTGAAGGACCGAAACGTCGAACTTTTGAATAAATATATTTTTGATAAGTCCCATGAGTGCCAGTCTTTGGGGAAGTTACATATATATATATATATATATATATATATATATATATATATATATATATCTATCTTAATTTCCCTTTACTACAATTTTACAGCCACTTTCTTTCTTCTGCATGTCTTATACATCCTTGCCTGTTGCATCTTTATATTCTGACATTAGAGCCAAACTCCAGAGCATTTGTTTTTGGGATATGTAGTCTTTTTATTGCAGGAAATAGAGCAGACCCTAGGAAATGAAGACTACAAATCCCAGAGTATATTATCTGTAAGTCCGACCCGCTGCCACCTCTTGGTGTGTCTGTCAGGCATGCAAGAGAAGAACATATGGGTTTTCCTTTATATATACATCGGGACACTGTACCATGTTGTGCATTTTATTGGTGCTCATTAAGCAGACATGACTCCACACAAGTGCATAAACTTTTATTTTCTATATAGATATACTTCTGTTACCTATTGTTTTCGGTCATTTTTGCATATATATATTTGCTTGTCATAAATAAATAAATAAATTATATATATATATATATATATATATATATATATATATATATATATTCCAATACAGAAGGAGAGCGCTCAAGTAGACTGTATTAATTTATTAAAATAATGTACAATAAAACATATAACTTATTATGTCATATATATAATGCTATAAATTACTGACAAGAACAGTGCACAATGCCAATAGAAAACTGTAGACCACCTATAGCTCCGGAGCTTGATATACGTTGGTGCACTTAATCCACAGTGGTCCTGTCCAAGTGTCACAATCTTAGATGGTAAAAAATTCTCAAATATATACGGACCTCATAGCTCAAAATAGTAGTAGATATGTCAACTAGAGTTTGGGGTTAGCGGGCAGTCGCTTATAGGTCTAAGCCGTAACTTTTAGAATCTCCCGTCTATTATGGAATCACCAATCTTTCTGATCCTACGGGTCGTTTGGTATGGAAACCTAAGAATTAAAGTTACCTCCAATGTCGATCCCACCTTAATATCCGCGGGCAGAGTATGAGTTAGGCAATCTTTTCCCCAGCGTGCTCCCGTCTGTCAACCCCTCCTCCTGGACTTTCAATATTTGTTCACTGAATACATTCACCTTAACCGTTCTGTGATTCTCCTCCTTATCCTTTTCTTTTACGGTTATATTGTATTCCCTGAGGAAGTGCGTCTTGAGCACGAAACTAGTCGGAAAGAAAATACTATTCTGTCATTGAGAAGAAAGATACGCTATATTGTTACTGTTTGGATGCCGGAGGAGTGTTTCAGATTTGTTTTCTCTTTTACTATGGTCGCAGTAGATACAATATAATCGTAAAAGAAAAGGATAAGGAGGAGAATCACAGAACGGTTAAGGTGAATGTATCCAGTGAACAAATATTGAAAGTCCAGGAGGAGGGGTTGACAGATGGGAGCACGCTGGGGAAAAGATTGCCTAACTCATACTCTGCCCGCGGATATTAAGGTGGGATTGACATTGGAGGTAACTTTAATTCTTAGGTTGCCAGACCAAACGACCCGTAGGATCAGAAAGATTGGTGATTCCATAATAGACGGGAGATTCTAAAAGTTACGGCTTAGACCTATAAGCGACTGCCCGCTAACCCCAAACTCTAGTTGACATATCTACTACTATTTTGAGCTATGCGGTCCGTATATATTTGAGAATTTTTTACCATCTAAGATTGTGACACTTAGACGGACAGGACCACTGTGGATTAAGTGCACCAACGTATATCAAGCTCCGGAGCTATAGGTGGTCTACAGTTTTCTATTGGCATTGTGCACTGTTCTTGTCAGTAATTTATAGCATTATATATATGACATAATAAGTTATATGTTTTATTGTACATTATTTTAATAAATTAATACAGTCTACTTGAGCGCTCTCCTTCTGTATTGGAGTTTGTAGTTTATTGGAGCTCGGGACACTATACGAGCATTGGATAGTAGCGATTTAGTTGACTGTATCATAGAAGAGGTTAATAGTGAATGTATCTGCACACTGATCGCCGTGATCACAGAAGTACATTTGTATATATATATATATATATATATATATATATATATATATATGTATATATATATAAAGCAGGGATTGGAACTCACTTAAATGATGTCAGGTTGCCCGGGTGCTTAAAGGGATAGTAATACTTCGTTTTAACTTTATTTTATTTTGTAGGCATTAAAAAAACATGAAGAATGATATAAGTCTTATCTCTCAAACCTTTATGGTTTGAGAGATAAGACTTATCTTATCTCTCTTATTTCTCAAACCTGTTCAACTAGATCAGAAGGGAGGTGCTCAGGTAGACTGCAGAGAGGGACAATCTTCAATTAAGATAAGGGAAAAAGCTGAAAAAATTGTCAAGGGGGGAAGGGCTTTCATTGTTTTTATACAAAGAAGATTGTCCCCTGCTGTTATCTGTCTGGTCTTACAACCAGATTCACATCTGAGAAGAGATGGCTTACACTAGGTAAAAGGGGCGGGAGGGGAAACTTTGCTTGTGAATATCTCTTAAACCATAAAGGTTTGAGAGATAAGACTTATGTCATTCTTCATGTTTTTTGAATGCCTACAAAATAAAATAAAGTTAAAACGAAGTATTACTATCCCTTTAAACAAAGGCAGTCATATACTGATCAATGGTAAGCACTCACGGGACTTCAGAATTAGTTGATAAAGATCCTTACTGAATTGAAACGTCGCTTTAATAAAGTATGTTTTTTATTTAAACTAATTCTGAAGTCCCGTGAGTGCTTACCATATATATATATATATATATATATATATATATATATATATATATATATATTTACACACACACACACACAAACACACACACACACAAAGGTTTATACTCTTGTGTGAAGCACACTCTTGTCTGCTTAATGAGCATTCTATATCCTGGCATTCTTATGTATTATGAATAAGTCAAACACATACCTGCATGCTTATTAAGCACACTCTTGTCTGTGTAATGAGCATGCAGGTATGTGTTTGACCCCCTAGAATGCGAGGGGACCTCATGTTTCCTGTCAGTATACTCCGTGGCGGCAAATTGACTCCTCCCTTGACATAATACATAAGAATGTCAGGAAATAGAAGTCACCCTGGTCCATTTATGCAAGCAAACGTGATTTATTCTGGAGTAAACCAACTGCACCATAGGGGACAAAATGAAAATTCCAAAATTCCCAAGCACTTCGATAGAGCCTTCTAACCCCCCCCCCTGAATACTAGAGTGGTCTCTTCTAGCATTCAAGGGGTTAACTTAAAAGCCCAGTTTAATTTGGCAGGAATTTTTATTTATCTCCTGTGATAAACCATCCCCAGTGTAATTCCAGTTTGTGTGTGTGTGCGCGCGTGTGTGTGTGAGTTTGCGTGTATATGTGTGTGTGTGCTTGTGTGTGTATGTGTGTGTTCTTGTATGTGTGTATATGTACGTGTATATGTGTGTGTGTGTGTATGTGTATGTGAGTGTGTGTATATGTGCGTGTGTGTGCTTGTGTGTGTATGTGTGTGTGTGTGGGTGCTCTTTACTAACCATCTATTTGTTACAAAGAGACAGGTGCACTGTGAAGCCTGTTATCTAGATTTGCCTTAATTCAGAGGCATCAAAAAGCTAACTGCATTGTTAAAATATATAATTGAAGCAAAATTGAAGTCAACAGGGAAAATACAAATACTGAACATAAAAGTGTTTTATACACGCATTTCTTGTGTCACTAGCAGGACGTCTGTGTTTCTGTCCAGCTGCTGTTGGTCTGAACCTATTATCCTCTGTCAGCCATTGGCTGGCTGAGGATGATGGGAATTACAGTCCTCACACAGCTGTCCACCTCTTTTCCAGATGTTTTATCCCTGACAAATCAGAGAATTTTTAGTTTTTCCGCTGCATTCATTCATTCAAACACATCCTGTAGATGAAAGAAAATGTTACCTGAAAAAGTAATCTTTTTTTATTTATATTTTTCATTTGCTTACTTTATAAAGTACATGCTGTGGACTCTAAGGATTGTATGTTCATGAAAAACAGATGTGTCTTTGAAAAGAAGCATGCAGGATAATGATTAATAGTGTACAGGTCAACAGTTGAAGCAAGAAGGCAACATCTTGCATTCAGGCTAGTGAAAATGAAAAACTTCCACACAAACTCCATGCCAACTCTGAAACATTTTTTCCGATATTCCTCACAATCAGTGTAATAACATTTACCTACTTCGTGTAAACAGAGGTCCGGATTTACATCTCAGGCTATCCTTAGGCAAGGCACTCTAGGTGACCCTAGCCCTGCACCTGGCCACCCCACACTTGCTCTTATGACTCCACTCCCCAGCTCCATGGGTTGATTGAGAAAATACTTTATAATATACAAAACACAAAAAAGCCCCACTTAAAGGAGAAGTAACACCTCGGAATAATAATAACCCACACCTACCTTACTATGGACAGAAAACACTAATGGCCCCAATGAATTGTGCACTTGTGCCTTTCTTCAAGAGATAACATCTTCAACCAGTTCTGGAAGTCATGTCCATGGAAGCAGACATGACAGTTCCTAGCACAGGAATCAGTCTTCGCTCACTGCTCCTTGTAATCTTTCAGGACCACCCCTCACGATGATTGATGTTCCACAACGTTACACATTTCTGTCTTTTAAGGACATGTGGTGGTCCTGGCATGTCAAAGAGTTCATGATTGTAGGGCTCCTGAGGGCACACTGTGATCATGCCATGGAGGCTGTAACTGACAGGACTGGAACAGTCAGTTTCAGCCTTTTCCTGGTGGCTTGGTACATTTGATTGCTGCTACAGATATTATATATGCCAGTTGAGCCTATGACTAAGGTAATGTTTAGTATGCATTAATGCTGTTACTGTTCTCTGCCTTTCTCATCCTCATAGTGATTGTGAGGAAAAGAGTAGCAGAGAATATACATCACCACAGTGGGAAATGCTACAATGGGGGGCACTTTTTGTTTGATCACTTGATAACCTACTGCCACCTCTTTGTGTCACTAAGTAAATGATTTAGAGCAAGTATTTTATTTACACAGCCTAATTTATAAACACATATACTGAAGATAAACAAACATTAATCCTTTATTTATATAGAGCACACAGATTCTGCAGCTCTTTACACTCATATTGGTTCCTGTCCCCATTGGGGCTCACAATCTAAATTCACCTATCAGTATGTTTTTTGGAGTGTGGGAGGAAACCCACGCAAACACAGTGAGAACATACAAACTCATTGCAGATGTTGTCCTTGGTGGGATTTGAACCCAGGACCCCAGCGCTGCAAGGCAACAGTGCTAACCACTGAGCCACTGTGCTGCCCGTTGCCATTAATGTGAGTTGTATTACTGTGGAGCAGTGTGAAACATGTTATTATTATTATTATTATTATTATTATTATTATTATTATTATTATTATTATTATTATTATTATACTTTATTTATATAGCGTCAATTTATTCAGCAGAACTGGACAATACGGAACAGACATACAGAGTTATTAAATAGTACAAATGGAACATGGAAAAAAGGACCAGAAGGCCCTGCTCGAAAGAGGAGTAAGTGCTATTGGGGGTAAGTGCTTCCCGCCACCTGAGCTGCTGGTCAGTGGGTGGGAGAAAGAAGTACTTTTGAGTGCAGTGGTACAGGCAAGTAGTGGTTCTGTCTGGGAGAAAAAGACTATGTGAACAATGAGGTTGTGATGAGGTTGCGAGTGGGAGAGTAATTTTAGAAGGGAATGAGAGTGAACAGAATTTGGACAGCCTGTTGATCTGGCCTTGCTCATAATGGTTATGGAGGTAGTTGATAGGCTTCCCTGAAGAGGTGAGTTTTCATTGAGCATCTGAAGATCTGAAGGCTGGGCGAGAGTCTGATGGGGAGAGAAGGGAATTCCAGAGTGCAGGTGTAGCACAGGAAAAGTCCTGTCAGTGGGAATGTGATGATGTAATAAGACCTGCAGAGAGAAGAAGGTCCTGTGCAGAATGAAAATTACGAGTTTAAGTGTATTTGAAAATGTGAGATGAAATGTATGCAGGTGCAGTGTTAGAAAGGCCTTGGGAAGTCAGCAATAGTATTTTGAATTTAATTCTAAACCCTGATGGGAATCAGTGTAGGGATTGGCAGAGAGGAGTGGTATTAGAGGAGAGATGTGTGAGGTAGATTAGTCTGGTGGCATTATAGACTGCAGTGGGGTAAGTCAGGTGAGAGGAAGGACAGTTAGGCGTGAATTACAGTAGTTGAGAAGGGACAGGATGAGAGTTTGGATTAGAATTTTGGTAACCTCTTGGGTGAGAAAAGGTTGAATTCTAGAGTTGTTACGTAGATGGAGGTAACATGATTTGGAGATTGTATGTGGTGAGTGCCTTTTTTCAAGATATAGCAGCTTCAGTCAGTCGTGGATGTCATACAGAGGTTGGAGGTTGACATGACAGTTGAAGACAATTTATTCATGAGTTCATGAGCCTACCTAATAGTTTAAACCCTTAGTGATGAAGACTTTTTTGAAACTAGTGGACAAGAGGAATTTTGACCCTTTAGTACATCTTTGTTCAACTGTATTTTTCCTTTAATGAATTTAGTCCACCCATAGATATGATATGCCATTTTTTTCAGCATGAGTAGGGCTTTATTTTGATACCACATTTATATGCATAACCCACCATTCCATTTGCTAAAAATAAATAATATGAGAAAAAAACATTTTATAGGTTTTCCTGTCATAATATGTGCTCAATTGGTTCATGTTTAATAGGGACTGGATAAAAGGTATGAACAGTCATTCATACCTCCCTAATATCCCTTTTTGGAGGGGTACTGTCCCAGCAAAAATCCCTATGTCCCTCAGTCCCTCCCTGGTGTCCCTCTTTTAGGCGATCATACAATGTTGTATGTATATGTGCCACTAAAGTGGCCATTGACTTGCTCTCCACTAAGTCAAAAGGCTACTACGCCTTACTCATTCTCCTGGACCTGTCAGCTGCCTTTGACACAGTGGATCGCCCACTCCTCCTCCAAGCTCTCCACTACCTAGGCCTCTGTGATATCTCCCACAATTGGTTCTCATCATATGTCTTTAACCACTCCTTCAGTGTCTCCTACTCTGGCTCCACTTCTTTACTCCTCCCACTGTCTGTTGGAGTACCACAAGGTTCAGTCTTGGGCCCTTTGCTCTTTTCAATCTACACCTCATCCCTTGACAAACTAATAAACTCCTTTGGAATTCACCATTATTTCTATGCTGATGGCACTCAAATCTATCTTTCCTCCCCAGTCCTTTCCCCTTCCCTCCTGTCCCTGGTATCTAATTGTATCTCTGCTGTGTCTTCCTGGATGTCATCACTACATCTTAAACTTAACCAAAGCTAAACCGCACTTATACTTTTCCCTCCCTCTTCAACCAGCTTTACCCCAGATATTGCCCTAACTATTCACAGCACCATCACACTAACCTCTACATCACACTGCCTTGGGCTTATCTTTGACTCCATTATATCCTTGCGAATGTGGTTGTGGTGGATGGTATGTGTAGGCACTCTATGACTCTTATCATCTCCAAAAACAAACTCAGTCATACTGTCCATCAGGAGCAGAATCTTGGTGCACTCTTGGTATACTCTCTGACACATCAACAACACTTCTATTATGTACCTCAGAGCCCCGGTAATGTTTATGAATACTTCTGTTGCTAGTAGTTGTGGCACTTCTGAACTGTTGATGGTGTGTCTCTAAGTCAGACTTGTGGTTGTGCATCAGGTGTGGGAACTCATTGAGGAGGTTCCTAGGTGTGGGCCTGCTTTGCCCCCTGCTCACATGCTTCTTAAACAGAAAACAGATAGCAACATGTTTAGCTTTTGGATCCTGAGTGAAGTATCACCATACTGTTGGATCATGGTTGCCTGTGTCTTCCCAGTCAGTCACACAGAATGTGGGGGTATCTGGCATAATTCTCCTTTGCTCCCTTCTCATCCCCACACTCCCCTAGGACAGATATAACAGCCAGAGTAGGAAGAAACTTGGATCACCTCTGCCTGTGTGTTCCCAGTCAGTCACACAGAATTTAGTGGTATTTGGGGTAATTCTCCTTTGCTCTCTTCTCACTTAATTGTAATAATAATCAGTTTACCTGTAAAACAGCATGAATAAGTTAGGCCAGGGCTTAAAATATGAAGTCCTTTGCTACTAGCCAGACCTGAAAAGTTACTCGCCACTGCAAGCCAAAACATAGCCACCAGGGCTGAATTTCTACTCGCCAGGGCTGAATTTTCACTCGCCATTGGCTAGTGGCGAGTAGAAAATTTGAGCTCTGAGTTAGGCTGTATGATCAAAGTCATACACAAAAATGCAGATAAGTTCTACACACAAGAAGCGAAGAGGATGATTTAATAGGAATTGAAGTTATTCTGGAGCAAACCAGTTGCTCCATAGGGAGCAAATACAATTTGTTAAAATGTCCATTGACTTAAAGGTACACTATCCCCTAAAATGATCTGGGTTATATACTGTTAAATACCTTTGCATTAAGTTGCTTGCCCCTCTGACACTCAAAGCATTAACATTGCTATCTTGATATGTGTCTCACAAGTGACAGTGTTTTATTGTCTGTTAATGGACCTGAGATAAGATATCAGCCTTTCTAAACAAAAGAGGGGTTGTCACATCTCAATACATTAACGGCATCTGCTGAGCACAACCAAAATTGTTTCTATTTTATAGTATGTAGTTAAAATGCCAGTTTAGGATTAGATTTTGCTGATCTAACAATAAACATAAATTCAACGTCTTTTAACTGGATGATATTGAATTTGAATGTTCCTTTAACTCTTTGTGTAGTATGCAATGCATAGAAATGGATTAAATGTGTCTTTTAGCTCCTTGAAAGGTAGAAAGGGTTCCAACACATTTTAAAGTGATGCACTGGAGACCACTGGACCACTGAATGGGATTAAAAATATCTTTTTAAATCAATGGGTATTCTATTTTTCTTTCCCCAGAATTGCTCAAATTATTTGATGAAATTAGCCTCTAATTAAGAATGTATTTGAAGTGTGTTTATACAAGTTAATGATGTATTAATGCTCTAATGAAGATAAAAGTTATCTTGTTTAACAGGATTGCATGCTAATAAATGAAATATGTTTATTATTAAGATAATTGGGCCATGATGATGTAATTTTATATATACATGTGTGTGTGTGTATATATATATATATATATATATATATATATATATATATATATATATATATACTAGTTGAAGAGCCCGTTACATGGGCCACAGTGCCACTGCCTGCCGGTCGCGGGGCAGTCATTCTCAGTAGAGACTGCCCACGCCGCGGCTGATACAGAGTGGAACGTTTCTTCTGAGTGACCCCCTCTGTATCAGCCTCATCACGGGCAGTCTCTACTGCGCATGACTGCAGCGTTACACACGTTTTAGCAAATTATTATATAGGATATATATATATATATATATATATATATATATATATAATGAAAACAGAAGGGGGCAGTAATTTTTTTGTGCCAATAAATTCTTTTGAATATAATAAATAGATCCACGGGTGCTGCCCTCTTCTGTTTTCATTCTACATCTCTTTATGGGAATGTGCACCTGGGCATGAATTTTTTATGTGGGAGTGAGTGCTTTCCACCTATTGGATTTATTTATATATATATATATATATATATATATATATATATATATATAGAGAGAGAGAGCGAGAGAGAGAGAGATGGATAGATAGATAGATAGATAGATAGATAGATAGATAGATAGATAGATAGATAATTAGCTGAGTAATTTCAGTGCCTAAAATCTTTTACAGTTTGCTTTAGGACTTATCCACAAAATGAATCATTAAACAATCCATTGCATCAGCTTGTTCTAAATGTGCTCAGGCAATTGGTCCTCTTTTTCAGACAGGGGAGTCTGTGAGTGTCTGTGAGGACCCATGTCTTTTGTCCAATGTTAAAGTGGCTGCTGCAATAGATACAGTTACCCCTGACTATGACCTTTCACATAACAAAGCTACACCCCTTGGCTTGACAGTACTGTCAGGGAAATAAAGAAGGGGTGAAGTGTTTAATGGCATAGTTGGAAGACTTACAAGGTGAAGGAGAAGTTCAAACTGATGTAATGTATTCAAAATAATGTCACTGCTTGCAAAAAAACAGTAACTAGGCAAAAGTTGCTATAGAGACAAACCAGATCATCTCTTCTAAAATGTGGAAAACATTATGAAATCCACTTCATTTGCAGTCAAACCTGCAATTGTCTCCGATAAAATGCAACAAATTTGCTCTTTTTTTAGTGACAATAGCAAGTCTACGATAATAAGAATAAACACAAAGTATGCAAGCATGTGAAGTGTAAACTTGCTCTTGTGTCCCAATATAAATGCAAACCCCCAGTGTGCAATAAACAAATTGTACTCACACAGTGTAGAACCCAGTGCAATACATGCTCAAAAGGAGATACAGCAATCTGGCTGAACAGCAACTACCTTTATTCAGGGAGACAATCTAATAATAGAAGGCCAAGTTTCCTCCTAATACAATACTTGTGCCTTCCCTCTCCGACATGCAAAGTAGTTGTGTACCAGTGCATATCTCACAAGCACCATTTCATAGCTTTGGGGCAAATGGAGCCTCTCTCCACTCAATCTACCCCTCATATACTTGAAATACAGGTTTCAGGACAGTTCACAAATATAATAAAATTTATTATTCAAATAAACATTATAGCTCTAGAAATGTAATTACAAGTGATACCAATTTTAAGATATTTTGGTAATTGTATAGAACACGTAAAGCCCTAGATTCTATCCAGCAGTTTCAACAGTGTTTATATAAACATCACTTAGCGCTCAAAGAACCAGAAGTATATCACATATAATAAAATGTAATTTTATTGTTATCAATAGGTAGAAACTCGAAAAATTTACCTTTGCTATGTCCATCAGCTAGAAATGCTCCGTCTGGCAGATGTGCTCCTGGTTAGTAAAATATAGATCAAGGTGCTACCAAATCCAGAAATTACCCCATGAATATAATATGAATAGGTGACAAGAATGAGCACCAAGAAGCATAAAAAAGATCAACCAGGCTCACATACAGCTGTCCGACTATATATCACTTCTCAAAAAGCAGATGGGCACAACCAATACAAAATAAAACAGTAACTGAAAGCAATCAAACATTCGTAAAAATGTATAATTCTCTTGATATAGCACTAATACTCTGATGGAATGTAGATAATCCATAAATGGTGAGACTGGTCACTCTCCTCTGTGTATGCTACTCAAAAGAAGACATGCTTCCAATCTTAAAGGGATAGTAATACTTAGTTTTATCTTTATTTTATTTTGTAGGCATTAAAAATACATGAAGAACGATATGTCTTATCTCTCAAACCTTTATGATTTGAGAGATATTCAAAAGCAAAGTTTCCCCTCCTGCCCCTTTTACCTAGTGTAAGCCATCTCTTCTCAGATGTGGAATGCAGTCCATAGACCAGACAGATAACAGCAGGGGACAATCTTCTTCCTATGAGAACACTGAAAGCCCTGTCCCCCTTGACAAGTTTTTCAGCTGTTTCCCTTATCTTAATTGAAGATTGTCCCTCTCTGCAGTCTACCTGGGCACCTCCTTTCTGCTCTGGCTAAGCAGTGTTACATCAGTAAAAGGGGCGGGAGGGGGATACTTTATCATTGAATTACTCTTGAACTACAGCTCTGACAGAATTGAAATAATACTCTCCATGGTCCAAATACTATGATGATTAATTAGAGCTGTTTTTGTTATTAAACATTACTATCCCTTTAAATAAAAAAAACCCAAAGAAAGAAAGAAAGAAAAAGTTAGAGTAGGCAGTCCCACATCTAATTGGATTGCAATCCATTAAACATATGCAAGGTCACCAGATCATGTAGTGAGTGAACTTTTCTTAAAGGCAATGATAGTAGTTCAAAATCCTTTAAAATCCTCTTATAGGTACTAAGACGTTTCAACAGAGGGACTCACAATCAGCTGTTCTTTCTTCTTTGTATTTCTCCTGTGTGCCCTTTTGTCATGCAATGAAACAACCAGCCAGTCTTATAATAATGCCATCAATCTGAGTGCAGGATTACAAACCTCCTCTAGACCAATTATAGTCTACACAGCCTGTTTTATATCTGCTATATCTGTGTTTCCACACACTGTCTTTTATCATACATCCAAAGACCATACAGGTTGGCAAATGTAGACTGATTTCACTCAATGGTATTAGTTTCTTCCCATGAGAAACAAATTAACAGTGCATAATTGGTTGGCGTTTTTCCACATCAGATGGACTTACGGTTTCATAATGTTCTTGCAAATGTTGATGGCACCATCTTAAAAAAACAGCATAATGAACATGATTGGTGTCCTTCCCTACTTTCTATTCCAATGCATTTCAAGGAACCTTTGTCTTATTCATCTGGGAAGATGAGTATGATACAAACAGGTGACCATATATACCTACAGGTCACACCTACCTATAAGGTGATGACTTCCCATATATACTACGGTGTCATTAAATGACCAAAAATAAAAAATAAAAATAAGTCAAACAAATAACTATATGAAATTGAAAATAAATTAATCACATATAAAAAAACAATCCTAATGAGGCAACATATGTCGTCTCACCAAAAAACATCCCACAACTGTCTACAATAAGTTTCAAACATGAATAATAGACATCCCATCCCGTTAAATGTCAAACACTCCAGGGGCATCCTTGCTTCTCTGAAAAAATAAAAGAAAAACATGGATGTTCCCCTGTTTGTCTACAACACAAGATCATAGTAAGTATAAGTCCAATTAGATGTATATATATATATATATATATATATATATATGTGTATATAGCTATTTAATTATATTTTATATACTTCTGGTTCTTTGAGCACTATGTGGTGTTTTTATAATTTTTGTGTTTGTTGGTGACCATAGTGGGGGTCTCTTTTACTTCGCTGCTAAAGATCCATATATAGATTTAGTACCTTCTTACATTTTTGCTCAGCCACATTTTCTGTATTTAGTATCCACAGCGTGTTGGAGACGTGGCACACAGGTGAGAACACTTTACCACTTCTGGTGGGTCTGCCCTGATATCCAGTGCTATTGGGAAGATATGTGGCCAGGGGACACCCATTGAGATTAGAGGAAAGGAGGTTTAAACTTCAGCAGAGGAAGGGGTTTTTTACGGTAAGGTCTGTTAAATTGTGGAATTCATTGCCCAAGGAGGTGGTTATGGCAGATACAATGGATACATTTAAGAGAAGATTAGATACATTTCTTTCAAAAGGGAACATACAGAGTTATACTGTTTATCAGTAGGCAAATCAGGAAGATAAAGACTAACATAATTGATAGCAGGAAAGCTATAAAATTCTCAGTTACTGGGGTATGAGGAGAAGGTTGAACTTGATGGACTTGTGTCTTTATTCAACCTAATTTACTATGTTACTATGTTACATTTTTAATGGCTACTATTTAGCAAATTCCAATCTCATTCTCAATTGGAGAGTCATTTTTAAATATGCCACCAGCTGTGACCTGTTATTTATGGTCTTTATAAATACCACATCAATGAGGCTAAAATGTTCATACCTACTGTGTGGAAACAGACCAAACCTCACATCTTGTTTGACTGGATGCTTAGAATGGTGAAAATCATGACTTTAGAAAAGCTAACATATTTGAGAAAAAAAAGATAATGGGGGTTATAAACTAAGGTTTGATAAAGACGTGATAATGTGGAGATAGCTTCTCCAGTGATATCATTTCTCCAGTTCCTATGTTATTCTATGGAGTCTATGCACCAAGGTATCTCCCACTTGAGATATCTTAGTACACTGGCTCCATAGAATAACATAGGAACTGAAGAAGTGATATCACTGGATAAGTCATCTCCACTTTATCACCTCTTTATCACACCTTAGTGCATAACCCACCACATTTCATACAATGATATCTGTGGCTCCTGGCTAAAACAATGAACAGATCATTGAAAAGTTGAGAAAAAATGATTCATGCTTGTCATCTAGACCTATAGATACTAACTACAGGTTATGACTTATTAGCACTGAAATAAAAAAAATTCCTGCTCCTGCTCCATCCATCCAGTTGTTTGTTCTTTTCATCCCTTAGTGTGGAGATGTTGTGACCTACCCAGTTTGTGTGGCTTGAATTGCTGTTGACTCCACTATCGAGACGTGAAGGACACACACACAAAAGGTATCTTTTGTCTTTAACTGTTTCCTTTTTTACTTTCATGTCTTCTTCTATTTCCTCTTTTTTTTCCTCAATTGGTTTAATACTTCTTCAGAGAGCAATGTTCGTTAAAGCTCTCCTAGGACCACTAAGCAGATTATGCAGACTCAGTTCTGTATTCACTGAAACTGATACTCTGTATTTAGAGCTGAAATTGATGAGCATTGTTCCTTGTAGTCATTTGAAATTGTCAGTGTCTATTGTCTTATACCATCCTTTATGTTTAAAAAAGCTTGTTAAGAAATGAAAACAGCTTGACCTATTTTGACTATGCAATCATTTATAAGGAGACAGACTTATGTTGCACTAAAAGGTACTCACACAGTGAAATGTTTTTATATTACATTAAAGACACATTTCTTACTGTAGTAGTTCTCACTAATAATTAAACAAGCTTACAGAAGACAAACCTGCACTATTTCATATGAATTACTTACATGTCTTTGTTTTCTGGAGACATAACTGCCTAGTTGAGCTTTTTCCCTAACATGGCCATAAGATTAAGATACTGGGTAAAATGTTCACCAGGTAAGGGAACACAACTTACCTATAGTTCCTCTCTTTTCCCACAAGTTATATATCTAACTAGAGGTGTGGGACAGCATTTTTTTTATTCAATTTTGTTTTATTAGAAAACAGAGCATTGACAGAAGTCAAAGTTACAGTACAAGTATAACAAAATTGACTATTGGAAAGTAGAAGAAATATCAAATACAATGGTAAGTATCCATTAGAACATAAGTTATAATTGTCGAGGGGAGATATACATCCCCCCTAGTGCAAGTAACTGTTATACAATCATCTGCAAATTTGAAATACCAGGTATTTGACCGTGAGTGTATGTAGATTCAAGAAATAAGAGGAATGCCAGAAAGAAAATAGAAAAGACTTGAAAAGATAAAATGAGAGAGGGGAAGAAAAGGAGGGAAGAGGGGAAGAGGAGGGTATTGCACATCGTGTGCATGGCGGTTCCAAAGCGATAAGCTGTCATTACACTATACATGCAAAGGGTTAAGAGGAAGGAAGTGATTCAGTATAATATGACTGCCAAGATGCCCAAATTGCCTCAAAGGATTCAGCTTTCCCTGATTTGATGGCCACTAATCGTTCTAGACTGAATATCTTGTTAGCTCTGTTTAACCAATACTTTATATTGGGAGTGGTCTGTAATTTCCAATGTATAGGAATGCATAGTTTGGCTGCATTAATCAGCTGTGGGACAGCATTTTTAATGCTATTTCCACTTTTTCCTGCATAGCTGCCTGCTTTGAAATCAATGGTAAGACCAAGTTTCACACCAAGTTTCCCTTCTTTCCCCGTAGGGATAGTATAAAAGGGGTGTTGGGTTCTCACAGCATGCCGTTCTGTGTTTGCTAGACAAAAGAAAGCAACACAATTTTGCAGCTAGTTAGAGTAGTCAAATAAAGTCACATTTTAGTGTAGTTTAGGGAGTGTTGTAGGTAGGACATTTGGTCTTTGTGTTAGGGGAGTCTTGGGGACAGTGAAGGGAGAAAGGAGGTTGACCCAAAATACCCCAACATTTTGGTTGACTAAAGCAGGCAGCTGTGATCCAAGTTCCTTACTCATCTGACTATATCTCTGTTCTAGGGGAGTCTGGGATAATTTCCCCAAATACCCCAACTTTTTGTGTGGCTTACTGGGAATAAACAGGCAGCTGTGATCCAAGTTCCTTCCTGAGCTGGCTGGTATCTCTGTGCTAGCGGTGTTGGGAGTATGTAAAGTGAGCAATGGAGATTTAACCCAAATACACCAAAATCTTGTGTGACTTACTGGGAAAAAACAGGAGGCTATGATCTGAGTTCCTTCTGATTTGGCTGTTATTTCTGTGTTAGGGGAGTATGAGGGAAGAAGCAGTCGAAGAGGTGCGCAGTGAGTGTTTTTTTGTGGCACAAATAGGGACAATTAGTAACAAACGTAAAAAAATATATATATATGTTTATAAATATTTTAAAAATAGTTTGATGTAGGTGATAGGGACCCTGGCATGAGCTGTGACTGACACAGACAAACACTAGGAGAGTTACAGTATTTTATAATAAGCAAGGCATCATGCACACAGTCAGTTCTGTTGTGTACTTCACTGTTAAATAATATCCAGAAACATACTAGTGGCAGTGGTAGGGGGAAAGGAGTACTACCAGTGCAGGGATGTGTTAGTAAGGTGGTAGTCCAAAAACTGACTGAAGCCATGGTTGCTAAAGTGTGTGCTATAAAGCGTGTTGACCCTTCTCCTCCCATCAAGTCTTTCTGATACATATTGAGCATATATCTTATTATAAACAAAAAAGCTTAATGTAAAGAAAAATAAGGATTATAAAACATATTATTATAAAAAAAAAAAAAAAAATTAAGATGAAAAAATGTATTAAAAAATAAGGGAAAAAAAACACACATGAAAATTAAGGGGTGTTTTTCATAAAACAGGAAATTCCCTCCTCCAAAAATCAATAGTATAGTGTGTCAGAATATTCCATGTTGTGGGAAATTCCTGCCTGAAATAACATAGGGCGGAAATTCAAAGGCAAAAGTTTCAATGGGATTTTCCACGGGAAAAGCAGAAAATTGTGTATTTTTTTTCACTAAAAAAAATTGGACTTTTCACCCATCCCTACTACTGAGAACTAACAATATTTGTAATGTGACAATCTGAATAAAAAGATCAAGTGCCTACTAAATTAATTTAAAATAAACGAACATCTGATTTAAAAAAAAGAAAAAAAAAAGAAAAACAAAAAACAGAGAGATGTGAGAGGCCCTGAGAATGAACAGAAGCAGTGTTGCCTGTTCTGCAGCTAGTCACTACTCAAAGCATTACATTTTAGCTCTCTAGTGCCACTACCAAGGAGAAATTTCAATGTACATATTAGACAATTCCCGCCCAAAAAGGTGGGCTAGTTTCAAAATGACAGGCAAGTCCCCTCTGCACAGGAAGTGCCAGCTAACACCAGATGTACATTTCGGCCTTGTTTGGGCCTCGTCAGTGAGGTGCAGCTGGTTTCCCTAGGCATTGAGAGCAAGTAATCCATGTCTAGATTACCCTTATCTCTTAGGGAGACACCTTAAGAGTTTTTCAAACAAAAACCCAAGAGATGTGAGAGGCTCTGACAATCATCAGAAGCAATGTTGCCTGATTTGCAGCTAGTCACTGCTCACAGCATCACATTTTAGCTCTCTAGTGCCATTTCAGAGGAGAAATTTCCACGTACATATTAGCCTAATCCCACACAAAAAGGTGGTCTAGTTCCAAAATGATGGACAAGTCCTCTCTGCACGGGAAATACCAGCTAAGACCAGACGTATGTTTCGATCTGATTTAGACATACACAGAGATGATATTTAGCTCTGAATTTCATATATAAATTTTAAATGATTAAACATCAATACATAAACCCATGACTCACTGACTTAAATGGGTATCTTTTGGGCAATTCTTTACATTGTTTTTTCTTTACACATTAGGTTTTTATTATTTTTAAAAACTACATTTTTTCAATTATGTCTGCATTCATCCAGATTGTAAGCTTAAAATAGCAGGACCCTCTATACCAGTGGTTCTCAGCCCATGCCCTCAGGCCAACTTACAGACAAAGATTTAGGAATTTCCCTGCTAGAACACAGCTGGATGGATCAGAGGCTCATTCAAATTGGTTAACTCACCTGTGCTCTAACAAGGAAATCCTCAAATCCTGGCCTGTTAGTGGCCACTGAGGGCATGGGTTGAGAAACATTGTATTGATTTAAGTTAATTTATTGTCGCTGTTTTTATAAAAAAAAATTTTTTTACTTATAACTCAGTCCTATTACCTCACTTTTATCTCAATTCACATCTCTCATTTCTTACTTGAAAAAAAAATGATGTTTAATACAATGTGAATATGTATGCACTCATCCAGATTTGTTAATAAGCAGGTTCAAAATAACAAGACTCCTAAAAAAATGTTTGAAAAGAATAATTAAGTGCAGTCCATTGATTAACAGATCCAACCACTTAAAGGGATAGTAATGTGTCATAATAAAAGCAGCTCTAATTAATCATCATAGTATTTGGACTTTGGAGAGTGTTATTTCAATTCTGTCAGAGTTGTAGTTCAAGAGTAATTAAATGACAAAGTGTCCTCCTCCCGCCCCTTTTACTGATGTAACACTGCTCAGCCAGAGCAGAAGGGAGATGCCCAGGTAGATTGCAGAGAGGGACAATCTTCAATTAAGATAAGGGAAAAACCTGCAAAGCTTGTCAAGGGGGGCAGGGATTTCATTGTTTTCACTGTAAGAAGATTGTCCCCATCTGTTATCTGTCTGGTCTATGGACTGCATTCCACATCTGAGAAGAGATGGCTTACACTAGGTAAAAGGGGCAGGAGGGGAAACTTTGCTTGTGAATATCTCTTAAACCATAAAGGTTTGAGAGATAACACTTATATCATTCTTCATGTTTTTTAATGCCTACAAAACAAAATAAAGTTAAAATGAAGTATTACTATCCCTTTAAGTTATTAAGTTCTAACATTTTACTTACTTGTTATGTAAATACATTGGATGTAGAGACCTCAGATGGGACTGTACTTCAGAAGGAATAAATACAGAAGCCTGGTTGTTGTTCAACAATGAGTGTGGTAAACACACTGCAGTTCGGCCTTTTACATATCTGTACTCTTAATAAATATGATTAGGTGATGCTGCCTGCTAATGATAGTAAAAAAATAAAAATAATATTATATGTAAAAGAAAAGGAAGAGCCATCTCTAAAAATAATGAATCTGTTGAACTGAAATATACATATGTATGAAATATTATTATATGTATACCGTATATACATATGTAGACATTGATAGTGATATTTCCCATTGACCTTTGTTTGGCTAAAGCCTGTTCCTAATGAGACACATTTATTATGGGGAACCTATCCAATACAATATTGCAAGAAAATCTCAGTTTGACTAAGCAAAGAGCAGGTATAATAATTCAGGCTACTGTACGTCTGTAGAACTTTTGGATAAACTTTCAAAACCACTGTATATTTGAAAAGTGAACAAAGTATGTTCATATTCCAGAGCCTACTCCAAAAATTATAGTCATGATAAGTTATTTTCACATACAACCACTAATAGATTTAGCCAATAAACAATGTTGGACAAGAACTCATTAGGCGGAACTACCACCTTTAAACAACTTTAGCTTCAATAATTCCCCACCTGGTGACTAGCTGCTTAGTAGCGCTAGTCGCCAGATGGGGAGTTATTGAAGTTAAATTGTTTAAAGGTGGTAGTTACGCTTTAAAGGGATAGTAATGTTTCACAAAAACAGCAGCTCCAATTAATCTTCATAGTATTTGGGCCATGGAGACTGTTGTATCAATACTTTCAGACTTGTAGTTCAAGAGTAATTGAACTATAAAGTATCCCCCTCACACCCCTTTTCTGATGTAACTCTGCTCACCTCAAATTTGGAATCTGGTGACTTGACCAGACAGGTCACAGCAAGGGACAATCTTTTTACTGTGAGCATAAGGAAAAACCCTGCCCCCTTGACAGGTTTTTCCTTATGCTCACTGAAGATTGTCCCTCTGTAATCCATCTGGACAGTCTTCCTGCTCTAAGCTCAGCAGTGTTACATCAGTAGAAAGGGAGGGAGGGGGATACTTTATCATTCAATTACTCTTGAACTACAACTCTGACAGTATTGAAATAACACTCGCCATGGCCCAAATACTATGAAGATTAATTGGAACTGCTTTTATTGTGAAACATTACTATCCATTTACCCTTTTGAGCACCTGAAAAGTAGTCAACCAATTTCATCATTACCTATTTATTTAAATGGGGAGGTTTAACATCTTGAATGCTAGAGGGGTCTCCACTGTATTGTAAGTAATGTGTTGGAGACTTTGTTAGCATTTAAGGTGACTTCACTTCATTTATATAATTGGGAATTGATATTTTTCCTCAGCAATCACATTGGTTTGCCATACAATTGCTTCATTTCTTCTTAGTAAATCAGAAACAATAAGACACTTATCAAAGACAAATTGGAGTCACAAAAGTCATGTAACCCTTGCACTGCCATTTGCTCAATATTATGAGCTTCAAGGGACTTCAAGAAGAAAAATATGTGACCTGCAGGTCTGTAGCAGAAACTATAGCATCAGTGACTAAAAATCAAGACATATTCTGATTCATCACTGAACTTAGAATCATGCCTCAGGAATCTGCAGGAATCACTAAGGTCCATATGTTTATAGAAGTAGTGAAATAGCTTTTGTTGTTTTTTAACGACATTTCATAGTACAGTATTGTTGGGCTCATTAATATTTTCAGAGACTGTCAGTTGTGATTGGAAATATGTAGTTTTGTCATTGACGTACGATTCCTGACTGAAACTGTCGTATGTAAAGACAAAACTGTCATACGTAACAACAAAAATGTATAAATAAAGACAAAAATGTCGGTATACACTTATGGTAATTGTGCTTTTGTTGTGTTTCCTTCAATTATTATAGGTTTCTCACATTCAGAACTTCACATTCCCTTTACTTTTTCTTAACATACAAATTTTGTCTTTTGCAAGACTTTTTTTGTCGTTGAATATGACAAATCTTCTTTTCCTCTATACAACACTGGAGAATAGAGTAGCCACGCCCTTGCCCCGCCCCTTTGCCCTGCAATTCTGGAGTTGTGTCATACACAATGGACATTACTGGTTTTTTGTCATATACTCTATAGAAAATATGCCATTCATGCATTCAATGACTTACTTTCGTCTTTCATATGACTTTTTTTTGTTGTTATCCCTTTGAACATATGGCCCTTACCATGCAGCAATATCTAGGTGGTTTATGTACTAATGTGTGATAAAGAAGTGATAATGTGTAGATGACTTCTCCAGTGACATCACTTCTCCCGTTCCTATGTTACTCTGTAAAGCCTATGCACTAAGATCTTCAAATTTGGAGAAATCTTAGTGCTTTGGCTCCATAGAATAACATAGGAACTGAAGAACTGATTTCACTGGAGAAGTTATCTCTGCTTTATCATCTCTTTATCACTCCTTAGAGCATAAGCCCCTGCTTTGTTAGAGGAGAACTTTATTTTAGACATAAGTGCCTCCTATCCTCTTAACAGAAGAATTTAGTTTGGTAGGAGTTCTTCAAATTGCTGTCATTCATATCCATATACTTATTTTTTTGCATTTCATCTCTGTTGCGGCCTAATTCTGATTGTTTCATTTTACAGTCAGATTAAGTCTAGTGACACTTATGAGCCACTTGGGAATATTGAAGTCTATTGTTAGTCAGCCAGATATTAACATTCCACACCTATCTCCCTCCCAGCTGCCCCTGCCTGCAAGCCAGATACTAATATTCCACACTCCTCTCCTTCCCACGCCATGCTAACCAGTACTAACTCATTTGCATAAACTGATAAAAATGACAGTCATTCAATTCCTTTCAAGATGGATGCTCCCACTTAAATGAGAATGTGAACAGGTAACAGTTCCTTTTGGATGGTAAAGTTGTCTGAGTTGGAGTCCTTTCTATCATATAGCGACTACATGCAAACTAACATTCCTGAAGAAGAAAAAAAATACACTGTAATGCCTTCTTAAAGCAGAACTATCACTTAAAACCAAAGTTTTACCATGTGTTTTAATGTTTAACCGCACATTAGTGCTGTGTGTGTGTGTGTGTTCTTCAAGTCGCCTGGTAGTGGAGATATTTGCCCTGCAAAATCGGGCCCTTCTGCGTTCTGGGGGACTCCATGACGTTTCAGGACTTCCCAGCTGCCCCAGGGAGCTCGTTCACGCTCCCCTTCTAAGCTGGATTTCTGTGATGTAGCGTTACAGCAAACGCCGTTTACCATGGTACTGAGGTTGGTGAGTGGAGGTTGCAACCTCAGTAGCATTGTAAATGGAGTTTGCTGTAACGTTACATCACAGAAATCCAGCTTCGAAGGGCAGCGTGAACAAGCTCCCTGGTGCAGCTGGGAAGTCCTGAGACGGTACAGGGTGCCATAGAACGCGAAAGTGCCCAATTTTACAGGGCAAATATTTCCACTACCAGGTGACTTGAAGAACACACACAGCACTAATGTCTGGTTAAATATTAAACCGCATGGTAGAACTTTGGTTTTAGATGATAGTTCCGCTTTAAGGAAATCCAGAAAATAAATCAGGACTTTAGAAGACAGGCAACATAGTTTGTTCAGTAATACTGCATAATAGTTCCAAAAGCAACAAAAGCGTGTTTAATCTTTATTTAAAAGTAAACAAATTAACAGCTTTCATATACTAATATAGTTGCAGGTGAGGTCACTCACTTTAGGTAAAAATAGTTTCCTGACATCCTTTCCCTTCACCGGGACGGTTCGGGTTGCTTTAGAAGTCAGTGGAGTCAGATCAAAAACATTTTTTCAAGCCTTTACAAGAAAAAAAAAAAAAGCTTTTCGCACAAACCACAGTTACCGGTGAACTCCCTGTTATATCAGCCAAATATGTCTGCTACATTTCTCAGCAGACTCAAAGGTGTTGAAAAATCTCATATAAAACCCTTTATGTACATTGTTGCTTTTCTCAATAAAAATAAATATCTTGTAAATGTCTCAAGAGCAGTAATCAGGTTACATACTTACACCCCACAGAATAAGAGGCTACTGTGTTAACTGAATGTAACCCCTTGAGTACCAGAGTGGTCTGCAAGGCACTGCGAATCAATGCACCGCACACCGCCCTGGTCCTTGAGGCATAATCCCTTTGAGTGCCAGAGGGGTACGCAACGCATTGCAAAGCAATGCGTTGCGTACCCCTCTGGCACTCAAAGGGTTAAATACACTTACAACAAATCACATGAATCTCAGTTACTGCTGCTGATGCATTTAGAGGAAATCTCTGGAACCATTGTAAAAAAACAACAGAAGGATTAAAACGGGACTTTTTAACTGTTAATTGTTGACTTGTTTTAATGTATATTCTGTTTTGTTACAATTGTTTATATAGATTCAGATACAGTATATCCAATATATGTCAGTATGGATCTTGACCTTTTAGGGGAGATTGCCTACTATGGCTATTCTAGCTGCACATGTCATTTCTCAGGTTTTTCCTGCATATGTGGCAGAATTGCAGGTTTGCTGTGATGGGCATGTCTGGCACTCCTGACACCCCCTGAAAGTATTTAAGGAATAAAGTATCCAATGGTTTCAGCCCTGAAGCCTTTGCTGTTTCATGCAGACCCACAGTGGTGGATCCACTAGGCCACATACAGATGAGCAATTATATGTAGTTGCATGTATTTTTTAAAATTCAAACAAACACATTTTTAGTGGCATAATATTTTATTGTTTGGGTAGGTAATTACAAGTTTGTGAAGCTCCACAGGAGAAGGCAGATTGATCCAATTGATTTTTGTAATGTAGAATTGTAACGGAACTGCTAGCAGTGGACTGGGACTTAAAGGGATAGTAATACCTGAAAATAAGTTTATTTTATATTGTAGCCCTTAAAAAACCATGAAAGATGATATAAGTCTTATCTCCCAAAAACTTTATGGTTTGGGAGATATTCATATGTAAAACATAGTATAGTTCACTTTTCCTTGCTGTTTCAGCCAAGTCTGCCATCTAGTGGACAGATTTGGAATTCGGTCCACATAGCAACCGGCAGCTCTTTAGCAGTGCCGAGTTCACGATCTTTGAAAAGAACTACTTAATTGGAACTGTGTACAAAGTGTGCCTGACTTGAAAGCACACTTTGTAGACCACTCCATTTAAGAAATTATTTTTAAAGATCATGATCTCAGCACTTCTGGAGAGGCACTGCTTGTCGGGCGACCGGATTCCAAATCTGAAGGGTGGAGCAATGACATCACTGCAGGGGAAACTTTACTTCTGAATATCTCCCAAACCTTTTTTAAGGGCTACAATATAAAATAAACTTATTTTCAGGTATTACTATCCCTTGAAAGGAAGTTTGGAGAACTGAAGCGAGCATGCTGCTTATGCTCAGGTGGTACAGGAGCTCTGCAGGTAAGTGGTTATAAAATAGGCAATAAAGGTGAAGGGTACATCTGGATTCTAGAATTAGACACTTTAGTTCTTTTAAGATATTACAATAATGGCTAATATAATTCCAATGGAGAACAAAGTGGCATAATGAATTACACAGAGTGTTGAATGAACAGAGACAAATTTGTGATGCAAAAGCATTTACTACATCCCCATAGTCGATGAATGGAAATATCCTCTGTTGAACAATATATTTTCTGACCAGGAGACTTAGAGAGATTTTCTTTCTAAACAGAGAACATTATTTGGCATAATGTATTGATGTTAATTTATCACTACGAAGACCAAATGTGAGGTTGGGGTCAAGTCAGATACCAAGATATTTATAGGCGTTGTCTGGGGCCAGAGTACATGATGCTTAAAGTGGATCTATCACTCCTATACAAGTTAGTCTTATTAATTAGATTATTTAGCGAATATGTTTAAAACTGTATTCATTTGTTTTTTTTTAAAATGCTATTTGGGCAAAAATTAATGTTTAAAGAGTGCTCTGCACCTTACTTCCGGATAGACTATGGGTACAGCTCTGTACCTGCAGTCCTTCACTCTACCTCGGGTCCACTCCCTCTATTCAGCCTCCTCCAATGACGGAGGCTTTCTGCCTGTAAGGTGGAGCGGTCTCATTGGCAGATATTGATATCTAGCCAATGAGAGTACTCCAGCTTACAGACTGAAAGCCTCTGTCATTGGAGGAGGCTGGATAAAGAGAGGGGAGCAGAGGCAGAGTGATAGACTGCAGGTACAGAGCTGTACACGGGTGATAGATCCCCTTTAAATTGGAATTGTGCTTTATTCTAAATACAATTAAGAGCATTTTGTCAGCACTGTATTTTTAGCAATCCATCTTTCAACCTCAGTGAACTCTCCCTGCAATAAGATTGTTTATGCAAATGATGGTGTTGTCTGCATAAATCTATAAAGCAGAAGCATTGCACTTTAGAATTTTGTGATCAGGCAGGTGGCACATCCAAAAAAAAGTAGTTATTGAATGCATTTGCTACTGAAATGGGGCATTGTAGTATTTCAATATCCATTTTTATAGTTATGTTTTGAGAATGATTAGTTGTAGGTATTTTAATAACCTTCCAGAAATTGGCTGGATTTGAAAGTTTAATTTGACACATAACTTCATGAATCATTAAAAATATTTACTTATACCAAAACTTGCAGCAAATAACACAAGAGATGTGTATCTGACCTTCCGACTTCAGGCAAATCAACAGTTTAAACCACATCTGCGTTTTCATTGTTACACTCTTGGCAAAGTTCAATCACCACTGCATCGACAGCTGCAGACACAATTTCCACTGAATACATTTATGCTGAAATATTCAACAAGCAATGATACTGTGAACAAATGGTAAATTCATTTCTAATTTATAAATTAGGCAGCAATTGTTAGCCCATTGATTTTTGTGACATTAATATTCTACTTGTTATTTTCTTAAAGGAGCAGTAAACTTTTATTTGTGAAAAGACATATTTTATAGAGCTTTTCCTGCTGAGTAAAACAAGGTCACTCCCATCTCTGACAGATGTTTTATTTGAAATTTATATCAGTTCAAATAACCAGGAAGTGAATTTACTGTGTTTACTTCCTGATAGTTCTGACAGGAAGTGACAGGCAGTTTCTATCACATTCTATGGAGAACTGTATGTCTCTGACTTTTCTGACTTTCCTCTCCATTAGAATCTAACAGGAAATCTAATTAGAATTTGACCACTAGAGGGCACTGTTAATGTAAAAAAACATGGGTTTAAACCGTTATAACTCTGGAAATATAAATCTCTCAGCAGTGGGAGTGCCCTTATTTTATTTAATAGGAAAATCCCTACAATATATATTTTTTCATAAAAAAAAGTTTACTGCTCCTTTAAACATCCCCTGCACTAAAGTGTTACGATACCAAAATAAGAAACTGTTAGGTATTAAATTATAGTGACTATTGTTTCATTATACTCTCCCAAATCAAGGCTTTGAGAGAAGTGGATATTTAGTTATCATTACATAATCTACAAGCATTACATTTGACCAGAGAGAATGTAGCCTTGATGTAGGCAATCTTTGCTATTTCAGCTATTGGTGACTACAACACCCATTATCCCAGCCAGCCAATGGCTGGTTTGAGATAATGAGAGTTGTACTCGCCATTCCATAGGTTGGAGAGCCACATATTGCCAACCTCTTATTGTACTATTTAATGATAGGCTGTAAAAAGAAATCCCATTGAGCTGTCAGAGATAATGTAGTTATTTAATAGAAAACATATTTGCTACTAATAGAAGAAAATATTTCAACTGCAGTTTATATCAGTCTTCTTAGAGGGATAGTAATACTTAAAATGTAAAAAACAATATGTTGTAGGGTTTATCCCCCTGAGTAAAACAAGAGTACTCCCACTGCTGAAAGGTGTTTCATTCAAAAGTTATTAATTTTCAAAGTGGAATTTTTTAGGTGCAATATCACAGTGGCCTGAAATTGTACAGTGGCGCTGTTGCTACACCATCCTATGGTGATTTATGGTCCCGGGACCAGAGCTGTCCATAGGATCATGTAGCAACAGCGCCACTGTACAATTTCAGGCCACTGTGATATTGCACCTAAAAAATTCAACTTTGAAAATTAATAACTTTTGAATGAAACACCTTTAAGCAGTGGGAGTACTCTTGTTTTACTCCAGGGGATAAACCCTACAAAATATTTTTTTTTACATTGTAAGTATTACTATCCCTTTAAGCTTCTTTAGGTTTTTTTTCTTAGCCTATGGAATCATCAAAAAAAAAAAAGACTGAAATCCTAGGAATGACCCTTCACCTTTCCACTGGTGACAATGAGACACTTGATCCATCAGGAATCTCTGTATAGCTCACTCTCAATGTTTCCCTCATCCCTTCAACTCTCCACCATGCATAAAGACCATAAGGGGAAGTCTGAGTCTTCCACTACTCCCTTTCTTTATGCTCTGCATCCCCCTCAGGCACTCAAAGGGTTAAATATTTTACTCAGAATGCAATAAAGCTGATGGGTGTCCATAAGCAGGCTCTTTTATTTGAAGCTGTTTTCAAACACTCATAAAACTATGAGTATTATTCCTGTTGGCACCATCACTGTAATAAATTAATAATAATCATTAAGGCTGACATTATTACAAATACCTGTTGGTGCAGGAGGTAAAAATAATAATACAAAAATGATAATAAAACTACTCAGTATGACTGTTCTGGGCTAAAGAGTAGTTTACCAGTTGAAACATACAGCATTGACGGTTTAATTAATTTGTAATGCTTTTATTTAAAAAATGTAAAGCTCAGATTTATCTGCAAAAGATCAAAAGAACCCTATATGCATGTGTGTCATGCTCTAATTAAGTGTTTGTTAGACTTGTTTAGCTAGACAGAGAATGCTTTCATATATAGTTGAGCTGTAGACTCTTTTTACAGACTCCAGGTAGAGGGCGCTCATATCACCAAAGGTAAAAGGAAGAGAAAAACTGAAATTGTAGATTTAAAGAGATAGTAATGTTTCATAACAACATCAGCTCCAATTAATCTTCATAGGATTTGGGCCATAGAGAGTGTTATTTCAATACTGTCAGAGTTGTAGTTCAAGAGTAATTGAATGAAAAAGTTTCCCCCTCCTGCTCCTTTTACCTAGTGTAAGCCACCTCCCCTCAGATGTGAGAACAATGAAAGGCCTGCCCCCCTTGACAGGTTTTTCAGGTTTTTCCTTATGTTCACTAAAGATTGTCCCTCTCTGCAAGCCATCCGGACAGTCCTGCTGCTCTGAGGTGAGCAGTGTTACATCAGTAAAAGGGGCGGGAGGGGGATACTTACTCAATTACTCTTGAACTACAACTCTGACACTATTGAAATAACACTCTCCATGGCCCAAATATTATGTAGATTAATTGGAGCTGCTTTTATTATGAAACATTACTGTCCCTTTAAGGAAGGGAATAAAAGAAAAAGAAAGACAGAAGGTGAAATACATTAGCATATACAACAATAAAAAAAAGAAAATTAGTATATAACTTGCATTAAAGAAAAGTTTTCACAAAATTTTACCTTTGCATTAAATATTGGCCAGTTGGTTATGTAAGTCAATAATCCTTATGCAAGCTACCATTACACGCTTGTCTTTGGTGACTTGCCTGCATAGTTATTGGAATGAACATCTGCCAGCTGTACTATTATTTTACTCCAATGAACAACCGCATATGATATAGGTCACAATTTCACAAATAGGGACGAGAAAAACAGTTCAGTATTTGTACAAAGCATGCTATTTTATAAGACATTACGAGACTTATGCACAAATGAGATGATCAGCAATTCTGGGGGTCAAACAACTGCACCAAAATTCCCACTGATTTAATTCACACCTTTAACAAAAGCCCCATTTAAATAAATTAAATGTTTATTTACCACTACGATGCAGTTGTTTTCAGTTCATTTCCGTTGTGTATAAGTCTCATGTCTTTCAAAAATTTCTTTTATCTTGCAAATTATTTTACTGTTTTACCACTCAGAAAAAAAGAGCAGGTTTGCTTACCTTCAGACATGGATTAAAGGGATAGTAATACTTCATTTTAACTTTATTTTATTTTGTAGGTAATAAAAAAACATGAAGAACGATATAAGTCTTATCTCTCAAACCTTTATGTTTTAAGAGATATTCACAAGCAAAGTTTCCCCCTCCTGCCCCTTTTACCTAGTGTAAGCCATCTCTTCTCAGATGTGGAATCCAGTCCATAGACCAGACAGATAACAGCAGGGGACAATCTTCTTTATATGAAAACAATGAAATCCCTGCCCCCCTTGACAAGCTTTTCAGGTTTTTCCCTTATCTCAATTGAAGATTGTCCCTCTCTGCAATCTACCTGGGCACCTCCCTTCTGCTCTGGCTGAACAGTGTTACATCAGTAAAAGGGGCGGGAGGCGGATACTTTGTCATTGAATTACTCTTGAACTACAACTCTGACAGAACTGAAATAACACTCTCCAAAGTCCAAATACTATGATGATTAATTAGAGCTGCTTTTATTATGAAACATTACTATCCCTTTAAAGAGGTAGTAATGGTTAAAATGTTAAATATATTGCAGTGTTTATCCTGCTGACTAAAACAAGTGTACTGTCACGGCTGACAGATGTGTTATACAAAAGATATTGCAGCTCAGATTTAAACTTTTTTGGGTGCAGTACTTCTATGGCCTGAAATGTTATGGTTGTGCTGTTTGCTACAGCCGCCAGCTTACCATAAATCTCTATAGGAGTTGCTTTAGCACCAGTACCACTGTACAATTTCAGACCCTCAAGGTACTGCACTCAACAATGGAAGTTTGTGCATCAATATCTTTTGAATAGGTATATGTTTTCAGTATAAAGATTTACTAATCCTTTAAAGGGATAGTAATACTTAAAATGTAAAAAAAAATATGTTGTAGGGTTTATCCCCCTGAGGAAAACAAGAGTACTCTCACTGCTGAAAGGTGTTTCATTCAAAAGTTATTAATTTTCAAAGTTGAATTTTTTAAGTGCAATATTTCAGTGGCCTGAAATTGTACAGTGGCGCTGTTGCTACACGATCCTATGGACAGCTCTGGTCAGTTGACCATAAATCTCCATAGGATGGTGTAGCAACAGTGCCACTGTACAATTTCAGGTCACTGTGATATTGCACCTAAAAAATTCAACTTTGAAAATTAATAACTTTTGAATGAAACACCTTTCAGCAGTGGGAGTGCCCTTGTTTTACTCAGGGGAATAAACCCTACAACATATTTTTTTTTACATTTTAAGTATTACTATCCCTTTAAAGGGATAGTAATACTTTGTTTTATCTTTATTTTATTTTGTAGGCATTAAAAAAACATGAAGAACGATATAAGTCTTATCTCTCAAACCTTTATGGTTTGAGAGATATTCACAAGCAAGGTTTCTCCTCCCGCCCCTTTCACCTAGTGTAAGCCATCTCTTCTCAGATGTGGAATCCAGTCCATAGACCAGACAGTTAACAGCAGGGGACAATCTTCTTCCTATGAGAACAATGAAAGCCCTGTCCCCCTTGACAAGTTTTTCAGGTTTTTCCCTTATCTTAATTGAAGATTGTCCCTCTCTGCAGTCTACCTGGGCACCTCCCTTCTGATCTGGCTGAGCAGTGTTACATCAGTAAAAGGGATGGGAGGGTGATACTTTGTCATTGAGTTACTCTTGAACTACCACTCTGACAGTATTGAAATAACATTCTCCAAAGTCCAAATACTATGATGATTAATTAGAGCTGCTTTTATTATGAAACAAGTTCCTTTCTAGATCACTCATCTGGACGAGTGGTAAGGGCTTCTTTGAAAGCTGGCATGACTGCTGGATGACTGCTGGATAAAGAGTGGTGCAGTACTGTGATAAACCAACTGTACCATGAAGAGCAAATAATACTCCACAAATTCCCATTGATTTAAAGAGACAGTCCCAGTTTATTTTGACTTTACTTATTCTGCAAATGCATAATGTTACATCAAATGGCCTACACATTTTATTATTTTCTTTTTCATCTTCAACTATTATTTTGCATTTTTTTGCACACTGGAATCTGTTTCCAGAGAGCTTTCCCTGTAGAATGGTTAAAGCAGGGAGGGCAACAATGTAAAGAAGGCAGTAAAACAATGTAGAAAAGCCGCCTCTACAGCATACACAGTGCTCAGAGCTGTAGTAAGACTGCAACATTATATAAATATTTTCACAATCCCCAAATGAAAACTCTCAGGAAACAGAAATTCAGTGACTTTACTGACAGGGACATAAAAGTATAAAAATATAGCAGAAGATGACAAAAAAAAATAAAAAAGAACAAGTAATCTGATTTGACATATTATGTACTTGCAGAATATATAAAGTTAAAATAAGGAGTAACTGTCTCCTTAAATGACCATTCCACTCCCTTGAATGCTAGAGGCAAAATGTTAGGGACATCTCTAGCATTCAATGGCCTAGATGCACTAAATGTCAATGTGGTGTTGGTAAGATATTGTCATTGTGTTCGAATCACTCCGACAATTCAGTCTGCACACACATCGATATAGTCACAAAAATTGTCGGATGGAAGGGGAAGGTTGGAGAAGGTCCCTGTTTGCAGACAGGATTTTAGAAGTGCTCTCGGTGTGGAAGAGATCTCCTCGCCTCACACATAACCAACACCAGGACAATTCTGAACAGCATTCTCTGTGCTTCCCTACCCAGCCAGTAGGGGAATAAAAGGAAGGCTTTCAGCACCATTGACAGAACTGAATGCTCACCCCTGTGACATTCAAAGTGTTACAATAAACAGAACTAGTAAACCAATCACTACACAATGTGCCCCCCCCCCTTAGTATGTCGACATATATTGCATTCGATAAACTAACTCCATCCGACTTTCACCTCAGGGACTGCCATTTAGTCAATTACACTTTTATTCGAATCCATGTTTAGTCAACTCCATTTATTGTCAGCTCCATTTTTTGTCGACTCCATTTTTATTCTACTCCATTTTTAGTCGACTACACTTTTACTCGAGTCTTTTATTCGACACAATCCTTTGAGCAAATGCAGTATATGTCGTAGAATGTATGTCGGAGAATGCTGTTCAGAATTGTAGTAGCTCTCCCTGATGTTGCTCCATGAGAAAGCACAGGGGAGATCCCAGCTACGACAGCCTGAGTCAGGTGAAGTGGAGACTGTGAACTCCAATTGCAGAGGCTGCTATCAGAGTTTACTGAATGAGTCGAACTGTCACATTAACATGTCAACACACCCCCTTGCATACAAATGTGTCTCATTTAGACTTGCGCGATTCGGTTCGGCTAATTTCGGAATTCAGATGAATAAGGCGTACTCAGCATCATTTGGACCTTCAGAAAGCAAAGGTCTGCCCACAAAAAAAATCAGAATCCAAAATGGACCTAGTCCGAAATTTCTGTGTAAATTTGGGAAATTCGGACAGCGTTTTCCCGTCTGAAACTATTACAATGTTGTTACATGCTGCTAAAAATAGATCTGGTAAAACAGGTGCTTTACAGTTCATGCAAAGTGCAGATATTAACCACATAAGGACACAAGCAATTTTGGCATTTTTACTGCATGTGTGTTCAACCATAATTTCTCATTTCTTTCTCATTTATTGCACAAACCCATATTATATACCATTTTTTAAAGGGCAGAAAGGGCTTTAATTTGATGTGACATATGCATATATAAGTGTGTAGGGGTTTATAAAATACCCCTTCCTGTCTCATTAGAGATTTAATATTATCATTAATTTAGTTTAATGTATTTTTTTTTTTTTTTATTTGTTTAATTTTAATTTTTTATTGAATATTTTACATTTTTCTTTTAAATTCGACCGAATAATTTGGACTATTGCCTAATTTCGTCTGAGTCGAATAGGTCCAGACCGAAATTTGGATCCTCTCGATGGGGAAAAAAAATTTGTCCGAATTGAATTTTACCGAAAATTTTTGCTGTGCACAAGTCTAGTCTCATTATTCTTCATTTCCATATGGTAATGAGCAATTGTCGATGCGAAGAGTAAAAATTCATAAACCAGTCGAAGGAATGTCAGATTGATGTCGGTGTTGGCATTTTTTGTCGGAATCATGTCATGTGATGTTGTAGAGACTTACCGCAGATGTGCCTACAACCCTGCTCTGACAGTACATCAACATTCATAGCCCTCTTTGACCTTTAGTGCATCTAGGCCAATGTGTTAAAATCCCCATTTAAATCAATGGCGGAGTAGGTTTGCCTCAGAATTGTACCAATTTACTTAGTACATCAGCCTCACTGTCTAACAAATATGTATTTATGAAAAACCAGACTGAGGTTAATACAATAAGAAAGTGATGCAATTTCAGGGCCAATTAAATGCATCATGAGTTAAAAAGAAAAATGTATTCCACTGAATATAAAATGTGTTCTTTAACAGGATAAAGGGATAGTAATACTTTGTTTTAGAAAATTCTAATATTGTAGATATTAACAATATAAGTAGAATAACCTACCTCCCATCTCTCAAACCTTTATAGTTTGAGAGATCGCAGCATTTAAAGTCCTGCCCCTTTCACAGACGTCAGCACTCTATGGGACAGAATCGGATCCTGGTCATTTGACCAGCCAGCGGCTCTTCAGCAGAGCCAAGATAGCACTATTTAGAATTAAATACTTCATTGGAACGGTCTACAAAGTGTCCCTGCAAACCAAGCACACTTTGTAGACAGTTCCAATTAAGTATTTCATTCTAAATAGTGCTATCTCGCTATCTTTAAATGCTAGAGAGGTTTCTGAGTAAAACTGCAATTCTGTGGGTGCATTTTAACTACTGTCAGTGACAAACGTCAAGCCTGGACAGCAATAGCATACCCAGAAAATGAACAGGCATGGACGAAAGGAATACAGAAAAATATAGGTCCATATTTATAAAAGCAAAATGGAGTTATTCTGGAGTATACAAACTCCACCATAAGGGACAAATAGAAAGTCTTAAATTCCCATGCAACTGAATAGAGCTTTTTAACCCCTTCAATGCTAGAGACATCCCCAATGTGGTGACCTCTCTAGCATTCAAGGTGTTGAAAGCCCAATTTAGTTTAAAAATAATTTTTATTTGTCTACTATGATGCAGTTGGTTTATTCCAGAATAACTCCAGTTTGCTTTTATTATTATTATTATTAATAATAATATTCTTTATTTATATTGTGCCAACTAATTCCGCAGTGCTGTATCATAAATATGAACCAAAGTTTTGACCTGTAATAGCGTTTGAATTCAGCATCTTCCAACAGTAGAAGTATAATTTTGTAGTCAGTGAAAAACTGCATCTAAATTCTTCTTTTTATCAAGCAGAGGGACCATTTAACTCTTTTTCTGAGGGCTAATAAGTTTGATAAAATATCTAGAACAGGAGAAACAATTTGTTCAACCTCCTGATGGGAGTATAAGTGACCTTAAAGGGATAGCAATGTTACACAAAAACAGCAGTTCCAATTAATCTTCATAGTATTTTGGCTATAGAGAGTGTTATTACAATACTGTTACAGTTGTAGTTCAAGAGTAATTGAATGATAAAATATCCCCCTCCCGCCCCTTTTACCTAGTGTAAGCCGCCTCCCCTCAGATGTGAAATCTGGTTTCTTGACCGGACAGCTCGCAGCACGGGACAATCTTCCTACTGTGATCATAAGGAAAACCCTGCCCCCCTTGACATGTTTTTCAGGTTTTTCCTTATGCTCACTGAAGATTGTCCCTCTCTGCAAGCCATCCGGACAGTCTTGCTGCTCTGAGGTGAGTTGTGTTACATCAGTAAAATGGGTGGGAGGGGGATACTTTATCATTCAATTACTCTTGAACGACAACTCTGACAGTATTGAAATAACACTCTCCATGGCCCGAATACTATGAAGATTATTGGAGATGCTTTTATTGTGAAACATTACTATCCCTTTAAACAAGTTATTATAGATGAAACTTGAATATTTTAGGTGCAATATCACAGTGGCCTGAAATGTTACAGTGGTGTTGTTGCTATACTATAGTAAGGGGCAGCTCTGGTCAGTTGACCATAAATCGCCATAAGATGGTGTAGCAACAGAGCCACTGTCCACTTTCAGGCCAATGTGATACTGCACCTAAAAAAATTCTAGTTTGAGCTGTACTGACTTTTGGCTAAAACACATTTCATCAGTGGGAGTTTACTCAGGAGAATAAGCCCTAGAACATATTTTTCTTTACATTTTAAGTATTACTATTCCTTAAATGTAGATTACATGTGATATATATACCTGCTTGCTGTATCTTAGAGGTGCTCCAATTAGTCCACAGTCTATAACATAAAGATTTCACTGCTTAACCCTTTGAGTGCCAGAGGGATATGCAACACATTGCTCTGCAAAGCATTGTGTACCCCTCTGGCACTCAAAGGGTTAAACACAAATAAGCCAAGAAGGACTTCTCCCTCTGCATTTCTGGTAGAAATTGAAACAATTTAGAAACCAAAGAAGTGTTTAATTAGACCAGATCATTTAGTAGATACCACTGGACTCTGCTTCCCTGAAAATGTAGTCCTTCATCCTGAGACTCTACGTTTTAGGTCAAACCCTGAGTCTCAAGGTCAAACCCTGAGAGTTTCCAAGTGTTCTCAGGGGTTAATTCTCACCCAGCCACTCAGCCAGTCCAATGCTATTTATTTCAGAGGTGGGTGGATGTTGCTTCCCTTCTGCTCTGGTAGGTGACTGGCTGTCACATCGATTAAGATGGACACATTTCCAGTTTCTCAAACCCCATAGAGCTAGTGCAATTGTTTAAAGCTGAAATCCGCACTATGAGCAATCATACTAAAGCTATAAGGTTTTTGAAGTTCTGACATTTGTCCTTTCCAGACCCCATAGCAGCCAGACACCTATCAGAAGTGGAGCAGCCTTCACCTGACTGCAAGAATTGACTGGGTGAGCATGAACCCAATTTTAAAGGGTTAGTATTGTCCGATTATAATATCATGTTATATTGTAGATATTACAAAAATAAATTATCTGGAACAAGTGCCATCTCTCAAACATTTATAGCTTGAGAGATTTAATGTTTTAACGTTCCTCCTTCCCTTCCCTTGCACTGACGTTAGCTGTAAAGCTGACAGAAGGAGAATCTGGTACCGGGACCAGCCGGCAGCTCTTCAGCAGACCCGAAATACCGCAACATAAAAATAAATACTTCATTGGAAAGGTCTATAAATTGCGCTTGCAAACCAGACACACTTTGTAGACCATTCTAATGAAGTATTTCTTAGAAGAGCTGAAGAGCCGCCGTCAAGTCGCATGACTCGAATCTCCTTCTGTCAGCTTTACAGATGACATCAGTGCAAGTGGAAGGAGGGGGGAACTTTAAAACTTTTTAACTCTCAAACTATAAATGTTTGAGAGACGGGACTTGCTCCAGAAAATTTATTTTTTTAATATCTACCATATAACATGACATTATAATCAGACATTACCAACCCTTTAAGCTAGTTAATTCTTGGATTTACTGTTCCTTGAAGGATTTCTCTGCTTCACCACATTTAAACAAATAAAAATCATGGATCATCAGATTCGATTCTCTTGCTTTTTTTCAAGAAGAATAATGTCCTGGCCTGGTGGTATCCATGCACATGTATGGGAATTAATTACTGCTTTAGTGTAGTCTCTCTCAAACGCCAACAAAGAATCTGCAGTCTCCACATTATATTAACCCTTTTAGTGCCAGAGAAGTACGCAACACAATGTTCACAAGGCTTAAAACATATTTTAAAAAATTGCATGAATGTGGAAATGTAAAGGAATCTCATAAGGATATCAGTATTAGTCTTCATTATCTAATATTCATTTAACCCTATGAGCATCAGAGAGATAGCCAACATATTTCTCCCCACAGTGTAGCTGGTTTTCTACAGAACTGATCACATTTTTGTTTTTTGGACATGACATCTAGTTTTTAACACTACACTGAAAGTGGACCCACTACACTAGATAATAACTAATTTTAAAAAGAATTACTAGTGGATGTGTGTTCCAATAGTCATTTGATTGGAATATACATTGTTTTTGAGACATGAACCCTTATTTGTTGATGGCACAGTCAGGCATATTATGCTAATTAGTTTATGCTATGTTATGAATAAATCTACGCAGAGCCCACACACTGAGCACATATCTCTGAGTCATGACACAATAAGTTGTCAGTTTCTCCCTCAGAGTAAATTAGCATACTGTGTAGAGAATTATCATACATTTCCACTGGGTGCCATCAAAATATAATGGTAGTTTCTCAAAAACAAGGATTTTACTCAAAAATGGCTAATACAACTTATAGGCAAATTTTAGTAAACAAACCAAACATGTCTTAAAGGGATAGTAATACTTTATTATTACTATCCCTCATATTGTAGGTATTTGCAAAATAAGTGAATAGCTCCCAGGTTCATCACTCAAACCTTTATGGTATGAGAGATAACCGAAGGCAAAGTTCCCCCCTCCCTCCCCCTTCCCTGAAGTCAGTGTTGTGCTGACTGCAGGGATATCCGGTCTGTCTTTCATCATGCGGCTCTGCAGCAGAGCCGCGATCGCGTTAGTGTCAAATAATTATTTCACTGAAACGGTCTTATACATGTGCTTGCAAACCAAGCACAAACCAAGCACATGTAGAAGACCGTTTCAGTGAAATAATTATTTTTCGCTAATGGGATCTCGGCTCAGCTGCAGAGCCGCAAGCTTGTTGTACGACAGACTTCCCCTGCAGTCAGTACAACGCTGACTTCAGGGAAGGGGGAGGGAGCGGGGAACTTTGCCTTCGGTTATCTCTTAAATCATAAAGGTTTGAGACATGAACCTGGGGGCTATTAACTTATTTTGCAAATACCTACAATATGAGGGATAGTAATAATAAAGTATTACTATCCCTTTAAGGTGACACTGACAGGTCTGTTTGAAAGGGCAACTACGTCTGGGACTTTGTACCGGATAGCCTCAAAACAGCTCTTATCCGCTACTTTGGATATCATAATTCCACAGTAAAGTTCTTGGATGGTGAGCTTTATTTAAACCATTGATTCTAACAGTTTTCTGGATTTCTCTAGTAACTGGTTAAAAATATTCTCTTCAGCCAATTCCACAGGATAAGGTGTAATTGCACAGGCAATGAACATTTCGACATGAAATGTAATATTTTTGGCTAAAAACTATCCTGTGGGATTGGTCGAAGGGTGTATATGAGAGCCAGAGAACTGGACACAATGTCCCTTTTACAAATATAAAGACAGGAGTGGGAAGAGTTTCAAGTACTCTCTTAGCTTTATCATTAGATACAATGGAGCACATAATGATATTAGAAGAGTGTTGAATAAACATTGACCACTTATCTTAAGAGCCATATAGTACCTAAGCCCAATATTTGTTTAGGAGGGCTAAAACAAATAGAAATATTATTGTGTCCAATAGATTTAAATTGACTACATGTTCTACTAATAAGAACACATTGTTAAGTATTAAGGGTAAATTTTGCTTTGGGGTCACAGGTATGTAACATGTCAGGCCACCACACAGAAGACAGAAAGCTTTAGATCTATTGTTAAAAGAGAGAAACAGTATGTTGGATGGACAAACCAGATGGTCCAGTGTAGATTTGGTAGCATCAAAGGAACATTGATCGAGAGCTCCTTCAACATAATATATCTCATCACTAGTGATACAAAAGAGAAAGTTACACTCAACAGTCAGTTGGATTGTGGTTATTCAAACATCATATATCTGATCACATCATTGTAGGATACAAAATGGTGAACGGACAAACCAGATGCTCCAGTATAGATTTGGTCAACATTGAAAGAAAGTTGATCAAGGGTTCCTCAAGCAGCTTGTCACTCTTTGATCTATGAAAAAAAATCTGTCTATTACTCCTTTGCAAAATCCCCCCTTTTGCCTATTATAATCATTTGTGTCAGTGTAACGAAGCATAGTCCGTTACTGGATCCCTTGTCTGGGCCTTGAACTGTTATCCCAAGAGCCCCAGAGACTGTGGACATTTCTGGGCCCAAAGAGATTGACAACCATGGACTGCTGGCTTGCTTCCAAGGAAATGGGCAGTAAGGGTTAATTATTTGAGTTTAGCTAAAGTTACTTCCAATGTGTATTGTAGCCACTCATGTCAGTATATTGTGAACTGTACTGAGACCCCCTGTCGTGTGTGTGAGTCACCTATTGTATAACCTGAAACTCTGTTGTCAGTCCTTTGTATTATATGTTGTGATTTGATTACCTCTGTGAATGCTCCCATTGTGTCAGCCCTTACCATTTGCTGCTGGTTTCTTGTCTTACGTTTGGATTGTATTATCCCTGCCCCTCACCCTATTGTATCTGGTTGGCCCATGTATTTCAATGTAGTTGATCTGTATAAATATGTGTGGTTTTGTACAATAAAGAGAGTTTTATTCTGAGCGAATAAGGAGTCCTGGAGTCTTGTATTGCTTATGGTCTAAAGTGTCCACTCTGATACCCATCTGCTCCAAGTATCCTGAATCATTGACCGCCAGCTGCCAGCTTCCTGCGACCCAACTTCGTATGCTGTCAGGCGGCGACGTGGACTCCATCTTCTCTTTCCTGTGTTCCAGAGATTCTGTGACTGCGAGCTACAGTCAGGTCAAAGCTATTCAACCTTCCTCGGTTCCTGCTTCATTTTCCTGTTATCCGTTCAACCGGGAGTAGAGGCCTCACTCTCTACAGCCCATGGTACCAGTTTGCAACTCAGCAATGGCTGTGCGTCCCTTTGATTCTTTCCCTGTTCGCCTGGCTGTCCTCCAACTCCAACACGAAGTCGATGCCGCTACCACTTTGTCGACACAGAGTTTGCGACACCACGGTGTTCAATCAGTCCAGCCATTTGCTTGACCGGTGCATCCGATGACGCCAGTCCAGAGTTGAGAGGGAGAAACCCAGGAATGACGGCTGAAGGCGACGCAGTCCCTTCTAGCTTCCGTTACAGTCAGCAGAATAAACTTGAAGCTTTTTGGACAGTCAGACTACACACTATCATGCCAAAGGGGTTGAATGAGAAAGTTGAGATTGTACTTTAATTCCTATTCTTGATCTCGTTTTGGATGTCTATATAATTAGCTTTGGATGCACAAATATTTATGTGCATATGCACACTTGTGTCCCTCCCTTTTCTTTTCCATGTTTTTTATCCTTTACCCCTCTTTCTCTCCCCCATCCCCCTTTCACTTATTTCCTTATTTTATTATTGCCTTTTCCTCTTCCTCTTTCCCTTCCATTTTTTTTATTTCACCATTTTGTTTTTCAATACTATATATCTATTTTAGTAATATAGTAGTTTAATATTAATTAGTTTCTCAATATATTATATGACACCTTGTAGCACACTAAGGGCTAGATTCTATTGCAGGTGCTAAATGTTAACACCCGTTTTATCAAACATTTTCCTATTGAAGTCTAGGGGGAAAACTGGAGATAAACACAGTGATAAAATTAGCACCTGCAATAGAATCTAGCCCTAAGTCTAATAAATATAATGTAATTAGACCTGCTGGTATTTATTTATGTACTTAATTATATATATATATATATATATATATATATATATATATATATATAAATAGTGTTCGCTTATTCACTTCATGTAATATATTTTTAACCCTTTGAGTGCCAGAGGGGTACGCAACACATCATGAATGTTTGTGCATGTATCTGACAGGTTTTTGATGAGGTGTGTGCCCCAATGTGTCCTGTGCAAAATGACTGATTAGTGTGTTTGAGTACTGGTTGCTTGTTCATGCATCATATTATATATATAAATACTAGCAATTTGGGATGGCGTTGCCCATCATATACTCAGCCTCACATTAACCCTTTGAGTGGCAGAGGGGTACACAATGTATTGCGTACCTCTCTGCCACTCAAAAGTTTAAGTATTGGTCAGATGGTCACTGTGTCTCACACTGCTAGTATCTCCTAAAGAGGGACACTTGGGAGGTACAGAGTTCTAATATCTCCTAAAGAGGGACCCTCAGGAGGTACAGACCCCTAGTATCTCATTAAGAGGGACACTTGGGAGGTACAGACCCCTAGTATCTCATTAAGAGGGACACTTGGGAGGTATGGCCCCTAATATCTCCTAAAGAGGGACATTTGGAAGATACAGAGTCCTTCTATCTCCTAAAGGGGGATACATTTTTGAGGTGTAGAGTCCTACTATCACCTAAAGATGGAGATTTGTGAGGAATGGACCCCTACTATCTCCTAAAGAGGGACACTTGGGAGAAATAGACCGCTAATATCTCCTACAGAGGGACACTTGGGAGGTATGTACCCCTAATATCTCATAAGAGGGACACTTGGGAGATATGGATCCCTAAAACCTCCTATGGAGTGATACTTGGAAGGTATATACCCCTAATATCTCCTTAAAAGGGACAACTGGGGGTATGGTACATATAATGCCCAAATAAGTTCTCCATCAGCTGAATTTTTACACAAAAAATGACCTTTCCTTTTGAACATATGTGATTTCCAGAACTGTATACACATTAAAAGCAGTTCTTGTATGTGAGTGAGAATTGGTCATATGTCCAAAAGCTGCTATTATACCCCTGAGAGCTGATGACAGTAGAAGGAAGTTTGTTACACAGATAATTAGGGAACTTTCCAAGAAAGCATTCTCTACACCTTTCATCTAGGGAGAAAAAAGGAAGAGAGAAACAGATTAATTATAACCTTTTGAGTACCAAAGGGGTTGTGGCTGTAGAAGATGCAATACACACAACACACACAACTTACACACACGCATACCCAACACACACACACACACACAAAAATAAATACAATACACATGCAGACAACACCACACATAAGCAATACACAAACATGCACAACACACACACTCAATACACACAATATACCACAACACACACACACGTACAACACACATGCACAAAACACTATGATAAACCAGCAAGCACAATCTCCTAGGATATCACACAGTCCACAGTTCTTAAAAAAGATTTGCAGGTTTATTTGGACATTGTATCAAACACAATCAGCAGGCAGTGTTCTACAAAATAAAATGAAAACAAACTACAAATAAAAACCTAGCTCAATCTGATCTGAACGCTAACTTTACTTGTAGTAGATTCCCCTTCTACTTTAAAGTTTTAAAATAACAAAAATAGCACAGGTTTAACCTACCTTTTCAAGTCCTGCTTTGTTGCAGTAAGCTTCTTCTTACCTGGGTTAGAGACGGACGCCAGATACCGCTGGTCGGCCGGTCTCTTATGGGTGCCTTGCGGGGTTGCCACGTTCTGTCTTGTCGGGAGAACCGGTGCACCCTGGTGCTCATCTGGGCGACCGGACTCCTTGCTGCTCCCACCCCTTGCGGCTCCTGTCGTATCTGTTGGCTGCCTTGCAAGCAGAGTCAGGTGAGTGCCACAAGGGATTCCCTTAGTGACGTTGCGACTCGGTCCTTTTAAAGACACAGTACCATTTTTGCTCCACCTCTCAGAGGTGGAGCAATCAGTATTTAAACTGCCTGGACACCATTTCAGTTGCCCTTTCATGGTGTTCCAGTGTAGTTGTGTTGCTTTAGCTCTGTGTATATTCCTGGTTTTCTGACTACCAGATCTGGTGCTGACCTGTGGCCCTGTCTGACTATCCGCTCAGTGTATGACCCTTGGCTTGTCCAACAACCATTCTGCTGCAGACCTGCGGCTCTGGCTGACTAGCCACTCTGTGTATGACCTGGCTTGTCTGACTATCCAATCTGGTGCTGTCATGTGGCTCTGTCCAGCTTGCCTTCTGTGTTGCCTCTCTCCAGCGGACATCCATCTGACCCAGACCTGGGGATCTGGTAGACTACCATCTGTACTGACTGCAGGCGTGAGTCAGCTATCCTTTCTGCTAGACTGACTGCAGGAGTGAGTACATCTGGCACATACCTGGGGCTCTGGTAGACTACCATCTGTACTGACTGCAGGTGTGAGTCAGCTATCCTTTCTGCTAGACTGACCGCAGGCATGAGTCCATCTGGCACAAACCTGAGGCTCTGGTAGACTACCATCTGTACTGACGGCAGGCGTGAGTCAGCTATCCTTTCTGCTAGACTGACAGCAGGCGTGAGTCAGGATCTGCTCGTTTGGTCCTGGTTGAAGTTATATCGTTACAGTTCCAGTTTGTGTTCCAGCAGAAGATCAGTAGCTGATTCTGTTCCTGTTCCAGTCCAAGTTCTACCAGAGACTACCAGTGGCTTCGGCCTAATCTCCGCAGTGAGGTCCATCCTAGGTGGCCTACTATTCCTGATAGTAGTGCTAGCTTATCTGTTGACCTACTTCCTGTTCCTATTGTCCGCTGTTTATACCTTGTTCTGTGCCTTGAATAAAGGTTGTTCTATTTTATACGTTCTGACTCCTGAGTGCTCTGAGTAACCATGACAGTTGCACTGCTCTGCAGCCTGGGATTGCTAAGCCTGCTAATTGGGACAGGTGGAGGGGTAGAGGCTTAGTAGGATTCTGGTTTCTAAATACCTTCCCTCTACAATCCTCCCATATACTTTTTCACAACACCCATGAACACTACCAACGCACAATACACATGCATGCAATACACACACAATACATACACATAATATACACACACAATAAACACATGCACAACAGATACACACACATGCATAATACACAAACACACACACACACAACACCAATGCAAATTCAACAATCCACTCATTAAGAACATTGTCTCCTATCTGGAGGCATGACAAGACCATTTCTACTCCATCTTTCAGTAAAGCAAGATGACAAAAATGTTGATAAACGTTTATACATAGCCTTATGTCACTTTACAACAATTTTACAAACACTTTCTTTATTACAGCAGTTTCATAAATCTCTCCCAATGTCTCCAGAGTGATAAACACTACAATCCCTATGTTATTCTATAGAGCCCATTCACTAATATGTCTTAGTGCATAGGCTCCATACAATAACATATACAGGAGAGTTTATCACAGCTTCATCACCACCTTAGTTCATCTCCTTCCTGGAGTTTTATTGGAGTAAACCAACTGCACTATGGAGCAAATAAAAATTCCATAAATTCTATTTGAAATAAATGACAATTTTAACCTTTTGAATGCAATGCATTGGAGACATCTCTAGCATTCAAGGGGTTAAAAACGATTTAACTCATCAGACATTTATTTCTCCTTTATGGTTCCTTCCAGAATTTTTCTAATTCCTCTTTGTCCATCAGGTTCCATCTGCACACTGTAGGGTTTAGGCTATGTTTAGGAAATAACTAGTAAGAAATAAAATGATTCTTAGTCTTACAAATAATACCTGTAATTGTAAAACTATATTGTGACAGCAACCGTAAGTTTGGTCTCCTGAAGACAACACACAAAGGAATGTTTTCAAGGTCTAGCGTGACTAATGATGGGAAAATAGAGACTATGGTATTATAAAGAATAAATGGAATTAAACACAAAGGAAGCACTGTGTTCTGCTAATAACAGCACAAGTCTTCCTGATCAGAATTATGCTTCCTGGGCTTACACTCATTACTACCTGATAACAAATACAGATCGTCTGTGTGAGCTGAATGCAATCTGACATCCAAAATGGTTTGGCGAGCGAAATTACTATATACAATCATTTGCTGAGGTTAAGAATAACATTGATCCAATGAGGTAATAATTGTTTTATTTTACTTTGTTGTCTGCAAATCTATTGCAGGTTAGTAAAAGTGTTCAGATAATGAATCCCATGTGGTGATATAGGCAGAATTACTATTCTTTAGAGGGGTATTAATCCTTTGACTGCCAGAGGGATAGGCAACTCATTGCAAAGCAATGCGTTGGATTCCTCTGTGGCACTCAAAGGGTAAAATTATTATGAAACATATATTGCAGGGTTTTTCTTGTTGAACAAAACAAAGACATATGCTGTTGATGATAGATGATTTGCTCCAAAGGTATTACAGCTGAAACAATGTATTTTTTTTTTTATATAACAGTGCCACCTGGTGTCAAGACAGTTATTCGGTTGCAGAGCTGATTCACTGGCTACAGTTCTTCGTAGAATATGATAGAAGCGAAAAAACACATTGAAAAACAATGCCCTGCACACATTTCTGGTCATTAGAAGGCTAATTTAATGTAAAATAGTTGAAAGGATAAGTCAATGACCGAGTAACAGGAAACAGAGGGTTGTAGTCAATGGAGAATAATCAGAGGAAGGTAATTTTACTAGTGGGCAGGGATCTGTTCTGGGGTCCATTCTTTTTAATATTCTTATTTGTTATATTCAAAAGATCTTCAGTCTAATATATGGCTTTTTACAGAGGATATAAAGATCTGCAATGGGGTAGACATTCCTGGGGGAATAAACGTAATGGCAAAATACTTAGGTAAATTAGAAGAATGAAAAAGAGTGTGGCAGCTGCAGTTTAATGTTGATAAATGTAAGATAATGCACTTGGGACATAAAACCTTAACAGCAGACTATAGTATTAGGTTACTGTGCTATTGGCTACAACATAGGAAAGGGACTTGGAAGTAATTATTTCTGGCGACTTAAAGATAGGCAGGCAATGTAACAAACCAGTGGGAAAGGCAAGCAGGGTGCTGAGTTGTATAGCTAGAGGCATTAGTGGTAGAAGTGGTCATGCCATCACCTAGAGTAAAGTGTACAGTACTGGAGACCTCATCTCCAGAAGGATGTGAATGTTCTGGAGAAATGGCTACTATAATGGGGAATTATTTATACCCGTAAAGACTAAAGATATAAAAACTAAAGTATCTAAACATATATATCTTGGAGGAAAGAATAGAGAGGGGATTTAATAGAAACATTTAAATACATAAAGAGATTCAACAAGGTAAAGGAGTAGAAATGCTAGAGGCCATAGTCTAAAACTAGAGGGAGATAGGCTTAAAGGGATAGTAATACTTCGTTTTATCTTTATTTTATTTTGTAGGCATTAAAAAAACATGAAGAACAATATAAGTCTTATCTCTCAAACCTTTATGGTTTATGAGATATTCACAAGCAAAGTTTCTCCTCCCGCCCCTTTTACCTAGTGTAAGCCATCTCTTCTCAGATGTGGAATCCAGTCCATAGACCAGACAGATAACAGCAGGGGAAAATCTTCTTCTTATGAGAACAATGAAAGCCCTGTTCACCTTGACAAGTTTTTCAGGTTTTTCTCTTATCTTAATTGAAGATTGTCCCTCTGTGCTGTCTACCTGGGCACCTCCCTTCTGATCTGGCTGAACAGTGTTATATCAGTAAAAGGGGTGGGAGAGGAATACTTTGTCATTGAATTACTCTTGAACTACAACTCTGACAGAATTGAAACAACACTCTCTGAATTCCAAATACTATGATGATTAATTAGAGCTGCTTTTATTATGAAACATTACTATCTCTTTAAAGTGATAGTAATGTTACATAAAACCAGTAGCTCCAATTAATCTTCATAGTATTTGGGCCATGGAGAGTGTTATTTCAATACTGTCAGAGTTGTAGTACAAGAGTAATTCAATGATAAAGTACCCCCCTCCCACCCCTTTTACCTAGTGTAAGCCACCTCCCCTCAGATGTGGAATCTGGTCCTGGGACCAGACAGGTCGCAGCAAGGGACAATCTTCTTACTGTGAACATAAGGAAAACCCTGCCCCCCTTGGCAGGTTTTTCAGGTTTTTCCCTTGCTCACTGAAGATTGTCCCTCTCTGAGATCCATCCGGACAGTCTTGCTGCTCTGAGGAGAGCAGTGTTACATCAGTAAAGGGGGCGGGAGGGAAATACTTTATCATTCAGGCATTCTTGAACTACAACTCACAACTGACAGTATTGAAATAACATTCTCCATGTCCCAAATACTATTTGTTTTATTAATTTTATTAATTAACTATTAATTAGAGTTGTTTTTATTGTGAAACATTGTTATCAGTATAAAAGAAAGTAAAAAAATGTTACTTCACCGAGAGGGTGGTAGACAAGTAGAATGACCTACCAGAAGAAGCAGTAGTGGAAAGTTATACAGTGGAAGGGTAGTGTTGGCACCCAGGACAAACCTTCAGGTTGGCTAAAAAAACAAAATATTAAATCTCAGTTTCAACCCATCTCCACCAAAACCATGGCACATCATAGGGGTGTCCAATGCATTGCTCTGTGACGAAGGGGACATCCCTTTGGAATTGAAAGGGTTAAAGTGGACTTTTCTTCCTTCGATAAGTTTAGCTAATTCAGAGAGAACTGAAAGAACATTCTCTATGTTGTGCTACCTAGTTGTGTGTAAAACACACAGGTTTGTCTTGTAAACAGTTACAGGGAGTTAACAGCTTTCTTGACCTGAACACAGAGTGCTTGACCTTTCATTGTGTGCCCGAGCTGTGTGGAACTCTCTAAGACTAGGGATAGAATCTGATCATCCACCAACCTCACCTTCTGTACACCTGAGGGGTGTGAGTAAGTGCTGCATTCTGTCTATTTACCAATAACTTTTAACCTGCAATGTGATTAATATCCTGCCTCACCTCTTCTATATGCAGTCTTCGGTGTGTATGAAGTGGAGTTAGGCATCTCTTTGACGTGGCCCCAGACAAGATATTCAGCTTGGAAGTCCTCATTATATTGTCTATATTTGAATTCAGATGTTGCACTGTATTTCACTAATGTGCATTTTTATCTTTATTTTACATATGCAGAAACACGTCCATTGATTCTAGTTGTAAACTATCTGTGCAGTGATCAATGGCAATAATCACCCTAAGGACCAGAGGTGTGTGCAAAATTTTAACAGGCCTGCACACATTACTACAGTTTATAGTCAGAACCCAAAAAGAACTGGCCTTTCCTGTACGTGGAAAGCCTGGCCACAGTACCCAAATGCGGCCGGCCACCTATGTTGAAAAGTAGGCAGGCTTCTGATGGGCTGTATACCGTTATATGTTAAATTAGTGTTAAAGCCTGTGTACACAGGCCAAGGTCCAGGTGATGTTAACCCTTTGAGTGGCAGAGGGGTACGCAACGCATTGCTTTGTCCGGTCCTGCTCTGCCCAAAAGCACAGAATGCTCCCAGCATTCCTACATCTCCCAGCATCCTGTGCATTCGGGCAGTCTCTACTGCACATGATGGCTTCTGACAAACATCCTAGCAAATTATTATATAGGATGTAAAATGTGTTGTCACAGACTGTAAAACATGTGATAGATGATGGACCACTGTGTTAAGAAACTGTTGGCCTACATTCTTACATGACCCTGCAGGGGTTAAATGGTTGTATTTTTGCAATGCTATCCAAATTGTATCTGTCTCACTGTCTGGTCCAGGTTTTGATTAGGTGTCATTTCCTAATCCCTTCACCTCTGTTGTCTATTCATTATTGTCTTCTGTGTGATAGGATTAGTCTGGCATTGTGATAGCCTGTAGCACCTGTTCCTATTGTACTATTTGTTGAATATATCAGTCTTACTGCATGTCACATGTCCCTTCCCTTGAAATGTGGCTATATAACCCCCGGCCACTTTCAATAAATGTCAGAGTTCATTCTGGAACTAAAGGTGCATCCTGTTGCTTTATTTCTGAATGGTGTAAAGGGTCCCCTTTGACCCTCATTCACAGATCCTGTGTTCCAGTCTCACAGGCACAGCTACCCATCTGTAGCCGACTTCAGGAGGGTGAAACCTGGCACAACAACCCAAGAAAACTCTGTGTCTTGGGTTCCTGTTACAAACATATTGCAAAGCACTGAGTTGTAAACCTCTCTGGTCTTCAAGGGGTTAACCATATCACCTTAAAATCAGTTTAGTTAATTTTAAATGAAGTTCAGAATTGCCATTTATTTGTAATGGAAATAGTTTTTGAGAAATGAACCTTTGTTGGTGTCAATGTGGTACTTTATGTTAATTTGTGTCTGTGCGGGGCCAGTATTAACACACAAGCTGTCCTATGTATCAGTATAGAAAGCACTAAGATACTGGGGGCATTTCTAATACAAAAAAAAGAGTGGAAAGTAAATTTGGCCACAAGCAGAACTAACTACTAGGGATGGGTAAAAATGTTCACCTCATAGGCAAAAAATGGCACTTCCCACCTACTGGAAAATTTCCAGTAAAAAGTGCTGTTTTCCTGCTTTTTTCACCTAGCTCGTTGCATTGAAATCAGTGGGAAGACTGAGTTTCTCTCCACCACATGGCAGTTTTCTCTACTTTTCCTGCAGGTATATAAAAGGGTGTCAGGCTCTCACACCATTCCATTCTGTGTTTGTGAGGAGAGAGCAGCATGTTTTTGAGCTAGAGAAGATAGGCAAATAAAGGTGAATTGAAGCTTAGTTTAAGGAGTCATTTAGGTAGGACATTTGTTCTCTGTATTAGTGAGTCTGGGGCCACCCTGGGGGAGAGGAAGGGAGAAAGGGGGATGACACTAAATACCCAAAAATTTGGTTTTACTGACTGGCAAGACACAGGCAGCTGAGGTCCAATTTCCTTGCTGATCTTGCTGTTATTATTATCCCTGTGTTGGACGTGTCTGGTGGTGGAAGCAGGGAGTAGAGGAGGCTGACCTCACCTACCCTTACATTCTGCCTGACTGATTTGATTTGATTTGAAATAAACAGGAAGCTGTGGTCCAATTTCCTTGCTGATTTCTGTTATTATTATCTCTGTGTTGGACGTGTCTGGGGGTGTGAGAATGGAGCAAAGGAGGATGACCCCAAAGACCCAACGTTCAGTCTGACCAATTTGATTTGAAAGGCACAGGCAACTGTGGTCCAAGCAATTTCCTTGCTGATCTTGCTGTTATTCTCTCTGTGATGGACATGTCTGGAGGTGTGAGAAGGGAGCAAAGGAGGTTGACTCCAAATACAAAAACATTCTCTCTGACTGATTTGATTTGAAAGACACAGTCAGCTGCAGTCCAGTTTCCTTGCTGATCTTGCTGTTATCTCTGTGGTGAGGAAGAAAAGAAAAAAAAATAAAAAAAATAAAAAAAAAAAAAATATATATATATATATATATATATATATATATATATATATTTATCCTATATAGTAATACGTTAGGATGTTTCTCAGAAGCCATCATGTGCAGTAGAGACTGTCTGAATGCACAGAATGCTGGGAGTTCTGTGCTGGGAGCATTCTGTGGTTTCGGGCAGTCTCTACAGTGCATGACTGCGTCGGCATCAGGACGCAGAGCAGGACCAGCCTCTTAACCCTTAACACTCAAAGGGTTAACATCAGCTGGACCTTGGCCCGTGTACACGGGCTTATACTCTAGTATATATATATATATATATATATATATATACATAGTTTGGACAGTGATACAATATGATGGACAACTGTAAAAAAAAAAAAAAAAACAATATTAGGTGACAGACAACAGACTGGGACAATAACACACTGACGTGAGCTGTGTGACTCAATCCAATGAGCTAGGGGAAAAAAGTGGGAAAGCAGCACTTTTTGCGGGAAATTTTTCACCAGACGGGAAGTGAAATTTTTCACCATTGGTTTGAGGTAGAACATTTTGCCCATCCCTACTAATTACCTTACTCTGCAGGGAGTTAAAACAAAGTGGCACACTGTGCCATCAATCCATAACTATTATTTTGGGAAAAAAGGGCTAACTCAGCATATATTCAAATGTTATCCCTTTGAGGCGTATCCAATTTCAGCCTGGGGTGCTGTTTTTTTGCAGAATTGTTCATCTTTTGCCATCTGCATAAGGCCCATGATGTGCTATTAACCCTTTGAGTGCCAGAGTGGTATCCCACAAAATGGGACTCTGGTACGCAAAGGGCTGTTAAATATCACACAATTTCAGACTCCCAGCTGAACAAAGAATCTGAGTGTATCCCGTGTTGCTGAAAAAACATTTTTTTTATTCATTTGACTTCTACTTTGAAACATAAAGATACTTGTGGATTTGGAACAAATTAATTAACCGTAAAGATGTTTTTTTAAGATATGAATGGCAAGTGGCCATTGCATTCCTAAAACATCAAATAGTCTAATCTAATTATTGTTTTGTTTTTTTTATTTTTCGGTTTAGAATACATAGGTCATTAATGTGCACCGTAACCTGAAACATTTGCAATGCTGCCAGCTGGCCCAGCTTATCATTCCAGCCTACTGCCCTGCATTTTGATTTTGAATGAGGATTAACCCTTTGAATGCCAAACAGGTATCCAGTGCAGAGCTCCGAGGCACAAACTGCCTCCTTTCAGAAAACTCTGCTCCCCTTGACGAAGGAGGGCAGGATTTTCTGTATACTAAAGGAAGATTGCCCCACGTAGGCATCTGCTTGCAGCACCAAGGCTCAAAGGATGATGTGAGTATAAGGGACGTGAGGGGATCATTCATAATATTATTTCTCAAGTGAATGCAGCATTAGTAATGTAACGGATCAGCTGTATGCAGTATAAGAAAGGATTGCAGCGCTCTTGAACTTGAAACATTACAATTACTATCCCTTTAAGACTTGGGCAGATACAGGGGTATAGAAAACCTATGTGAGTTGAATGTGTGTTCCTTCCCCTCACAGAGAAGGCTACGCCAAATGTACATTGTAAATGATAGATTTGACATCCGATCTTGGATGAGGGGGATTAGCAATGAAAGTCTAAGAAAGAAACTTCAGTGAGAAAATTAGATGATGAAGTTGAATCACGGGTGGGTCTCTCTACTATGAAGAGAGGTCTGGGGCCAGTCTGGAGTTTGACTGGCCCATGTGCTTGCTAGGACAGGATGGGGAAACTGGGACTGGTGTGTCCGTTCTCTGGAAGAGTTAGTGTGGGTGATCACTGAAGTGGCCAGGTCCCTTCCACTTGTGTTCTATAAACCAAGCTTCAGCAGCTACAGTCACAGCCACAGAAAGTGCCCTGATCTTGTCATGACAAGGCTGGGGGTCGTAAAGGTAAACCCTGGTAGCTTCAGACAAAGAATAAGAAAAGTATAATGTGGATGATCAATTCTATTGGACACCATTTCCAAATCTCCTGGCTAGGTACAAAGAAGCCAGCACCTGGTGAACATGCAGTGGGCTGTGTGCCCCACTCCTGCTTCTACTAGAACTGTGTTAAAGCTACAGAATAAACCTAAAATTTACTCCATGCATGCAAGGAATTCTGGGCTGGATAAACCAAGGAGTCACACACTTGTGTAGTTGGCCACATCAGGGTTTGCCTAAGTTTGCTCCTTACTTTTGTATTTTGCATTTGATGTGAGTAGTAATATGTGTGTTTCCCTTTGTCTAACTGATTCAAATCAGAAGTGTCCCTTTATATAACTCTCTTACATGTCAATTACAGGTCTAGAGGCTGAGGAAAAACAAATTCAGTTTGTCCTGTAATGGGGAGCCTAGGGCTCCCAGGCAGTATGCTAAAGATCTTGGCATGCTGTCTGCTTGCATCAGGCTCCCCAGTCCAGAATTTTCTTGCCCAAACCTCCATCCCCTGTTACTGAAACTCTAAGCAGTGTTATAATTGTAAATAGAATCCAAAATTGCTGAGGTTAATGTGATATTTGCTGGTCTGGTTCATTATTTATGTCAGCGAAGACACAAGAACTGTCTTTAAATCTTATGCACTTCGAAAACAGCCAACAGTAAGCAGGATGGTGGCAACAGTGAGCAAGATTTAAAGATGCAGTTTGCACATCTACACTGACACAAATCATGATCTAGATTGGGCAGTTGTTAACACATTATTCTCTGCAACTGCAATTTTAAAAGAACTACAGCACTGCTGTTCAACATGTCATTAATGGGGCTGGAAACATCACAAAACAAATTCTATTAGTTATGTTAAATAGTGAGTCTGAAGCAATGACAAGACTGCATCTGCATCTCCATTAACCTGCATGGTAAGGGTGGGAGAGGAGGGCTTCCATCCTCTTTCCACCTGCAATATTTATTCTGTTTGGACTCATAGATTTCCCCCACTGCCTCTTTCACCATTCATCTTCCTTCCTTCCCAGAATCCCACCCTTTTCTCCTTCCCAGAATCCTATCCCTTTATCCTTCCTTTCTTCCTTCCTACCCAGAATCCCATCCCTTCTCCTTTTCCATTACCGGATTGAGTTTGGAAATGTAACAATGGACAGGGTCAGAGGAACACTCAGTTGCCTTGCCTAGGGGCACCTAAGTTGTAGAAGGCACTTCTATTTTATTTATCCTAACCTGAGCTCCAACATTGTACTCTGCTCTTCACCCATATGTTCTCTCCCTTCTTCACTTTAGATTATAAGCTCTAGAGCACAGACCCCAATCCATCTGTTTTTCAGTGTAAAGCACTTGCGTAGCCCTGTATTGTCTTAAATTGTTGTACTATATAAACATTCATGTATTCATTCATCCATTCATTCATTTGTTCATCTATCAGGAATACAACCAACTTCCCATTGAAATTCCCTTGAGGAGGAAATCGGATTTAGGCACATCCTTAGTTAAATATACATTAAGGATATTAATTTGAAACACTCCAGTATAGGAGCCCCTCTGACACTAGCCTTTTCAGCATAGATCTTAAGCTAAGTGCCTAATCACAGGCAGTTTATATCAGTGATTCTTACCTGTGCCCTTAGGGCCCACTGACAGACCAAGATTTTAGGATTTTCTTGCTTGACAAGTTAATCAGATGAGTAGTCATTGTAATTAACACACCTTTGTTGAAACAGGGGAATGCTTAAGTCCAGGGGAGATATACTAAGGTGTGATAAAGAGGAGATGACTTCACCAGAGACAAACTCTAATTCCTGTGTTATTCTATAGCCTATATGCTAAGATCTTTCTGTAGATATTAGTACATAGGTTCCATATAATAACTAGGGGTGGGCGAAATGTGTGAAAACTTTAACGCAAAAAATGTTTACGAAAACTTGCCGATTTTTCGCTTTTCCCGTGAAAAATTTCCCCTTTCCGTCTATGCAAAAATGTCCTCCTTTATGCCTATTTTAACAAATTTTCCACCTATGTTAACACATTTTTTGCCTATTTTAACACATTTTTGCCTATATTTCCTATAGGTACTACATTTCCCACTGTAATATTACTTCTTCTGAGGGCTGAAGTTTAGAAATAAGTAGCTGAAAGTCAAAGTTGTGAGTCCTACAGCAAAATATGGCTTGAAAAATGTGTTAGCATGCAGAATGCATTTGTCCTTTGCCCACAACACTTTCTTGCTTAAGCGACACTGGCACATATTCATGATGATATCAAGTAATAAAAAAATAAAGTACAACCTACAATGTGGTAGATATGTATTTTAGTGGGGGGGGGACTTGCATAGTGTGATTTGTGTATGTTTTTTTACCATTGTCATTGGATTTCTCAAACAGTTTATAGAGAGGCACAGGGCTCCTTAAAAGTGGTGGAAGATTCAGCCTTTGACTTTCTGCTAATCTTATAGTCCTGTCACCATCCTCACTCTCAACTTCATCTGTATCTGAACAAGAGGAGGAGGCTGGAGGGATATATTCTAGATCTGCATCATCATCAGTCATCATTAGGTCATCCTTAGCAGCATCAGCATCACCTGACAGTTCTTGCCCACTACTACCCTCATATTCCTCTAAGCTTTTGGAGGTCTCAAACTATTTCTTTTTACTTTTACTGTAACAAAGTTCCCTACTACTTTAAGGATGGGTGTTTTGGTGCTTGTGTGTCTCACTGTCTCTATTATGCTATTGCCAGCATCATCAACACTTAAATGCGACTTGTTGTCATCTTCAGTGTTCTTTTTATATCAGTGGAGTAACTATTGGAGTCGCACCTGCAACCGGGCCTGTGCACTCCAGGGGCCCGGCCTCCCCCTACTACTATTACTACTACTACTACTACCCCTCCTCCTGGCGCTCGCAATCTCCCGCCAGCACTCTAGTAATGCAGAGCACTGGGAGATGACATCATCTCCCAGCGCTTTGCATTACTAAGAGGACTGCGCGGAAGCACCAAGTAAGAGATGGGGGCATTGTGGAAGGGGTCCGTGGCACTTCTTGTACCAGGGCCCGGAGGCTTCTAGTTACGCCTCTATCTTATATGGTTCTTTATTTCTACTGGCACTGGTGGTGCTGGAAATAGTTTTGCTGGGACCTTGACAAACTGCATCCTCCCTTGAAGTAGAGGGATCATCATCATTGATTGCACACACTGCAGCAACCATTGTTTCACTTAGTTTTTGAACTGCTACTTTACTCTCAAGTCCCTGCACTGCTCCACCCCTTCCCCTTCCCCTTGTGCATTTGCTGGACATTATACAACTACACTGTGTTTTTTTTACTGTACGGTACAGCAGCTGTATGATGCCTTGCCTAAGCCCAGTCAGTTTTTTTATTTTTTTTTTTAAGTTGTCCACCCTGTTGTCTTATCACAGTTTGTCCAAAAAAAATTATAACTGAAAAACAAAATCAACAACGTCTTTCCCCAGACTTCCCCACCCAGCACAGGGACAATAACAGCAAGATCAGAAAGCAAATAGGTCCCTAGCTGCCTGTGTCTTGCAAGTCAGTCACATGGAATTTTGGAGTATTTGGGGGTCAACCTCCTTCCTCCCTTCTTATCCCCTAGAGTGCCCTCAGACTCCCCTAATACAGAGAACAAATGTCCTACCTAAATGACTCCCTAAACTAAGCTTCAATTCCCCTTTATTTGCCTATCACCTCTAGCTAAAAAACATGCTGCTCTCTCTTCTCACAAACACAAAATGGCTGCTGTGAGAGCCTGACAGCCTTTATATGGCTGTAGAAAATTTTCGTGTGGTGTAGAAATATTTTTCTTCCCATTGATTTCAATGGGCGTAAAAGGCTGGAAAAAGTGCAAAAACAGCACTTTTCATGGGGAAATTTTTCGCCAAGCGTAAAGTGCCATTATTTGCCTATTTCAGTTTGAGGCGAAAATTTTCTCCCATCCCTAATAATAACACAGGAGCTTGAAAGTTTATCAAACTGAAGAATTTATCTCCTCTTTATCATTTCTTTAATATACTTTAGTGTATAAACCCCCACGTGAATATTTATTTAACTTAATGTAACACAAACGAATGAATAAAATATTGTTTCAAAATCATCTTTCCAGCTTTCAGTATCGATTTCCCATACTTTCCAAGTGTCCTTCTTTAGGAGGGACAGTCCCTTTTTGAGACTGAATCAGACCTCCAGTCCTGGTCAGCTGTTCACTCATCTTCTTTCAATCCTTTTATTGATATCTCCTACCCTTCTAAGGTCTGTTGTGGATGCCCCTGACGAAGTGATACTGGAATCCCAAAACGTGTTGGGCTACTTTCAGCTACTTTTACTTATACAATATTGTACTAATATCTTTAGTTCATATATTTTTAAACATTTTCTTTATACAATAAACAATTGTTTTATTAAGAGTCAGTTACCCCGTTCTCTCGGTTATAACAATACTCCTCAACCAAAGTAACTCCAAAATATTAGGAGCATATACATTTGGAAGGGGAGCTCCACAACAGACCTTGGAAGGGTAGGAGATATCAAGATAAAGAGTGAAAGAAGACCGGTGAGCCAGTGACCAGGACTGGAGGTTTGATCCAGTAGAGGTGTGAGACCTTGAGGCAGTAGTAGCCTCTACAATTGTGAGTACCAACTTTGGTGGGATCATGGGGGATATCAATAATAACAATTGGAAGCAATCTTGGTTACACTTAGAGGAGTGTGGCACTGTTCCTTTTCTCTTTCTGTGTTACTATCTTACCATTCATTGGGGATTAGAGAAGAACCTTATGCTGTATTCTTCATATCTGAATGTAGAATGAGCAAGAACATATACAAAAGTAAAGTGGATAAATTGTGGTACTAACTGTCCGCACCATAAGGAACAAATGTGGCAATCAAAGTGTTAATGTAAAACCCCACTTATGTCCCTAAAGTTCACCTTATTTAAGTGCATTCTATAGCAGGGATCAGACCCTACAGTTCTTCACAGCAAGTGATAGAAACAGATCCAATGCTTTGTGACTGTCACCACGGGTAGAGTAGGGACCCTCACAGCCTAGGTACTGGTTGATGATTCGTCACTTGGGAGCGATGCTAGGGTGCTTTTACGGTGTATCAGGTACTCCCTTGCTGCAGCCAAAGCTGGGTAAAGGTGCTGGTCACGAAACCAGATTGTTCCACCCCAACTGAGCCGGGGTGCAACCAGGATGGGAGTAGCTGGGAACCATGTGAACCAGGGCCAGGAAGCCAACGGAGGGAAGGGCAGACTAGCAGGAAGGAACCAGAAGGCTATAGAGTGGTCAGACAAGCCAGGTCCGGATTCCAGAGAGCCAGAGGTGGTCAGACAAGCCAGGTTAGGATACCAGAGAGTCAGGAGTGGTCAGACAAGCCAGGTCAGGATTCCAGAGAGCCAGGAGTGGTCAGACAAGCCAGGTCAGGATACCAGAGAGTCAGGAGTGGTCAGACAAGCCAGGTCAGGATACCAGAGAGTCAGCAGTGGTCAGACAAGCCAGGTCAGGATTCCAGAGAGCCAGGAGTGGTCAGACAAGCCAGGTCAGTATACCAGAGAGTTAGGAATACACAAGAAGCAAGGAACACAGAACAAGCTTGTGGAACGGGCAAGGACTGAAGGTCATACTGGGAATATATATATCAACTGCTCCCCAATAGGACAAGGAGGCAGACCTAAGCCCTAATGGGGTACCCCAAAGTCCAATAGGAACAGAAGGGATGCCAAAACCCAAATGGACTTATGAGATGTCCAATGGGTAAACTGAAAGGTCCATCCTCTCTTGTTGGGTACAGGAGAATGCCCAATGAAAGTCAGCTGCTTGTCTGCAAGCAGCTGACTAGACTATACAAAGGGCACATGCACATCGGCTGGGGAAGTCGGAAGAGCATGCGCATGAGCAGATACAGGGACCCGGTGGCCGTCTCTCGCATGAGCAGAGAGAGGAACCCGGCAGTGGACACGGACAGCGCGCGAGAGGTGACAGTGACAATTTGAACTGTTATAACTTTTGAATAAAGCAACGGCCATGTCCTTATTTTACTCAGAAGCAAGAGACCTACAATTTTAACTTAACCCTTTGAGTACCAGAGGGATACGCAACACATTGCGGAGCAATGAGTTGCTTACCCCTCTGGCACTCAAAGGCTTAATTAAACAGTACAGATCCTTTTTAAGATGCCTCTTATGGTAAAAACCTAAGTATCTCACAGCATCATTAAAATATCTTGCTGCTGTTACGTGCTATATATAACTGAATTTAATTATGTATTTAGCCATCAAATAAGTTAAACTGGGTTAAAGCTTCTCATATTTCCTGGCTTGACCCGTGCTCTTCGCAGATGCATTCCATGAAACTTGTTCATGCACAGCTGTAATCAGCAGCATTTAACAACCATATATTGTGCTGTATAAAGTTGCTGGCAGTTTTCTTTTTCCCAGATTCATCTGCCCTGGTTTCTGATTTTTTTCTTCTGTTTCCCAGAGGTAGGCATCTTTGCTATTTACATTTGGTTCCAAATAACTTTAAAAAAAAACGCACAGTATGTCTTGGCCTAATTTTAATACTCAGCAGGGTTCCAAAAATCTGTCTGTGTGTTTTCTCTTTATTTTTTAATAATCTTATTTTATGAAAAATTCAGGTTGTGTCCTGCTGGTCAGCTGTGAGTTTGACACATTGTACATAGATGGTTCTATGGGTTATAGCAAATGCTTTACATTCTAAAAATATTTACCCAGATGAGTGATGTGCCAGGACATATGTCCGGATGTTAAAGACTGCATTGAGATCCCAGAATTCTGTGGTTCTCTAGAGCCGCCCACTCCCAGACCGTGTGGTCCTTAAGGGGTATAGGAGAACTAGCATCTCCTAATAGTAATCCCTCACTTATGTTACTAACATAGTTTCATAGTTGACGAGGCTGAGAAAAAAGACGTGTCCATCAAGTCCAGCCCATGCTAAAATACCCCTGTTGATCCAGAGGAAGACAAAAAAAACCCTGAAGCCATTTCCAATTTATCCCCAAGTGGGTAAAAAAAATTACTTCCTGACTCCAAATGGCAGTCAGATAGATCCCTGGATCAACAACCTATCAGCACTGAAGTTATCTGTCATAATTTGCAATATTGTTCTGTGTTAGATAGGCATCCATTGCTTTTTTGAAATCAGTTACATTATCTGCAAGTACAACATCCAGATGCATAGAATTCCATAGCTTTACTGCCTTTACTGTAAAAAATCCTTGCCTTTGTTTTAGTCAAAAGTGCCTTTCCTCTAGTCTTAATGGAAGACCTCTCGTTCTTAGCTCAGCTCTTTACTATGGCCAACAATCCTGATAGGGCTTTTACTTTTGCTCTTCTTCCTTCATTCAAGAGATAAGATTTTCAGTTAGTCCTGGATGCCATGTCCACTGTTGTATACGTAACAGTAGACATAACAGTTGCTGGCAGTGTTTTTAGATATAGTCCTACCTGACACTTTAACCATCTGAGTGCCAGAAATGTATTTAGCATGTTTTATTGCAATGTGTTAGGCACCTCTCTGACACACAGATTGTTAAGGAGCAATGGGGTGTGCAACCATCTCTCTGTCCTTAACGCTTTGAGTGCCAGAGATGTATCCAACGCATTGTGTTGCAATGCTTTGGATACCTCTCTGGCACTCAAAGGGTTAAAGGGTTAAGATTACCTTGTGCAGTGAGCAGAGTTTGAGTTCCTGTGGTCCTGTTAGCAACTGTCATGTCTGCCTCCATTTGTGTGACGTACAGGACTGGTTGAAGATGTTATTAAAGTGATTGTAATTTCTAAACACAACTCTATCGCCGATTCTTCTTTAGATTATAAGAAACTATTTGCACTGTTTAAAAACTCTTACTTTTGTGTGCTTCTAAAGTTATAAAGTGGAGAAGATTCCCCCGCCTGCCCCTTCTACCTACGTCACTGCTGCAGATATCTGAGGTCTGGATGCAAAAGGAAATCCTGCCCTCCTTATACTTACTGAAGTTTGTCCCTCGCTGCAGCCGTCGGGTCGCATGACACCACTAGCCATTCAGTGGGAGGTGGCAAGAAGGGGAGGGCGGGGATCCTTCTCCACTTTATAACTTTAGAACAACACAAAACTAAGAGTTTTTAAACAGAGCAAAGTGTTTCTTATAATCTAAAGAAGACTCAGCGATATAGTTGTGTTAGACATTACAATCCATTTAAAGGGACAGTAATGTCCCATAAAAAATGCTTAGAGTTTTGTAGAGGTTAAAAAAATAAACCATATGACACAAATCCTGTCTCTCAAACTGCTAAGTTCCCCTTCACCTGATGTCAGCTGTAAAGTTATTGCAGCTCAAAAGTGAATTTTTTGGGTGAAGTATCACAGTGGACTGAAATTGTACAGTGGTGCTGTTGCTACACCATCCTATGGAGGTTTATGGTCAATTGACCAGAGCTGCCCAAAGGATGGTGTAGCAACAGCGCCACTGTATAATTTCAGGCCATTTAGATACTGTACCTAAAAAAATTTAAGTCTGAGCTGCAATAACTTTTGAATAAAACACCTCTCAACAGTGGGAGTACAGTTATTTTACTCAGGAGGATATACATTAATATATATATATATTTACATACTACGTGTTACTATCCTGTTAACCCCTTTTAAAAAGTTTTTACCATATGTTTAGTTATTAAAGTAGTGTTAGGAAATGAGTTGTTTTTTTAAAAAAATTTACGTACTTTTAAAGATATTTAATCTTTAAGTTGTGCACTTCCACATAATGCGGCACCCTAGATCTTCAGCACAGCACTTCACGACTTCTCAGTGCTACTTAATTCTCCTCCCACCTCCCTCCCAGCTGCCCCAGTGAGCACGTTCACGCTTCCCTTCGATGTGAATCGCTTCTATCATTACAGCAAGCTCCGGTTATCATTATACTGAGGTTGAAAGCTCAGCACTGGGAAATCATGAAGAGCTGTGCCGAAGATACAGCATGCCGCATTATGCGGAAATGCACAGCTTGAAGATTAAATATTTTTAAAACTACACAAATTTAAAAAAAATAGTACTTTAATAACTAAACATTTGATAAAAATGTTTTAAGAGGTGTATGTTCACCTTTAAATCAGTGGGAAAGTTATGAATTTTTATTTGTCCAATATGGTCCTGTTGTTTTCATCCAGAATTGCACCAGTTCTTCTTAAATTAGCCACAAAGAGACCTTGTAGCAATCTGATGTATCAAACCAATGCTGCATGTGTTCAAGGGAATTCAAGCCTATCACAGTGAAATAATATGAGAAGCCTTTTATATGCAAACAATAACAATACTACAATGATAAACTTTTATAGCACAATTGTCACAGCTTACCTTGTTTCCAATGCCACCGCTTCAGCGACGCTCAGCGTCATTCCACGTGTCATCTGCAGGCGCGAGTCTTCAGAGTGAAGAAGGCCTCTGTTTTATGCCACGCTTCCTGTAGTCCCCTCTTACCTACTTCCTTCCTCTGAGCCTGCTCCTCCTACCTACTTCCTGAGGAGGGGTTTAAAGTACAGTCTGAGTCCTGACTCAGTTGCCCTTGCCTAGCAGTTCTGTGTCCTTGGGTTCTGTGTATGATCTGGCTTGTCTGACCATCCAATCTGGTGCTGACCTGTGGCTCTGTCTGACTATTCTCCTGCCTTATACTGTCGGAGACAGATGTTAGGGGGCATTTCATTGTCTCCAGAAAATTTGTTGGCTAAACCTTTGCTAAAGGCCTGTATTTATTGAGCAAACAATTCCACCTCAGTTCCAGCATTGCTGGACACAGGGACTGCCGGCTGCTTTATAGATGCGGAATTTGCAGCCAGTAAGAATATTCCATTGCTGCCTCTTGCTTCCCCGTCTGCCATAGAAGCCATTCATGGCAGACCATTACAGCTTTCACATATTACTTATGAGACCGCTCTGTTAAACCTGAGGGTGGGACCCCTGCATATGGAAACCCTGAAGTTTCAGGTGATTAATTCTCTACACCATGCCATGGTCCTGGGGTTTCCTTGGGTACAAAAACACAACCCCAGGATAGATTGGCACACTTGTGATGTGGTGGCCTGGTCCCCACAATGTGAAAAGTCTTGTTTATCGTGTCCCGTGAGAGTCACTCAAGCCTCGACTCCACTCGACAGTGCAAAGTATACATCATTCATAGATGTTTTCAGCGAAAGTCAGGCTGAGGTCCTTCCTCCTCACAGACCATATGATTGCATGTTGGAATTGTTGCATGGTACTACATCCCCAAGAGGCCGTACTTACCCCTTGTCTGTGGAGGAGAATAAAGCCATGGAGGAATGCGTGTCTGATGCGTTGGCCAGAGGCATCATTTGTAAATCCACATCTCCTGCTGGTGCTGGATTTTTTTTGTCAAAAAGAAGGACGGAGAATTACGTCCATGCATTGACTTTCGTGGTCTAAACAAGATATTAGTAAAGAATGCATGTCCTATTCCCCTGATCACTGAACTCTTTGGTCAAAGGGTCAAAGATATTTACGAAACTCGATCTGAGAGCCACATACAACTTGGTATGAATTAAAGAAGGGCATGAATGGAAGACAGAGTTCAATACCTGGAGTGGGCACTATGAGTACTTGGTCATGCCCTTCGGATTGTGTAACTCCCCAGCTGTCTTCCAGGAGTTCATAAATGACGTGTTACAAGAACTCCTTCAAAGTTACATGGTTGTATATTTGGATGACATCTTAATTCACTCTCCTACATTGGAGACTCATCAGTCTGTTGTATCCAGAGTTCTGAGCCTATTACGCGAGAACAAATTGTTTTGTAAACTTGAAAAATGTGAATTCCATAGACCTCAAGCCACATTCCTGGGCTATATAATTTCCGCTGCCGGGCTCCTCATGGACCCTCAGAAATTGTCCACTGTTTTGAATTGGCCACATCCTAAGGGACTCAAAGCAATCCAAAGTTTTCTGGGTTTCGCAAATTATTACCAAAAATTAATTAAGAATTTCTCTACTATTGTAAAACCCCTGACGGACCTGACTTGTAAAGGGGCAAAAACCTTGGAGTGGTCACAGCTGTCTATTCTGGCTTTTGAAAAGCTCAAGGCAGCCTTCGCAGCAGGTCCCATATTGGTGCATCCCAATCCCTCCCTGCCCTTTACCCTGGAGGTGGATGCATCTAAAGTTGGAGTGGGCGCTATGCTGTCCCAGCACTCAGCTCCTGGTGAGGCCCAAAATCCATGTGAGTTCTTTTCTAAGAAACTGTCCAAAGCTGAAATGCTATACCAGATTGGGGACAGAGAATTACTGGCTATTGTCCTGGCCTTGAAATAATGGAGGCATCTGCTTGAAGGTACTAAAGCTCCTATCTTGATTTTAACCGACCAGAAAAACCGAATTTACCTCTCTGAAGCCAAACGCTTGTCTTCCAGGCAGGCCAGATGGGCACTGTTTCTGTCTCGCTTTAATTTTGTGGTTTCCTATCTTCCTGGCTCTAAAAACGTACGGGCAGAAGCATGATCCCGCCAGTTTTGTAGCCCATCCAGAGAAGAGGTTCCACCTTCTCCGATCACTCCATCTGATCGTGATTTGTACCTGTATTACTTCTCCTCTAGGAGAAGAGATTCTAGCAGCCCAAGGCTCTTCTCCTCCTTATAAACCTGATTGTCATTGCTTTGTTCCTGCACAGATGCACATCAAGTTGTTGGAGACATATCATGCCTCTAAAGTTGTGGGTCACATTGGTCGAGACCAATTGATATGGTCCGTGTCACGAGTATTTTGGTGGCCTAGTCTTCGGGCTGACTGTACCACTTTCACGGCTGCATGTACGACTTGTGCTCAAACCAAATCTCCTAGATACCTGCCAGTGGGCTTGCTTCAACTAGGGCCAATGGGGAACGCCCCTGGCCACATCTATCCATTGACTTTTTGGTCGAACTTCCAAGTTCCACGGTATATTCAGTCATTATAATGATTGTAGACAAGTTTTCTAAGATGGCCCACTTTGTGCCACTGAAAGGGTTACCATCCACGCAGGAATTGAAGGTGGTATTTGCTAGAGAGGTCTTCCGTCTCCATGGTATTCCTAAAGTAATTGTGTCTGATAGAGGAAGCCAGTTTATGTCCCATTTCTGGAGGTGCTTCTGTATGCAAATCGGTATTCAATTGGAATTCTCCTCCTCGTATCATCTGCAGTCCAACGGTGCAGCAGAGAGGTCTAATCAAGTCTTGGAACAGTTTCTCAGCTGCTATATCTCTGACCATCACAATAACTGGGCTACCCTGTTACCTTGGGTGGAGTTTGCCCGGAATAGTGCTGTTAACTTTTCCACTAAGAGTTCCCCGTTCTTGGTCAATTATGGGTTCCAACCCTCGGCTCTCCTCGAGGCCTTCCAAGCACAAGAAATTCTGGCTCTGGATGAGCATTTAAGGGCACTCCATTCCTCATGGGTACGGGTACAGCATACCCTACGTGATTCTGTGCAGCGACAGAAAAGGCAGGCTGACCGTAAGCGTCTGCCGGCACCTACCTTCCAAGTAGGAGACAGAGTGTGGTTGTCTTCCCGCAACTTGCACCTCCAGGTCCCTTGTAACAAACTGGCTCCTCGATTCATTGGTCCTTTCGGTGTGTTGCACAAAATTAACACAGTGGCCTATGCCTTGGAGCTTCCTGCCAATATGCGCATTCAAAATGTCTTCCATGTTTCCCTGTTAAAGCCCTTGGTCTGCAACTGGTATACCTCAGCTCCTGTCCATCCTGCTCCCGAGAGAGTTGCAGATCATGAGGAGTGTGAAGAAAAAATATTCTGGACTCCTGTTTGGTTCAAGGGCGCCTACAGTACCTTATTCATTGGAAGGACTATGGTCCTGAGGAGCGCTCCTGGATACCTGCCAGTGATCTCCACACTCCTGTATTGGTACGCAGGTTTCATGCTCGATTCCCTGACAAACCCCGTCCGGCTCCATGGAGGGGGGAACCTTTGAGGGGGGGTACTGTTACAGCTTACCTTGTTTTCAGCGTCATCTGCAGGCGCGAGGCTTCAAGCATGCAGCAGGCCTCTGTTTTATGTGCCATGCTTCCTGTAGTCCCCTCCTGCCTACTTCCTTCCTCTGAGCTGCTCCTCCTGCCTACTTCCTGAAGAGGGGTTTAAAGGGCAGTCTGAGTCCTGACTCAGTTGCCTTTGTGTTGTTGTTCATAGCAGTTCTATTACCTTGGGCTCTGTGTATGACCTGGCTAGTCTTCCATCCAACCTGGTGCTGACCTGTGGCTTTGTCTGACTATTCTTTTGTCTATCCCTATAGTGGACACCCAAACTGGTGCAGTCCTGTGGCTCTGGCTGACTACATGAACTGTGTATGACCTGGCTTGTCTGATTACCCCCTCTGGTGCTGACTTGTGGCTCTGTCTGACTATTCTTATGTTTGTTCCTGGTACCTAGCAGACAGCCAATCTAGTGCTGACCTGGGGCTCTGGTAGACTAGCTCCGATACTGACTGCAGGCGTGAGTCAGGTATCCCTTTCCTTATACTGACTGCAGGCATGAGTCAGATATCGCTCCCTACTGATTGCAGGAGTGAGTCAGTACTCTCGCTTCATCGGATCAAGATCCAGTGTTCCTGTTCATGCTGCAGGTTCCTGCAGAGACTACCAGTGGCCTAATCTCCAGCAGAGAGGTCAAGCTTGGCAGCCTACTATTCCTGATAGCAGTGCTCGCTGGCTTATAACCCTCTGCTTGCTACTTGTGTATATAGTGTGCTCTACTTTTCTATTATTAATACATTTTGTGTTTAACTACACCGTACTGACTCCTGAACGTTATTGGTAAACCATGACACTATGGTTCACTCCACTGTACTCAAGCAGGAAAATCATTAAGGCCCAGATTCTTGTTGGAACCTCAGAACAAGTATAAGAACTGCACTATAAGTCTAAACTGATTTGCTAATTTGAGACAATTAGTTCTAGATCCTCTCATTATTTCAGCCAATAAAATTGTGAAGAAAAAAAAACTGACTGACTTTAAGGATGCGAGGTGAGATGTTAGCAGGTTATACATTGACCAATTAATTCTATAATAGACGTTGATAGGGTCAGTATATTTAACCAGAAAATATTTTGCTGTCCAAATTAGAATTTTAATAACTAAGCTCTTTTTCACAATTCAAGTTCTCACTCGCAATTGCAGCAATTCCCTTTTAAGTGAGATTGTTCGGGTAATGAATATAAGACCAAATCCTATGAGGGATGAAGACTGTGACAAAACCCTGCATCACTCGAGCTCCTGGAGAGGGCTGAGGTCCAGCCTCCTGCCCACAGACAATGGATCTGGCCTTGGATCGGGGTATAGCTTCCCCCTAAGACTAATCACTGCCCCCTTTGCCCCTTGTCATGGAAGCATTCATGCCCTGGGCTCCTGAAGGGGCCTGGGGCCAAGACCCCACCCTACACACTGGCACAGGAACAGGGGAGTGTGTTTGTTGAGAGAATTATGCTCTGTCTGGTCTGATGTTTGTCATTTAATTATGTAGTGATGTAATTATGTGTGACGTAATCATGCTTGCTGTTTACAGTCCTTTGTCCCCCCTGTGGAGGACCCATTGTATAACTTGTGTATTGTTCCCATTGTTCCCATTGTGCCTATTTGTATTATGTGCTCCTCCACCACCAGCCCCGTTGTCTTCCCATATGTGGTTTGCAGTCACCTGTATGCTATTGTATTCTAATATGTGTGAATCACTCGTTATTAGTGATGAGCGAGCACCCCAATGCTCGGATGTTCGGGTGCTCTGACCGAGCACCCCCTGAGGCTCGAGTGCTCGGCCGAGCATCCGAGCCCCATTGAAGTCAATGGGAGGACTCGAGCATTACACCAGGCACCCCCTGCTCTGATGAGGGGAGGGTGCCTGGTCCATAGGAAAAGGGCAGAAAAAGATGGAAACACTACAGAAATGGTTCAGGGACAGCATAGGGAGGATGTCTGGATGCACCTTGGACTCCAACATCGCTGCTGGGAACGATCTTTCGCCCGTAGTACGCCATTTTTACAGACTGACCGTAAAACACACAAAAAGGAAAATAAAAACGACTTTAGGCGAAAAATTGTTACCAAACAGTATTTGCTGTATATTTACTTGTATATCATCTGCAAATTCTCCCAAAAATTTCATCGATTTTCTGAAGTGAGGCCATGATTAAGAGGGAAACGTGCGCAGAGGCAAATTATCCCAAAAATTTCCTTGATTTTCAGAACTGAGGCCATGATTAAGATGGAAACGTGCGCTGAGCTGACCATCTAAAACATTATGGGTGAGGGTCTGCTGCAGAGCTGACCATCCTAAACATTATATGCGAAGGCCCGCTAGTGAGCTGACGCTATAAAACATTATATGAGAAGGCCCGCTGGTGAGCTGACCTATATAAAAATTGGCAAACAGGGCCCGCTGGTGAGCTGGCCCTATATAAAAATTATATCACAGGGCCCGCTGGTGAGCTGGCCCTATATAAAAATTATAGCACAGGGCATATGGAAGAGGAGGAGGAGGATGAGAAGATTAAGAGTCAACCATATACCCGTTTTTTGGGTGGAAGGGGTGAATGGGAATACAGAGTATTCCCATCATTGTAAATAACATATATAAAGTGAGTTTATGTTCCCCCGGGGCTTTCCTCCAGTGGAGTGGAGAAGTCAGGGGAAATCCAGGCCTTGTTCATTTTTATAAGTGTCAACCTATCAGCATTGTCGGTGGAAAGGCGGATACGCTTATCTGTTATGATGCCACCAGCAGCACTAAATACCCGCTCAGACAGAACGCTGGCGGCAGGGCAGGCCAGCACCTCCAAGGCGTAGAGTGACAGTTCATACCACGTGTCCAGCTTGGACACCCAGTAGTTGTAAGGCACAGAGGGATCATTGAGGACGCTGACACGGTCTGCTACGTACTCCTTCACCATCTTCCAAAACTTTTCCCTCCTTGTGACACTAGGCTGCGCATCAGGGTGAGGGTGCTGGCGGGGTGTCATGAAGGTGTCCCACGCCTTGGAGAGTGTTGCCCTGCCTTTGTCGGAACTGCTGTGTGCTCCCCTTTTCTCCCCTTCTCGGTTGGCCAAGGTAGCACGTACTCTGCCGCCAGCGTTGTCAGATGGAAAATTTTGGAGCAATTTTTCAACAAGAACCTTCTGGTATTGCACCATTTTGCTTGTCCTCTCCACCGGAGGAATGAGAGATGAGAAATTCTCTTTGTAGCGGGGGTCCAGAAGGGTGAACACCCAGTAATCCGTGTTGTCTAAAATGCGTACAACGCGTGGGTCACGGGAAAGGCAGCCTAACATAAAGTCAGCCATGTGTGCCAGAGTACCAACAGTCAAGATTTCGCTGTCCTCACCAGGAGGCTGACTCTCAATATCCTCATCCTCTTCCTCCTCTTCTGCCCACCCACGCTGAAGAGATGGAACTAAAGTTCCATGGCTACCCTCTGTAGCGGAGGCAACCGTGTCTTCCTCCTCCTCCTCCTCCTCCTCCTCCGCCTCCTCCAATTGTCGCTGAGAAGACGAAGTGAGCGTGCTCTGGCTATCACCTTGTGTAAGCTCTTCCTCCCCCATTTCCACCTCTTCCACATGCAAAGCGTCGGTTTTAATTGTGAGCAGCGAGCGTTTCAGTAGACACAGAAGTGGGATGGTTACACTGATAATAGCGTTATCGCCGCTCACCATCTGTGTCGATTCCTCAAAATTGCGTAAAACCTCGCAGAGGTCTGACATCCATTCCCACTCCTCACTTCTGATTACAGGAAGTTGAATGGAGAGGCGACGACCGTGTAACAGCTGGTACTCCACTACTGCCCTCTGCTGCTCACAAAGCCGGGCCAACATGTGGAAGGTGGAGTTCCAGCGCGTGCTCACGTCACACAGCAGCCGGTGAGCTGGCAATTGTAAGCACTGCTGCAGCTTCAACAGGCCGGCCGAAGCTGTAGATGACTTACGGAAATGTGCACACACGCGGCGCACCTTGGTCAAGAGATCATGCACATTGGGGTAGGTTTTTAGAAATCGCTGCACCACTAAATTAAATACATGCGCTAGGCATGGTACGTGTGTGAGCTTGCCGAGCTCCAAAGCCGCCACCAAGTTACGCCCATTATCACACACAACCATGCCTGGTTGCAGGTTGAGTGGCGAGAGCCACTGCTCGGTCTGGTGACTAATCCCCTGCAACAGCTCTGAGGCCGTGTGCTGTTTGTCCCCAAGGCAGATCAGCTTCAGCACGGCCTGTTGACGCTTCCCCACTGCAGTGCTACACTGCTTCCAGCTACTGGCTGATGGGGGAGTGGCGGTGTGTGTAGAGAATTCGGAGGTGGAAACGGAGGAGGAGGAGCCAATAACATAGGTGCTGGTGGAAACCCTGATGGAGGTAGGGCCCGCAATCCTCGGCGTGGGTAGCACCCGTGCCATCCCAGGGTCCGAGTCGCTCCCAGCCTCCACGACATTCACCCAGTGTGCCGTCAGGGAAATGTAGCGTCCCTGGCCACAAGCACTTGTCCATGTGTCAGTCGTTAAGTGGACCTTCCCAGTAACTGCGTTGGTCAGGGCACGGGTGATGTTACGGGACACATGGTGGTGTAATGCGGGGATGGCACACCGGGAAAAGTAGTGGCGGCTGGGGACCGCGTACCGAGGGACAGCTGCTGCCATCAGGCTGCGGAAGGACTCAGTGTCCACAAGCCTAAATGGCAGCATTTCGATGGCCAGTAATTTTGAAAGGTGTGAGGTTAGTGCTATGGCCTGTGGGTGGGTGGCTGGGTACTTTCTCTTGCGCTCAAATGCCTGGGGTAACGACATTTGGACGCTGTGCTGGGACAGGGAAGTGGATGTGGTCGCTGATGGTGCTTCAGATGCTACAGGTGCAGGGCGGGAGGTATGCGGGCCTGCGCCTTCGACAGGCGATTGGCCGGCACCGAAAACAGGGGAAGAGGAGGCAGTGGTGTGGCCTGCAGACACAGATGGGCGATCCAGGCGTTCCTCCCACTTACTACGGTGCTTGGATGCCATGTGTCGGATCATGCTGGTGGTGGTGAGGTTTCTAGTGTTCATGCCTCGGCTCATTCTGGTGTGGCACAGGTTGCAAACTACAATTCTTTTGTCGTCCGCACTTTCCTTAAAAAAACGCCATACCGCGGAACACCTACCCTTTGGCAAGGTAGATTTACGCAAGGGGGTGCTCCGTGGAACATTTGCGGGCCGGTTTGGTGCGGTCCGCCTTCTTTCTGTTGCCACACCACTGCCTCTTCCAGCCTGTTGCGGTGCTGCAGATGGCTCACCCTCAGGACTGCTGTCATCGCTCGGCTCTACACCTTCCCAGGTGGGGTCAGTCACCTCATCGTCCACCAAGTCCTCCTCCACTTCCTCACTCTGATCATCCTCCTCAAGTCTTGATCCCACCACATACTCAGTCATTGACAACTGTATAACATTCTCCTCAACAAGGTCTTGAGACGGAAATAGTGGTTGATTTAATGGCAACTGTGTCTCATCATCATCATCATCATCCACTACTTCCTTTGACCTTAAATGCCGTTCACATCTGTCATCTTCTTGTGATTGGGTAGCCTCTAGAGGTTGTGAATCAGGGCACAAGATGTCATGTTCCTCTGCAAGCGTGCTTGGAGAGAGGGTCAAATGAAGGATTGGTGATGAGACGAGCTCATCACTATATCCCAGTGTGGGATCACTTCTTTGACCAGACCGTGTATGGTGGGAGGAAGGATGATCAGAGTGAGGATTATGTTGACCAGACTCTTGGCTACTGAGAGTGGACTTGGTGGAAGACAGGGTGGTGCTTAACCGACTGGAAGCAGTATCAGCTGTCATCCAACCGACCACCTGTTCGCACTGGTCGGACCTCGAGAGTGATGTCCTGCGACGCCCTGTGAAATCAGACATGAAGCTAGGTATGGTGGATGTCTTTCTTTCTTGTGCTCTGGCACCAGGCACAGTTTCTCCGCGTCCTGACCCGCGCCCTGAACTTTCAGGATCACGTCCACTTCCCCGTCCCTTTTTACCCGCCTTCTTCATCTTACACGATATATATGACTTTAATATATATGAGTTTGAAAACTTAACAGTATTTCTTCCTATTCTGCAACTGTGCAGAGTACACAGAATAGGCTGTTAAACGGCGTTGAAACACACTGAATGGAATATGTGACTTTAATATTTGAGTTTGAAGACTTAACAGTATTTCTTCCTATTCTGCAACTCTGCACAGTACACAGAATGTGCTGCTACACTGCGGCGAAGCACACTGAATGGAATATGTGACTTTTAAATTTTAGTTTTAAAAACTTAACAGTATTTCTTCCTATTCTGCAACTCTGCACAGTACACAGAATGTGCTGCTACACTGCGGCGAAGCACACTGAATGGAATATGTGACTTTTAAATTTTAGTTTTAAAAACTTAACAGTATTTCTTCCTATTCTGCAACTCTGCACAGTACACAGAATGTGCTGCTACACTGCGGCGAAGCACACTGAATGGAATATGTGACTTTGATATTTTAGTTTGAAGACTTAACAGTATTTCTTCCTATTCTGCAACTCTGCACAGTACACAGAATGTGCTGCTACACTGCGGCGAAGCACACTGAATGGAATATGTGACTTTGATATTTTAGTTTGAAGACTTAACAGTATTTCTTCCTATTCTGCAACTGTGCAGAGTACACAGAATAGGCTGCTAAACTGCGGTGACACACACTGAATGGAATAAGTGACTTTAATATTTGAGTTTGAAAACTTAACAGTATTTCTTCCTATTCTGCAACTGTGCAGAGTACACAGAATAGGCTGTTAAACGGCGGTGAAAGACACTGAATGGAATATGTGACTTTAATATTTGAGTTTGAAAACTTAACAGTATTTCTTCCTATTCTGCAACTGTGCAGAGTACACAGAATAGGCTGTTAAACGGCGTTGAAACACACTGAATGGAATATGTGACTTTAATATTTGAGTTTGAAAACTTAACAGTATTTCTTACTATTCTGCAACTCTGCAGAGTACACAGAATAGGCTGTTAAACGGCGGTGAAAGACACTGAATGGAATATGTGACTTTAATATTTGAGTTTGAAAACTTAACAGTATTTCTTATAATTCTGGAACTGTACAGAGTACACAGAATAGGCTGTTAAACGGCGGTGAAAGACACTGAATGGAATATGTGACTTTAATATTTGAGTTTGAAAACTTAACAGTATTTCTTCCTATTCTGCAACTGTGCAGAGTACACAGAATAGGCTGTTAAACGGCGTTGAAACACACTGAATGGAATAAGTGACTTTAATATTTGAGTTTGAAAACTTAACAGTATTTCTTATAATTCTGGAACTGTACAGAGTACACAGAATAGGCTGTTAAACGGCGTTGAAACACACTGAATGGAATATGTGACTTTGATATTTTAGTTTGAAGACTTAACAGTATTTCTTCCTATTCTGCAACTGTGCACAGTACACAGAATGTGCTGCTACACTGCGGCGAAGCACACTGAATGGAATATGTGACTTTTAAATTTTAGTTTGAAGACTTAACAGTATTTCTTCCTATTCTGCAACTCTGCACAGTACACAGAATGTGCTGCTAAACTGCGGCGAAGCACACTGAATGGAATATGTGACTTTGATATTTTAGTTTGAAGACTTAACAGTATTTCTTCCTATTCTGCAACTGTGCACAGTACACAGAATGTGCTGCTACACTGCGGCGAAGCACACTGAATGGAATATGTGACTTTTAAATTTTAGTTTGAAGACTTAACAGTATTTCTTCCTATTCTGCAACTCTGCACAGTACACAGAATGTGCTGCTACACTGCGGCGAAGCACACTGAATGGAATATGTGACTTTTAAATTTTAGTTTTAAAAACTTAACAGTATTTCTTCCTATTCTGCAACTCTGCACAGTACACAGAATGTGCTGCTACACTGCGGCGAAGCACACTGAATGGAATATGTGACTTTGATATTTTAGTTTGAAGACTTAACAGTATTTCTTCCTATTCTGCAACTCTGCACAGTACACAGAATGTGCTGCTACACTGCGGCGAAGCACACTGAATGGAATATGTGACTTTGATATTTTAGTTTGAAGACTTAACAGTATTTCTTCCTATTCTGCAACTCTGCACAGTACACAGAATGTGCTGCTAAACTGCGGCGAAGCACACTGAATGGAATATGTGACTTTGATATTTTAGTTTGAAGACTTAACAGTATTTCTTCCTATTCTGCAACTCTGCACAGTACTCAGAATGTGCTGCTACACTGCGGCGAAGCACACTGAATGGAATATGTGACTTTTAAATTTTAGTTTTAAAAACTTAACAGTATTTCTTCCTATTCTGCAACTCTGCACAGTACACAGAATGTGCTGCTACACTGCGGCGAAGCACACTGAATGGAATATGTGACTTTGATATTTTAGTTTGAAGACTTAACAGTATTTCTTCCTATTCTGCAACTCTGCACAGTACACAGAATGTGCTGCTACACTGCGGCGAAGCACACTGAATGGAATATGTGACTTTGATATTTTAGTTTGAAGACTTAACAGTATTTCTTCCTATTCTGCAACTCTGCACAGTACACAGAATGTGCTGCTAAACTGCGGCGAAGCACACTGAATGGAATATGTGACTTTGATATTTTAGTTTGAAGACTTAACAGTATTTCTTCCTATTCTGCAACTCTGCACAGTACTCAGAATGTGCTGCTAAACTGCGGCGACGCACACTGAATGGAATACGTGACTTTGATATTTTAGTTTGAAGACTTAACAGAATGTGCTCTAATCTGCAACTTTGCACACTAAACAGAATGTGCTCTAATCTGCAACTTTGCACACTAAACAGAATGTGCTCTAATCTGCAACTTTGCACACTAAACAGAATGTGCTCTAATCTGCAACTGTGCACACTAAACAGAATGTGCTCTAATCTGCAACTTTGCACACTACACAGAATATATATATTTTTTTTTTTTTTTTTTTTTTTTTTCCCCCCACACCAAATAACCTGCTGCCCCCACACACAGTAGTCCTAAAAAGGACTTTTGGTTCTTTTTTTTTCACAATTTTTGTTTTTTTCCTCCCTACACTGCCTTTCCCTTCCTATCCTCAGCTCTCCCTGGCTCAGACTGAGCCGAACTCGATGGTCAGGTGCTATACAGCACCTGACCACGGGTTCTGGCCAGCCAATCAGTGTAATGCCAGCAGCCAACATGGCTGCTGGCATTACACCGATGTCAGAGCCTCCCTGCACGTTTATTGGCTGCGCAGCAGGCGCAAAACGTGCGGGGAGGAGACACGAACATGGCGGGCGAGCACATGCGGTACTCGTACGAGTACCGCCATGTGCCGAGCAGAGCGATGCTCGTGCCGATCCGAGCATCGGCCGAGCATGCTCGCTCAACACTACTCGTTATGTGTGTGTTCTACAATAAATCAGTTCTTGTTTTACCCCTATACTGGTGTTTCCTGGTGCTTGTGGTAAGCTTGCTGTATCCAGATTTCTTGTTCTACTCCTACACTGGTCTTGTCTGGTGCTTGGGGGTAGATTGCTGTATCTAGAGTGCTTTCACCCTACACTGAGTCTTGCCTAAGTGACTGGTTGAATGGAGCTATGATCCTGGTTCCTGGCTGTTGGAATTCCTGAGTGTTGTCCTGGGCTAAGGAAGCACAGTTGTGCCAGAGCTACACAGTCTGAGTACAGGTATCCTTCACAAAGACCTTACCTGAGTGGAAAGAAACAAAGTATTTGTTTTTTAGCTTTAACTGTCTAATCAATATGCAGATTCTGTAGAGATGACCACTGAATCAAAAAGTACCAACTGTTCTCAAGTTAGAAAATCCAGTAGGTGTTGAAAGTATGTCTCAAAGTCCTATACCTGGGGGTTATGCACTAAGACGTTATAAAGAAGTGATAAAGAGGAGATAACTTCTCCATTGGTGTCACTTCTCCAGTCCCTGTGTCATTCCCAATTTTAGTGCACAGGCCCCATAAAATAACATAAGAATTGAGAAGTGATCTCACTGGAGAGTTATCTCCGCTTTATCATGCCTTAGTGCATCTCCCACAGGTGTACCACTTACATTAATCCATGCACATGGAGAACCAGCACCACATTCTGGGTTTTGAAGAGCTGTCATTTACTGTTTATTGTTAACAGGACAGCACACATAATATGAATAAGAATTTAAGACAGAGCCTTATCACAACTGACACATGAATTGCAATGGCCAAATGTAACATACTTTTTTTTACATAAAATCTTGGCCTTATTTATCAAGATACAGAGAGACAAATCTGGGGCGAACCAACTGCATCATAGGATTAAAAATAATTTGCACAATTTCACATTGAATTAAATGAGCCATTTAATTGTTTGAATGCTAGAGAAGTCTGCAACGTAATGCTCTGCAAACCTCATTAGCATTCAAGGGGTTAATACTCATTTAAATCAATGACAATTTTAAGCTCCCTCTATGGTACAGTTGGTTTGCTCCAGAATTGCGGCTACTTAGCTTGATGAATAAGGACCCCATCTCAAAAATTAATATTGCAATGAGTGAGCAAATATTTCATACTCTTTTGATGTTTTCTAGGTATTGTTTTCAATGCTAGTTGAATTCTCATTGATGCAACTTACATATTTCAATTATTCAGTTACTGTAATTATCTCTTTGAAAACTGTCCAATGCTTTGGATACTTCTCTGGCATTTAAACGGTTACTTAATTGGTGGACTCTCCAGAAAAGTCCTACATTAGTGTTCTCAGCCAGGATGCCAAGTCACTTTGGTGTCCCATGGCTATTAGGTTAGGGTACTGCTGTTTTCCTATAGAGACTTTGTTAAAAATGAATACTTGAGTTTCAGTGGTACATATATGGAATGTTTCACTCACAATAAGCTTATTTTTGTCACTCTGATTGCGAGATACAAGAATAACTACAGATTTTTGTATTAGTGCCCTTACTATGCTCTTGAGAAATTGCATATAAAATTAGGTGTGTTCTGAAAGTTCCAGACTGCATGTCAGGGGAGCCATGAACTAAAAATGGTTGACAGCCAATCAGTGGCAGTTTTAATCGTTCCCCTTTGGAGAAATTGCTCTTCTCTTGCTTTCTTCATACAGACCTAAACAATATGCACTGAAAGAATGATTCTAAAGAACTAGATATTAGCTTGCTTGGTTTATACAACTTTAGAAATTCATGAGACAAGAAAAAAATAAAAAAAATAAAAATCAATAGCCAAATGCACTGCTCTATGGATAAATGAACTACTGCTATGAGCCACAACATAATAAGAATTTGTAAGCTGTTTTTATCCAGAACGAGTGCTCTTATCAGTAGGCTGACCATATGTACCGTTTAAACATCCCGTCGTTTTAATATTAATGTCAATTTTGTACCATTTTTTTCTGACCAAATGTCCGACGTGCATGTACTCCTCTTGGTGCTGAGCCAGACAGCCACGGACACTGCAGATCTAGTCGAGATGTGCAGATCCTCGTTGCTGCCTGAGTATCTGACAAGTATTCAGAGTTCATGAGGCAACACAATGATTATCACTGTTGTATCATGAACTCTGAATGCTTATCAGATACTCAGGCAGCAGCAAGGATCTGCACATCGCAAATTATATCAGCAATCATTATCTGACCAAACTTCCAATATGCATATGTACTCCTCTTGGTGCTGAGCCACAACCACGAGCGGATCTCCAGCACATTGCGGGTCAAGTTGCGATGTACAGATCCTCGCTGCTGCCTGAGTATCTGACAAGTATTCAGAGTTGTAATGATCAAGTCTGGTCTGAAAGAAGAATGGCACAGAGCATGGTGTACATATAAAGTAACTAGTATGAAAGCCCGTATACACGGGCTAAAGTGCACCCAGCTGCCCCGGCTGCTGCCCCGGAGCCGGGAGCAGAGACAGGACGTGAGCCGCCCAGAGCGGGGCAGTGTGTTCGGCGAGTCTCTTCTGCGCATGACTGCAGTCATGCGCAGAAGAGACTCGCCGAACGCGCTGATCCTTAGTGGGGAGCTCCAGATGGCTCACAGAGAAGCTCCCTGTGTGCGAAACCACACATGCACAGTAGAGACTCTCTACTGTGCATGTGCGGTTACGGCTCACAGTCAGCGACGCATTCTACCACTTTATGTTATAGGATGTGGGCACAACAGCATTCTCAGAGCAGAACGTAGTATATTATGTGGAATAATAGTTGAAATCCTAAAGTAAACAGTGCCACCCAAAACACACATATATTAAGAAATCAATAATATATGAAACAGCATAGTCTTCTTTATAACATAGAAACGGTCCAGAAGACAGTTGTGGAAGGTATATCATTTGTACAAAAGGTGTATGTTATTGTTTTCATAAGATAGTAAATCAAAACTTTGTCACACTAGTGGTTTTACTGTACGCATTGATTACCAGAGTCTTATGACTCATAACTGTCTGGTTTGTAGAAGCCGCAGCACACGCTAATCAATCATTCACGGGTGCTTAAGACTCATATTGGGAATCACAACGTTGCATCTTGTCTGAGTCAAGCACACCTTTATGTTAAAACTCAGCTTTGGGCTACGGACCGGCATGAGATTGATTTTAATGTGAGAAATAAAGCTGATTTTTAACATAAAGGTGTGCTTATGCAATGTCATAACTGTCTAAGACACTATGGTAATTTTCATGATAAATAAAATATGGAATATTACATTTATCCCCATCCCGTTTTTGTCTCAAGGAAATATGGCCAGCCTATTTATCTGTCATCAAACATCGGTCATACTCCTCCATGGTCAACCAAAAACTAAATCAAAGATCGCCATATACCAAGGGGTTAATGCAGTAAGGCATGGGAAATCTTACTGCACAGGGTACATCAGTGGTTCTCAATCAGTGGTTCTCAACCCATGCCATCAGTGGCTACTAACAGGCCAGGATCTGAGAATTTCCTTTTAAGAGAACAGGTGAGTTAATCAATATGACTGAGCCTCTGATCAACACACTTGTTTTCTAGCAGGGAAATTCCTAAGTCCTGGCCTGTTAGTGGCCACTGAGGGCATGGGTTGAGAACCTCTGCTGTATAGTATAAAGTCTGCATGTGTCTGTGTATAAGGACTGGCACTATACAGTATAGGAGGGTCAATCCCTGTCTGACACCCAAATCCCTCTGCTCCTCTATTTAAGAGATCACACTGCGTGGTGTATATACCAGTGTATCAGATCACTCCACATCAATAAAACCCACAGTAATGTGGGTATAAACGTCTGTATATATGTTAAATTAGTCTGTGTAAAAAAAAATACTTTCATATTCTTCTAAATCATTCACTTACAGAAAGAGTAACTTAACCATTTCACTGCCAGAGGGGGTACAATGCATTGCTTACCCCCTGGCACTAAAAGGGTTAAAAATTCTCTACAATGGTCTGGCACTGTATAGCAGTGGTTCTCAACCCATGCCCTCAGTGGCTATTAACAGGCCAGGATTTTAGAGTTTCCTTTTAAGAGCACAGGTGAGTTAATCAATATGACTGAGCCTCTGATCAACACACTTGTGCTCTAGCAGGGAAATTCCTAAGTCCTGGCCTGTTAGTGGCCACTGAGGGCATGGGCTGAGAACCTCTGTGCTACACAGAACAACAAAGGACTTGGAAAAGTGATATAATTGGAGAAATCATCTCCGCTTTATCACCTCTTTATCATGTGTTAGTGCAGTGGTTCTCAACTCCGGTCCTCGGGACCCACTCACAGGCCAGGATTTGATGATTTCCTTGTTAGAGCACAGGTGAGTTAATCAATATGACTGAGCCTCTGATCACCACACCTGTGCTCTAGCAGAGAAATCCCTAAGTCCTGGCCTGTTAGTGGGTCCTGAGAACCAGAGTTGAGAACCACTGCATTAGTGCATCTCCTGCCATGCAGTGACTTACTAGCCAGAACCATATTATAGAAGAAAGATTATAAAACATGCACAGTTAACTTTCATTAAGATTAGCAACTCACAGTCTAAACTTGTATGTAATGTATAACTATATTCATTTAAGTTGATTAAATGCAAACATAATCCCTTATAAGTATGTTGTGGGTATTTTGTTTCTTTGACAGTATGTCAACTAATGTTTCAATTTTTTTTTGTTAATGAAAAGTGCAACAATACAAATATAATAAATTAATATAATGCTTTGTTTATTGGTTCTACATTCCTGATTTATTTTGCTTAACGTTATTTGTATTTGTGACAACATATACTACTAGTTTCAAGCAAGTCGGGCTGTTGTCATAGATACAATTAACCTGCTACTTCACTAATGATAAACACAGCTGCTTGGAATATTTTTGCCTTGCATGTAGAATTCCAATGGGAAAAACTTTAAACACTGAGTTTCTAAGACATATTTGTTTAGTTTTATTTCAAAGATACAGTTATGAACTGAATACTTTTCATGCATATTCTATAAAAAAAATGAGCACATTTTACAGCATATGAACATGTTAAATTGGTTGCATTTACTCTAAACAAAATGTATAGGGCCTTATTTATCAAGCTAAAGAGGCAAACTTCTGGAGTAACCTATAGGGAGGAAATGAATGTTCTGCAAATTATCATTGATTTATTGGGGTTTTTAATTCTATGCTAGAGCAATGTACTGGAGATCTGTCTAACATTCAGTGGGATAAAGGCCTCATTTAAAGGGACATAATCACCTAAAAACTTCCTCACTCACTGACACTGCTCAGCAATGCATTGTCCACTTCCCTTAGCAATTAAGGGGTTAAGAGTCAGTGAGATGGGGGTGGGGTAATGCAGGAAGTGCTTGCATTGCATGCTTTAATTACCATAACCTATAAATGTAGGTAACTGAAAAATTAGTTTTCTAAATAAAAATGACAAATACAACATAGAGATTATTTTGAAATGTATTTGTGGGTGATAGTGTATCTTTAAATCAATATTAATTTTAATTTCTTGACTATAGTACAAATGGTTTGGTCCAGAACTGAATCTCCTCATTTTGTTATGTTATCTCCATGTATACAAACATCAAGGCTAACAGACATTTTGATTTAATACTTAGCGCTGTGCAGTGAGCTGAAAAAGTTAAATTTAAAACCAAATCTGCAGTTCCGATTACTTGAGCAGGCTAGGGAAAGACGGACTGAGTGATTGGGTAGTATATTGTTGAACTTTACAGGATACTGTTTACATTTGTATCAAGTTTCCTTTTTTAGCCTAAAGTAGATACATACTGTTCATCTTGAAGTTCAATGACATGCTGGAATAATGTAACACAAACACAGACAGTCTGAATCTTTTTAAAACCTCTTTACTGCATTATAATACTACAGGGAGTCACATTTTAGGATGTTGGAGCTGGAACATGCAGCCACTGGACATGTATTTTTTAATGTACTAGTATGAAAGCCTATATACACGGGCTAAAGTGCACCCAGCTGCCCCAGCTGCTGCCCTGGAGCCGGGAGCAGAGACAGGATGTGAGCCGTCCGGAGCAGGGCAGTGCGTTCTGCGAGTTTCTACTGAGCATGACTGCAGTCATCTGATCCTTAGTGGGGAGCACCAGATGGCTCACAGCAAAGCTCCCTGTGTTTGAAACCACACATGCACAGTACAGACTCTCTACTGCGCATGTGCGGTTATGGCTCACAGTGAGCGACGCATTCTACCACTTTATGTTATAGGATATGTGTATCTTTATTTATATAGATGCACATGTACACAACACGTTATCAAATACAAGCCGATATGAGAACCTCATACTAAACTGGTATGATGGTATTGTTACCACTGGATAATAAGAATAACCAAGTTAATCATTAATTGAGAAGGGAATCCTGTCTCAAAGAGCTTACAATCTAATTAGAAATTGTGACAACATACAGGGACAAGAGATGGAGTATAATAAATGCAGGCACAATGACATTGTAGAAAAAGTGCATGTTTGGGATGCCTGCACTACAGGGATTCATGTATATTAGCCATATTAGTTCAGTTTTGGTAATACCAAGATATGAGTAATTTGATATTTGGTGATACCTTTTTTATTAGGGTAAGTTTTAAAATATATAACTGTTAGTCCTGTAAAAAAAAAAAGGTATCACCGAATACCAAAGTACTCTCTAATATCTTTGCACTATAGGATAATAGACTTGAAACGAATATAGGAAAAAAGCAATTTATATTGGATTCTACACATCAGCATATTACATAACAGACACGTCATTGAACATAACATGGTATTTATCAATGGATGGATGTCTTTTTGGCAAAGCATTCACTGCTTCTCACCAAGACTCATGTACTAAGATGAAGTGGAACAATCAGGGAGCAATCCAATTGCTCCAAAGGGGACAAATAGAAATTTTCAAAATTTCCATTGTTTGTAATGGGGCTTGTATCCACTACTTAGATGCTACAGAGGTCACCAATTTATTGCAAAAAATGCATTGAACACCTTTCTTTAAGGGGTTAAAAGTCCTATTTAAGGCAAGTTTTCAATCCATCGGTGAAACAATTTAAGAGCCACTTCTTTCAAGGGTAAAGTTCCCCTTTAACTCTAGTTTTTGGAACAAATTACAACATTTATTCTCCAAACTGCGACATTAACCCTCTAAGAGGGTTAATAGAGCAATGCATGAAGGTGATAAATATAGATTTCTGAAATCACTTACCTGACATGTTTCTCAGCACATGACATCAGAGGGGGGTGGGCCAACAGGATACAGTGTAATTCTTAACAGACATACAGTTCTATCAGTGTTCATTTTTGATCATGTTAACTACTTGGATGATATATGTCTCAGGAAAAAAAATGAAGGTATCTCTAGAATTAAAGAGAGTAAAGAGGGGGAGTGCTTATAAAAAAATGGCTTACTGGTGACTTGCATTTAAAGTAGTGTAGCATGTATTTTTCATGTGTCCCCTTTCAAATGACAGATTATGAAAAATCCTTAGCTAAGGAGTTATGGAATGTGGGCATGCTTCTCTTTAGCATATTAACACATGGTATGTGCTGTCAAGGAGGCAGCTGTAAAAGCAAAAGGCATCTTCTACCAGAATGGGGTGTTAGGAGACATGAAAGACACAATGGAGGAGATTCACTAAGCGGAGATAAAGAGGTGATAAAGTGGAGGTCACTTCTCCAAATACTATGTTATTCTATGGAGCCTAGACACTAAAATTTCTTCAACTTTGGGCTCGATGCAAATGTTGGCATCGACAGAAAAAACTGGCGATGGTGATTTTTTTAAGTCAAGTATGCAATGCAAACGTTCACACAAGTAAGAAATAACGACAGTTTTGAAATCATGATGCTCGTCACCATAAACATCAAAATAATGCACATTGATGACAATGTAAAAGTGAACCCCAGAGCCATTCAAATGTTGGCATTAGGGTTAACGCAAGTTAAATTGCAACATTTTCCTCCAGAAATCTAACATCTACTTTTTTAGTCGAACAGCACACAACTCAGAGTAGAAAACAACGTAGAGGAAAACAAAACAGAGAAGCAGGTCATTGAAGAACATAACCCAAGCATACAGAGGTCAGATATTAACCCTTGCAATGCCTAGCAAATACTACATCAAGGCCTGGGGCTAAGCATGTGGAGACGCTTAGCTTTAATTTGGTACAATCTCCTTTGTTTCCCATTATCCTTGGCCTTCCTTGGCTTAAACACCATAACCCCACCATTAATTGGTCCACAGGACAAATCACCTTTGCATCATCCTACTGTAAAGAACACTGTCTCTCTTCCACCACAGTTTCCACCTTGCATGCTACTTCTTCTAAGACATTGGAAATACTGATGCCCTATCGTGCTTTCAGCCAAGTCTTCAGCAAACAAGAAGCCAACAAACTGCCCCCACACCGTCCATATGACTGTCCTATAGACTTGCTTCCTGGGGCTCCCATTCCGTTTGGTCGTATATTTCCTCTCTCTGAACCTGAATTAAGCTCCTTAAAGGACTATATAGAAGAGAACCTAAGGAATGGATTCATAAGGCCATCCACTTCTCCTGCCGGGGCTGGCATATTTTTCGTGGGGAAAAAAGATGGAGGCCTCCGGCCCTGTGTGGACTATAGAGAGCTTAACAAGGTTACCATCAAAAACAAATATCCATTGCCCTTAATCTCAGAGTTAATGAATCGACTTAGAGAGGCACAAATATATACTAAGTTGGACTTACGAGGAGCATATAATTTGGTACGCATAAAAAAAGGACATGAATGGAAGATGGCTTTCCGATCCCGTTATGGCCACTATGAATACCAGGTCATGCCGTTCGGGCTCTGTAATGCCCCTGCCACCTTTCAACATTTCCTCAACTATGTATTCCGAGATATGTTGGACATATTCATAGTGGTATATCTCGACGACATCTTAGTCTACTCACCATCGCTTACCACCCATCGGGAGCATGTTAGACGTGTCCTTTCTCGGCTTCAGCAACATGGACTTTATGCGAAATTAGAAAAATGTGTGTTTGAGACAACATCTGTTGAATTTTTGGGATTCATATTAACTCCAGGGAATATCAAAATGGACCCCAAAAAGGTGTCAGCCATTTTGGATTGGCCTGTTCCTACTTCTGTTAAAACTGTGCAACAATTTGTGGGGTTCTCAAATTTCTACAGAAATTTCATCCACGGTTTCTCTAAAGTTATCGCTCCCATCACCCAGCTAACCAAGAAACATGTCCCGTTTGCCTGGTCACCTCAAGCACAACATGCTTTTGATTAACTTAAACAGAGGTTCACGTCAGCCCCCATTCTTGTACTGCCAGACCCTAAAAAAACATTCTTTATGGAGGTTGATGCCTCCGAGACAGCCGCAGGGGCCATCCTATCACAACGACAAGGAGAAAGTGAGACGCTTCATCCTGTGTCTTTCTTTTCTAGATGATTATCCCCAGTGGAAACTAACTACAGTGTGGGAGATAGAGAATTACTAGCCATTAGAATGGCATTGGAGGAATGGCGTCACCTCTTGGAGGGGGCTAACCATCCAATCACTTTGTTCACTGACCACAAGAATTTAGAGTATCTACGAGGAGCTCGCCCTCTATGTCCTAGACAAGCCAGATGGGATCTGTTCTTCTGCAGATTCAACCTGCATATCACTTATAGACCAGGATCACGAAATGGAAAAGCGGATGCCTTGTCCCGTTTACATGGACCCCATACAGATACAGATACGGATACTATCCTCCAACCTGGTCATTTCTTGGCTACTCACTCCTCGCTATTAGAAGCTTTGCAGACCCATTCTCAAGCAGATTCCTACCTGTCTCAATATCCTTGCCTTACCAAAAAACATGGGCTGCTGTACAAAGACACTCTTCTTTTCGTTCCTCCTGAAGTTCGTACCAATGTACTTCATACAGTACATGACCACCCGTTAGCAGGCCATGGAGGTAATAAGAAAACCACAGAACTCACCCAACGGTCATTCTGGTGGCCTGGTATGAAAAAAGACATTGAACAATACATACAATCATGTGATGTGTGTGGGCGAGCCAAAAGTACTAATTCAAGACCCGCTGGGTTACTACAACCGTTACCAGTACCAACAAGTCCTTGGGCTGACATAACTGTGGACTTGATTGTGGAACTCCCACCATCACAATGTTACACCACTATAATGGTGGTTGTAGACCACCTAACCAAGATGGCACATTTTGTCCCCGTTATCGGATTACCTACAGCTGCCGAGACCGCAGACTTGTTCATCAAAGAAATTTTCCGCCTTCATGGTATTCCACAAACCATTCTCTCTGACCGTGGTGTCCAATTTACCTCTCATTTCTGGTCTGCCTTTTGTCACGGTTTGGGTATACAAAGACTCTTGTCATCCGCATACCATCCTCAAACTGATGGTCAGACAGAGAGAACTAACCAAACGCTTGAGCAATATCTACGTTGTTACGTCATCCAACTTCAGAATGACTGGGTGTCCCTGCTACCAACAGCAGAATTTGCTTATAACAACCATCTACACAGTTCTATAGGCATGTCCACCTTCAAGGCCAATTATGGTTATCATCCACCTTATATTCCTCAACTACCTGTTACTACCATGGTCCCTCAGGCTACAGACCATCTTCAACTACTGAACCAAGGTTTTACTCTATTACAAGAAACATTAAAAAAGGCACAACAGTCTTACAAGAACCAAGCTGACCGGTTACGTAAACCTTCCCCCTTATATCAGGTTGGGGATAAGGTATGGCTGTCCTCAGCACATGTTAAAATGTCTTGCCCTACCAAGAAATTGGGACCCAAATTCTTGGGGCCTTTAACCATCACAAAAATCATTAGCCCTGTTGCAGTTTCCTTACAATTACCTACTACATGGCGCACCCATCCTACATTTCATGTGTCGCTTCTCAAAAGATGGATACCTGACACCACTCAAAGGAGACCACCTACTCCTCCTCTTCCAATAGTGGTGAACGATGTAGAAGAATTCGAGGTTCAAGAAATCATGGACTCACGTATACGTCGAGGAAGACTAGAGTATCTAATACACTGGAAGGGATATGGACCCGAGGAGCGATCCTGGCAACCAGTCACCAATATCCATGCCCCAGCATGCCTTAGGGCATTTCACCTAGCCCATCCTGAACGTCTGGCACCTAGACGTGCCCGGAGGTCGCTCATAGGAGGGGGGAACTGTCATGCCCCTCTAGCTCCTACCTCCATGTGCCAGCCATCCGCTGCTGCTGGGGGCTTCCCAGATGCTCCGCTGAGTAGGCCGAAGCCGCGGCCTCGAGTAGCAGCGTCTGCCCGCGGTTGCGGTCGCGATAGTGCGGTAGGCCTAAGCCATGGCCTAAAGTTGAAGGAGTCTCCAGGGAAGGTATCCACAGGGTGCCCAGATCAAACCATGGTGTTGTACACCTGTAGGGGGGAGGTGAAGCCTGCCTCTCTCATCAACTGTCCACCAATAGTTTGCCTCCAGGTAAACAGTGAGGCAGGTGCTGTGGTTGCACACCCTTCTGTTGGCCAATCCAGTGAGAGGTTTGTTCAGCAGAGGGGAGGGGTGAAAACCCATGACACTATAAAAACCCCTCAGGCTGTGTCCACTTTGCTTCAGTGCTCCAGAACTTTGGTTCCTGTGTGCTCTAAGCTTCCAGTGCTCAGTGCCTCTTTCCTGGCTGTGCTACAGACCCTCTGCTGGATTTCCCATTGCCTGACCTTCTGCTTGCCTCCTGGACTTCCCTGCTTGCCTGTTTCCTGACCTTGGCTAGTTTTTCTGATTCTGCCTGATTGCCACCTGCCCTGATCTTCTGGACTGTTTTTGACTACACTTTGCTTAACCCTTGCACTCCCGTGCTGTCACTCCTACCTAGGTGTTCTACCTGTACACCTCTGTGGATCACCTGGTAGGGGTGTCTGGCAAGAGATAGCATTCCCTGCTCCTATGCTCCAACCGTAACAAGCCTGACACAAGCTCACCCATGTAACCTCTGCAGCCAATGGAGACAAAACACACACCTGACAGGTAAATACCAATTACAACACATCACACCACCAACCACGGACACACCAGCAAACAATTACCTGTATAACACACACCTTACCATTGGTCTATTGGGACCACGTGACTGCTCATGGACAACACCTTCCTGCTATTGAAACCTGACAGTCCACCCTCCTCAGATGTAGTGTGAGAGAGAGACTGGCATATACCAATTACATAACATAACATAAATTACATTTAATGAAACACATAAAGATAGTAACAACTATCCCACTTATACACATATCATCATATAAAAAATATAAAAACTATATATATAACTAGTGGTACCACTAGAAAATAGAGTTCATCCGTGGCTGTGTAGTAAGGTGTTGGAAAGTGTCCTCCATTACCTCTCCCATCTGTAGATGTGGGGAATTATACTCCTTGCTCTCCCGTCCTATTGAGGAAACAGATGTATCTCCTGTACAATGTGGTATGGGGAATCTCCTCTCAATTGGTCCAGTTGATCAGGGGAGTCCCTACCGACAGCTACCGCCACTCATGTTCTTATCCAGCAGTGCTCTCCAGGCGTATTCTATGGGCTCTCCCCCTTGATATTGCTCCGGACAATGGAAGCGGGCAGAGCATAGATGCGCCTCCCTCCAAAAAGTTCAGCTCGCAATAGTAATATGGCGGGCAGAGTTATAGGTGTTGTTAACACTTCTCCAAACACTTGCAGCTCTTTCAGATGTTCAAATATAATTCAATCCAACTCATTTCATGCCACCAGGGCATTTCATCAGGGATTCATAAAACCTACAGTGGTGTAGCTTTAGTGATCATATGTATCCTGAGGTGTGAGTATGGCAGGGCATCCCCATACATCTGGATACATGTGGTAAAAAGAACTGGCCCAACACACCTTCAGTGATACAGGCCCATTGCATGTACATCTCCTAGACCTCGACAGCAAACACACTAGGGCCTCTGTGAACATCAATGCACCGGTGATGACCAGTGACCACTGAGTCCAACCAATGATGCCAGCAACACTAAAAGGCACAGCGAGCACACCAACAAACATGCACTGTGGAACCCAACAACACAATCAGCTGGAGGACACATCAAACAGACCCCAGGATGGCTGGAATCCAAACATGCAGCAGACATGGGCGGGGTTATGCAATACAATTGGGGGTTACTTCTACCCTTTCCTATGTTATGCTATAGAGCCTAAGCACTGATACGTCATGGGTTGTTTAGATCTCAGTGCATTGGCTCCACAGACTAACACAGGGATTGCAGATGTGATGACACTGCAGATGTTATGTACACATTGTCACCTCTTTCTGACACCCTAGTGCATGTCCCCTCCGTCATGGTTGAGCCTTGTGAATCACATATGTCCTGCAGAGTGGTGATGGCAGTGAATGGCCCCTGGCCATCCACATTCTGCAGGCTATATATGATGCAGAAAGCTGAACCTTGACTAGCCCTGACATGCTGTACCAATACTCTGAACAACACATCATATCCCCTCTTTGCTATCTCCCATAACCCTTTGATTGCCAGGGGATTAGCCAATGTATCGTGAAACAATGCATTGCTTATCCCTGTGGCACTCAAGGGGCTGTGTGCTGACCTCTTTGTCACTCTATGTATGACATTGTGATACACATAACAATCATATCTTTGCCTTAAACATGACGGTGTGCATTGTTTTTGTGCTATGCATGATGTTGTTGTAGACAGCATGAAGGGAGTTCAACAGAGACTTGACCATTACCATTCAGGCTGGGTTTGTCAAGTATCCTGTCCTTGGTTGATGTTTCTTCAAGCTGTGTTGCTGAATTGCAACCTTGATGTACTTACAGGTGAACTGGAAGCTCCTTTCATCCCCGAAGTCACTCCACCCTGGGATTCCCTGCACTGCTGATGTGGACAGGGTCCTCCACACTGCCTCCTCCCACTCCATGTAGTGCATGCACAGGAGCGGACCACCCCCTGTGCCGGCAGCATGCATAGCCTCCTCACTCATCTTCTTCTTCACCCTGGCCTTGCAGTCAGTCAACCTCTTCTTCACTGCTTCCAGTGACCGGCTGCAGCTGGACACTGCACTAACTGCATCAAGGACCTCCCTCCATGCGGCTTTATGCTTGGCCCCCATGTCGACAACCTTCCCCCTGGGGAACAGGATCCGATCCCTGGAGATGACTGCCTCCACCAGGGCGAGGTTCTCCTCCTCACCTACAGAGGTTCTATGAGAGCCCTGACTGTGGCTCTCCAGCCCTGCCTGCGATGGCCCTAGCTGTGCATGGTGCACCCCCTGGACTACCCCTCGTCCCACACTCTCCACTGACCCTGCACTAGATGTGCCTTCTCTGGCATGGCTGTCCCTCCACCCCAGGAATCTCCCTCTCCCTCCCCTAACCTGACCAGGGATACCCACCTGCTCTTCCTCCTCTCCTCCTACTATCCCCATCCCTCTCTCCTGTCCTCCACTCCTTGCCATTCCTCTCACCCACTCACACCCATGCACTCACTCAGGCCCTCACACACTCACTCACTCACTGTCACTCACTTGCACTCACAGACACACACTGTAAAAAAAAAATAGAAAAGCAAAAAAATATGTCCTATGTGCGTGTTTGTGTGTATGTGTGTTTGAATGCGTGTATTTGGTATGTACAAAAGTGTATTATGAGTCGCTATGTGTCTGTCAGTCTCTCTAACTCCTTCTGCCTGTATATGTGCGCCTAAACACCCTTTCTCTCTTTCTCTAGCCTCCGATCCTGGGTCCTGAGATCTAGCTCTTGGAACTCAAAATCAGACAAAGGTGTGTAGGTTATTTAGGGTCTATATATAGTTTATTCAACTGAACTTGATACTTTGGGGTGCTGTGATTGGCTGGGGCACTAGGTAATGATGAACGTTCTCTTGTTTCTCTCATTGGGACGTTCCTCACTTTATTTAGCGTGTGTTTTTTGATGGCGATGAAGTCAGATTTTAGGCGACTCCAGTTTTATAGTTTTTGTGTGTTTTGTAGGCCGTTGCACGTTAACCTTTCCAGGTTAGGAAGATTTGAATCTCACGCTACCCGGTATTGGTTTACTCACAAAGGCCTTTTTTTTCTTCTCGTTGGTTTTAACTCCAACATTTGCATGGAGCCCTTAGTTCATAGAATAACATAGGAACTGGAGAAGTGATAAACTGGTGAAGTCATCTCTACTGTATCACCTCTTTATCACCATTTAGTGAATCCCCCCAATGTCATTATATAAAGAGAAAACATGTGAAATCAGAGAAGAGATTCACTAAGCGGTGATAAAGAGGTGATAAAGTGGAGATGACTTCTCCAGTTTATCACTTCTCCAATTCCTATGTTATTCTATGCACCAAGTTCCCAAAGTTGAAGAAATCTTAGTGAAAAGGCTCCATGCAATAACATAGGATTTGGGGAAGTGACCTCCACTTTATTACTTCTTCATCACCGCTTAGTGAATCTCCTCCATTGTGTCTTTCATGTCTCCTAACTAGGGTTGCACTGATACTGATACTGGTATCGGTATCCGTGCCGATACCAGCATTTGCGCGAGTACTTATACTCGCGCAAATGTGGCAAATGACAGCACCGATAACCTGTGTCAGGGTCAGTGCTGCAGTGAGGGAGCCCGGGGAGCTGTTCACAATGCTCCCTGGTAGCATCTCTCCCTCCTGTAGCGTTGGATCATTGCTGCGGGTTACCATAGCAACTCTCCAACGCTGACTTCTGCCGGGGCTCGTGAGAGAACAGCGAGCAGCCGGCAGAGGAGGGTAAGGGAGGCAAGATGGGACATTGAGCGGGTGGTGAAAGAGGCAGAGAGGAGGGCCAAGAGGGAGAAAGAGGAAAAAGGGACTAAGAAAAAGAAAAAAAAAAAAAGAGGCAAAAGGAGGAAAGATCAGGAGACAAAAGGAAGGGGTCCAAGAAGAGGCAAAAAGGAGGGGGATCAGGAGAGAGCGAGAGTGGCAAAAGAGTGGGATCAGGAGTCAAGGAGGGGGACAAAGGGGGATCAAAAGGGAGAGAAAAAGCCAAGGCAAAAGGAAGGAGCTCAAGAGGGGGAGAATGAAGTAAAAGGTGGGAATCAAGAGGGGGAGAAAGAGGCAAAAGGGGACAGTCAAGAGATGGTGTGTGTATGTATGTATGTATGTATGTATGTATGTGTGTGTGTGTGTGTGTGTATATATATATATATATATATATATATATATATATTTCAAGCACTCACCAATACTTTTTTTTGCGGCCATTTGCCAGTTTTCCAGGTACCTAAAGCATAGATATATGCGCTTTAAGTACTTGGAAAACTGGAAAATGACCGCAGTAATTGGTATCGGTGAGTACTTGAAAAAAGTATCGGTACTTGTACTCGGTCTTAAAAAAAGTGGTATCGGTGCATCTCTACTCCTAACACCCCATTCTGGTAGAAGATGACGTTTGCTTTTACAGCTGTCTCCTTGACAGCACATACCATGTGTTAATATGCTAAAGAGAAGCACATGATGGAACATATGCATACTTGCTTGATAAATTCTGCACGGAGATGTTGGGAACATGGAAAGGAAGAGGTGGAAAGAAGATTGGGAACATCCAGGACACTGGTGTAAGAAAGGTTTTGCCCATTAAGTACAATCGACTAAACCTTCTGCCATTAAGTTTCTTCTGACTTTCTGAGCATAATATCTCCAGTTTTGTGGGTATTCCCACAGGAAGAAAAGTAGCTATTTGCCCATCCCTGTTAGTAATTATAGGTATCTGCTTTTTAGATCAATTTATCTGTGAGATGTTAAGGCTGGTGTACTAAAGATAATTACAGCAATTCTGGATTAAACCACATGCACCATAATACAAATTGCTAACATTTACATTGAATTAAACAGGGCTTATAAACTCTTGAATCTAGAGAGTTCTTGGTTAAAAACATGTTTAAATCAATGAGAGTTTGTGGAACTTATATTTGTCTCCTATGAAGGAGATGATTTTGTTCCAGACTTTCTTCTCTTCTACTTAGAACATCAGCTTCAGAGGGATTAAATCTTACAAGTATAGATGGAGGCTGCATGATTATATTTGTCCTTGTGTAATGTTACCCAATGGAGCAGGCTCTTTGAAGACACAAGTCAAAGGGAAACAGTTGAAGGTCACTTAGTCCAGCCCTTGGATTTAGTTTATTGTTTAAGATTTTTGGTGGTTCACAGTGTTTCAAAAAGCATTTGATGTAAGTAGTAGCACATGTATGCATTTAAATGAAACACAGGTCAGGAAGGGTTGATAGGAACATTTATTACAATATAAAAGTCATGTCTACTGAACAATTAATTATTGTGGGTTTGTTAGAACAACACATCCTTCAAAGGCAAACAAGTGGTGTTCACATTCACTGCACAGATCTGTGATGTCTTTCTCTTCAATTTCGTCCAGGTTTTCAATCATGAAAGGGAACACTCATTTATGTCATGGCATGTCACAAGATGTATTTCCACCCTCGAGCAACTTCGGTGGTCCTCACTTATCTTTTTATCCTTTTGTTTGCTAAGTACTTCTCTTCAAAATGCACATGTTAATTTGCACAATCGATTGAATGCTAACACATAAGCCATAATTAACAATGCCCAGATGAACCCAGTGGTGAATGTAAGACATCACAGCAGCCAAGAGGAATCATCTGCCTTTCTAGAATTCATTCACCAGCTCTGATGAGGAGAAGCCCAGGGGACATGTATATGAAGGACTAAGCTTATACTGTTACTTTCCTACTTTGGGAGTAGCAGGTATTACCTTTTAAAAGACTGAGTTTAAATAAGTATTTTTTTAGGAGCAATACACATTTTTTTATTAAAAGTATAAGTTATAGGGATATTTCTGATAAATAAAAAAAAGCATGGGTACTACCACTATTGTAAGATGTTTTTCATTCAAAAGTTACAGCTGAAATGTGTCTTTTATACATCATAATGCAATTTTCTGTTAAAGTTACCAGGGGTGCTGTTGCTATTATGAGCTGTAGTATGTGACCCAGTCTCTCCCAAGAGTACTTTTTAAAAGCAGATATTACCTTTTAAAAGACTGAGTTTAAGCAAGTATTTTTTAAAGGAGCAATACACTTTTTTTAAAGTTATTGGGCTGTTTCTGATAAATAATTAGAAAAAAACATGGATACTACCACTGCTGTAAGATGCTTCATTCAAAGGATAGTACAGCTCAAATGTGTCTTTTTTACTGCACATTTTCTGTCGTGGTCACCAGGGGTGCTGTTCCTATTATTTGCTATTATGACGTGTAGTCTGTGACTCAAGTTCTCCCACGAGTTCATTTTAAAAGCAATTTTTCTTTTTCATACTAACTGAGATTATGGCAACAATTCGATATAAAAATAAGTTTCAGCTGTAATAAATTCTTAATGAAAATTTCTTGCAGTGGGAGTGCCCTTATTTCAGAAGGAGAAGCTCTAAAGCAGATATATTTTTCATTGAAAAGTTATTATTCCTTTAACCCTCTGAGTGCCAGAGGGCTGCGCTACACATTGCTTTGCACTCAAAGGGTTAATTCCTTCTTTTTTTTTTTTTTTTTTTTTTTTACTTCATCATGCTAGTTGCTAGGATAAAGGAATATTAACCCCTTAAGGGCCAGGCCATTTTTACACTAGAGAACCAGAGCAATTTTGTCCATTTTATTATTCTTTTGTTCAACCACATTTTATCTCAAACCCATTTAGTTCACCTGAACAAACTATATCACATTTTTTTAAGCATAAGTAGGCCTTTATTTTGATACCATATTTATAATTATAACCCACCATTTCATTCTATAACATTTTTAAAAAATTAGAAAAAAACACAACTTTTTATAAGCTTTCGTGTCATAATTTGTGTTCAAGAAGTACATTTTTAATAGTGACTGGATAAAAGGTATAAGAGTTCATACCTCTCAAATGACCCTTTTTAGGGGGGTACTGTCCCTCTTAGGTGAAAATCCCTATGTCCCTCTTTGCCACCCTAATGTCCCTCTTTTAGGCGATCAGACTATTTGTTGTGTATGTAAGTGTTTGTACATTGATCCACAGTATTAAAACAATATGTTGTTTTTTCGGCTTGAGAAAGTGGTCTGGAACCTCAAAACATTGCCGTGGTTTTTAATTGCCAATTGTAGCTACACTTTTTTATATAATAAATACTTTTTGGCCTATGAAGATTGTGAGTGGAGTTGATATTTGAATACACACAGAGCAGCTGAACCTGAGACACCGAGTGGAGACTGTGTAAGATCTCCACATGCTTGCTTGTCAGCATTTGAATATCCCTTTTGCTGACCATGATTAAATATGAGTACGTTGGAAACAATATTTAATTGTGTGAAAGGATTTTATGAACCTGCTTCACTATTGGGTGCTCTTCTTGTTTTTGTTTTTTTTGGGGGGGATACATTTTAGAAGTTGACACTTATGAATCTGCCACAAGGGGCTGTTTTTAACAATGGAATTTTCATACCATACTTCTCAATCCAGTGGCCTTCTTCTCACGTAATTTAAACTTTGCCCAGTGCAGGATTGGAGATCGTGAACACATAGGTATGAAAGCTGGAAGGCATTTGCTTTACAGAGCAATGCATCCTATTACTATAATAACAGACTATAAAAATGTGGAATATTTGTAAACTGCTAAACGACTGTACCACAGACATGCAAGATGGTCTTTTTTCACGCTTTCAAACTTCTTCATAACATATCTACATCTAAACATAGTAAATTGGATGTGCTATTCAGCCAATTCTTGACTGAGAAGGGACCAGTAAAAGAAACAATTCTCTCTCCTAAACATTTTCTCATGGCTTCTTCTTTCCTGTATTGCCTCAAGCATGCTTCTGTTTCTTGTTCACAAATGTCACCTTCTGTGCAAGTCCAAGAGAAACAAGGACATTATTGTTGGCACAACTGCTTATTTTTTTCTTGACTCACTTTATCTGGAAGTTCTGCAATTGATAGGCAATTCACCCTAATTATGGAAAACTATTACTCTCATTCAACATTAATTTTGGTGGCCTAACTTTTCCTGTGATGAATTTAGAAATATTAAGTTCCATCAGGCCTGTGCCCATGCCAAGAATTTTCCTGCCCTTCCAAGTGTCTTACTCATGGCTCTCCAGACTCCCGACTCTCTTTGGACGCATTGTAGTTCTTTTGGAGAGTTTTGTGTCAACTTTTGTGTATCGAGCATTCCATGTCAACGTCATTCCACCCCACACCAGATTGAAAGGGTAAACCAAGTTCCTGAGTAATTCCTTCATTGTTACTACTCCTTCCTGCAGGAATAGTAGGTTTCCCTTCTACCCATGGATGAATTTGCTTATAATAATGTGGAACATGGAAGAAACGACCAAAACGGCAATTATTTTTGCAAGTTTAGATTTTCCACCCAATGTCCTTTTCTGCTGCTTTTGATTCTTCTTCTGGGCAATACTACCTTTCTTTCCAAAAGAACCATACAGGATAAGTCCAATGCTGCCAGACATTGTAGGCGTACTCCTACTATGGCATGTCTTAGTACTGACTACAAGGTTCACTGTCTAACAGTCCCAACCACAGCTTCTTGACCACTCTTCTGTTTGGTGATTTGGCTTGATGGTTTGGTCTTTCTCAGCAGTCCTGTACCTCTGTCACACTAATTTTGCTGTTCAACCCCTGGTGGTGAGCAGTCATCCTAACAGGTTTCATTAGCTCACACACCAATTGGACTCATCTCCCACTGTAGGTGTAAACACTTAACATTGTGTGACACTACTTTTGAGCAAATAACATTCTATGGAGATAATTTAATGTACATTAAGCTCAAATTTGTGCAAGCTATCATAGGTCTAAGTACACACTTTTAGCCTGTGCACTAGAGAGGTCTCCAGTGCATTATTAGAGACTGCTTTAGCATCCAAGGGCCAAGGAGGCTCATCTTGCTCAGAGGTCAGCAGTGGCTTGAATTTGTGCTGTGTGAGCTATTCTGGACAAAACATTATTATCTGCCTCAACTAAATTAAGTAAAGAAGAAGATCTGGCGAAAAAATGTAATTCTTAAAGATATAAATATTATAAAAATATTGGAATATAATAATCACTTCCATGTCTTCTAGTATATTTTCAATGTAAAAGATCTGAAATTGCTGTACTGAGGAGTTTATTTGCCTTCTTTTGGATCAACTATGGTAAACAGGAATAGGAAAAGGGTTGAACTAGATGGACGCAAGTCTTTTTTCAGCCTAAATTGCTATGTTACTATGTTACTGTACAGTCCTTTACTAATCACTAACAAAATTATGCATTAAATTCACTGAAAGGGATAGTAATGTTTCATAATAAAAGCAGCTCTAATTAATCATCATAGTGTTTGGACTATGAAGAGTGTTATTTCAATTCTGTCAGAGTTGTAGTTCAAGAGTAATTCAATCACAAAGTATCCCCCTCCCACCCCTTTTACTGATGTAACTCTGTTCAGCCAGATCAGAAGGGAGGTGCCCAGGTAGACTGCAGAGAGGGACAATCTTCAATTAAGATAAGGGAAAAACTTATCAAGGGGGGCAGGGCTTTCATTGTTCTCATAGGTAGAAGATTGTCCCCTTCTGCTATCTGTCTGGTCTATGGAATGCATTCCACATCTGAGAAGAGATGGCTTACACTAGGTAAAAGGGGCGGGAGGGGGACACTTTGCTTTTGAATATCTCTCAAACCATAAAGGTTTGAGAGATAAGACATATCGTTCTTCATGTTTTTTTAATGCCTACAAAATAAAATAAAGATAAAATGAAGTATTACTATCCCTTTAAGGAGCTACAGTTTAACCCTCTGAGTGCCAGAAGGCTACCCGATGCATTGCAAAGCAATACATCAGGTATCCTTCTGGCACTCAAAGGCTTAAAGGATCAATACCTTTTTTTATCAAACTGTTAGCAACAGTGCTAAATGGTGCCCAGGGATATGTATATATATTACAGTCTACTGTCCATATAAAGTGATAATCACAAGATAATCACTAATGATTACAGTTTAGCCCTTTGAATGCCAGAGAGGAATCCAATGCATTGCAACGCACTCAAAGGGTTAATGTAAATGAAACAAAAATTTGAGCTGTAAAAACTTACAACAACAGAATCTCACAGCAGTGGAAATGCGCTTGTTTTCCTCGACAGGAAAAGCCTTATAGGATATATATATAATGTAACTTTGCTGCTCCTTTAAGCAGATGTAAAGGTTATAACTTGTGACAATTCATTTAAAAATCAGTTGTTGATCCAAAGAGAGATTAAATTGCCCTTTTGGGACTAGGTAAGGAATTTTGTTTCTCCTTAGGGGTGAAATTGGAAGTGACTTCATTGGGATTTTGTTTGCCTTTCACTGAATCAACAGAAAGAAAATACTTGGTTTAATATGATGGTCTTGTGTCATTTTTTTAATTCATCAGCTAAGTAACTTTCTTAGTTCTAACCACTGTTCTTGGTTAGTCCAAGGTCAAACATATCCTGTTTACTTTCTTGGCATTGGATCTGTGATTTTGGTGCAATGATGAGTTATATTAGGGAGGTTAAGAAGAGGACAGAATAATTTAAAAAAGTGTTTCTCCACCTTAGTGAAAGATGTATCAAAGAGAGGTGAGAGCAAGATCTGATATATTATCTGATATATTACTCCCGCTACCATTATTTGATGTGATTGTTTAAACATACTTTTCTAGTATTTATAAATAGAGATTTGAAAAATATTCCACAGAAGGAAGAGATCTATGGAAAACAGGGTGTTTCTTCTCCCTCTGAAGTTCCAATAGGAAGGTCATTTCCACCGACTTCTTCCATTCTTATGCCTGGTATTAGTAAGACTGAGTTTGTAAGTGTGCAAGTATATTTATTTTATACTGAAATATTTGCGGTTTTAATAAAATATATGCCTGTAATATTTGATAAACAAGTACATTATCTGAAACGAGTCATATATATCAGGCACAATAGCCAATTATATGTACTGACATTTTTGAATGTGGCATTATATATTTTTTTATACATATATTTTTTATAAGAATAAATTGATTACTGCCATCGGAGGATTCACTGTGTTATTTATCCTGAAAGAAGTGACTGGAACGGGATGGTTGCCATTTCCCCATTTGAATAAGCTGGTTTCACTAACAACTAACAGCTTCATACAGGAATTGTGAGTATTGGGTCCAATTATCAGTTGGTACAAGTTATAGAGATATCGACTGGTGGTTTGCTCTCTTCCTGTTCCACTGTTCTGTATACTTTAAGGTTCCCAGCAAAGTTTTGTTGGGTGTTCTTGTGGTAGCAGCATCCACCTACCATCTTGGAAAGACTGAGTGGGGGCATATCCGGTCCTCATCTGCTTATGCTTATCACTACTAGTGATTGATTCAGTTGTGAGTGCAGTGGTGTACTGGTGGAGGTCTTAAATTGGCAAGATATATTGCACTAGGGAGCACCCTTTTTTTCTCTTTTGTCTTCAAGTATGTGTGTGTGTATGTGCAATGAGATATGCATGAGGTAATTATGTGTCCATTGTGAAGTCAGAACTGCCTTATAGCAACATCACAGGTCACATTCTCATGTCTTTCCTCCTTGGATATAGTCCTGTTCTTAAGAAATCCCTGCAAGGGAAAAGACTGATATTTCCAACTGAATAAGAATATTTAAAAAGTGACCAAGTATATTTCCCTGCCTAGTAAATAGTAGAGCAAGTGGTAGGTAACCTATGGCACCCCAGAAGTTGGGTACGATGTCTATCATCATTCTCCAAACAGCCGTTGCTTGGTTGGGGTGATGGTTATTATAGTTTCCAGTACTGGTTGCCTATCCCAGTGCTAGAGTACTCCAGAAGATCAGTGCTCAACTGGCCTTATGCACTAAGAAAACACAAGTAATCTAAATACCAACGATATCATAGGAGACAAATAAAAAATCCCATTGATTTAAAAGGTGATTTTTTGCCCCTTGAATTCTAGTGCTCTCCAACACATTATGAAGCAATGCATTGGAGACTTATTTTGCATTTAAGTGGTTAAAACAGAGTTAAATCAATTGGGCTATTTATTTGTTCCCTTTAGTGCAGTTGATTTCATTGAAAATTACTCACCTTTTCTTTGTGAATAAGACTCTACAGATCAGTGGAAGAAGGAATTTTTGTGTACAACATTCGATGTTTTGTCTCACCATATACCACATTAGAATGCGTGTAACACCATTGAATTGGTTTAATAACCCTTTGAGCTGCATGCTCCTCTGACACTCAGCGGGTTAACCAGAAGCTGGCATTCCAGAATAGCTTGCTGTTTTTTCTCTGTAAATTCCCTAATTTATAAATGAGTGAATACAAGCTCATTGAAAAATATGTGAATGAAAAATACACATATTCACCTGAAAGGTTATCATTGTTCTGTTAATATTACCATTCATTATTATATTACCAACAGCACTTTAAAAGTCATACACAGGGCACACATAACTAAACCGATGCAAATCGTGGCTTGAAGGGTGGGGTGCTGAGGAGAGCCTTAGTGATGAGAGTTCACAATCTAGATGGATTAGGGTAACAAGTGAACTCATAAGGTATTCAAAAGATTTCATTATCTGGATCGAACTTAGTTATTAACCAACCAAAGTTTGTCCCTCAAATTGGTTAAAAATGACCAGGATAAGTGAAAAGTTGCAACAGCTGCAGTTTTAGAGGTGTTGGGTGTATGCTTCTTTGAAGAAATTGGTTCTGTGAGATTCTTTAAATGACTGAAAAGCATGGTAGAGCTTCACAAAGACAATTCCAAAGACTAGAGACCAGGTACTTAACTATTTGAGCACCAAAGAGTTATACAACGCATTCCAATTTAGATGACTCAGATTCAGAATCCATGTACTCTTAAAGCTATCCTGGATGTCTTGGAAGATTCTGATGACCAAGCCTCTAAGTTCTCTACCAAGTCTCTCTTTACATGTAAAAAGAAATTTACTATCACATTCTCTATGAAGAGCTTGATCAGATAGTCATGAGTGGGAAATCCCAGATAAAACTGTGCTAATTCCTAAAAAATTTGCTAAGGAAAACCTGTTTTTGAACGCAAAGGTTGACCTTTGGTCAATAACGCCAACAGTTGACCCTACTGTATCCAGATTATCCAAACATACTATTATTCCTGTTCAATCTGCAGCAGCACTTAAAGAAAAAGGTTTATACCTTGAAAAGACAGATGTTTTCGGATTATCAGCAATCATTAGAGCTTCCTTTGCTTCACCATGGGCATGCAGAGCTGATGAGGCCTGGCAGGCTCAAATTTTTCAAGCTCTGCAGGATATTGTGCCTCACGTTGATATATTTCTTCTCATCGGCTACCTCCAAGAGTCTGCCTCCTATATTCAGGAAGCTGCCTTGCAGATAGCTAAATTGGCATCTAGATGTTCAGCTTCATATGTTACAGCATGTCATGCTTTATGGTTAAATATTTAGTATGCAGACTCTGCTTCCAAAAAAGCTCTAATTACCTCACCTTTCAAAAGATCACACCTTTTTGGGCCAGAGTTAGACAAAATTGTTAGCCATTCCACAGGATGTAAATGTACCTTTCTGCCTCAAAATAAACCTAAGAGGTTTGCAACAAGAAAATGACTTTTACTTACAGAGGTAAAACATGCTCCAGACAACCTTCTAACCTCTCATCTGGAGGTTCCTTTAGTTTTCATAGATTTAAACCTACCTGGACAAAAAAGAAAACCGTGCCCAAGGCTTCAGACTCCAAGCCCTCTACAGTGCGAGATCTATAGTATGGAGTCTCCCTCAAACCATCCTCTGGGGGGGAGACTCCATCATTTCATACATCAGTGGAGGATGTCAATTTCAGGTGAGTAGATTCTACAACTCAATCAAAAAGGGTACAGAATGTCTTTCACAATACTTCCTCCTCATCGCTTTTTCATATTCAGGGTACCAAAAGAAAGGAAGTTACAGGAAGCCTTTCATCAGACTATCTGTCAGTTCATAGACAATGTTGTAATAATACTAGTACCAAAAGACCACAAGTTCAAATGCTTTTATTCCAATCTTCTTATGGTACCCAAAAAAGACAGAAGATTCTGTCCTATCCTGGACCTGAAAAACCTAAACCATTTTCTCAAAGTCCCCAGGTTCAAAATGGAGTCTATCAAGTGAGTGATAGAAACCATGGAACCAGATAAATTTCTCACATCTTTGGGCATCAAAGATACCTACTTACACATCCCTATTTGGCCCAAACATTGGGAATATCTCAGGTTTGTTTACGAAAACAAACACTTTCAATTTGGAGCTCTGCCTTTCGGACGAGCCTCAGCTCCAAGAGTTCTCACCAAGGTGATGACGCCTCTTATTGCTCACTTCAGATCCACTGGAGTAAATCTGACTCCTTAGCTAGACGATCTGTTGCTAAAGGCTCCATCTCATGAGCTAATTCAACATCTTCATCTTACTCTGTTAACTATGAAGAATCATGGTTGGATAATCAACCTAAGCAGATTTCAACTAGTACCATCTCAGCAAATACTGTTTCTAGGCCTGAAATTCAACACCAGCCTTCAAACTGTGTCTTTTACTACAAGATATTTGGAATCTTTAAGACAGAGTCCAATCCTTTCTCTCCCTACCAGAAGTTTCTGTAAGTCACTGCATGAAGATTGAAGGAAAAATGATGACCACAACAGAAGCAGTTCCCTTTGCTCAGTTTCACTTTAGACCTCTTCAACTGGATCTGATTCACATTTGGTCCAGAAATCTAAATCATCTTCATCATATGATTAAGATATCACAGTCCACAAGACAATCTTTCCAATGGTGACTCAAAAGTTCAAATCTTCTTGCAGGGAAACATTTTTCCATAAGAGATAGTCATAACAGATGCCAGTCTGTTCGGATAGAGAGCGGTGTGCAACATCTCGCCACCACAACTTACACAACCTTGCTTTGACAGAGTGGAACTTGAGACACAAATCTTAAAGAAGAAAGGCTTCAGTTCTCCTGTGAGTCAAACCATTCTCAGGGCTCAAAAACTGGTGTCATCTGGAATCAGATGACAGGGAACGAAGCTATACTCATGGCGATATGTGTTGGGGTTTGAAGACCAGCTGTACCTTTTGACCTGACTATTTCTATACACCTATATATCATGCTGTATAAGCATATTGCTGTATATTCTACTTTATTGTCCTAAGCTGATTCATTTATGTATATGCACTTAGCACTTTATTGTTTATGACTATTTGGGTCGCATGATTGTAGCACTTTATTGTTAAGTATTCACTGTATTATAGTATATTGATATAGGGTGGATTATACAATATTATCTGTGAGATTGATTATATCAGTATAGTCTATCTTCAGTGTTTTTAAGTTATGCCTATATGTGTATATTAATGCAATAAAGTTCTGTCATATTTTCTGGTCACCTTATTGAGTGCCTCATCTTTAAGGGTTTTTCCTTTTTAGGAGACCATATGTGCAGTCTATGCACTGATGGTTCCCTTTCTATGTTGAATATAGAAGCAGAGGCCACGTTCAGTGTCACCAAGGGAGAGCTAGGGTGGCACGAAGGGAAGGGAGCAGGGCAGTGCAACATACAATGGGTCAGCGGCCGCACTCAGAGACATATCCAAACTCTGGCACTCATGAGTTTGGCTCAGCACCAGCATCCACATGCTCTGCTCAAAGCTGGAGGAGGATTCCTACTAGTACTAAGTGGTGTGCAAGGAGTTTTAAGGCATAAGAGTAACGAGAATATGCAGTCCAATTTTCGGGGGTGGGGGCGGCTTTTGTGCCACCCTAGACCTAGGCCTAATCGGCCTAGGCCAAGATACAGCTTTGGTCCTGGAATCCCTCACTGAACTAAGAGTAAAGGATTTATCGATATATATATGTGTTTGTGTGTGCATGTTTGCATGTTTGTGTGATAAAACTTTTCCTGTAGATTAAAACAAGCTTCCACCCATTTTCAAGTCAGAAGTCAATGCAACGTAAACTTTTTTTTTTACAATATTTTTTTTTTTATTGTGGTCATAAGGTGGGACTTTTCCTACCACTAACTACAGAGATTCATAGTGTATGACCCAAGCTCTCCCACAGTGTGAATTACAAAAAAATTGCCCTTTCGACACTGGTTGGGTTAGAGCTGAGTGTCTCATAAACTTCCAAATCACTCAACTGACACAGAGCTTCATCCCTATAATTCTTACTATCCATTGCAAACCCCTTATCGGTATTCTTGATGACTATGGATGTGATAGATTTTAATTATTTCAGTGCTTCCTGCTCAACAAGAGGCTGTTGTGAGGCTATAACAATGTTTATGAAGATTACACAAATCTCTTTCAAACAACCCCTAATACTGACTAGATACAAAATCTATTTTTTTTAGACATACTCAGACTGTATTTCATTTGGATTCACGTTATTCAACTACGACAATTGGCACAGAGGAGCTTTCTGGGCATGGAGGACATGGAGGTAATGTATATAAAGGGATGAAGAAGGTTTGGGAGGGCCTGCTGAGAGCTTTTGAGCATAAAATGCGTCAGGCAGGCACCTTCACCCATCTATCCCATTTGTTGACCCTAGCCATGTGTACATTACTGCTTGTTTTATACAAGAAGAGAATAAAGATGTGGTTTTTATACTTTCATGTTTGCTAGGACAGTTTGAACAGGCCATCCTGCTCCAGAATTTCTCCTCTTTTCTTTTGTGAATAAGGTCCTTTGTTTGCACATAGGTCTGTTTAAGTGAATACACTGTTAAGTCTTTTGAACAATAAAAAAAAGTAATATGCAAAAATGTTAGGTCATACTGAATAGTCACATTTCTAGACTCAGAACAGAGGACACAGCATGTATAGTTGACCTTTTCCTGGGCTCTTTCTACATATACAAATTTTTCCTTATTTTTAGCATAATGATGAATATTAGTACTAGATCCTGTGGATAACATTTGGAATACTGGAACAGTGAAGCTTCTGTAGTGTTCTATAAATAAATGCTAAGACATGAATAAATCTGAGGCTTTTCAACTTTGTGCTTGAAGTATTTTGGCCCCATGTATGTGCCATGAAAACATATTGTAAGTGTCATTCATATCTGAATGCAATTTAACTGTGTTGAATAAAGCTTTCATGTAACTTACTCTTTCCTGATGCTGTTTTAATGTGCAATGGATTTGATGGACATGGGACTAGGAATTAAAACTGAAAATACGTTAGCACTGAAAAAGACAACATAAAAGTAAGTTATGGTCACCAAGAATGAACACATCTCAACAAGGCAGATGCACGAAGTAAATCATGATTATTTTTTCATCAAATCAATTGCACCATTGGTGATCAATACAAGGTCACTAAAGTCCCATTGATTTAAAGATGGCTGTTTGGAGACCTCTCTATTATTCAGGTACTTTAAAGCCCTATTTAAATAAATTATCATTTGTGTTGAAGACAACTCTAGCATTCAGATGGTTAAAGGGATAGTAATGTTTCATAATAAAAGCAGCTCTAATTAATCATCATAGTATTTGGAATTTGGAGAGTGTTATTTCAATTCTGTCAGAGTTCTAGTTCAAGAGTAATTCAATGACAAAGTATCCCCCTTCCTCCCCTTTTACTGATGTAACACTGATCAGCCAGAGCAGAAGGGAGGTGCCCAGGTAGACGGCAGAGAGGGACAATCTCCAATTAAGATAAGGGAAAAACCTGAAAAACTTGTCAAGGGGGGCAGGGCCTTCATTGTTCTCATAGCAAGAAGATTGTCCCCTTCTGTCATCTGTCTAGTCTTACAACCAGATTCCACATATGAGAAGAGATGGCTTACACTAGGTAAAAGGGGTGGGAGGGGGAAGCTTTGCTGGTAATGGTTTGAGAGATAAGACTTATATCGTTCTTCATGTTTTTTTAATGCCTACAAAATAAAATGAAGTTAAAACAAAGTATTACTATCCCTTTAAAAGCTCAATTTAAAGCGGAACTATCATTCAAATTAAAGTGCCCCCCCCAAAATCATTATGCACATAGCGATACACATATCAATATTAGTGTTATCCTGAATAAGTCCGGCATTATTGAGAAATCCAACTTTTTCTGAGACGCACAGGCAGGCATCAGTGCAGACATCTTGCCGAAGAGACATCTGTGAGTCTGCGCTGTCCATCCCAGTCTCCTCTAGGATTGGTGAGGGGAAGTTGCATTGTACCATAAAGGGATAGTAATGTTTCAAAATAAAAGCAGCTCAAATTAGCAGGGCTGGTGCAAGGATTTTTGCCACCCTAGGCAAAACCTAATTTTGCCGCCCCTTGGCTCCACCCCTTGTGCCCTACCCATTTATGCCCCGCCTCTGTATGTGTTTAAGTGTCAGTGTGTTCCCTATATGTGTCAGTTTGTGTATGTGTTCTCTATATGTGTATGTGTTCCCTGTATGGATATAAGTGTGTCAGTGCGTGTGAGTCTCTGTAAGGATATCAGTGTGTAAGTATGTGTGTGTGCGTCTCTATATGTGTATCAGTGTGACAGAGTGTATGTTCTCTATATGTAACTCTCCCCCCTTTAACTCTCTCCCCCTCTTGACTGTTGACCCTCCTTTGACTCTCTCTCTCCCCATCTGACTCTTGATCCCCCTCTTGACTCCTGACCCCCCCTTTGACTCTCTCTCGCCCCCATCTGACTCTTGCTCCCCCTTTTGACTGCTGATCCCCCCTTTGACTCTCTCTCTCCCCGTCTGACTCTTGATCCCCCTCTTGACTGCTGATCCCCCCTTTGACTCTCTCTCTCTCTCTCCCATCTGACTCTTGCTCCCCCTTTTGACTGCTGATCCCCCCTTTGACTCTCTCTCTCCCCGTCTGACTCTTGATCCCCCTCTTGACTGCTGATCCCCCCTTTGACTCTCTCTCTCCCCGTCTTACTGTTTATCCCCTCTTGACCCCTGTTCCACTTACTGTTCTCGGTGCACGTCTCTCTCTCTCCCCCAGTGAGACTGAGTAGTTACGGTGCTCTCCCTTGGCTGGCTATTTTTTTAATGTAGCACAGCATTGCCTGTTTCCCTCTCCCCCTCCGCTTCTTCAATCCTGGTCCAGGATTGAAGGAGCGGAGGGGGAGAGAGAAACAGGTATCGCTGTGCTACATTAAGAAAATAGCCAGCTGAGGGAGGGCACCTAAGCGTACTTTTTTGTTGTTTTTTTTTTTGCTTCCGCAGAGAATGTGCGCCCTAGGCCGGCGCCTACCTCGCCTATAGGTGGCGCCGGCCCTGCAAATTAATCTTCATAGTATTTGGGCCATGTAGTGTGTTATTTCAATCCTGTCAGAGTTCTAGTTCAAGAGTAATTGAATGATAACGTATCCCCCTCCCGCCCCTTTTACCTAGTGTAAGCCACCTCCTCTCAGATGTAGAATCTGGTCTTAAGTCCAGAGAGCTCACAGCAAGGGACAATCTTCTTACTGTGAGAACAATGAAAACCCTGCCCCGAATTGACAGGTTTTTCAGGATTTTCCCTTATGCTAATTGAAGATTGTCCCTCTCTGCAAGCCATCTGGACACCTCCTTTCTGTTTTGAGGTGAGCAGTGTTACATCAGTAAAAGGGGTGGGAGGGGGATATTTTATCATTCAATTACTTTTGAACTACAAGTCTGACAGTATTGAAATAACACTCCCCATGGCCCAAATAGTGTGAAGATTAATTGGAGCTGGTTTCAGGGGAGGGCTGGCCTGGGGGGCAGGGGGGCAGTTGCCCCCTGGGCCGGTCATATGTCTGGGCTGGTGGGCCACTGCTCCTCACTAAATCTCCCAATTGCTGCTGTAAATGGAGCTACACTAGTGATACCACAGAGCTTACAATTGAAATGGAGCTACACAAAGGACACTACAGAGTAACAATCCAAATGGAGCGACACTAGTAGCATAACCCATTCCCTTGTAAGCTCTATAGTATAACTAGTGTAGCATTACTTAAATTGTAAGCTTTGTAGGAGCGCACTAGTGTAGCCTCATTTCAGCTGTAAGCTATGTGGTATCACTTGCCTTACTTCACAACATTAATGCCAATTTTAAAATTAACAAAAGTGGGCTGGGACAGTGGGCCCACTTAACTGAATTTGCCCCCTGGGCCACAAGTTGCCAGCCCTCCCCTGGCTGGTTTTATTTTGAAACATTACTATCCCTTTATGGTACAGGAAGGGATTGACAGTGCAGGTGCACAGATGCCGCTACAGCAAGATGCCTGCCTGTATGTCTCAGAACAAGTTGGATTTCTCAATAAAGCCGGACTTATTCAGGATAATACTAGTATTCTTATGTGTATTGCTATGTCCATAATGATTTGGGGGGCACTTTAATTTGAGTGATAGTTCCACTTTAAATCAATTGGAAGATTCATTTATCAACAGATAAGGTATCCGGGATTTTCTCTTCATCATCACATGTGAGTAATCAGTGGCTCAGTGACTAACTTTAGTGCCCAACATGAGTTATTTTTTCATAGTACAGGTAACTGAATTGCTTATCATGCTTGAAAAAATGCTGATTTTTTTTTTGCAACGGGGACAATTGGATCAAAGCCGTAAATACTAGTGTTCAGAGAACATGTATTTAATGTGGTTTATGTTACATGCATTAAAGATAAGACTAATGTCAATTTAATTCATTGTGATTAGTCCACACAGTCTATTATTGTTATCTTATCTCACTCCATTCACAGATAATCCTGGACAATCAGTGGGAGCCCTGGAAAAAATCAGTAATGTCTGCTCCCTCAAAGCATATCTAAAAGTAGATTTTAGGGCCCAGAAAATGAATGTAGATTTTTTTTTTACAGACGTTAGCATGAACTATAGGGCATTTAACCCTTTGAATGCCAGAGAGGTATCCAATGTGCTGCAATACAATGCATTGGATATCTCTCTGGCAATCAAAGGTTTAAGGCCTTGATTCAATTAGGTTCGAAGTCTGTTTTTCAGCCAGTTAGCTTCAAGCAGGTTCTTCCAATCCCCTGCTCAAAGCTGACTGGCTGGCAAGTGGATAAGCATACATCCCAGCCAATGGCTGTGAAGCAGTTTGAACAGACACTGCCCACATATAAAGGCAGTATCTGTTCAAATTCCCTCACAATGGAATGGGCATCAGCCCTTAATGTACACGAGGGGGGTTTTGGTGCTCCTACTCACTGTCTCCACCACTGGCACCACACACAGCGATGTAGAAATGGAGGGATCATATTTTGATTAGTCTGGGACTCAAGGCGTTAAACTATGACTGGATTTGTGGGTTATATGCATGGATAATGTATTAATATCACTTGATTTATCTTACAGATTAATGATGAGAGGGTGGAAGAAAGAAGACAGACCCCAAGAAGAAGAAAAGAGAAGAAAGAAGATAAGAAAAAAAGGAGGATAGAAGAAGAGGGACAGTGGATGACAGGTTAGTGTAATACAGATTAGCTAACGATCATTGCTTGAAAGTATCTCAGACCCCAATCATTACCTTGTTCCTTTTAAGTTCCAATTATTCACTCACGTGTTTTTGGAAATTAAAGCACAAAATGGATGTTTGCCCAAGAGTGCTATTTTGTGGCCTAACATCCTTTATGCTTTCAGTTGGTAGAGCAATTGAATATCGACATAGACATTTTTTTTGGCCTGCTGGTATCCATTTTTGCCCTACCGGCTGTTCTAGGTCAGACAATTGAATCAAGGCCTAAGTGTGTACAACCCCAGGTGTTAGTCAGGGGTGTAACTACAGGGGGTGCAGTTGCTCCAGGCCTCATTTGCCCAGGGTCAAAATAAGTTCTAGTTATGCCTCTATGAAAATATTTTTGGGATTGGGGGCCCAAAGTATCTTTGCACTGGGGCCCTCCAATGACAAGTTATGCCACTGGTGTTAAGTGTTCCTTTAACATGGGAGTACATCTCTGTATGTCTATTCCCTATTTCACAGCACTGCGGAATAAGTTGTAGCTATAGAAATAAAGAATAATAATAATGTACTTAAGTAAGGAAATCCTTAAATCCTGGACTGCTGGTGGCCCTTGAAGACTGAACTTGGACACACCTGGCTTAAATTGTTAATTTTTTCTTAGTCTTAAAGAGGACATGTTAAAGAGTTAGTAATGCCCGTATTTAAGTTGATGCAATATTGCAGATTTAAAAAAAATAAATAAATAAAATATCTTGAGAAAGTCCCATCTCTTTCTAGTCTGAGAGATATACGGTGATAAAGTTCCCCCCTCCCTCCCCTTTCCCAGATGTCAGCTGTAAAGCTGACAGAAGGAGATCCATGTAGATCGACTCAGGGCGGCTCTTCAGCAGAGCCAAAATACCTATATTTAAAAAGAACTTCTTCATTGGAACGGTCTACAAAATGTGCTTGGTAATCAGACACACTTTGTAGAACATTCCAATTAAGTATTTATTTTTTAATATCGCTATTTCGGCTCTGCTGAAGAGCCACCAGCTGGTCCCAGAACCGGGATCTCCTGCTGTCAGTAGAACGCTGACGTCGGTGCAGGAGGAGGGAGGGAGGAACTTTAGATGTGAATATCTCTCAAACAATATTGCAATAACTTAAATATGGGCCTTACTAACCCTTTAACCCCTTAGCGTCCGGTGACGTACCCGGACCGTCACGCTGGTCCGGCACTATTACTCACCGCGCTCCTGTAATACCGGGGACTGAATTTGATTGCTCCAAGACGGAGCAATCTCTTTCAGTCCCTCAGTTCGGCGTGCCGCCCCACGTGATCAGTCACGTGGGGCGGCACACCGAAATTCTCTATTGGGTCCTTAAAGGACCACACACCCCGCGACCGCTGTTCATTAAGGGGTTAAGTATAATGTTTTAGTGTCATTAAATGTGTATATTTTTAAACTGCCTACAATTTCTCAAACAGATTAATATCTTCAGAAAGTGTCGGTTTAGTAGCTGGAGAATCTAATCTCAGCAGAAGTTTATTCTTTGACCTGTCTGATAAAACAGGTTCTGTTCTCCACATCTGATTGTACTATTTAATACCTCTGTTTATCTATTCCCAATTGTACAGCGCTGCGGAATTAGTTGGCGCTATATAAATAAAGAATAATAATAATAAAAAAATTAATTATGCATATGTCCAAAAAATCCCCTCTTTCTGCCTTCTTATGGAACTAAAACCTATCACTCTCCACAAGAGGGTGGTGGAATAAATTGATAAGGATGAAAAATCAGGCAAAACCTTTCAAGATGGATTCTCCTACTGAGCTGACATGGAAAAGTGGCAAGTCCTCTTTAACCCCTTAAAGACTCATGACATGCTAGGACCATCATGGGGAAACTTCGTTAAGGACATATGACGGTCCTGGCACAACATGGAATTCTGAGGTCCTTGTGCTGCTGCACTCCATTTCTGGACCCCTAAATCCATTGGGCCAAAAAATAAATACCCCGTGGACCTTAACTGCCGGCCAGGCGGCCTGTCGTTAAAACTGAACTTTCACTTAGTATTAGGTCGCCCTCCAATAATTAAACATATGGAGACTAGCTTCATAATAGTTTTATTATATCTCATAAGTACCCGATTCTAAAGTATCCATAATCTTCGGATACTGACAGACAGGTTAGTGCGGTCTGTGCCGTCAGTCCCTTCCAGTGCCTTATGGCACAGTGCAATGCCTCTTAGAGGAGACAGGGACTGATAGCGCAGGTGCGCAGACATCTCTAAGACAAAATGTCTGCACGGATGCCTGGCTTCCAGTCTCCGAAGATTAACTCTTTGAGTGCCGGAGGGGTACACAACGCATTGCTTTGCAATGCATTGTGTACTCCTCTGGCATTTAAAGGTTTAAGGATTACTTTAGAATCGGGTACTTCTGAGTTCTAATAGAACTATTATGAAGCTAGACACCATATGCTTAATTATTGGAGAGTGACATTATACTCAGTGAAAGTTAGGCTTTAAGGGGTTAAAAAAAAAAAAGAAAACTGTTTCACAATTGAAAAAAACAAAACAAAATCATAGTGTAAAGTTAACTCCTCATTTTAACTAATGGGCAAATCTGTTTTAAGAAAATATCAAATAAAGATTTGTAAAATATTAAAGAATAGCTGGTTGATGTATGCATGAAAGTTTAAACTTCTGAATGCCCCTTTAGAAAACCGTTTAATAAAAATAAAAAGTTAATGCTTGTAATAAAATTCCGCAGTTTGTTTATTCAGCTATATTTATAATATGACATCTGGCTAATGAGCCGTGTGATTATGTAGAACTTAGATTCACGGATTCTGATGAACTCAAATGATTTATATTGCATGCCTAATTTTACTGGAGTATATTATTCCCCCATGGCTTTGTGAATGGATTTTCTTTTTTAGGAGATTAATAAAAATACACGCTTGATGTTCAGTCTTTAAAGAAATAACACCTCTACACACAAAAAATCCTTTCGGCCCTTTTGAATTTGCCTTGCTCCTTGGTTCAAAAAACACCTATTCACTCAGTCCTGCATGTTATGGAGGTGACAGGTGTCAGGACCACAGAATACCAAATTCTGCTCACTAGACATGGTAAACCCTATACGGTAAGAGCCAGAGGGCTGTGAAATGCATTGTTTCACTATGCCTTGCCCCCTGTTGCTTAACCCCTTAAGGACCGGTGATGTCCCAGGACCTTCACCGGCTTTTTATACCCTTAAAGTGATAGTAATGTTTCAAAATAAAAGCCGCTCCGATTAATCTTCTTAGTATTTGGGCCATGGAGAGTGTTATTTCAATACTGTCAGAGTTGTAGTTCAAGAGTAATTGAATGATAAAGTATCCCCCTCCAGTCCCTTTTACTGATGTAACACTGCTCACCTCAGAGCGGCAAGACTGTCCGGATGGATCGCAGAAAGGGTCAATCTTCAGTAAGCATAAGGGAAAAATCTGAAAAACCTGTCAAGGAGGGCAGGGTTTTCCTTATGTTCACAGTAAGGAGATTGTCCCTTGCTGTAAGCTGTATGGTCAAGAGACCAGATTCCACATCTGAGGGGAGGTGGTTTACACTAGGTAAAAGGGGAGGGAGGGGGATACTTTATCATTCAATTACTCTTGAACTACAACTCTGATAGTATTGAAATAACACTCTCCATGGCCCAAATACTATGAAGATTAATTGGAGCTGTTTTTATTTTGAAACATTACTATCCCTTTTTAGGACTGGTGATGACCCTGGCACGTCACATTTTACTTACAGCGCTCCCGCTATAAGTAAAAACAGGGTCTGAAATTGATCTCTCCAAGACTGGAGCATCCTATGTCAGACCCCCACTTGACTCACTGGTACACGCAACAGGTCACATGTGCCGGTGCATCGGCAAGGATCAAAGCGGTTCTTCAGGAAGGTATATTCCCTGGACAGCTGGTACTTAAGTGATTAAAGTAGGGTAATGTACTCAGACTGCTTGAGTTTGAAAAAACTGCCAGCAACTGTCATGTCCACCTCCATGGACATGACACCTAGGGCTGATTGAAGATGTTATATCAATAACAGAGTCACAATGGCAAAATCCATAGGAGCCATTAAGATTTTCTGAACATAGTAAGTAAGGTAAGTGGACGGTTACAATTATAAGGGGTCTCCTTCAACATGAGAACTCCACCAACCCCTGTCACTGAAAGAGCCCTTAACACAGTGGCATAACAATAGGGGTCACACCTGTGACCGGGCCCGCCTGGAGCCTGCAACATTCTGATCGCTGAGGTCTGTGCCTTCTTCGGCACAGACCTCTAGCAGCTGAGCTCCCTCCAGCACTCTAGTATTGCTGAGCGCCGGGAGATGACATCATCTCCCAGCACTCTGCATTACTGAAGAGAGGACCATGCAGGAGCGCCACCTATATGGAGGTCTGTGAGGAAGGAGGCACAGACCTCTCCTGCCACACCACTGAACCACCAGGGAGGTAGGAGATGGGCAATGTGGGGGCAATGTGGAGGCAATGTGGAGATGGGGGGCGATGTGGAGATTGGGGATGATGTGGAGGTGGCCAGTGGAGATGGCCAATGGGGGAGCCAATGTGGTTGAGTGGGGGACAATTTGGTTGAAGGGGGATAATGTTGTCAGGGGAGCCCATGGCAATTCTTGCACCAGAGCCCAGTGGCTTCTAGTTACGTCTCTGACTTAACCCATTGAGTGCCAGAAATGGGTTGCAATGCATTGGATAACTCTCTGTCACTCAAAGGATTAAAGGAACACTAACAACTACAAATGATCTAGGGTTATAGACACTCAAATACCTTGTACTCCATGCTAGGCTAGATCTGTAAAAAATATTTCTTTACTGATGCTTAAAATCTACTCACACATATTCTCTGTGTGGTCTACAGTTTCTACTTGATAGAGTGTCTAAAATATTGTTCTACATTGATTTAACCCTTTGAGTGCCAGAGGGGTACGCAATGCATTGTTTTGCAATGCATTGCTGACCACTCTGGCACTCAAAGGGTTAAATGGAATGGAATAAATGAACAAGCTAATCTCAGCAGAAGAGGAGTGGGTGCTAATCTCAGTAACAGTATTAACTCTCAACAGATATTTAACCTGTTTCTGTCTATACAGGCTAGTCTACACATGAATTAAAATGCAAATGTAGGACTGGATTTCAGAGAGCTGACATAACATGTCTAAATTTTAAAGATGCTAGATGAAAGTACATAATATTTCACATAGTAACAGAGTTGATGAGGGTGAAAAGAGACATGCATTCATCAAGTTCAGCTCATGATGCATTATCACCCCTATTGGTCCAGAGGAAGGCAAAAAAAACCCAAACAATTTAAGTAATTTCCAATTAAGACCCAAGTTGGTAAAAAAATTATTGGAAATGGCAGTTGGATAACATTCCTAAATGCTTTGAAACAAACTGTCATAATTCTCATTATTGTTCCATTACTTTTTGAATGCACCTACAGTATCTGCAAGCTTAACATCCTGAGGGAAATAATTCCATAACTTTACTGTCCTTACTGAAAAAAATCCGTTCCTATTTGTTATTCAAAATCTTCTTTCCTCTAGTCTTAATGGATGACTGCTTGTTTTTTGTACATCTCTTTGAGTAAATAATTATTTAGAGAACTCTTTGTATTGACCTTGCATCTATTTATAAATGGTAATCATTAGTGATGAGCGAGCATGCTCGGCCGAAGCTCGGTTCGGCTCGAGCATCGCTCTGCTCGGCACATGGCGGTACTCGTACGAGTACCGCATGTGCTCGCCCGCCATGTTCGGGTCTCCTCCCCGCACGTTTCACAGCTGCTGCGCAGCCAATAAACGTGCGGGGAGGCTCTGACATCAGTGTAATGCCAGCAGTCATGTTGGCTGCTGGCATTACACTGATTGGCTGGCCAGAACCCGTGATCGGGTGCTGTATAGCACCCGACGCGCGAGTTCGGCTCATTCTTAGCCAGGGAGAGATGCGCTTAGGCAGGGAAAGTCAGTGTAGGGAGAATAAAATTGTTGAAACTCTTTCAAGACCCAAAAGTCCTTTTTAGGACTGTTGTGTGTGGGGGCAGCATTTATATTTTGTTTGGGGGGGCACAATTTCCTTTTTTTTGTGGGGGGGATATTTGTAAGGTGACATATAATACTAGATGCACAGGAAGTCAGTGTAGGGAGAATAAAATTGTTGAAACTCTTTCAAGACCCAAAAGTCCTTTTTAGGACTGTTGTGTGTGGGGGCAGCATTTAATTTTTTTTGGGGGTGGCAGAATTTCATTTTTTTGTGGGGGGGGACATGTTCTAAGGTGACATTGTACTAGGTGCACAGGGACAAATATTTCACAGTGCAGTGACAAGCTGACATATTCTGTTAGGTGCACAGGGCCAATGATTTTACAACGCAGCGACAAAAAGGGCCATTTTAAACGTGTGCCTAGCCATAGATTATTGTCACATTCTGTTTAGTGTGCAAATTCACAAATTAACGTCACGTATTCCGTTCACTGTGCCTAGCCGCAGATTAGCGTCACATTCTGTTTCGTGTGCCTAGCCGCAGATTAGCGTCACATTCTGTTTCGTGTGCCTAGCCGCAGATTAGCGTCACATATTGTTTAGTGTGCCTAGCCGCAGATTAACGTCACATATTGTTTAGTGTGCCTAGCCGCAGATTAGCGTCACATTCTGTTTCGTGTGCCTAGCCGCAGATTACCGGCATATATTCCGTTTAATATGAAGAAGGCGCGTAAAAAGGGACGGGGAAGTGGACGTGATCCTGATAGTCCAGGGCGCGGGTCAGGACGCATAGAAACTGTGCCTGGTGCCAGAGCACAAGAAAGAAAGACATCCACCATACCTAGCTTCATGTCTCAGTTTACAGGGCGTCGCAGGACATCACTCTCGAGGTCAGACCACTGCGAACAGGTGGTCGGTTGGATTTCAGCTGATACTGCTTCCAGTCGGTTAAGCACCACCCTGTCTTCCACCAAGTCCACTCTCACTAGCCAAGAGTCTGGTCAACATAATCCTCACCCTGATCATCCTTCCTCCCACCATAGAGGGTCTGGCCAAAGAAGTGATCCCACACTGGGATATAGTGAGGAGCTCTTCTCATCACCAATCCTTGATTTGAACCTCTCTCCAAGCACGCTTGCAGAGGAACATGAGATCTTGTGCCCTGATTCACAACCTCTAGAGGGTACCCAATCACAAGAAGATGACAGAGGGGAACGGCATTTAAGGTCAAAGGAAGTGGATGATGATGATGAGACACAGTTGCCATCAAATCAACCACAATTACTGTCTCAAGACCTTGATGAGGAGGATGATACACAGTTGTCAATGACTGAGGATGTGGTGGGATCAAGAAATGAGGAGGATGATCAGAGTGAGGAAGTGGAGGAGGACTTGGTGAACGATGAGGTCACTGACCCCACCTGGGAAGGTGGAAAGCCGAGCGATGACAGCAGTCCTGAGGGTGAGCCATCTGCAGCACCGCAACAGGCTGGAAGAGGCAGTGGTGTGGCTAAAGAAAGAAGGCGGACCGCACCAAACCGGCCCGCAAATGTTCCTCGGAGCACCCCCTTGCGTAAATCTCCCTTGCCAAGGGCTAGGTGTTCCGCGGTATGGTGTTTTTTTAAGGAAAGTGCGGACGACAAAAGAATTGTAGTTTGCAACCTGTGCCACACCAGAATGAGCCGAGGCATGAACACTAGCAACCTCACCACCACCAGCATGATCCGACACATGGCATCCAAGCACCGTAAAAAGTGGGAGGAACGCCCGGATCGCCAATCTGTGTCTGCAGGCCACACCACTGGCTCCTCTTCCCCTGTTTTCGGTGCCGGCCAATCGCCTGTCGAAGGCGCAGGCCCGCATACCTCCCGCCCTGCACCTGTACCATCTGAAGCACCATCAGCGACCACATCCACTTCCCTGTCCCAGCGCAGCGTCCAAATGTCGTTACCCCAGGCATTTGAGCGCAAGCGAAAATACCCAGCCACCCACCCACAGGCCATAGCACTAACCTCACACCTTTCCAGATTACTGGCCATCGAAATGCTGCCATTTAGGCTTGTGGACACTGAGTCCTTCCGCAGCCTGATGGCAGCAGCTGTCCCTCGGTACGCAGTCCCCAGCCGCCACTACTTTTCCCGGTGTGCCGTCCCCGCCTTACACCACCATGTGTCCCTTAACATCACACATGCCCTGACCAACGCAGTTACTGGGAAGGTCCACTTAACGACTGACACATGGACAAGTGCTTGTGGCCAGGGACACTACATTTCCCTGACGGCACACTGGGTGAATGTCGTGGAGGCTGGGAGCGACTCGGACCCTGGGATGGCACAGGTGCAACCCACGCCGAGGATTGCGGGCCTTACCTCCATCAGGGTTTCCGCCAGCACCTACGTTATTGGCTCCTCCTCCTCCGTTTCCACCTCCGAATTCTCTGCGCGCAGCGCCACTCACCCATCAGCCGGTAGCTGGAAGCAGTGTAGCACTGCAGTGGGGAAGCATCAACAGGCCGTGCTGAAGCTGATCTGCCTTGGGGACAAACAGCACATGGCCTCAGAGCTGTTGCAGGGGATTAGTCACCAGACCGAGCAGTGGCTCTCGCCACTCAACCTGCAACCAGGCATGGTTGTGTGTGATAATGGGCGTAACTTGGTGGCGGCTTTGGAGCTCGGCAAGCTCACACACGTACCATGCCTAGCGCATGTATTTAATTTAGTGGTTCAGCGATTTCTAAAAACCTACCCCAATTTGCATGATCTCTTGACCAAGGTGCGCCGCGTGTGTGCACATTTCCGTAAGTCATCTACAGCTTCAGCCGGCCTGTTGACGCTGCAGCAGCGCTTACAATTGCCAGCTCACCGGCTGCTGTGTGACGTGAGCACGCGCTGGAACTCCACCTTCCACATGTTGGCCCGGCTTTGTGAGCAGCAGAGGGCAGTAGTGGAGTACCAGCTGTTACACGGTCGTCGCCTCTCCGTTCAACTTCCTCTAATCAGAAGTAAGGAGTGGGAATGGATGTCAGACCTCTGTGAGGTTTTACGCAATTTTGAGGAATCGACACAGATGGTGAGCGGCGATAACGCTATTATCAGTGTAACCATCCCACTTCTGTGTCTACTGAAACGCTCGCTGCTCACAATTAAAACCGACGCTTTGCATGTGGAAGAGGTGGAAATGGGGGAGGAAGAGCTTACACAAGGTGATAGCCAGAGCACCCTCACTTCGTCTTCTCAGCGACAATTGGAGGAGGCGGAGGAGGAGGAGGAACACACGGTTGCCTCCGCTACAGAGGGTAGCCATGGAACTTTATTTCCATCTCTTCAGCGTGGGTGGGCAGAAGAGGAGGAAGAGGATGAGGAGATTGAGAGTCATCCTCCTGGTGAGGACAGCGAAATCTTGCCTGTTGGTACTCTGGCACACATGGCTGACTTTATGTTAGGCTGCCTTTCCCGTGACCCACGCGTTATATGCATTTTAGACAACACGGATTACTGGGTGTTCACCCTTCTGGACCCCCGCTACAAAGAGAATTTCTCATCTCTCATTCCTCCGGTGGAGAGGACAAGCAAAATGGTGCAATACCAGAAGGTTCTTGTCGAAAAATTGCTCCAAAATTTTCCATCTGACAACGCTGGCGGCAGAGTACGTGCTACCTTGGCCAACCGAGAAGGGGAGAAAAGGGGAGCACACAGCAGTTCCGACAAAGGCAGGGCAACACTCTCCAAGGCGTGGGACACCTTCATGACACCCCGCCAGCACCCTCACCCTGATGCGCGGCCTAGTGTCACAAGGAGGGAAAAGTTTTGGAAGATGGTGAAGGAGTATGTAGCAGACCGTGTCAGCGTCCTCACTGATCCCTCTGTGCCTTACAACTACTGGGTGTCCAAGCTGGACACGTGGTATGAACTGGCACTCTACGCCTTGGAGGTGCTGGCCTGCCCTGCCGCCAGCGTTCTGTCTGAGTGGGTATTTAGTGCTGCTGGTGGCATCATAACAGATAAGCGTATCCGCCTTTCCACCGAAAATGCTGATAGGTTGACACTTATAAAAATGAACAAGGCCTGGATTTCCCCTGACTTCTCCACTCCACTGGAGGAAAGCCCCGGGTGAACATAAAGTCACTTTAGATATGTTATTTACAATGATGGGAATACTCTGTATTCCCATTCACCCCTTCCACCCAAAAAACGGGTATATGGTTGACTCTTAATCTTCTCATCCTCCTCCTCCTCTTCCATATGCCCAGTGATATAATTTTTATATAGGGCCAGCTCACCAGCGGGCCCTGTTTGACAATTTTTGTATAGGTCAGCTCACCAGCGGGCCTTCTCATATAATGTTTTATTGGGTCAGCTCTCTAGCGGGCCCTCTCATATAATGTTTTATAGCGTCAGCTCACTAGCGGGCCTTCGCATATAATGTTTAGGATGGTCAGCTCTGCAGCAGACCCTCACCCATAATGTTTTTGATGGTTGGCTCAGCAGCAGACCCTCATTCCTAATGTTTTAGATGGTCAGCTTAGCGGCATGCCCTCGCCGCTAATGTTTTAGAGGCTCACCAGCAGGCCATTAATCCTAATTTTTCAAGGGTGTGTATGATGCCCTCCTTTATGTGTAATAAAGGGTGTATTGGAGTGACATTTCAGTCTAATTTTTGGCAGCCCTTTCACTTAGTGCATAGGCTTTATGAGTGTTGGACCACTACCTGAACTATTGTACCACAATGTGAATGAGGCCCTCCATTTTGTGATATACAGGTTGTATCGGAGTGCCTCAGGTCCTCCCATTGAATTAAATAGGGCTGGGGTGTTCGACAGAGCAGAAGGTAGTTCTTGGTTTCATCCACTAAGTCACTTCGTCACTTTTACTCAATGGATCAGACCCCACTGTTCCGACTATAAATTTTGGACTTAACAAGGGCAAACGGACATGTTGTAAAACCTGTGGTAGCTGCGGCCTCCGTTCCTGAATGCTGTACCTTACCCGGGCCATAACCACGTTGAACACCTGCTTTACGCTGCGCACGTTTCCCTCTTAATCATGGCCCCAGTTCTGAAAAATCGATGAAATTTTTTGCAGAATTTGCAGATGATGTACAAGTAAATATACAGCAAATACTGTTTGGTAACAATTTTTCGCCTAAAATCGTTTTTATCTTCCTTTTTGTGTGTTTTACGGTCAGTCTGTAAAAATGGCGTACTACGGGCGAAACATCGTTCCCAGCAGCGACGTTGGAGTCCAAGATGCATCCAGACATCCTCCCTATGCTGTCCCTGAACCATTTCTGTGGTGTTTCCATCATTTTCTGACCTTTTCCTATGAACCAGGCACCCACCCCTCATCAGAGCAGGGGGTGCCTGGTGTAATGCTCGAGTCCTCCCATTGACTTCAATGGGGCTCGGGTGCTCGGCCGAGCACTCGAGCCTCCAGGGGCTCTCGGCCAGAGCACCCGAACACCCGAGCATCGGGGTGCTCGATCATCACTAGTAATCATATCTCCCTTTAGGCGTCTCTTCTCTAATATAAACATCCTCAGTTTAGTCTCTCTCTCTAGTTTCTCTTTATAACTCAGATCCTACAATTCCTTTTTGAGTTTTGTCTCTGCACTTTTCCCAGTTCAGTAATGTCTTTTTTAAGAACCGGTTCCCCAAACTGCACTTCCTTTCAAGGATTTATATAGAGGCAGAACTACATTCCCGTCCCGTGCATCTGTACCCTTTTTATACATGATTAGTGAATGGTGCACAGTGTTTGTACATGGGATTAGGCACTCAGTCTTCATTGTAGAGTGGATGCCACAATGAGATGGATACTTCAGTCCAAATCACCTCCCCTGTGAATCCTCAGGCAACTCCTGTCAAAATCACTGCCATGGAGCAATTTACTGGTGTGAGGGTATACACCTCCTGCCCCACCATCCCTGGGATAGGTGGTCATCAACTCAGAAACTATATATAAATAGAACCCTATAGGCTCTTGCAGCAGCTGAGTGACAATGCACACTGCTGTGAAGTCTACTGTCTATCAGTACTCCTAAATTTATCTCTTACTTGGATTCCCCTAGTAGTTTCATATTTACTTTATGTGTAGTGTGTTTGTTTCTGCAGCCTAAATGCACAACCTTACATTTATCTATATTAAACCTCATCTGCCACTTTTCTGCCTATTCACTCAGTTTATCCAAATTTTGTATTTCAGAAAAATATACCTTTCTCTGTATGTATTTTCTTACACATCTTAGTGTCATCAGCAAAGATTACTTTCAATGTCCACTTGTCGATTATTAATAAACAGGTTAAAACGCTTTGGACCCTGTGGCACCCGACTTACAACTTTAGGCCAACCTGAAAAGGTTCCATTTATAACAACGCTCTGCCATATATCATTTAACCAGTTCTCCATCCATGTTCATTTATCACCTCCCAGACTGAATCCTTTTTTATTTATGTAGTAACCTCTTATGAGACACAGTATCAAAGGCTTTTGCAAAATCCAAGTTTACTACATCATCAGCAATACCCTTGTTCAAATTACTATATACTGTTTTGTAAAATGTATGTAAATTAGTTGACATGAAACGTCCTTCATAAAACCGTGCTGGCTCCTACTAATAATGTTGTTGGCCCTCACATAGTCCTGAGTACTATCAGTTAATCTTCTAATATCTTACTCACTATGAATGTCCAGCTAATAGGTCTATAATTTCCTGGTTTAGATCTTGCCCCTTTTTGAACAATGGTACTACATCTGCTTTCCTCCAATCACAGGGTACTATGCCTGATGATAGTGAATCAATAAATATTAAGTATAAGGCTTTTGCTATTCCTGAACTAAGATCCTTCAGTATCCTTGGGTGTATGCCATCAGGTCCCTTTATTGTCTATACCCTTTTCCAGTCTCTTTTGGATTTTGTCTTCAATGAGCAATGTACATGATGGAGGAAATTCTGTCTGTTGCCCATAACCTGCCATTGTTGCTTCCTTTGCATATAAAGAAGAAAAGTATGTGTTTAATGTGTCAATCATAGCCTCATCCTCACTAATTAATTCCCCGTCTCAGTTTTAAGAAGACCAATATCAGTCTTAATCCTTTTACCATTTATATACTTGTAGAATTACTTTGGATTTATCTTGCTCTGTTTTGAAATATTTTTCTCATTTTTTCAATTTTAGCTAACCTTGTTGCTTGTTTGCAGATTTTATAACATTCTTTATATTGCTTATTGGAGCAGTTGACTCTTCTGATTTAAATAGTTTAAAAGGATGCTTCTGTCACAGTGCTTTACCTCGGCCTGCGCCATTCACCCAGGAGCAGGGTTCTGGATTGATGCACCAGCATCACTAGCCGTGTCCCTCTCTGTATGCAGCCTGGTCACGTCTGGTTCATTGTTATTGGCATCATGAATCAGGAACTTGCCTGGGCCCAGCCTGGGGGACCTTACTGGTCCCGCATTCTCTTACTCCTTTATAAACCTCTGTGGGCCCGTGTATCAGTTACCCTTACTTGGTTGTTCTGAGCAGTTCTAGTTCCAGTGGTTCCTGTATCCTGTATCCTGTGTATGACCCTGGCTTGTCTGACTATCCATTCTGGTGCTGACCTGGGGTTCTGTCCAACTATCCTTCCAGTGTAGCTTACTCCTAGTGGACATCCTATCTGGTGCAGACCTGTGGCTCTAGCTGACTACCCGCTCCGTGTATGAACCTGGATTGTCTGACTATCCTAGCTGGTTCTGACCTGTGGATCTGTCTGTTTACTCTGCTTGTGGCTCCATTACCTACAGACACCCATCCTGGTGCAGACGTGGGGCTCTGGCAGACTCTGGCCTTACTAACTGCAGGCATGAGTCAATAGACTCCATTGTTGCCATCCTTATGGGAGACAAGCTCTTCCATACTGACTGCAGGCGTGAGTCAGTAGTCTCCTCTGTTACTCCTTAAAGGAGACTGAAGGTTCAGTGTTGCGTTCTCTTCGATTCCTGAGACTACCAGCTGGCTTCGGCTAGGTCTCCAGCAGTGTGGTTGACCCATCGGCAGGCTCCTATTGCTGATAGTCTCTAGCCTTTCCAGTCTCCCTCTGCTAGTACTGTCATACTTACTTGCATTTGCTTATTATTATTATTATTATTATTATTATTATTAATAAAGGTTTTCTTAACTATACCGTCTGAATCCTTGTTTTGTTTTGCAAACCGCAACAGCATCTTATTTCTCATTTCCCTGCAAACCTCTTTATTAAGCCACATTGGTCTTAATTTGTTCCTCTTGTATTTCGCTGAACACTTCATTAATATCATCCCTTATACTAGGTTTTAAGGCATGTTTTAAATATAGGCATACCCCCACCTCTTTTATTAACCCTATCCCTGCTAAAAAGCAAATAATCCTCTGGACTGACGGCTCAGTCATGTGAATCATCTAACCAAGATTCAGACACACCAATTAGATTATACTGCTCATTTATTGCAGTTAGTTCCAGTTCTGACATCTTACCAGCCTAATTATGAGCATTTACATGTATACATTTTATGTTACTGCCATTCTGAATAATTGTATTGTTTGAAATATTGTTTATTTTTTTGAGTGTAAAATAGACACTTCATTATTAGATGAACTAGCCAATTCCTCATTTACACTGTCTACCCCATCCTGTGTTGTATCACCCTCCCCCCTTCCTAGTTTAAAGTCATCTTGAACCTTCTAACCACCCTGATCCCTAACACTGTAGCCCCCTTTCCACTAAGGTGCAATCCATCTTTACTATAAAGATTGACCCCCAAGAAGCCCAAATCCCTTCTGTTTGCACCAAGTTGTTAGCCATGCATTTAACTCCTTAAGCTCACATTGCTTATAAGGTGTAATGCATGGCACAGGTAGTATTTCAGAAAATACTACCATAGAGATTCTTTGCTATGCTTATATCCTAAATCCCTAAATTTTTTCATAATGGACTTCCATTTCACACTGAGTTTGCCATTGTTAGCAATATGTATGATGACAGCTAAGTCATACTCAGCCTCTCCCAACGATCTATCAATGCAATCTGCGACAGGTCGAACCTGAGCAACTGGGAGAGAGCAAACTGTTCAACTGCAGCAATGCTGGTGACATATTACCATATCTGTCTTCCTAATTATGGAATGCCACCACCATCTGTCTAGGTCTATCGGAGTCCCAGATCCCATCAGCTCTAGAGGGGCTGTTAGACAGAACAGTTCTCTCCAGCAAGGGCATTCCCGTGCCAACACGCCCCTTTTTTAGGAGTGTTGATTTAATAATGAATACAAATAAGCTCTTAACTCTTGAATGCTAGAGAGGTCTCTAATACATTGCTTGTGACCATTCAATGCATTACTTCCATTGCACTGGAGACATCTCTAGTATCCAAGTGTTTGAATGAGAACTATGTGTATAGCAATAAGTGGCTATTAATGTGAATAACAGAAGGACTTACTTAGAAGGCGTTTATACAGTAGTCTGTGAAGGAATGAATAGAGACCGCTGTAGGATTGAAAAGATTAATCACATTAACCCTTTGAGTGACAGAGAGATATCCAATGCATTGCAATGCAATGCGTTGGATACCGCTCTGGGATTCATAGGGTTAAAGGAACAGCAAACATGTATTTTTTAATTAATCTACAATCCATAGAAATTACCAGGTGGCACTATAACTTTGACTCAAGCTCTATCACAAAGTGCATTATAAAAACATTTGTCTTTTGGACACCAGTTTGCTCCGTTACTAACAGTTTGATTGAAAATAATGAACTGTAATAACTTTTGAATGCTGTAACCTTTAATGAAAACTTTTCCAGCAGTGGGCTTACCACTTTTTTAAAATAAAAAAAAAAACAACAAACAGCTTACTTATCCTTTAACCCCTTAACGACCCAAGACACACATGTACATCACGGGGTGGAAGTCGCTAAAGGACCAAGGACGTACAGGTACACCATGGCATTCAGGGCTCCCTGTGCGGCTGCACACCATTCGGGGAGCCCTGGATCCAATCACAAAAAACAAAAAGTTCAGTGGTCCTTAAGTGCTGGCCGCGAGCGTGACCGGTTCTTAAGGGGTTAAAAGTCATGGAGTCTTATAGTTGGAGTTCCTTTTTAAGAGAAAAAGCTTGCAAATACAAGTTGACATAGTAATGTTATGAATGAATATAAATGTATACAGCGTGCCCTTGGCATGAATATACAACAACAAAAAATTCTGAGCGAAATCAACCTCAGGAATGGATGCTGAGTCCTTCCTTCTGCCTAATGTCAATGTACTAAGCTACATTCACCCCAAATCCTCCTCTTAACACTGCTTGTGCCAAGTGGAGGATATGGAGGCAGTCTGAAGGTGGTTTGGGGTAGCCATTTTCTCTGTGCCTTGCTTAGGCCAATGTGTTAAACAAGGCATTGAGGAAATGGTTCCATTTCCTAGCACATGCTATAAGCACAGTATTGCTGAGATTGCTAGCATTAACCATTTGAGTGTCAGAGGTGTATGCAACGCATTGCATCCCAATGTAATGTGTACCCCTCTGGCACTGTAAGGGAAACTGTCACATTCCTTCCCCCCACATATGTTTAAAACCAACTAGGATGAACAAATGTATAATAATTTATATAATTATGCATGCATTTGTTGGCAGAGGGAGAGTGCCACCATCTTGCTGATGTCTAATATGATTGTCAGGGCTCCCTCTGAAGAGCTACCAATACTTTCCAGTAAGCCTGCCACTTCTCTCTGAGGCAGGCTCTCGATTCTCTCTGTAGCATGCATCCCAAAGTTGCTTGCATTGGGGTCACTCACTACATATGCACCACAAAGTCCTGCAATTTGTTCTCAGTCAGGACATTATTTGGACAGAATTCAATGCTCCATACATACATACATACATACATATTCGGTAAGCAGCCAGCATAAGTTATAAAGTCCAGGGGAGTGGTGGGAAGGGAAGTGGCGCGGGGGGGGGGTACTCTCAATCCAAGGAAGAGGTGAGAAGGATGCTGGGTGATGGTGTTCATGACAGCAGACAGCCTGAAGAGTGATGTGATACAGCTTGCACAACAGCCAAAGTCATCTTTAATAGAGTAGCTGTATCGTGTTAAATAGAAAAAAACACATATAAAGAGATGCATAAAATAAGATAAATTTTGTTGGGGGTGAAATTTCCACTTCAAAAAGTGCAATACTGTTGGAGTGTGTCTGCCAGTATACATTACAGAGATCATATACTGTCCTGCTCAACCTTATGTGCAGCCAGAGTCTAACACCAGAGTGGCTGCACTGGCAAATTCAAACATATGCCCCATTATGAATAGTACTGTATATAACTACAGTAGAAAGTTTTATTCCACAGACTGATTTCTCATACAATGCCATCATACGGAAGTTGTTTTTAAAAAGGAAACCATACAAGGCATCGCTTTACTACTCCAATGCACACAAGGCATTTATAGATAGGGCTAAGTAAGGCGTTTACTACATTTTTTCTTATTATGGAAAGTAGACATGACAAAATCACACGGGCAGCATTTCAACAAAACTCCAAAAGAAGGAAGAAAAAAATACCCTGGGAAAATTTCCCTTAGTCTGTATGTACAACAGAATATATTACATTCTCTCTGTCCAGCCTATAATTAAGATGAAAGGCATATTTCCATACAATTTGCCACTCAGTTGCATGGTTCGCATTCCATCCCTGCTGCATCATCTTTTTTTTCTTTTAATATAATGAAATAAGAAAAACATTTAATTTTTATCAGCCTTTCAGGCATGATAGCCACGACTTGTGCTATTTTTACAAGCATTACCATTTAATTTGTGGAAGTCATAAATTATTTAAGTGAGCTAATTTAAGTACCGTGTATTGTAAAAGGAAGACTGTATAGTATGAGTCAATGAAACATTTTTCTGCGAATAGAACATTATACATCAAACTCAGTGCTTAGACTTGCTCAAGTATCCTATGTGTAAACATACTTAAAGGGATAGTAACGTTTCATAATAAAATCAGCTCTAATTAATCATCATAGTATTTGGACATTGGATAGTGTTATTTCAATTCTGTCAGAGTTGTAGTTCAAGAGTAATTCAATGACAAAGTATCCCCCTCCCACCCCTTTTACTGATGTAACACTGTTCAGTCAGATCAGAAGGGAGGTGCCCAGGTAGATTGCAGAGAGGGAAAATCTTCAATAAAGATAAGGGGAAAACCTGAAAAACTTGTCAAGGGGGGCAGGGCTTTCATTGTTCTCATAGGAAGAAGACTGTCCCCTTCTGTTATCTGTCTGGTCTATGGACTGCATTCCATGTCTGAGAAGAGATGGCTTACACTAGGTAAAAGGGGCGGGAGTGGAAACTTTGCTTGTGAATATCTCTCAAACCATAAAGGTATGAGAGATAAGACCTATCATTCTTCATGTTTTTTAATGCCTACAAAATAAAATAAAGATAAAATGAAGTATTACTATCCCTTTAAAGCTGTGTATGAGACTGTAAAACAGATGTTGAAGCATTTGGAAAAGAAGACCACATAAAAAAAAAACATTTTTCTAACATGTTAATTTAGATATACCCCCCTAAAAATTCTATTTTTAGTTGATATGATTTAAGATTAAAAAAATAAAAAAAAAATAAAAAAACAGCAAAGAAACAATTGCAACCAATCAGAAAGCAGCAGTCATGATATAGCCATTGATTAGTCATCAGGCATTTGTCATCTCATTGGTTTGATTATAATATTTGTGCAAACACATCATGTTATTTGATTCTATGAAGTATTCTTCATGTGTGTCATTTTAATGCATTTCTTGCTTTGCTAAAGCAAGCATACTTTGTGTAATTGATTGATTTTTCAAAATCAGCTACTGACCTGATTAATCAAGGCCATGTATTTTATTGATTTTTTTTTTCTGCTCGGAATAATCAAGTGCACATTGCTCAATTGATAGACATTGTTTTAAAAAGTGTTTGATTTTTTTTTCTAGTACTCCTTTTATTTGATTAAAATTCCATAACTATGTGGTTCTTCTCATTTGACTTCTTGTGGATCACTAGTTTTAGTTGCTTTTTTTAAAATGATTTCTTAGCACAAGCAAGTATGCCGTGCATGCTTAACCAACCAAAGGTATACTTTATTTATTAAGGCCCTGTGTGAGTCAAAGTTTGTGTGTGCTTATAAATTATGACTTCTGGATTAAGATTAACTGCCCTTGCTTAATCTCAGAAACAAGTGCACCTTTTTAATGCTGATAAACTAAAGAGAATATTAACACATTAACATAGTTAATGCAACTGAAAAAAGACATCCGTCCATCAGGTTCAAAACAGGAAAACAATAAGAGCACAGAACAAAGGATCTAAAAGTAGTGCACACGAGACACACAGTTGCACTTACTAGATAGCAGGCATTAAACAGTGTATCTCCACCCAGTCTCAGCAGCCACTATGCTGTGTAGCCCCAATGTGTCATGTCTTTCAGGACTTTGCTGGCATCTCTTGCCAGATTTTATGTTTTTTTTCCTGTATACTCATCTCTGCCTTGTTTTATGATGCTCTGTGTGATTCTTTATCCTTGTGTCGTAGCGCAATCAAAGCGTTCCTGTTGTGATCTAGTTCCTCAAGTTCTTGTTTATTCCAGTGTTTGACCCGGCTTTCACTCAACTTCATCCTTGTCTCCTGTATCCTGTGTTGGCTTGACCTTGACTTATTTATTTGACTCCTCTTCTGCCTGCTGATTGTGTACTGCTTTGTTTGATTGGTTCTGACCTTGGCTCACCCGACTATTCTTCTGTCCCATCCCTGGTACCATTTCTGCCTGCTTGTTACCATCTTGGATTTTCGACTATTTTTCCTCCTACTCCAGAGGCTCTCCTGTGCCCACCTTGTTGAGTTCAACTCTGTCGTCCACCTTGTTGAGTTCGACACTGTCAACCACATTAGTCGAATTCGATTTTTTCAACCTCCTATTGGGATCAACCTTGCAACCCCTCGAGTCTACATTTGGCTGTTCCTGTTCTTACACTACGACAGAGACAACTGTACTGCCAGTAGGTTATACACTCTGATTCCAGACTCGGTGAGTAGCTGTCTGTGTCTAGGGTTGTCTTCATGTCATCTGGCTTCGTGGCCAGCACCTCTAACATGGCCTAGGCCACAGCAAAGCTTCCTTAATACAGCCCCTGCTAGCTAACCATGCTCTCCAGCCAGCGCACCCTAGCTCACTGAGTCCTACTGAGCAGGTATTTCTGTTTTGTTATCTGTTGTGTTTATATATATTTTATATTAATAGGAGTCTGTACGCTCTTTGTGGGAATGCTACTCTGCAAAGCTTTACCCAGGCAGCTTACATTGGGTGCACCTAGTCTGATCATCACACAATGGTCCTTAAAACAGCTGTCTCTCCTTTTTCATCCACATTGTTACATGGAGAATTAGTAGCCACTCCGGATGTGTAAGCTTTGTACTATAAATCAAAATATAGATGTATCATTCATGGAGATTTTAGGCACTCCACTTAGGTAGATGATAGATGCTGCAAAATGGAGGACGGAGCTGATCAGTGAATGCAGGCTTTTCCCACAGGGGTATAAGTGGGAGGGACCTGAAAGCCTCTACTGTCTACAAATACTATTCCTCACACATATCATGGACTCCCTCTTAGTTACCTACAGTTACACCAATGTGGCACATCCCATAATTGGCTGTCTGAGACAGGGTGAGCAGACCAAAAAGCACTATTACTCTGTCAACGGATATCTGGGCCCCAGCAGCTCAGAGTGATACTAAACATGTCTTGCACAGATGATAGCACATAGTCCCATGAAGTCTGTATTAAACTAAACAGGGATGGTGTCAGGGTCACTGCAGAGAATGGGAAAGTTCATCTACTGTCCAGAAGTAAAAGCCCTCATAGTTTAATCCGGCCATTAAGCAATGCATCAGAGGCCTCTCTATGACATTTCTGTAGGCTGTTTCCCAGTAGCAGGTGACACTGGTCCATGCAGGGGCAACAACCTTCTGGCCCAGGGTTGGCACCCAGAGATTACTCAGCCTGCACTGGCCAGGGAAGCATGCCCACAGACAGAACAGAAGGGTACAGGCAACAGCATAATCAGACTGTCCAAGGGCAGGCAGCTCAGTTTCAGAATGATTAAACAGGCAGATAGTTTGACGCAGGCAGCAATTAAGACGAGTACAAAGTAGTAATCCAGGTAAAGAGCAGGTAGTCTGGAACTATAGAATAATACAAAGCAGCAAGAGAGGAGCCAAGAAAACTAAGTGCTGCTTGATTGTGTCTGGAGCTTTTTATACAGCATTGTCTGTGTTTCGTTGCACATTTCTGGTGCAACCTACTGTTGATTACAACCTTCCAGTGCACTCTCATGATTATGCAATTTTGCAGTGCTAACCTGCTGTATTTCCATGCTAATTGGTGGTTGGTCAGTAGTTTCCTCTATATTATGCTTGTTCACTTTATTGTGGTTAACTCTCGGTAAACACCGTACATGAGAAACACCCCTGACACCCCTAGACATTTATATTTGCCCCTGCTTCTCAGTTGCTGTTGTACATTTGGGTATTGTGTATCTTTGTACCCTTAAGCACCTGAGTACCTAAGTACCTGAGTCCTGTTCAGGTGGCTCTCCAGCTGTGCTGCTCTAGCTGGTTTCCTCTTCACTGTTGAGAGTGTTCCATGGCTGTACTACAGCCTGTCTCTAGCAACTCCAACATGTGTCCCGTCTCTGTATTGCAGCCGCATTTTGGATACCATTCTGTCAATCAAGAGCTTGCATGTCAATGTTATCATCTTGCATCCCACTTGTCATTACTCAGGTTACAAATCATCCAAAATCCCTTCCCCACACAGCAGCCATGCCTACAGCGAAGCAGGAGGAAAGTGAGCAGGTGGTGGAGGAAAGTCTGATTGTAAGAGCTGCCATCAACCACAGCTCAAGAGTGGATGCAGCACGAGTCACCCCACTGAATGCAACAACAGAGATGGATGCCGCCAAAAACATCATGGCAGTACTGGATGCCCCCACTACCACCACCACCAATGGGATGCAACTGGATGCACAGCATGGTCAGCACCCTGCAATATGGGTCATATGACACCACACCACATCCACAGCCACACAGCTGGATGCATCCTCAACAAGAGACCAGCCTTTAGCCACAACCCAGGTGGGAAAATAACAGATCCCAGTGGGCACAGTATGACCCATGACCACTCAACTACCACCATCTTGACCTCATAGGTGAGTCACAGAGACCTGAATCACTCACCGACTACACACCGCCATCACATACTGAAGCAGGGGAGCAAGAATCAGCAATCTGTGAGGAGACCATAGATGTTATGGGGGCAGAACAATCACCCTCCAATGCATCACATGCTGCCCCCCTCACACATGTCTACACATTTGCCTCACCAGCAGCTGCAGCATCAGTGGAGACACACTCAGACCATGAGGGAACCACTGGTCAACAAAGACACAGACCTAACAAAAATAAATAAAAAATCCCATTTGATTCTGTCAGGTATCTAACAAGTGGTATATATGTCTCCAATACATTGCAAAGCATCACACAACTCTTGCACATTTCATTTGTTGGGAAAGTGTTTGAGTAGGTTAACCAAACACAGCACATCTGCTGTTGTCCAATTTCAACTCACTATACACCTAGAAAAATCAAAAACCTGGACTGTGTTGTCTGGGTATGATGTGAGCTGAAGTTCAACAACAGCTAAGGGGAAACATTTCACAATCTGATTCTGGTCCCACACAGGATCACTGTTACCACACAGGGACAGTAGCACTCCAACACAAAGGTACACCTCGTGAACATAAGATCATGTCAGGAATGTGGCACAGGGATCACACTGCCCAAACTCAACTCTCACAAAACAGTGTCTGGAACACAAACATATACTTCACAGCAACAAGTGTGCATCCCCTAGGGTGTGTGTTCCTCAGGGGTGTGCTTGTGGGTGGTGGAAGGGTCCCTTCTTTTAGGGACTCCTGGGATTCCAGTGGGGCAGTCGGTGCATCACACATAAATGCTTTGTGCAACTGTCTTCCAAACTCCAGGCTTGTTGGACATATGCAAGATCCACATGCTGTTCTGGTTTAAGAACTTCACAATTGAACTGTCATCATGATTAGTGTTGAGCGAGCATGCTCGGCCGATGCTCGGATCGGCTCGAGCATCGCTCTGCTCGTCACATGGCGGTACTCGTACGAGTACCGCATGTGCTCGCCCGCCATGTTCGGGTCTCCTCCCCGCACGTTTTGCGGCTGCTGCGCAGCCAATAAACGTGCAGGAAGGCTCTGACATCGGTGTAATGCCAGCAGCCATGTTGGCTGCTGGCATTACACTGATTGGCTGGCCAGAACCCGTGGTCGGGTGCTGTATAGCACCTGACCAGCGAGTTCGGCTCAGTCTTAGCCAGGGAGAGATGAGGATAGGAAGGGAAAGTCAGTGTAGGGAGAAAAAAAGCAAAATTGTGAAAAAAAAAGAACCAAAAGTCCTTTTTAGGACTACTGTGTGTGGGGGCAGCAGGTTATTTTGTGTGGGGGGAAAAAAACAAAAAAAAAAAAATTTCATATATTCTGTTTAGTGTGCAAAGTTGCAGATTAGAGCACATTCTGTTTAGTGTGCAAAGTTGCAGATTAGAGCACATTCTGTTTAGTGTGCAAAGTTGCAGATTAGAGCACATTCTGTTAAGTCTTCAAACTAAAATATCAAAGTCACATATTCCATTCAGTGTGCGTCGCCGCAGTTTAGCAGCACATTCTGTGTACTGTGCAGAGTTGAAGAATAGGAAGAAATACTGTTAAGTCTTCAAACTAAAATATCAAAGTCACATATTCCATTCAGTGTGCTTCGCCGCAGTTTAGCAGCACATTCTGTGGACTGTGCAGAGTTGCAGAATAGGAAGAAATACTGTTAAGTCTTCAAACTGTAAAATATCAAAGTCACATATTCCATTCAGTGTGCTTCGCCGCAGTTTAGCAGCACATTCTGTGTACTGTGCAGAGTTGCAGAATAGGAAGAAATACTGTTAAGTCTTCAAACTAAAATTTCAAAGTCACATATTCCATTCAGTGTGCGTCGCCGCAGTTTAGCAGCACATTCTGTGTACTGTGCAGAGTTGCAGAATAGGAAGAAATACTGTTAAGTCTTGAACTAAAATATCAAAGTCACATATTCCATTCAGTGTGCGTCACCGCAGTTTAGCAGCACATTCTGTGTACTGTGCACAGTTGCAGAATAGGAAGAAATACTGTTAAGTTTTCAAACTCAAATATTAAAGTCACATATTCCATTCAGTGTGTGTCACCGCAGTTTAGCAGCCTATTCTGTGTACTCTGCACAGTTGCAGAATAGGAAGAAATACTGTTAAGTTTTCAAACTCAAATATTAAAGTCACATATTCCATTCAGTGTGTGTCACCGCAGTTTAGCAGCCTATTCTGTGTACTCTGCACAGTTGCAGAATAGGAAGAAATACTGTTAAGTTTTCAAACTCAAATATTAAAGTCACATATTCCATTCAGTGTGTGTCACCACAGTTTAGCAGCCTATTCTGTGTACTCTGCACAGTTGCAGAATAGGAAGAAATACTGTTAAGTTTTCAAACTCAAATATTAAAGTCACATATTCCATTCAGTGTGTGTCACCGCAGTTTAGCAGCCTATTCTGTGTACTCTGCACAGTTGCAGAATAGGAAGAAATACTGTTAAGTTTTCAAACTCAAATATTAAAGTCACATATTCCATTCAGTGTGTGTCACCGCAGTTTAGCAGCCTATTCTGTGTACTCTGCACAGTTGCAAAATAGGAAGAAATACTGTTAAGTTTTCAAACTCAAATATTAAAGTCACATATTCCATTCAGTGTGCGTCACCGCAGTTTAGCAGCCTATTCTGTGTACTCTGCACAGTTGCAGAATAGGAAGAAATACTGTTAAGTTTTCAAACTCAAATATTAAAGTCACATATTCCATTCAGTGTGCGTCACCGCAGTTTAGCAGCCTATTCTGTGTACTCTGCACAGTTGCAGAATAGGAAAAAATACTGTTAAGTTTTCAAACTCAAATATTAAAGTCACATATTCCATTCAGTGTGCGTCACCGCAGTTTAGCAGCCTATTCTGTGTACTCTGCACAGTTGCAGAATAGGAAGAAATACTGTTAAGTTTTCAAACTCAAATATTAAAGTCACATATTCCATTCAGTGTGTGTCACCGCAGTTTAGCAGCCTATTCTGTGTACTCTGCACAGTTGCAGAATAGGAAGAAATACTGTTAAGTTTTCAAACTCAAATATTAAACTCACATATTCCATTCAGTGTGTGTCACCGCAGTTTAGCAGCCTATTCTGTGTACTCTGCACAGTTGCAGAATAGGAAGAAATACTGTTAAGTTTTCAAACTCAAATATTAAAGTCACATATTCCATTCAGTGTGCGTCACCGCAGTTTAGCAGCCTATTCTGTGTACTCTGCACAGTTGCAGAATAGGAAGAAATACTGTTAAGTTTTCAAACTCAAATATTAAAGTCACATATTCCATTCAGTGTGTGTCACCGCAGTTTAGCAGCCTATTCTGTGTACTCTGCACAGTTGCAGAATAGGAAGAAATACTGTTAAGTTTTCAAACTCAAATATTAAAGTCACATATTCCATTCAGTGTGTGTCACCGCAGTTTACCAGCCTATTCTGTGTACTCTGCACAGTTGCAGAATAGGAAGAAATACTGTTAAGTTTTCAAACTCAAATATTAAAGTCACATATTCCATTCAGTGTGCGTCACCGCAGTTTAGCAGCCTATTCTGTGTACTCTGCACAGTTGCAGAATAGGAAGAAATACTGTTAAGTTTTCAAACTCAAATATTAAAGTCACATATTCCATTCAGTGTGCGTCACCGCAGTTTAGCAGCCTATTCTGTGTACTCTGCACAGTTGCAGAATAGGAAGAAATACTGTTAAGTTTTCAAACTCAAATATTAAAGTCACATATTCCATTCAGTGTGTGTCACCGCAGTTTAGCAGCCTATTCTGTGTACTCTGCACAGTTGCAGAATAGGAAGAAATACTGTTAAGTTTTCAACCTCAAATATTAAAGTCACATATTCCATTCAGTGTGTGTCACCGCAGTTTAGCAGCCTATTCTGTGTACTCTGCACAGTTGCAGAATAGGAAGAAATACTGTTAAGTTTTCAAACTCAAATATTAAAGTCACATATTCCATTCAGTGTGCGTCACCGCAGTTTAGCAGCCTATTCTGTGTACTCTGCACAGTTGCAGAATAGGAAGAAATACTGTTAAGTTTTCAAACTCAAATATTAAAGTCACATATTCCATTCAGTGTGTGTCACCGCAGTTTAGCAGCCTATTCTGTGTACTCTGCACAGTTGCAGAATAGGAAGAAATACTGTTAAGTTTTCAAACTCAAATATTAAAGTCACATATTCCATTCAGTGTGCGTCACCGCAGTTTAGCAGCCTATTCTGTGTACTCTGCACAGTTGCAGAATAGGAAGAAATACTGTTAAGTTTTCAAACTCAAATATTAAAGTCACATATTCCATTCAGTGTGCGTCACCGCAGTTTAGCAGCCTATTCTGTGTACTCTGCACAGTTGCAGAATAGGAAGAAATACTGTTAAGTTTTCAAACTCAAATATTAAAGTCACATATTCCATTCAGTGTGTGTCACCGCAGTTTAGCAGCCTATTCTGTGTACTCTGCACAGTTGCAGAATAGGAAGAAATACTGTTAAGTTTTCAAACTCAAATATTAAAGTCACATATTCCGTGTAAGATGAAGAAGGCGGGTAAAAAGGGACGGGGAAGTGGACGTGATCCTGATAGTTCAGGGAGCGGGTCAGGACACGGAGAAACTGTGCCTGGTGCCAGAGCACAAGAAAGAAAGACATCCACCATACCTAGCTTCATGTCTAATTTTACAGGGCGTCGCAGGACATCACTCTCGAGGTACGACCACTGCGAACAGGTGGTCGGTTGGATGACAGCTGATACTGCTTCCAGTCGGTTAAGCACCACCCTGTCTTCCACCAAGTCCACTCTCAGTAGCCAAGAGTCTGGTCAACATAATCCTCACTCTGATCATCCTTCCTCCCACCATACACGGTCTGGTCAAAGAAGTGATCCCACACTGGGATATAGTGAGGAGCTCGTCTCATCACCAATCCTTCATTTGACCCTCTCTCCAAGCACGCTTGCAGAGGAACATGACATCTTGTGCCCTGATTCACAACCTCTAGAGGGTACCCAATCACAAGAAGATGACAGATGTGAACGGCATTTAAGGTCAAAGGAAGTAGTGGATGATGATGATGATGATGAGACACAGTTGCCATTAAGTGAACCACTATTACTGTCTCAAGACCTTGTTGAGGAGAATGTTATACAGTTGTCAATGACTGAGTATGTGGTGGGATCAAGACATGGGGAGGATGATCAGAGTGAGGAAGTGGAGGAGGACTTGGTGGACGATGAGGTGACTGACCCCACCTGGGAAGGTGTAGAGCCGAGCGATGACAGCAGTCCTGAGGGTGAGCCATCTGCAGCACCGCAACAGGCTGGAAGAGGCAGTGGTGTGGCTACAGAAAGAAGGCGGACCGCACCAAACCGGCCCGCAAATGTTCCACGGAGCACCCCCTTGCGTAAATCTCCCTTGCCAAAGGGTAGGTGTTCCGCGGTATGGCGTTTTTTTAAGGAAAGTGCGGACGACAAAAGAATTGTAGTTTGCAACCTGTGCCACACCAGAATGAGCCGAGGCATGAACACTAGAAACCTCACCACCACCAGCATGATCCGACACATGGCATCCAAGCACCGTAGTAAGTGGGAGGAACGCCTGGATCGCCAATCTGTGTCTGCAGGCCACACCACTGCCTCCTCTTCCCCTGTTTTCGGTGCCGGCCAATCGCCTGTCGAAGGCGCAGGCCCGCATACCTCCCGCCCTGCACCTGTACCATCTGAAGCACCATCAGCGACCACATCCACTTCCCTGTCCCAGCACAGCGTCCAAATTTCGTTACCCCAGGCATTTGAGCGCAAGCGAAAATACCCAGCCACCCACCCACAGGCCATAGCACTAACCTCACACCTTTCCAAATTACTGGCCATCGAAATGCTGCCATTTAGGCTTGTGGACACTGAGTCCTTCCGCAGCCTGATGGCAGCAGCTGTCCCTCGGTACGCGGTCCCCAGCCGCCACTACTTTTCCCGGTGTGCCATCCCCGCATTACACCACCATGTGTCCCGTAACATCACCCGTGTCCTGACCAACGCAGTTACTGGGAAGGTCCACTTAACGACTGACACATGGACAAGTGCTTGTGGCCAGGGACGCTACATTTCCCTGATGGCACACTGGGTGAATGTCGTGGAGGCTGGGAGCGACTCGGACCCTGGGATGGCACGGGTGCTACCCACGCCGAGGATTGCGGGCCCTACCTCCATCAGGGTTTCCACCAGCACCTACGTTATTGGCTCCTCCTCCTCCGTTTCCACCTCCGAATTCTCTACACGCAGCGCCACTCCCCCATCAGCCAGTAGCTGGAAGCAGTGTAGCACTGCAGTGGGGAAGCGTCAACAGGCCGTGCTGAAGCTGATCTGCCTTGGGGACAAACAGCACACGGCCTCAGAGCTGTTGCAGGGGATTAGTCACCAGACCGAGCAGTGGCTCTCACCACTCAACCTGCAACCAGGCATGGTTGTGTGTGATAATGGGCGTAACTTGGTGGCGGCTTTGGAGCTCGGCAAGCTCACACACGTACCATGCCTAGCGCATGTATTTAATTTAGTGGTTCAGCGATTTCTAAAAACCTACCCCAATGTGCATGATCTCTTGACCAAGGTGCGCCGCGTGTGTGCACATTTCCGTAAGTCATCTACAGCTTCGGCCGGCCTGTTGAAGCTGCAGCAGCGCTTACAATTGCCAGCTCACCGGCTGCTGTGTGACGTGAGCACGCGCTGGAACTCCACCTTCTACATGTTGGCCCGGCTTTGTGAGCAGCAGAGGGCAGTAGTGGAGTACCAGCTGTTACACGGTCGTCGCCTCTCCGTTCAACTTCCTGTAATCAGAAGTGAGGAGTGGGAATGGATGTCAGACCTCTGCGAGGTTTTACGCAATTTTGAGGAATCGACACAGATGGTGAGCGGCGATAACGCTATTATCAGTGTAACCATCCCACTTCTGTGTCTACTGAAACGCTCGCTGCTCACAATTAAAACCGACGCTTTGCATGTGGAAGAGGTGGAAATGGGGGAGGAAGAGCTTACACAAGGTGATAGCCAGAGCACCCTCACTTCGTCTTCTCAGCGACAATTGGAGGAGGCGGAGGAGGAGGAGGAGGAGGAAGACACGGTTGCCTCCGCTACAGAGGGTAGCCATGGAACTTTAGTTCCATCTCTTCAGCGTGGGTGGGCAGAAGAGGAGGAAGAGGATGAGGATATTGAGAGTCATCCTCCTGGTGAGGACAGCGAAATCTTGACTGTTGGTACTCTGGCACACATGGCTGACTTTATGTTAGGCTGCCTTTCCCGTGACCCACGCGTTACACGCATTTTAGACAACACGGATTACTGGGTGTTCACCCTTCTGGACCCCCGCTACAAAGAGAATTTCTCATCTCTCATTCCTCCGGTGGAGAGGACAAGCAAAATGGTGCAATACCAGAAGGTTCTTGTTGAAAAATTGCTCCAAAATTTTCCATCTGACAACGCTGGCGGCAGAGTACGTGCTACCTTGGCCAACCGAGAAGGGGAGAAAAGGGGAGCACACAGCAGTTCCGACAAAGGCAGGGCAACACTCTCCAAGGCGTGGGACACCTTCATGACACCCCGCCAGCACCCTCACCCTGATGCGCAGCCTAGTGTCACAAGGAGGGAAAAGTTTTGGAAGATGGTGAAGGAGTACGTAGCAGACCGTGTCAGCATCCTCAATGATCCCTCTGTGCCTTACAACTACTGGGTGTCCAAGCTGGACACGTGGTATGAACTGGCACTCTACGCCTTGGAGGTGCTGGCCTGCCCTGCCGCCAGCGTTCTGTCTGAGCGGGTATTTAGTGCTGCTGGTGGCATCATAACAGATAAGCGTATCCGCCTTTCCACCGACAATGCTGATAGGTTGACACTTATAAAAATGAACAAGGCCTGGATTTCCCCTGACTTCTCCACTCCACTGGAGGAAAGCCCCGGGGGAACATAAACTCACTTTACATATATTATTTACAATGATGGGAATACTCTGTATTCCCATTCACCCCTTCCACCCAAAAAACGGGTATATGGTTGACTCTTAATCTTCTCATCCTCCTCCTCCTCTTCCATATGCCCTGTGCTATAATTTTTATATAGGGCCAGCTCACCAGCGGGCCCTGTGATATAATTTTTATATAGGGCCAGCTCACCAGCGGGCCCTGTTTGACAATTTTTATATAGGTCAGCTCACCAGCGGGCCTTCTCATATAATGTTTTATTGGGTCAGCTCTCTAGCGGGCCCTCTCATATAATGTTTTATAGCGTCAGCTCACTAGCGGGCCTTCGCATATAATGTTTTATAGCGTCAGCTCACTAGCGGGCCTTCGCATATAATGTTTTATAGCGTCAGCTCACTAGCGGGCCTTCGCATATAATGTTTAGGATGGTCAGCTCTGCAGCAGACCCTCACCCATAATGTTTTAGATGGTCAGCTCAGCGCACGTTTCCCTCTTAATCATGGCCTCAGTTCAATAAAATCAAGGAAATTTTGGGGAGAATTTGCCTCTGCGCACGTTTCCCTCTTAATCATGGCCTCACTTCAGAAAATCAAGGACATTTTGGGGATAATTTGCCTCTGCGCACGTTTCCCTCTTAATCATGGCCTCACTTCAGAAAATCAAGGAAATTTTTGGGATAATTTGCCTCTGCGCACGTTTCCCTCTTAATCATGGCCTCACTTCAGAAAATCAAGGAAATTTTTGGGAGAATTTGCAGATGATATACAAGTAAATATACAGCAAATATTGTTTGGTAACAATTTTTCGCCTAAAGTCGTTTTTATTTTCCTTTTTGTGTGTTTTATGGTCAGTCTGTAAAAATGGCGTACTACGGGCGAAAGATCGTTCCCAGCAGCGATGTTGGAGTCCAAGATGCATCCAGACATCCTCCCTATGCTGTCCCTGAACCATTTCTGTTGTGTTTCCATCATTTTCTGCCCTTTTCCTATGGACCAGGCACCCTCCCCTCATCAGAGCAGGGGGTGCCTGGTGTAGTGCTCGAGTCCTCCCATTGACTTCAATGGGGCTCGGGTGCTCGGCCGAGCACTCGAGCCTCCGGGGGTGCTCGGTCAGAGCACCCGAACACCCGAGCATTGGGGTGCTCGCTCATCACTAATCATGATGGGTTCCTTCTCAGTTACACTGTGATGAGGAGGTGCATATCATGACAGTCTAATATGCCTAGCAAGGGACATGTGTGAATTTCAAATCATGGGCTAGATTTAAAGGCAGCTGTTAAACCATCCGCTAAGTAAAAAAGGCACATCGGCCGCAAAGAACACATGGTTTACGGCAGATTCAAAGGTAAGCGTACAAGAATAGCTATCGGGCGTAGGCACTACAAAAACACGTTAAACAAAAACCAGCGTCGCACCTGATTTCGCATCACCGTGTGTCCCAAACACCCGTTAAAACACAACTTAAGTCAAAATGTTACATTACGGCTGCCGTTGTCTAGCAACCCTGATAGATGCACAAACAAAATTCAAACCTACAGCCAATCCCAAGGCCCCAAAGTATCAAAAATGTTCAAATACACCTATATATACCTCAAAATAACGGTTACACCCTGTCTGTGTTTCGAGTTTCAGCAAGCTAGAGCACAGGACCCAGGAGTGGAGGATAGCGTTTAGAGAGAGAGAGAGAAGCATACACAGGAGTAAGGTAGAGGGATCTTGGAGAGAAGTACATTTAAATAGACACATAGCACACTTTTGCACATAGCACATACATCCATACAAACACAAACACATACACATACATACACATAGTCTTTTTTTTTTCATCACACCTTACACATTTTAAACTTTATTTTTACCGTGTGAATCCGTGAGTGAAAGTGTGTGACAGAGAGTGAGTGGGATCGAGTGTGTCTGTGAGGGCGTGTGAGAGTGCCTGGGTGTGAGTGGGTGAATGATGGCTAGGAGAGGAGGACAGGAGAGAGGGATGGGGAGACTAGTGGAGGAGGAGGAGGAAGGTCAGGAGGGGATCCCTCAGCAGAGCAGGGGTGGGAGAGGGAGATACGCAGGGCAGAGGGGGACCAGGCCCACAAGAACAGGCACACGAAGAAGAACAGGGACAGATCCTGCAGTGGGACGAGGGGTAGTGCCTGGGGACCACCACACACAGGCAGGGGCAGAGCAGGCAGGACACTCCGGGTCTGACTCCTCGCATGCCGGAGCTGAGGGGGACAGGGTCAGGGATCCCCGATATACCGAGGAAGAAAACACGGCCCTCGTGGAGGCTGTGCTGGAGAGGGAGAGTGTCCTCTTCCCGGGGGACAGACTCCCTGGCCTGTCTGCGAGGAGGAGAGCTGCCTGGAGTCAAATCTGCAGCAGAGTTAATGCGGTGGCCACCTGCAGACGGGATGTGGATTCAATCAAGAAGAGATGGGGCGACTGCAAAAGGCAGGTGAAGAGGAAGATGGGGGATGCCGCCCTGCACGCCCGGGCCACCGGAGGTGGGCCACCTGTCCCCATCACCTTCAGCGCATGGGAGGAGAGGCTGCGGCGGACACTGTCATCTACCCTCATTGAGGGGGTCCCTGGAGGATCAGACACTGGGGAGGAGAGGAGCCTCCACACCACCGGTAAGTGCATCACCCCAAAACCACACACCACCCCAAACCACACACCCATCACAAACAAGCACTCACATCCCAACATCTGCCCTTCATTCAACCACACAATTGCACCAACACAGCACCCTGAGGGTTTAAACAGGAATCAAGACAAGGACAAATGTCAAGGTTCAACAAGGCCAAAACCTGTCCAACTCCCTGGTTAACCCTCATGTTGCTGTGCTGATCACACACAATGCACACAAACCATGCTCAGTAAAGTGTTGTATGTCAAACATCACAATTGTTGTCACACAGTGTTACCCATGTTCACACAGGGAATCCAGCACATAACCCCATGAGTGCTAGAGGGATCATCAATGCATCGATCAACAATGCTTTGGCAACCCCTCTGGTACTCAAAGGGTTAACCAGACAACAAACACATGTCGATAGGTTAACAATTACATGACACATAGGGGACATTCACTAAGCGGTGAAAAAGAGCTGATGTAGAGAATTTGACACATACATACCCCCACTTCACCAATCACAATGTTAGTCTATGGAGAACATCCAATAACAGGATTCAAGCTGCACAGGCCCCATTGTGTGGACTCCATAGAAAACACTGCAGATGGGGAAATGAGGTCAGCGGAGAAGTCAGCATCATAATCAGTTCATCAGGTCCACTTAACCGCTTACTTAATCACCAACAGGAGGGATCAGGTCACAAATCACAGTGCCACTGAGAATAAATGCTTGTATGTGCAACACACAGGCCAAAAACAATCACACATAACTGAAGGTGAAAAAGTTGGCCTTGGTGTTGTGTATGCAATCATTTATGCTAACTTCAATTTACATAGCTCACATTTGATTCACATATAGATCCTCAGGAGTGCTGATGCCATGGATGGATGGTACACCAGACACTATTTGCAGGATACATATGGGAACCAAATATGAACCATTGAGGTTTGGTCAATAACAGGCCAGGAATTATGGATATCTATGATTGGGTCTGGCTGCCTCACACAGAAGGATGGATGGGCTGATCCAGGAAAAAAAAGGCCTCAATCAATGATATCCTTCAATACTGGCTTGATTGTTGCCCCTCAGGATTCAACTTGAACAGACCTCATGGACAGAATCCTGTAATGTACATCAATCCCTGATTGCCACGGTGGTATCCCATGCATCACAATGCAATGCATAGGATACCATCATGACAACCAGAGAGGGACATGTCTAATCTGACAAAATCCAGCACTGTACGGGATGAACTGATAACATAGGGATGAATACTACTTGAATCACACTGCAGATCTATTCAAAAAAGATATGTACAGAAAGAAAAACAACCAGATTTGTATGTGGATATGTCCCTTTCAAATGGGTACAAATAGGTCCCAACAAGATGTAAACCCAGAGTTCGGTTCAGTACGTGTGATTGTCCTACTGCCCATATATGTGCACCCTCAACAAAATAACTCATATTGATATCATCATCAGAGTACATATACCCAGTATATTACACCTACTTGGATGGGTATCAGTTGTATCTATGAAAGTTCATTTGTGATGGTTGTACATATATAGGCAGTTAGACAATCACATGTTCTGAACAGATATCTGGGTTCATATCTATCAAGGATATGTTTGTACCCATATGAAAGATACATATACACACATATCAGACCATATTCCTCACTGTGTACCTTGGCATGGCAATGGTTAATTTTACTTGATGTAACCTTGCAGGCATCATAAAGAGATGTTTAGAAAGATGTTACTGTATGTGACAGCTGGAGATGTCAGTCATATGACCACACGGAGGCTCTTCAGCAGACCCAAAATTGAACCAATTGGAGATGGATCCATCATTGACATGGTCCACAGAGCGTGCTTACAAACCAGGAACACTTAGTAGACAATGGCAAAGATGTAGTTATCTCCAAATGGGTCAATGTGGAGTCTGCTGAAGAGCCTCCGTGTGGTCAAATGACTGACATCTCCAGCTGTCACATACAGCAACATCTTTCTAAACATCTCTTTATGATGCCTGCAATGTTACATCAACGTGAAATTAACCATTGCTATCCCGTTAAAGAGATAGTAATACCTAAAATGTGAAAGGAAAAATACATGTCATAGGATTGATCCACCGGGTAATGCAAGGGTATTCCCACTACTGAAAGGTGTTTCATCACAAGAGTATAACAGCTCAAAGTTGAATATTCCATGGACAATATCACTGTGGCCTGAAAATGTACTATGCCAATGTTGCCAGACCATCCTCTGGCTAGCTTTGGTCCAGGGAGCAGATATCCACAAAGGATGATGTGTAGTGTTGAGCGAGCATGCTCGGCCGATGCTCGGATCGGCTCGAGCATCGCTCTGCTCGGCACATGGCGGTACTCGTACGAGTACCGCATGTGCTCGCCCGCCATGTTCGGGTCTCCTCCCCGCACGTTTTGCGGCTGCTGCGCAGCCAATAAACGTGCAGGGAGGCTCTGACATCGGTGTAATGCCAGCAGCCATGTTGGCTGCTGGCATTACACTGATTGGCTGGCCAGAACCCGTGGTCAGGTGCTGTATAGCACCTGACCATCGAGTTCGGCTCAGTCTGAGCCAGGGAGAGCTGAGGATAGGAAGGGAAAGGCAGTGTAGGGAGGAAAAAAACAAAAATTGTGAAAAAAAAAGAACCAAAAGTCCTTTTTAGGACTACTGTGTGTGGGGGCAGCAGGTTATTTGGTGTGGGGGGAAAAAAACAAAAAAAAAAAAAAAAATATATATATTCTGTTTAGTGTGCAAAGTTGCAGATTAGAGCACATTCTGTTTAGTGTGCACAGTTGCAGATTAGAGCACATTCTGTTTAGTGTGCAAAGTTGCAGATTAGAGCACATTCTGTTTAGTGTGCAAAGTTGCAGATTAGAGCACATTCTGTTTAGTGTGCAAAGTTGCAGATTAGAGCACATTCTGTTAAGTCTTCAAACTAAAATATCAAAGTCACGTATTCCATTCAGTGTGCGTCGCCGCAGTTTAGCAGCACATTCTGAGTACTGTGCAGAGTTGCAGAATAGGAAGAAATACTGTTAAGTCTTCAAACTAAAATATCAAAGTCACATATTCCATTCAGTGTGCTTCGCCGCAGTTTAGCAGCACATTCTGTGTACTGTGCAGAGTTGCAGAATAGGAAGAAATACTGTTAAGTCTTCAAACTCAAATATCAAAGTCACATATTCCATTCAGTGTGCTTCGCCGCAGTTTAGCAGCACATTCTGTGTACTGTGCAGAGTTGCAGAATAGGAAGAAATACTGTTAAGTCTTCAAACTAAAATATCAAAGTCACATATTCCATTCAGTGTGCTTCGCCGCAGTGTAGCAGCACATTCTGTGTACTGTGCAGAGTTGCAGAATAGGAAGAAATACTGTTAAGTCTTCAAACTAAAATATCAAAGTCACATATTCCATTCAGTGTGCTTCGCCGCAGTGTAGCAGCACATTCTGTGTACTGTGCAGAGTTGCAGAATAGGAAGAAATACTGTTAAGTCTTCAAACTAAAATATCAAAGTCACATATTCCATTCAGTGTGCTTCGCCGCAGTTTAGCAGCACATTCTGTGTACTGTGCAGAGTTGCAGAATAGGAAGAAATACTGTTAAGTCTTCAAACTAAAATATCAAAGTCACATATTCCATTCAGTGTGCTTCGCCGCAGTGTAGCAGCACATTCTGTGTACTGTGCAGAGTTGCAGAATAGGAAGAAATACTGTTAAGTCTTCAAACTAAAATATCAAAGTCACATATTCCATTCAGTGTCTTTCACCGCCGTTTAACAGCCTATTCTGTGTACTCTGCAGAGTTGCAGAATTATAAGAAATACTGTTAAGTTTTCAAACTCAAATATTAAAGTCACATATTCCATTCAGTGTCTTTCACCGCCGTTTAACAGCCTATTCTGTGTACTCTGTACAGTTGCAGAATTATAAGAAATACTGTTAAGTTTTCAAACTCAAATATTAAAGTCACATATTCCATTCAGTGTCTTTCACCGCCGTTTAACAGCCTATTCTGTGTACTCTGTACAGTTCCAGAATTATAAGAAATACTGTTAAGTTTTCAAACTCAAATATTAAAGTCACATATTCCATTCAGTGTGTGTCACCGCAGTTTAGCAGCCTATTCTGTGTACTCTGCAGAGTTGCAGAATAGTAAGAAATACTGTTAATTTTTCAAACTCAAATATTAAAGTCACATATTCCATTCAGTGTCTTTCACCGCCGTTTAACAGCCTATTCTGTGTACTCTGTACAGTTCCAGAATTATAAGAAATACTGTTAAGTTTTCAAACTCAAATATTAAAGTCACATATTCCATTCAGTGTGTTTCAACGCCGTTTAACAGCCTATTCTGTGTACTCTGTACAGTTCCAGAATTATAAGAAATACTGTTAATTTTTCAAACTCAAATATTAAAGTCACATATTCCATTCAGTGTCTTTCACCGCCGTTTAACAGCCTATTCTGTGTACTCTGTACAGTTCCAGAATTATAAGAAATACTGTTAAGTTTTCAAACTCAAATATTAAAGTCACATATTCCATTCAGTGTGTTTCAACGCCGTTTAACAGCCTATTCTGTGTACTCTGTACAGTTCCAGAATTATAAGAAATACTGTTAAGTTTTCAAACTCAAATATTAAAGTCACATATTCCATTCAGTGTCTTTCACCGCCGTTTAACAGCCTATTCTGTGTACTCTGTACAGTTCCAGAATTATAAGAAATACTGTTAAGTTTTCAAACTCAAATATTAAAGTCACATATTCCATTCAGTGTGTTTCAACGCCGTTTAACAGCCTATTCTGTGTACTCTGTACAGTTCCAGAATTATAAGAAATACTGTTAAGTTTTCAAACTCAAATATTAAAGTCACATATTCCATTCAGTGTGTTTCAACGCCGTTTAACAGCCTATTCTGTGTACTCTGCAGAGTTGCAGAATAGTAAGAAATACTGTTAAGTTTTCAAACTCAAATATTAAAGTCACATATTCCATTCAGTGTGTGTCACCGCAGTTTAGCAGCCTATTCTGTGTACTCTGCAGAGTTGCAGAATAGTAAGAAATACTGTTAATTTTTCAAACTCAAATATTAAAGTCACTTATTCCATTCAGTGTGTGTCACCGCAGTTTAGCAGCCTATTCTGTGTACTCTGCAGAGTTGCAGAATAGTAAGAAATACTGTTAAGTTTTCAAACTCATATATATTAAAGTCATATATATCGTGTAAGATGAAGAAGGCGGGTAAAAAGGGACGGGGAAGTGGACGTGATCCTGAAAGTTCAGGGCGCGGGTCAGGACGCGGAGAAACTGTGCCTGGTGCCAGAGCACAAGAAAGAAAGACATCCACCATACCTAGCTTCATGTCTGATTTCACAGGGCGTCGCAGGACATCACTCTCGAGGTCCGACCAGTGCGAACAGGTGGTCGGTTGGATGACAGCTGATACTGCTTCCAGTCGGTTAAGCACCACCCTGTCTTCCACCAAGTCCACTCTCAGTAGCCAAGAGTCTGGTCAACATAATCCTCACTCTGATCATCCTTCCTCCCACCATACACGGTCTGGTCAAAGAAGTGATCCCACACTGGGATATAGTGATGAGCTCGTCTCATCACCAATCCTTCATTTGACCCTCTCTCCAAGCACGCTTGCAGAGGAACATGACATCTTGTGCCCTGATTCACAACCTCTAGAGGCTACCCAATCACAAGAAGATGACAGATGTGAACGGCATTTAAGGTCAAAGGAAGTAGTGGATGATGATGATGATGATGATGAGACACAGTTGCCATTAAATCAACCACTATTTCCGTCTCAAGACCTTGTTGAGGAGAATGTTATACAGTTGTCAATGACTGAGTATGTGGTGGGATCAAGACTTGAGGAGGATGATCAGAGTGAGGAAGTGGAGGAGGACTTGGTGGACGATGAGGTGACTGACCCCACCTGGGAAGGTGTAGAGCCGAGCGATGACAGCAGTCCTGAGGGTGAGCCATCTGCAGCACCGCAACAGGCTGGAAGAGGCAGTGGTGTGGCTACAGAAAGAAGGCGGACCGCACCAAACCGGCCCGCAAATGTTCCACGGAGCACCCCCTTGCGTAAATCTACCTTGCCAAGGGGTAGGTGTTCCGCGGTATGGCGTTTTTTTAAGGAAAGTGCGGACGACAAAAGAATTGTAGTTTGCAACCTGTGCCACACCAGAATGAGCCGAGGCATGAACACTAGAAACCTCACCACCACCAGCATGATCCGACACATGGCATCCAAGCACCGTAGTAAGTGGGAGGAACGCCTGGATCGCCCATCTGTGTCTGCAGGCCACACCACTGCCTCCTCTTCCCCTGTTTTCGGTGCCGGCCAATCGCCTGTCGAAGGCGCAGGCCCGCATACCTCCCGCCCTGCACCTGTAGCATCTGAAGCACCATCAGCGACCACATCCACTTCCCTGTCCCAGCACAGCGTCCAAATGTCGTTACCCCAGGCATTTGAGCGCAAGAGAAAGTACCCAGCCACCCACCCACAGGCCATAGCACTAACCTCACACCTTTCAAAATTACTGGCCATCGAAATGCTGCCATTTAGGCTTGTGGACACTGAGTCCTTCCGCAGCCTGATGGCAGCAGCTGTCCCTCGGTACGCGGTCCCCAGCCGCCACTACTTTTCCTGGTGTGCCATCCCCGCATTACACCACCATGTGTCCCGTAACATCACCCGTGCCCTGACCAACGCAGTTACTGGGAAGGTCCACTTAACGACTGACACATGGACAAGTGCTTGTGGCCAGGGACGCTACATTTCCCTGACGGCACACTGGGTGAATGTCGTGGAGGCTGGGAGCGACTCGGACCCTGGGATGGCACGGGTGCTACCCACGCCGAGGATTGCGGGCCCTACCTCCATCAGGGTTTCCACCAGCACCTACGTTATTGGCTCCTCCTCCTCCGTTTCCACCTCCGAATTCTCTACACACACCGCCACTCCCCCATCAGCCAGTAGCTGGAAGCAGTGTAGCACTGCAGTGGGGAAGCGTCAACAGGCCGTGCTGAAGCTGATCTGCCTTGGGGACAAACAGCACACGGCCTCAGAGCTGTTGCAGGGGATTAGTCACCAGACCGAGCAGTGGCTCTCGCCACTCAACCTGCAACCAGGCATGGTTGTGTGTGATAATGGGCGTAACTTGGTGGCGGCTTTGGAGCTCGGCAAGCTCACACACGTACCATGCCTAGCGCATGTATTTAATTTAGTGGTGCAGCGATTTCTAAAAACCTACCCCAATGTGCATGATCTCTTGACCAAGGTGCGCCGCGTGTGTGCACATTTCCGTAAGTCATCTACAGCTTCGGCCGGCCTGTTGAAGCTGCAGCAGCGCTTACAATTGCCAGCTCACCGGCTGCTGTGTGACGTGAGCACGCGCTGGAACTCCACCTTCCACATGTTGGCCCGGCTTTGTGAGCAGCAGAGGGCAGTAGTGGAGTACCAGCTGTTACACGGTCGTCGCCTCTCCGTTCAACTTCCTGTAATCAGAAGTGAGGAGTGGGAATGGATGTCAGACCTCTGCGAGGTTTTACGCAATTTTGAGGAATCGACACAGATGGTGAGCGGCGATAACGCTATTATCAGTGTAACCATCCCACTTCTGTGTCTACTGAAACGCTCGCTGCTCACAATTAAAACCGACGCTTTGCATGTGGAAGAGGTGGAAATGGGGGAGGAAGAGCTTACACAAGGTGATAGCCAGAGCACCCTCACTTCGTCTTCTCAGCGACAATTGGAGGAGGCGGAGGAGGAGGAGGAGGAGGAGGAGGAGGAGGAAGACACGGTTGCCTCCGCTACAGAGGGTAGCCATGGAACTTTAGTTCCATCTCTTCAGCGTGGGTGGGCAGAAGAGGAGGAAGAGGATGAGGATATTGAGAGTCATCCTCCTGGTGAGGACAGCGAAATCTTGACTGTTGGTACTCTGGCACACATGGCTGACTTTATGTTAGGCTGCCTTTCCCGTGACCCACGCGTTGTACGCATTTTAGACAACACGGATTACTGGGTGTTCACCCTTCTGGACCCCCGCTACAAAGAGAATTTCTCATCTCTCATTCCTCCGGTGGAGAGGACAAGCAAAATGGTGCAATACCAGAAGGTTCTTGTTGAAAAATTGCTCCAAAATTTTCCATCTGACAACGCTGGCGGCAGAGTACGTGCTACCTTGGCCAACCGAGAAGGGGAGAAAAGGGGAGCACACAGCAGTTCCGAGAAAGGCAGGGCAACACTCTCCAAGGCGTGGGACACCTTCATGACACCCCGCCAGCACCCTCACCCTGATGCGCAGCCTAGTGTCACAAGGAGGGAAAAGTTTTGGAAGATGGTGAAGGAGTACGTAGCAGACCGTGTCAGCGTCCTCAATGATCCCTCTGTGCCTTACAACTACTGGGTGTCCAAGCTGGACACGTGGTATGAACTGGCACTCTACGCCTTGGAGGTGCTGGCCTGCCCTGCCGCCAGCGTTCTGTCTGAGCGGGTATTTAGTGCTGCTGGTGGCATCATAACAGATAAGCGTATCCGCCTTTCCACCGACAATGCTGATAGGTTGACACTTATAAAAATGAACAAGGCCTGGATTTCCCCTGACTTCTCCACTCCACTGGAGGAAAGCCCCGGGGGAACATAAACTCACTTTATATATGTTATTTACAATGATGGGAATACTCTGTATTCCCATTCACCCCTTCCACCCCAAAAACGGGTATATGGTTGACTCTTAATGTTCTCATCCTCCTCCTCCTCTTCCATATGCCCTGGGATATAATTTTTATATAGGGCCAGCTCACCAGCGTGCCCTGGGATATAATTTTTATATAGGGCCAGCTCACCAGCGGGCCCTGTGATATAGTTTTTATATAGGGCCAGCTCACCAGCGGGCCCTGTTTGCCAATTTTTATATAGGTCAGCTCACCAGCGGGCCTTCTCATATAATGTTTTATTGGGTCAGCTCTCTAGCGGGCCCTCTCATATAATGTTTTATAGCGTCAGCTCACTAGCGGGCCTTCGCATATAATGTTTAGGATGGTCAGCTCTGCAGCAGACCCTCACCCATAATGTTTTAGATGGTCAGCTCAGCGCACGTTTCCCTCTTAATCATGGCCTCAGTTCTGAAAATCAAGGAAATTTTTGGGAGAATTTGCCTCTGCGCACGTTTCCCTCTTAATCATGGCCTCAGTTCTGAAAATCAAGGAAATTTTTGGGAGAATTTGCCTCTGCGCACGTTTCCCTCTTAATCATGGCCTCAGTTCTGAAAATCAAGGAAATTTTTGGGATAATTTGCCTCTGCGCACGTTTCCCTCTTAATCATGGCCTCACTTCAGAAAATCGATGAAATTTTTGGGAGAATTTGCAGATGATATACAAGTAAATATACAGCAAATACTGTTTGGTAACAATTTTTCGCCTAAAGTCGTTTTTATTTTCCTTTTTGTGTGTTTTACGGTCAGTCTGTAAAAATGGCGTACTACGGGCGAAAGATCGTTCCCAGCAGCGATGTTGGAGTCCAAGGTGCATCCAGACATCCTCCCTATGCTGTCCCTGAACCATTTCTGTAGTGTTTCCATCTTTTTCTGCCCTTTTCCTATGGACCAGGCACCCTCCCCTCATCAGAGCAGGGGGTGCCTGGTGTAATGCTCGAGTCCTCCCATTGACTTCAATGGGGCTCGGGTGCTCGGCCGAGCACTCGAGCCTCAGGGGGTGCTCGGTCAGAGCACCCGAACATCCGAGCATTGGGGTGCTCGCTCATCACTAATGATGTGGCAACAGCGCAAATGTACAATTTCAGGCCACTGGGATGTGGCACCAAAGGAATTCAACTCTGAGCTGCAATACATGTAGAATACAACACCCATCACCAGTAGGAGTACCGTTGTTTCACACAGGGGGATACACCATACAACATATATGTTCCTTTACACATTTCAAGTATTAATATCAATTTGACACCATCATGGCTAAGTTTACTGATCACACAATCTCAATCCTCCACACAGGTTATGTGTCTCCAGCACATCAGGAGCCCATGGAGGAGGCCACCTCACCACCCAGTGAGGAGTATATGGAGGAGGGGACCAGCCAGTGGGCACCGTACCCAACGACATCCACACCTCTTGGCCAGCTGGATGCACCAACCCTGCCTGCACCAACCCTGCCTGCACCGACTCTGCCTGCACCGACTCTGCCTGCACCGACTCTGCCTGCACCACCTTATTACAGTGACTGGATGCCCCCTACCACCTCCAGGAGCTATTATCCTCCAGCAGCAGCAGCAGCACCACCACCACCAGGGAGGCAATGGCTGCCCGGTGATGTGGCCACCACCCAATACGGGCCATACCCACAGATTGACCTACCCTCCTGGATGGCTCCCCAGCATGGCCCCAGGTATGATCCTAGGTGGGGGCCAAGCACATACCAGTGGCCAAGGTTTGACCCTTGGCCACTCGACTACCAACACCTGGGCCTGCTTGGGGAGCCCCAACAGCCTATGCGAAGGGACGTGTTTACCCCACCACCTCCACCAGCACAGACATCAGTGGGCAGCAGTGGGTCAATTGATGTGGTGGGCACATACCCATCTGCAGCACAACCAGCACCAGCAGAGGAGGAGACAGCACCAGCAGAGGAGGACACAGCACCAGCAGAGGAGGACACAGCACCAGCAGAGGAGGAGACAGCACCAGCAGAGGAGGACACAGCACCAGCAGAGGAGGACACAGCAGCAGCTGATTCACCAGGCACAAGCATCACCAGCAGTGAACGGCCCACGGGGATGGAAGCTGAGTAGTGTTGAGCGAGCATGCTCGGCCGATGCTCGGATCGGCTCGAGCATCGCTCTGCTCGGCACATGGCGGTACTCGTACGAGTACCGCCATGTGCTCGCCCGCCATGTTCGGGTGGCAGGGATCTGTGCCGAAGGAGGCACAGATCTTACAGACGCTCCGCTGGACCACCAGGGACTGGAGGTAGGGGACATGTGGAGATGGAAGGGGGCATTGCGGAGATGAAGGGGGCATTGCGGAGATGAAGGGGGACATTGTGGAAGGGGGACATTGTGGAAGGGGGGCATTGCGGAGATGAAGGGGGCATTGCGGAGATGAAGGGGGACATTGTGGAAGGGGGACATTGTGGAAGAGGGGCATTGTGGAGATGAAGGGGGGCATTGACCAGGCACCCTCCCCTCATCAGAGCAGGGGGTGCCTGGTGTAATGCTCGAGTCCTCCCATTCAATTCAATGGGGCTCGGGTGCTCGGCCGAGCACTCGAGCCTCCGGGGGTGCTCGGTCAGAGCACCCGAACCCCCGAGCATCGGGGTGCTCGCTCAACACTAAAGCTGAGTGTATGGCTCTGCAAAGGAGACTACTCAGGTCAAGCCTCCGCACCAATGACAACATCACCAGGAGCCGTAGGGAATCCCGTAGAAACACTAACAGGATAGAGGCAAGGATCCATGCCCTGGAGTCGGAGGTCATGAGGATCAACACTCAACTCCATCAGCTACACACGGGGGTGATGGACCTGATTGCACAGCTACTGGTGGAGTTGAGAGAGCTGAACCGCAGGGAGGACTTACAGTTGGAGAGGGAAAACCTGCGCTCCACAGAGGGATCCACTGCCCCCACCACCCCCTCTAATGTGACCCCCGAAGCCACACCTAGGGGGCAAAGGGTGACCAGGAGATCATCCAGGTTATCCACTTCTGCCACACAGTCTAAGCCCCCCCCCCTAAGAAAAAAAAATAAAATGCCCAACATGTTAAATTTCCCCTGAATAAAGGAACATTGTGCTTTTGAATCCTGTCTGATCTGCTTTGAATTTGGTCATAGATTGGGTGGCAGAGTTGTCTCCAATGCATTGCCAAACAATTCAGTGAATACAACTCCTGCCTAGGTAAGATGTTTGTGGGATGTTACAACATGGGTTCACACACACATCGTTGTACAAAATCAACTGTAAAAACATCCCTGTTGCCATATTACACAACTGTGTTATATGGCAATGTTGTGTGTTGATTTTGCATAACCAAACATTCCCCTTAGGCCAACATTTGGAACAACATTGAACATTCATCTACATCATATGTTGTGTTTAACCCTTTGATCGCCAGAGTGGTAGACAACGCATTGCAAAGAAATGCGTTGGGTACCACTCTGGCACTCAGAGGGTTAAGGGGATAACCAAACAAACGGCTGAGCGGTGAGATAACAAGCAGGACAGATAAATAGGACATGTATCCATATTGTCTTGGATTCACACACTCATTGGGCAACAGACTGACTGGGGAAGCCAATGTTTTTAAACTAGGATTTCAATGTGTAGCACACACATTGATATCCTGGGGTGAGCATTGGGGCCTCCAGTAAGTTGACTTGTTGTTTTTCCTAAGGGTGTAACAGACTTCCCCAGTGAAAACACTTGTCCACTTGGTCATGTACTGTGATATGTCCCAGTGGAGCAATATCACTGAACATTGATTATACTGAGCAACACATTAACTGTGGACAGGAATTCACTGTGGAAGTATGTCCCCTTTATCACCTCTTTATCACTCCCACAACACATTAGTGTATCACTGCCACCATCTGTTAGCGTGAATACATCACTGAGTCCACTCACTTGCAAACAAGTGGTGGAGTCCTGTGATATGGGTGATGCCTTTCCATGTATGGGGATACTCTACCCTGGGTGTGGTAACGCATTGACAACTGTGTTCTCAAATATATCCTCCTACAGACACAGATAGAATGGTGATGGTTCATCTTTATTGTGTCTCAAAGTACATTAGGATGTACATGTGTTTTCTGTGTATTGTCTATATGCATTGAACACCTGTATGAGAACACTAAATGTACTTTGAAAAAAAATAATAGTACTTTAATAACACTGCTGCCCAGCTCATGTGTTGTCCACAAGGTTTGACAACTCTGTAGCTGAGCATCCTAACTGTACAGGTTATAAAACTCAAGAATTAGTGTTTTCTGTGTCTATATGAAAATGATCCAGTAGAGGTTTGTGTGAACCTCAGGTCAAACTTTGCATCACCAACAACATCACCATAAACAGCAAGGGGTGATCTCCATGAAGGTGATGTCAAGACATCAATCCAGTCACATAGAAGATCTTCAGTTCAAGGATGGATCATGTTACGGATGCCTGTGGAAGAAGAGGACAGGATTTGGAGCAGTTGACCTGAACTGATCATCAAGCAACAACAATTTAGTCTTTTTGATCCCCTCAATTTTCACAGTTACAGGTGAGTACACAAACCATTGCTTGACAATGTGTTGTGTACTCATCTGTAACCAATTATGTGGAGAACTAAGGACATGTGCCCCAGCCCTATGGATATGTGCCCCTGACATGGATACACACATCAACAAGTGTTCTGAGAGCTCCATGGAAGTAATGAATGTCATTTGTTCCATGGAACTGTTAGGACACATTTGTTGATGTGTGTATTCATGTCGGGGGCACATATGTCTGCACACTCACAGGTCAGCATGGTGTCCCTGGTAATCTGATCTACGTCTCATGACCTCTACATTGTGTGCCCATACCACTGTACATCCACCCCTGTGCTGCTATTTTCAGCTGTGGCACGGTACAGGTCCCATATTGAGTCCAATGGCCCTTTAACCCCTGATGTGACGGAGTATTATCCAATGCATAGCACTGGATAACACTCTTTCGCTACAAGGCTAGCATGGTTGCTCTGGCTATGCTCATGGCAAATCAAGTTAGCTGCTGTCAATCAAGCCCTGTAAGGCGATGAACATGGGTTATGTGTTGTACCTTGTTTCTCCTGAGGGTGTGCGTGATATCCTTGGGGTCTGTATGTCAACGTGGAGAGTGGAATGGAGGATGGTTTTTGAGTCCACACACACAATTTGCCACGTCCGCTGCCAGTGCAGTGGTGTGTCACTGTTCCTGTGGGGTGAGACAGAACAAAATGTGCAGTGTGGTTAGTGTCACAGGACTGATGGGGGACTTGCATGGATTGTTTGCATGCCTGTGTTATACTCACATGTAAAGTGTTCCGTGATGAGCCTGTCTCTGATCTGTGTCCCTCTCAGGGTCTCCTCAATGTGGCCGATGTCCATGGGCACTTCCTGTATGGGGGGGGGGGCTGGATGTGCTCCAGCAGCCTGGTGTCCACTGCGATGTTGTGCAGTATTGCGCACGCCACAATGATGTCGCACACCTTTCCAGGTGCATACTGCAGTGCTCCCCCCGAGTGGTCCAGACATCGGAATCTTGACTTGAGGAGGCCAAAGGTCCGCTCAATGGCATTCCTCGTTCTGCCATGAGCCTGGTTGTAGCTTTCCTGGGCATGTGTTCGAGGATTGGCCAGAGGGGTCAGTAGCCAAGACTTGCATCCATAGCCAGCATCACCTGTGTAATGTGAGTGACATGGTGAGACAGGGAGCACATGTTGTGTGAATTATATTTTGTGTGGTAGACGTAGTAGCTGTGGGTCAGGAGCATGCTAAGCAGCGTTGTGTGTACGCCTGTGTATGTGATGTGATTTTGTATTGTGAACTCACCCAAAAGCCATCCCCCTGTAAAAGTTCCATTCTCGAAATCTCTGTGGACTGAGGAGTTTTGGAGAATGTATGAATCATGTGAGCTGCCAGGATACTTTGCACAGACATTCATTAACCTCATATGGCTGTCACACACCATCTGCACGTTGATGGAGTGAAAGTTCTTCCTGTTGATGAATATCTGTGCGTCACGTGCTGGGGCCTTAATTCGGACATGGGTGCAATCTATAGCACCCATGACCCTGGGCATGCCTCCCCTGGCGTAAAAGGCCTGCTTGACTTGTATCCAGTCCATGTCGGTGGTGGGGAAATGTATATAGGTACTGGCCTTGTATTTGAGGGCTGGCAGGACCTGGGCCAGCACCCTGGAGAATGTGGCCTGTGACATGCCAGATGCGTAACCCTCTGTGGACTGGAAGGCCCCGCTTGCCATGAAGTGCATGGCACAGAGTAGTTTCTGCAGGCCAGTTAGGGCATGGTTGTGGATGTAGATGGGATCCACCTGCTCCTTGATGACCTCATACAAGGCAATGATGCTGTCAGGCCTCAACCTGTAGCGATCAATTACCTCATCATCGGTCATTCCAAAGAGGGTGACCCTTGGGCGGTATACCCTGGGTCTTGGTGGTCGTCTATACATCCTGTGCCCTCCAGGTGGGGATGGGCTCCTGTGTGGCTGCTGAGCCAGAGCCTCCTCACTTGCAACAGGTGGTGGCTGTTGATCAGGCATGCTTGGAGGTTGCTGATGTTCCCCAGCTCTCTCCCTTGCACGCCTTCTCCGCAGCCTTCGCAACAATATGTAACCCAACATACTGTTTGCTCTCTATCTCTCTCTATCTGTCTCTATCTGTCTCTCTCTCTCTCTCTCTCTCTCTCTCTATCTATCTATCTCTGTCTCTCTATCTATCTCTCTCTATCTATCTATCTATCTCTCTCTCTCTCTCTCCCTCCCTGAGTGGAAAACAAGCCACAAGTGAGTGTGTTGAGTTGTCCCTTTAAGTACTTGCTAGGGCGTTGTGTGGGTGTGGTGATGAGGTGAGTGCTGACCAATGGTGAGTTGTTTTTGTCCAGGTAAGTGTTTGCAGGTGTGTGTGTGTTATAAGATGTGGTGTGTTGTGCTTGTTCTGTGTGTGCCATTTGCGGACGTGCAGTTGTGGGGTGCAGGTCGCGTGTTGATGTTGCCCAGGTGAGCTTGTATTTGCAGGTGTCCGCTTTGTGTGATGACCCCCATTGTTCCGTGCCATGTTGTGTTGTTGTTTTTTTGTGTGTCGTTGTCCCTGTGGTGTTGGTTGTTGTTGTGTGTGTGGTGATTTGTGTTGTGTGTGCATGTTTTTGTGTTGTTTTGGCATTGCACGGGTTAATTTTCCCATTTACATGGTTGTGCGGTAAGCATTTTGTGTGTTTTCCTATGTAACGGGTGTTTTGTTTTGGCCGTTAAGTGTCTAACGGCTAAAAAAAGTGGGTCTTAACTTGTGTCTTTTTTTCAGCCGTTATCAGTACCGCAAGCCTTTGAATAGCTCTGGGGTATGTTTTTCCATGCGTCTGAATGCACGTAAGTGTATCGGCCGTAAGGATTCTACAACTGCCGTTAGCTGGTCTTTAGACGGATCTTTGAATTGCAACATGTCACTTAACGCACCCGTTAGTGATTTTTTTTGCTAACGGCTGCCTTTAAATCTAGCCCCATGTATCTTGCGTTTGAAAAAAACATATGGATGTTGTGCAGGTCCTCAACACCTTGTTCTTAATGGTATGGATGACCTCAAATAAAGAACACAGGGCAAACACATAACAATTGCTCATTGTGTATTGTTCATGTCTCTCCTTTGTTCCATTGGGTAGGTACAGATGTGCCCTCATCTAGTCTCAACATATGGCTCATGTTAATGACATGACATGTTGCCATACTGTATTAACATGAAGTTGCACTACAAAGCAGCAGGAGGAGCACTATATGGAAGTAGAGTCAGCATTTCACCAAGGAAACTTAGACATCCTTCTGTTCCATGTCGGGTCATGCCATGGATGTCTGTAGGAAGGAATGACAGGGGTTTAAATTGCACTGCATAACTCTCTGGTGTGCAGTCTATGACACACCTGCTTCCCCTTGTGTAGAACTCCTGCTTGACATGTGCCCACTCCATCTCTGTGGAACTGAAGTGGATGTACCTCCTGGTCTTCCTCTTGAGAGCTGCTAACACTTGAGACAACACCCTGGAACATGTAGCCTGGGGCATCCCATATATATATACATATCCCTCTTGGACTGGAAGCATCCACTTGGAATAAAATGTATGGCACACTGCAGGTTCTGTATACCTAACAGGGCACAGCTGGTGCTGGCTATGGAGTCAATGTCGTCTTTGATCACCTTGTATAGGTCGATGATGCTGTATGACGTCAATCTTTAGCAGCCTTCAGTGTCCCTCATTCCGAAGAGCGTGACCGCTGTGCGGTATATTCTGGGTCTTGGTGGTTGTCTGTCCTCCCTGTGCTGCTGCATGTCCCTGAGGGAGCTGTGGCTGTGGGAGATTTAGTTGTAGCAGCTCAGTTGCTGCGGGCTGGCCAGGTCCTCCAGGTGGAGATGTCCTTCTGGCTGGACCGACAGATGGATTGCTTGGTGATTGCCAGGTGTACATAGTGTGTTGTGTGGACACATTTGTTGGTATGTGTTAACTCCAGTTGTGCCAGGGTATTGTGTAATGCATTGTTTGAGGTTGATTTGAAAAGCCCTTGTTCCTCTGGGGATTGATGGGTTGGCCATGCATATTTAATGTGTGGTTCCTTGGCATTACGGGGTTAAATTTGCCTTAGCTGTCATTGTACTATGTGTTAAGTGTTATTGAGCTGCTTGTTCCCTGCATGATATTTTTCGACAGGGGGTTTTATGTGTGTAATCCAAAAAAAGTAGGCACAGAATTACCGTGAGCTGATGTATCTGTTTAACATGTGTTGGCCCTCACAGCACAAAAATGAATCGTAAATGGGTAGCGGTGTTTCGTTGACTTCAATAGGCAAAATATTACCAGCCGCTGTGATTTTTAGCGCACTTCATACAGCATAGGTTATTGGATGGCTTACTGTGCTTGTAAAACTACTGTTGGCTATTTTTTAATGGTATTAATTGAATTGAGCACCTGGTGAGGTAGCTCAGTTGGTTAATGCACTAGTTGTGGAATGTGCTGAAACCTCAGGGTCGCAGGTTCCAGTCTCCGGTAGGGTCAAATATCTGCCAACCCGCATTGAACCAGAATGGCAAATTATGGTCCACACTCTCAGCCTTCATCCTGCAGTGGATTGACAATGGCTGCATTACCTTTATATATACTGTAAATATATATATATGGAAAATGTTTGTTGTACTATTTGTCCCTTTTTTGTGTGTTCCTGTTGATTGTTTGGCAGAAAAGATGTAGACATATATACCTTTTTGTAGAAGTAATGTTTAGCTGTACATGTTTTCCAAGGTTTTTGTGGCAATATGTGTGACATGAGGCAGCAGTGTTTTTACTCTGTACTGGCTGTGTTTGTTAGGTAGTTACTGAATGGCACATGTGGAGTGCTCTGGTGTTCCATTGAAAGGAATTGATTGGTTCATGTAAATGTAAATAAATAATATGTTTCTTATTGATGTTTTGAAGTGTGTGGTGCATACACTGAAAGGCTATTGTGATTGAAGGATGCAGTGTTGCAAATTAGATGTGTGTGTTGTCTTGTAATCTTACAGTATATATAAATGCATTTATTTTATTCACTCTGAATACTTACACAACGAGTGGTGTCCACATATTAATGGCCATTTTGAACGTGTGAAAAATACAGTATAGAGATGACAATGTTTCAACCTAACTTACTATGTAACTATGTAAGTTACATCTTCTTATAGTGGGCATATTAAAGGGATAGTAATGTTTCATAATAAAAGCAGCTCTAATTAATCATCATAGTATTTGGACTTTGGAGTGTGTTATTTCAGTACTGTCAGAGTTGTAGTTCAAGAGTAATTCAATGACAAAGTGTCCCCCTCCTGCCCCTTTTACTGATGTAACACTGCTCAGCCAGATCAGAAGGGAGGTGCCCAGGCAGACTGCAGAGAGGGACAATCTTCAATTAAGATAAGGGAAAAATCTGAAAAGCTTGTCAAGGGGGGCAGGGCTTTCATTGTTCTCATAGGAAGAAGATTGTCCCCTGCTGTTATCTGTCTGGTCTATGGACTGCATTCCACATCTGAGAAGAGATGGCTTACACTAGGTAAAAGGGGCGGGAGGGGAAACTTTGCTTGTGAATATCTCTCAAACCATGAAGGTTTGAGAGATAAGACTTATATCGCTCTTCGTGTTTTAATGCCTACAAAATAAAATGAAGATAAAACGAAGTATTACTATCCCTTTAAAGGAGGATTTAATGAGATGTTTGTATGGTGTGCATGCACACAAAGGGTTATCCCTTTAAGTTCCAGAGGAATTCCCAACACATATCGAAGCAATTGCACTGGACACACTGCTGACACTCAAAGTGTTAAATATCTTACAGAGGATTCACTAGAGTCAGAGTATAATGAGGTAGTATGCATATTTTATGGAAGGGAAAATGATTAGCAGGAAAGGAAGGGTATGTATAAAAGCTATCAGACAAGGCACTGATGTTAGTGGACAATACTATCAGGTCTATAGGGAGAGAAGCACTGCAGATTGTTAGTGCAGGGAATAGTTGTAATGTTTTTTTTTTCCTTTCTTTTTATATGGTTTGTTCCTGTGTGCAGTAATGTTGTCCTACATAATCTGCCTGTACCATCTGGAGGGAGCATATGTAGTAATGTGCGAATGTGAAATTGAAATAAGTTTACTTAACCCCTTCTCGTTTGATGACGTACATGGACTGTCACGCTGGTCCGGCACTTAAGGACCAATGACGGTCCTGATACGTCACATACTTTTACTATTCCGGGGACTGAAGTTGATCGCTTCAAGACTGGAGCGATCTCTTTCAGTCTCTTGTTTGGCATGCTGGCACATGTGATCAGTCACGTGGGGTGGCACGTCGAACTTCCCTATCTGGTCCTTAAAGGACCACACACCCCGGGACTGCTGGTCCTTAAGGGGTTAAGCTATGGAGATTTGAAAGGAAGATGATTGAGGAGTGAAGGTAATAAACAGTGTTGCTTATGGCTACATGTGTAATGCATTGCAAAGCAGTCATGCACAGTATAGACTCGCCCAACGCACTGCTCCTTAGCGGGGAGCTCCAGACAGCTCACAGCGAAGCTCCCTGTGTGCAAAACCACACATGCACAGTAGAGAGTCTCTACTGAGCATGTGCGGTTACGCTCACAGTGAGCGACGCATTCTACCACTTTATGTTATAGGATATATAATGTGAGCAGCACAACGTTTTTGTGGACAAATCAAGGATCAATGGTAGTGGGTAAGGATGGGCAAAAAGTTTCGCCTCAAACCAAAATCAGCGAATAATGGTACTTCCCGCTTGGCAAATAATTTCTGTCGAAAAGTGTCATTTTTTCTTTTTTTTCACCTAGCTCATTCCATTGAAATCAATGGGAACATTGGATTTACACATATCACATAGCAAATTTTATTTTATTTCACAAAGACATAGTACAAAAGAGGTACGAGGGTGCCCGGTGGAGTGTGGGCAAAGAATCAGTTGAACAGAGAATGTTGTTTTTGGGGGGGATGTTGTTTACTGGGATTGGGGAGGCAGTTAATAATAATAAAAAAAAAATGAACACAATTAAAAAAAAAGCATAAGACATGGTATAAAAGGTGTCTGTGTTGGCAGGTGGAGTCTGGGGAAAGAATCAGTTGAACAGGGAATTTGTTTTGGGAGGGTTTGTTGAGTAGTATTGGGGGAACGGTTAATAACAAAAATAAATAAATAAAATAAAATCTGCACTCACATCAAACACCTGGCACAACTCTATCCAAACACCATGACACTTAGGATCCCCAATGTGAAATCCTCCCACCAGAAACCAAGTATTGCAGCTGGCACTATGCCCCCTGTCCACACCCAGCTAGTGACACATGACAACTTGCTGACAGTTTAATAGTAATGATGAACCCTCCCTGCCACCAGCTTAGCATATTATGCTGGATAGAATCTCCTCAAATGCCGCTTGATGCCCTGCTTGCGATTCTCTCCAACACACTTCCATGCGTGGTCAGTGCACCACACAGTGTGCAGTGGGTGGACACAAACTGCCACATCCTAACATCTACAGATTGGCTATCACTTGGCAGGGGAGGTAACAATGAACGAGGTGGATTGGCAGAAGATGTAGTTACCCTAGAGGAAGAAGGTGATGGCAAGCTAGCTGTTTCACTCATCATCGAACTTCCAGCCTCTGCCTGTGTTTCTCTATTCTTCCTACTCTTTGATCTCCACCTCACTTCGTGTTGCCTTTCTGGAGAGTCAGGGGTACAGCAACAGTGGTGCTCGATTTTTGTGGTGGGTGTTTGGCTTTAACTTGTTTCACATAAATATCATGGTGTCTGTTTTTTATGTGTGTGATCAGAGCGGTTGTGCCAAGGTGTGTTCCCTGCTTTCCTCTTCTCACTGACTTCTCACAAATTGTGCACAGTGACGTTGGTAATGACTGCATTGTGTCCTCCCCAAGAAAAAAATAGTCCTACACCCATGACTTCAGGGCGGGGGAGGTGGAGAAGAATGGCCTCTTTCTTCTTCTCCTCTACATTCCCCTTCACTGGCTGAGGCAGAAGATGATGTTGCTGCTGTAGCCTCAGAATCAGCATTGCAACTTGGACCAGGAGTATTGCTGCCGCTGGCAAGTGGATCTTGTCCTAGCCTTCATCCCTTGTTGATCCCATTCCCACTGTGTCCACGGTGGTCTGCGGCACATTAGAATGCTCCTCAGCATCCTGCTGCCCTTGCAACTCAGCAACAGCAGGATAGAGCAGTTGCAAACTCTGCAAATTCCAAAAGTTCACTGGTGGTGGTGGTGATGGCGATGCCCATCCTCATCCCTGTCTCCCATTTCTTCTCAGTTTCGGCTAAAAAGGCCAACAAAGTCTCTTCCACCCCAGCTTCTGCACCATCATCATCACCACCAGTCCGTCAGTGCTGCTACTGCTCTATTACAGACATCTCACTGGTTGGAGGAGGAGGTGATGAGATATGTAATAGAAGGTCCCCTAATGTCACACTTGTTAACCTGTAGAACACAGACTGTGTCACGGTTCCCAGGAATAAACCAGGAGTGACTACGGTAAAGTAAAACAATCTTTTATTAGAATAATCAGAGTAATGTACGTAAACAGATAACACACAGAGGGTGATCAAAGAGGCAAGCACTGTATCAGAAATAGCAGTCCACCAATAGATCCACCACACGGTCTGAGTCTAGACCTCAGCCCCCTGGAGCCTTGAGGTAATTCGGAACTCCCAAAGGACTATCACTGACTCTGCCCGCAGTTCCGCACTAGGATGGGTGTCTGTGGAGCGGGGATCAACACACAGAGTCCCCTAGTCAGCACCAGAAATGATAGTCAGACTAGCCAGGTCATACACGGAGCGGGTAGTCAGCCAGAGCCACAGATTTACACCAGATAGGATATCCACTGAAGTGTTGGTATGCTGGATGCGCAGTAGACAGAGCCCCAGGTCAACACCAGAGTGGGTAGTCAGACAAACCAGGTCATACACGGAGCAGGTAGTCAGCCAGAGCCACAGGTTTGCACCAGAAAGGATGTCTAAGCCAAATCGGATTGCACAAGGAGATTGGTCAGACAGAGCCACAGCTCAACACCAGAATGGATGGACAGACAGGCCGGGTCATACAGAGTTGAGGTAGTCAGCCAGAGCCACAGGTCCGCACCAGACTGGGTGTCCACTGCACAATGGGAGCAGGCAAAAGAGTAGTCAGACAGAGCCACAGGTCAGCACCAGAATGGATGGTCAGACAAGCCAGGTCATACACAGAGCCCAAGGGAAACAGAACAGTATTGTACAACAACGCAAGGGCAACTGAGTCAGGACTCAGTCTGCCCTTTAAACGCCTCCTCAGGAAGTAGGTAGGTGGAGCAGCTCAGAGGGAGGAAGTAGGTAGGAGGAGACTACAGGAATAAAACACATAAAACAGAGGCCTGTTGCATGCTTGAAGCCTCGTGCCTGCAGATGACACTGAAACCAAGGTAAGCTGTAACAGACTGGCAGCACTAGCGGCAGGCAGATGATCTGTGCTCCTGGTGGTGGTGGTGGTGGTATTATATGGTCATCAGGTTCCAGCAACCACAGCAACAGCAAGTAGAACCAAGAAACTGATGTTTAATGACACATTCCTCTCGCAGTCACACTCACAAGACAACTGGCTTAGTGTAAGGCAATTGGGGAGGTGATTAAAACATTAAGATGCCTTACTTAGCAGATGCGGTCCACAGGTCTTTCCCTCCCCTTCTGCACCTATAGCATCATTCAAGTCACTCTCCTGGTGCTTCATGACATTTAAGCAGTAATTCAAGCAAATAGTGTGTTTGAAAGGTATGGAGATACTTACTGGGGATTTAACTATGTTAGACTGGCATTGGTATTTCGCAATTAATCATTCCGACAATGTATTGCATTGTGCATGGAGTATATTTAAATATGAAGCACCAATGCTAGGGTAACATAGTAAAAGCCCCAGCAAATATCCCTATGGGTTTCAAACATACTCTATGCTCTGCTTATTGCTTAAATTTCACCAATAAGTGGAACAGTGATTTGAGGGCAGATGAATGTGCAAGGAGGGGGGGACTTCAAATAATTACTGTTCTAAAAGCTACCACAGCCAGGACTTCACAACCATTGCTAATGTGTCCTCAGTTCCACTTCCTGTCAGATGTCCAATTGTACAAGTGGAAGGCAGGTCCTCATAAGCCATAGAGGGGCAGGAAAGTAAGTGGGGTGTATGTTTGAATTGAATTCAAACATGCTGCCCACTGGATAGAATAAAGCCTGGCCAGTGGAAAATCTCTTCCCTTGGAGGTATGCTCCTGCTTGTTTGACTGTCACCTTCTAGAGTTAAGCTGGCCATGACACGACACAGCAGCAAACTATTTTACTGTGTCCCTCTCTTCAGCCCTCCCCACTCCATCTTCTCTTTCATACTTTCTCTTTGCTCCCCTATCCAATCTATTCTTCCTTTCAGCACTTCCTCATCCTCTCAATAATGTTCCTGTTCTTCAGTATTAGCCTCTCTGGTGACTGCTCCTGCTGAATAACAACCGGCAGCACTGTCATGTGACACATCGTTAATGACACGAATCATCAGAGCAGCTTACAAAGAGAGGCTCCCTCTCCACCAGAGAACATACATTTTTATTTCAGTGAGACTTAGTCCACTTATATTGAGCAGCAACTGGATGCAGAGGCAGTTTGGGCCCCTTGAATTGCCAGCTGAGTGCGGAGGTACCACTGTAAAGTATGCACTTGTCCCACGGCACGGCTGGGCCCCCCCTGGTGGCGGGCCCTTGCTCCATGACCGAATGCCGGACTGCTCAGTCAGCCCCTGCCAATGAACAATGTGGCTGAGCTGAAGGCTCATTCCGGGGACAGTGTACTCACGGGGACTGTCCCCAGGGATGTCTGGTCACCTTAAGGGAAAGGGGCGATTTCCACTTGCCCTCACACAATTTCTCCTTGCCAAATGCGAGGAGGCGAGTGGAAATTTTGAGCCCTGGCTTAAACCTTTAAATAGGAAAGAGCTGTGTACACTAGTGGCACTAAATGAATAAATCTATATAAAATATTCATTCATTCATTGTGCCAAACTCATAGATAGATGCTGCACACAAGGAACATGCTGGTTACGAGGATGCTGAACTCCATTTTGCAACCTATCATCGAGACAGATGTCATCATGACTTTCTCTAGCATTCAAGTGGTTAAAATCCACATGCAAATTATGGGCTTTTTTTAATCAATTGTGCAGTTGGTTTGCTCCAAATTTGCTCTTGGTGGACATTTCCAGAGCCCCGGTACCTGCAAGAACTAAGATAACATCATACCATATGTCACCCAGACAATGTAAAAGCGTCACCCTAAGATAGTGTACATAATTAGCCCTAATACTGCTTGTCTGTAAACGATCTAGTAGTCAGTGACTGCAATGGTGGGAGAAGTCTTTGGTCTCAGTATAGTTCATTCTATGATGATTCATCTTTCAATGTCCTGTAATTTACTGGTATAAGATCATAACTTCATGCCTGCATTTTTGCACATTAAATCAATGGAGACAAGTAGAATCCAGTAGCTGCTATACATGACTGATCTTTTTAGGAAACATGGAAAATGACAGCATATAAATGCTATGTAGCCCACCTAGACAGCACATTGCTTTACTTATGCTGAAAACTCAGACATTCATTTCTTATATTCAGCTGTCTAATTTTAACCCTTTGAAATGCATTGGACACCTCTTTGACACTCAAAGGGTTGATGACAGGTTTATCACTTTTCTCTTCTCCTAGTGTAACACCTTTCCCCCCACAACCTTAAAGGAGAACTAACATCTATTAATACCACTCCACTCCCACTTACTTTACTGTGAAAAGAAAATCCTAATGGCCCCTATGAATTTTGCCTTTGTTCAAGAGATAACATATTCAAACAGTCCTGGATGTCATGTCCATGGAGGTAGACATGACAGTTTCTGATAGGTTTTTCAGACTGAAGTAGTGCACTATGCCAGCTTAAGTCTTTAAGAGCCAGAGGTGAGCAATTCTAGCAAACCACTGCTCCTCAGTCTTCTTTAATTACTGTGCATTTACTTCCTGATAGTTCTAACTGACAGGAAGTGACCCGGTAGTGTCTATCACATTCTATGGAGAGCTGTAAGTCACTGACTTCCCTCTCCATTAGAATGCAACAGGATAACAGGGCACTGCTAATGTAAATAAACATGGGTTTAAACTGTAACAACTCTAGAAATATTAATCTGTCAACAGTGGGAGCACCCTTATGTTACTCAACAGGAAGTGCCCTACACTATATGTTAATTCATAAAAAAGTTTACTGTTCCTTTACACAAATACTTACTGAGTACCAGGGATTTCTACACAATAAACAATTCATAAAATTGGGTTGCGTACCCCTCTGGCTCTTAAGAGGTTAAGAATTATTTCCTCCTCTGGAAGAACTCTTGCTTGGACACCCCAGCAAGGTACTCTTCTCTAGAACAACAAAAAAAGACTGATCCAATTGTGATCTTAGGCTGAAAATGAGTTAATAGGCATATATGTATTCAAAGAAGTAATTATTCCTTAGTAACTTAAACACCAATATTCTTCATGGGAAATGCTTCAACAGCACTTCACCATGCTGAATATGAATGTCTCAAAACTTCATCTTCACAAGCCCACAAAACAATGGATAATAGCACTGGTGATAAGCAGACCAAACAGTCGCTTCATGATAAAATCCATAAAGCTTTATTTCAACATGATAAAAATTATCATACCTACGTGATTATGATTAAGCAACCCTGAGGTGTGAAACGCATTGACCTTGTACTTGCATCTTTGGCATCAAGTCACTCTGTAAGTCTCCTCCTGATACAGCTAATAAACAAAATGCAGCAGGTATAATAATTTTTATCGTGTTGAAATAAAAGCTTTACTGATTTTTTTTATGAAGGGACTGTTTGGTCTGCTGATCACCAGTGCTATTATCCATTTTTGTGTGCCTTGGGACTCTTCAGATTGTCCACACAAGGGTATCCTTTTAAAATGTTGCGTGCATAAGACATGAAGGTACAATAACCAGGTCGCTGGCTTGAAAAGCGCCACATCAGGATCTCGCCCAAATCAAAAGGGTAGGATTCTTATGCAGCAGCCTAAAATGTCACCTCCATCCACTATGTGCACTGTCCACATACCTTAAGCTTTAATCCTTGGTGTGCCTCAGGCCTCCATGCACAGATAACCCATGTCATCTCTCCCCTGACTGCCATCAATTCCTAGCAGCTTCCACCAACAAAGTTTCATGCAGTTTACCAACAAAGTCACAAACTTCATTAAATTTGTTGGTGGAAGCTGCTGGGAAGTGATGGCAGGCAGAGGAGAAATGATATGGGTTATCCATGCATGGAATTCGGAGGCACACAAAGGATTAAAGCTTAAGGTATGCGGGCAGCGCGACCAGTGGATGGAGGTGATGTTTTAGGCTGTGGCATAAGAATCCTGCCCTTTTGATTTCGGTGAGATTCTGATGTGGCGCTTTTCAAGCCGGCAACCTGGTTATTGCTCCTTCATGTCACATGTTCTTATGTGTGTGACATTTTAAAAGTGAACCCTTGCAGTCCCCAAGATGGGGTTTCTATCCACTCTCCCTGTTAGGACACTGCCTGGGGGGAACCTCCCTCCCTTTGTGGATCCACCTTGCTCCAGGTATAAGCACACACTCCTCTGCAACTGGCACTGACTTACTGTCACTGCCTAAATATTCCTAGACTAGACCATCTTGTTTAAAGGGAGGACTGGAATGTCTGAAAGGAGAAATAGCACCTCCTAATTATAAATCCCTCTAAACTTGCTATGTGCAAGTAACTACTTATGGTTCCAATGATAATTTCCTTTGTACCATTGTTCTTCTATCAGTTCTGGATGTCATGTCACCGGAGGCAGGCACGGTAGTTGCTAGTTGCACAATAGGATTTCAGACTCTGACTTCACATGATAATATTAACGGAGAACTATCACCCCGCAAAAACTTCATCTTAATTAAGTCTTCATCTGGGCACTAGCTGCTTAGTAGCGCTAGTCGCCAGAAATATTACCTGGTTTAAATGATTTTCTATTTATTCGGACGCTGACAGTAGCAGGAAGCACGGACATCTTGCCATAGTGACGTTCGTGCGCCTGCGCTGTCAGTCCCTTTTGGAGTCGGCCACCAGATGAAGACTTAAGATTAAGTTTTTGCGGGGTGGTAGTTCCCCTTTAACCATTTAAGCACCAGAGAGGTGTGTTTTTTGGGGTTTCAATGTGCTACACACCCCTCTGATCCTCAAAAGGTTAACTACTCAGATGTACACAATATGAATAGTCGCTCAATCTATAGAAAAAACATCCGATATGCTAATGTCACTCACCCCTTAAATTCCATGTCGGCGGACCCGGTGCCGCTCCCCACAATTGCAGCCACGATTCCACAAACTTGAGGACAACCGGAGGGAAGTGCACTCAGTTCCACCAAAGCATCACCTATGATTAAGTGACCACTGACGGTCACGAAATGCGTTAGATGATGGACCGTTTGATCCAATGTGTCGTTGCTGTATGATATTTCGTCTTACAAGTGGATGTTTTTACTTGTGTGAATAAAGAATATTTTTTAACATGACGATTGGGCTGGTGATGCTTTGGTGAACCTGAGTGCGCTTCCCTCCGGTTGTCCTCAAAAGGTTAATTAACCTCAAACATTCGGCACAAGGACAGAGTTCATAGGGGCTATTAGGATTTTTGGACAAAGTAAGATAAGAGTGGTTATTATTAGGAGTAGGAGTGGGCAAAAAGTGAGAAAAATTTCAATTAGAATGGACAATTTTTTTCTTTTTTTGTGAAAGTTTTGTCCTTTTTTACATTGAAAAATGTTCCTCCTTTTCGCTTATTCCAGCAAATTTTTTGCCTATTCCAACACATTTTTCTTCTGTTCTAACACATTTTTCTTCTGTTCTAACACATTGTTCTCCTTTTCATTCTTCTCCTATTCCAACATGTTTCTCCTATTCCAACACATTTTTCTCCTTTTCTAATAGATTTTTCTCCTATTACAACACATTTTTGTGTATGTTTCCTATGGTGCACCATTTTCCAGCACAATATTACTTCTTCTGAGGGCTGTAGTGGAGAAATAATAGCTGAAAGTCACAATTGTGAGTCCTACAGCAACATATACTTTGAAAAATGTGTTAGCATGTAGAGTGCATTTGTCCTTTGCCTACAACACTAACTTCCTGCTTAAAGGGATAGTAATGTTTCATAATAAAAACAGCTCAAATTAATCATCATATTATTTGGACTATGGAGAGTGTTATTTCAATTCTGTCAGAGTTGTAGTTCAAGAGTAATTCAATGATAAAGTATCCACCTCCCGCCCCTTTTACTGATGTAACACTGCTCAGCCAGATCAGAAGGGAGGTGCCCAGGTAGATTACAGAGAGGGACAAGGTTCAATTAAAATAAGGGAAAACTTGTCAAGGGGGACAGGGCCTTCATTGTTCTCATAGGAAGAAGATTATCCCCTTCTGGTATCTGTCTGGTCTATGGACTGGATTCCACATCTGAGAAAAGATAGCTTACACTAGGTAAAAGGGGCGGGAGGGTAAAATATGCTTGTGAATATCTCTCAAATCATAAAGGTTTGAGAGATCAGACTTATATCGTTCTTCATGTTTTTTTAATGCCTACAAAATAAAATAAAGATAAAACGAAGTATTACTATCCTTTAAGTGACATTGCCACATATTCATGATGATGGTAAGTGATTAAAAAAAAAAGAAAGTACAACCTACAATGTGGCATATGTGTATGGTAGTGGTGGTGGGGGACTGACGTGTGATTGGTGGGACCTTGACAAACTGCATTCACCCCAGGAGGAGAGGGATAATCATCATTTATTACACATGCTGTAGTCAGTTTTTGAACTTCCACTTTACTCCCAGGTCCCTGCACTGCTCCCTCTTTCCCCTCCCCCAATGTTTTTACTCTCTACAGTACACAACTGATGGAGTGGGATGTCTTGCCTTGGCCCTCAACAAAATTCTCAATGTTGTCTGCTGTCTATCAAGTCTGCCTCAGTCACTGAGCTCACATCAGACCCCCAATCAGCTATCACCTAATATATTTATTTGTTTAATAATGCATGTTTTCATTTTTTTTTTTTACATTTTTTAGTTTTCTTTTCTTTTTTTTTGTATTTTTTTTAAGTTGTCCACTCCATCTTACCACAGTCAGTCCAAAAAGCAAAAAAAAAATGTATATATAAACAAAATCAATTTCTTTCCCCAGACTTCACCAGCACAGAGACAATAAAAGGAAAATCAGCAAGCAATTTGGACCCCAGTTGCCTGTATCTTTCCACACTAAAGTTTGTGATATTTGGGGTCAACCTCCTTCCTCCCTTCTTATCACCTAGAGTGCCCCCAGACTTCCCAATACAGAGAACAAATGTCCTGCCTAAAAGACACCTAAACTAAGATTCAATTCCCCTTTATTTGCCTATCTCCTCTAGATAAAAAACATGCTGCTCTCTCCTCTCACAGACACAAAATGGCTGCTGTGAGAGCCTGGCACCACTTTATGCAGCTGTAGAAAAGTAGAGAAAATTTTCATGTGGTGGGGAAAAAATTTTCTTCCCATTTATTTCAGTGCAATGAGCTAGGCGAAAAAAGTGGGAAAATGACACTTTCGCTACAAATCTTTCACCAAGCAGAAAGTGACATTTTTCACCAATTTGATTTGAGGCGAAAGTTTTCGCCCATCCCTAATCAGGAGGTATTCATTCTCATTTAATGGTGAGCCCTCTAAAATGAATGTCACCGAATACACTACCCTATTACATTAGATTAGTGTATATTATTTATGCTTGCTTAAAAAAATGGGATTTCTTAAGGGTTTCTATGTTACAGGAGTCATATACAGCAAAGCCACAACTGGAGAGACAACCAGAAGAGAAGTTGGTTGTAGCCCAGAGTCTGGGCCGGATTTACATCTCAGGAGCCTGTAGGCACAGAAATCTGAAGCGCCCCCCCCTATTGGCCCTCTCCACTGGACACCTCCACAATGCTACTAATGTCCACATTGCCCCCATCATCTCTTTATTGCCCTCACATTGCTCCATCAGCTCCAAATTGCCCCCCATCAGCTCCAACGTGCCCCCCATCAGCTCCATGTTACCCTCACATTGCCCCCCATCAGCTCCAAATTGCCCCCAACATCTCCATGTTGCCCTCACAATGCCCCCCTTTGGCTTCAACTTGCCCCCACAATCTCCATGTTGCCCTGACATTGCCTGGCTCCCTCCCATAGTCCTTTTCCTACCTCCCTGGTAGGAGATCTGTCATATGTGCCTCCTTTGGCACAGCCCTGTAGTTGTTGAAGCTCCCGCACGGTCTCCTATTCAGGAATGCAGAGCGCTGGGAGATGATGTCATCTCCCAGCGCTCTGCATTCCTACAGAGCCGACAAGGGAGTTCAGCACTTAAAGGACTTTGCCAAAGGAGGCACAGACCTGGCATGCCAGGGAGGTAGGAAATAGACAACCGGGCTGGGGGGGTGCAATGTGAGGGCGACATGGAGTGGGAGCCAGCGCAGCCAGCGAGGTGGCTTATGGCAAATCCGGCCCTGCCCAGAGTCATATCCAGAGAAGCAGTCTTGGCAGAATCGGAACCAGAAGAATAGTCAAAATGAGGTCAGAAGTCTAAACAGAGGAAGAACAATATATGCCTGACTAAGGTAGGGAGAACAACGCAACTTGATAACTGAACAAGGGCTGCGCTGGAATAAAATCTTTCAACAACCAGAGGGAGAGAAGGGTCTGAATTACCCTTACCAGGTGAACACGTGACACCGAGTGATCTATGGACAGAGGTTGTGAGTCGTGCCCATTGTGGTGATGTAATAACTGGGACACATTCTTAAAACGATAACATATGGTGGCTAGTTGTCAAGGACCATTTTTGTTAAAAGATAGGAAATTATAAAATGGGAATATTAAAGGCTGTTTTTATTCAATGGATGAGAATACAACTGAATGAGCAATTTTAATTAACGTCATATGATTTCTTTAATAAATTCAGTGGCCATAATATTTCCAACTTATATTTTGCACTCGTTGTTATTTTAGGTAGGGACTAGAGTTTAATTGTTAATGTTAGCCTAATGAACTGATGATGCCAGTAGTCCTGCCTGCTGCTAATGGAAGAGGCTCTCTGCCTTGTTCAGATGAGTGAATAACATCGAAAGGTAAGCAAACCTGAGTATTTTTTCTAGACATCACATGATCTTTTTTCCTGTATTCTGACTGGCTAAAACTGCAAACACCAATTTCCCACAATGTGTTTTTTGTCTTGCAAGATTGCATATTCTGTCTAAATCCAGAGTGCTCATCCCTCCATAAAAGCAATATATAAAAAAGTGGGAATTTCAGTTTGTCGTTTTCCCAGTAAGTACTCTACGTTTCCTTTATCTATATGAGCCATAGAATTTAAATAACACAAGTAACAAATAACACAAGTACAGTTTGGGGTTCTGCTGTTGTAGGACACATTCTGTGACTCAGTGAGGCTGATCTATATACAAATTCACTAAATCTCTATTGATTTAAAAGGGGGTTCTTAACCCTTAGAGTGCCAGAGGGGTACGTAACACATTGCAAAGCAATGTGCTGTGTACCCCTCTGGCACTCAAAGAGTTAACCTTTTGAATGCTAGCAAAGTCAATGCAGTACATTAGATTTCCTAAAATGTGACAATTGCCCGTTAAACATGCCATAATCCAAGCTAGCATCTTAAAAATAAATATGTATTTGGTAAAGTTTTAAGTGTATTTATTTATCTAGGGGCAGAAATTTTTGGCGGAAAACTAGAAATTTGCCACTTTTTCCATGAAAATTCCTGCACTTAAAAAAACCTCCAAAATGTACTGCTTTTCTCTAACCCCAAGACATTTTCCACAGGCTTTGTCTATTCCCGTGGGGGTTAGATTTAGGATGTGTGGCTCTGGCTATACCATTCAAAGTAGGAAGACAATATTCCCCCAGACCAAAAAGCATTGTCGCAATCCATTTTGAAAAAATAGAATCTTCTTTCTAAATAGAAATATTAAGATTAATGTGAATATATTGTTGCATTGAAAAAAAAAAAAAAAATTGTGGGCTCAGTTGCTGTCAACAGTGGTGGCGGCAGGAAGTGAGGCCTGAGCCAGTGTGTGGGAAATTTGAACCGTGATTGGCTTTTATATGGCCAGTGAAATGGTGAAAGTTCAGTTTTTCTCACTTTTAACTTTTTGCATTAAAGTTTTTGCCCATTCTTAGTCACTGTGTCCATTGTCCATCCCACAAAAAAGAATAAGTGACACTGACTGATAGTGGTGGACCAGTAATTCACGGACACTTCACATGAGTCATTAGTACACTCAATAATAATAATTTACCCTCCAAGATATGAGTCTGGCATATTTTGCAGGGTGGACAGTCAGGAGATGCTCCCATAATCCCTTTATTCTATTGGTATCCATCACATTACCTTGTGTGGTCATTTCACCACGCTGTGTGCAATCTGTGAAGGCATACTGCCAAATCCTTACATCTACAGAATCAGTGTCTGCTGACAATGGTACTGGTAGTGGCAGATTTGTCAGTGACAGTGCAGGGGAGCTGGGCTCTGAGGGAGCAGAGGAATGAACAGGATATTAGTTGTAGCCTGGCCTCAGGTCCTAGCACTAAATAATGACAAAACAAGAGATGTTGATTTTCTGGAATGGTGTGGGTTTGCCTCATGACTTGATTTGTGCCACATTGTTCTTGTCATTGGGGATAGACAGGGGCACAGTAACAATATCACCTGATTGTTTTTTTCATGTGGGATGTTTGCATATGATTCACATGCACCTCAGGGTGGTTAAGCTGCATGTGCTTTATTAGAGCAGATATGCTGAGGTGTGATCCTTCCTCTTTACAACCCTTTCACAGAGCATGCACATTGCAGATGGAGATGATTGCACACTCCCTGCTCCCATTTAAAATTATTCCCACACCTATGATTTCGGGAGGGGAGGTAGAGAAGGATATTCTTGACTTGCGCCTTCTCCCCAAATCTACCTGAAGCGGCTTCTGGTGCTTCTATTGCCTGTGAACTAGTACTAAAGGTATTCTTTACCACATTTCCCATATCATTGCTGGGCCTGGTACTTCCACCCCACAGTTTGTGGCAGGGATAATGATCCGACTCTTGCCACTACTACACAGTATGGTGGATACACCTGGTCCTGTTGTGGTTGTGACATTGGCTAATGTGATACTTCAGCAGCAGCATCTTGGTTGCTGGTGATATCCATTAACTATCAAGCCCACTTCTGGCATCTCTGAATCAAATTCACTACTAGTGCCAGCCCCATCAGCCACACCATCTCATTGCATCTTTTATATCAAACCCCAAGGCCTGGGGAAGTGTTGGGGGTGAAGATGGCAGCATGATCTGCTGGAGGTGCTTCTGGGCTCTGAGCCTCACTGTTCCTTATGCCACTGCTTCAGGATTTCTCATCCACTTAAGCTACCATTTAAATCCTCTTGCTCATTTTAGAAAGAGTGACTCAGTATACGCACTGCACACAGTGCAGCAGGCAACTGCAGCAACACAAAATACAACTACTTCAAACTCTTTTAACTATAGCTTCAGTCCTGTTAGTTTCATCATCAACAGCTTGTACTAAGATAAAGAACACAGCAGTTGGTGCAGCATCTTTGTATTTTCTTGTCCCTCTTGTTCTTGTGGCTGTAGGAGTGCGTGTGTAAGCAACAAACTATGTCAAGTTGCACCTGTTTATCTTGAATGTCTGGCTGCGTAGCATGTCACTCAGTTTCAGTAGCTTTTCAGGCTAAGTGAGATCAAGTAGAAAGGATCATCTGCCTGTCTGACTGTCACTTAGGCAAAAAGTTTATATATATATATATATATATATATATATATATATCCTACTGGGTTGGCACTCTCATCGTCCTGTATATCTTGCCTGGGTGCTTTGCATATAATGTATAAAGACAAAAAAGGCTAGCACTCACAGGTCTTAAAAACAATACATTTAATTTACTGTCCTAAGTTTTGGTCCAGTGAGGACCTTTCTCAAGAACCCTTGAGAAAGGTCCTCACTGGACCGAAACGTTGGACAGTAAATTAAATGTATTGTTTTTAAGACCTGTGAGTGCTAGCCTTTTTTGTCTTTATATATATATATATATATATATATACAGGGCTTATAATTTTAAGTCCTTTGCTACTAGCCAATCCTGAAAAGTTACTCGCCACTGCAAGCCAAAACATACCCACCAGGGCTGAATTTCTACTCGCCAGGGCTAAATTTTCACTCGCCATTGGCTAGTGGCGAGTGGAAATTTTGAGCCCTGTATATATATATATATATATATATATATATATATAAAATTATTTATTTTAACACCCCTTCTACCCTTCACCCCACACCTAGAGAGCAACTGTCTACCACCAATACTCTTATCAATTACAATTCCCACTGCCTTTACAATAGCTAGTGTAAAAATCAGCTGCTCTCTCGCTCTCTCTCGCTCTTTCTCTCTCTCTCCAAAGTATCATAGTGACAACATGCAGTAAACTGAACCTCCCTTTTATACTTTTGCATGGTACAAATACCTGGGGAATCTCTCAACATGGGGGGAAATATGTTATTATCATGGATTTCAATGCAATGAAAAGCTGCCCTTTTTGCAAAAGATTTCACCCATCCCTACTACTAAGGGCCTTGGCCTTAGAGGAGATGCCAGTATTGGGGGGAACCTGCTTCAGCACCTTGTAAATGTAAATAGCTTTTCTTTCGTTTCTTCCCATTTTTCTTTTAGGCCTTGGTCACAGCTTTCTTGGAGCCCTTCTTAGGAGCAGGATCGGACTTGGCCCGGATCAGGCATACTAAAAATCTAAGGAATAACATATATACTCATTCTATAACATGCCTGTCTAAAACATCTAAGTGGTCTTGTAAGCTTGCCAATAAAGGTATCACATTCACTCTTACTTGTCTCCTACTTTATCCAAGGCTAGCACATTACCCCCTATGCATATACCCTCCATACAAGTGCCCAAAGACCATACCACAAGTCTCTAATGAATTCTGTTTGTGGATCATGTGATTGCTTTTCCTGGTATTCTATTGGCTTCAATCCATGAACTAACCCAGATGAGACAGATTTTGAATGCTGTGAACTGTCAATTGTTGCACTTCCAGCTGTTGGCTAGTTGGGTATGGTATGACTTGTAGTCCCCAACAGAAAAAAGGTCTAAAAATGGACTCCCCCTGGTTTGCATTAATGCACTCATATTGACATGGACAGTGTATCCCAACAACTTGTGCCGTTTTTACCCCATCACGTGGCAGACTTTATACTAGTCGTATAATAAAACAACATTATTAAGTGTAGAGTTTATGTTTTGGAGGAAGTAATTGCTATTGTTGGATATATGACTATTGCATGTATAAATTTCCATTGCGGGCTTTCCATTTGTATCATTTTACCACCAGTATTCTATAATATGCGGTATGTTAAGCCAACTGCTTTTGGCCTGATGCTGCATAATATTAAGACCGACAGAATGCTTCATAGCTTATTGTAAGTTGTGGCTCACTAGATTAGTTTCCAACATACATTTCATCCAGACCTTTCCAGACAAGTGCAGGTTCCAAGACTTCTCTTGCACTTCTCCCAATGTCTAGCGGCTATTGTTAATAGTTAGAATATCTTGTATCTTTAGTAACAGTATTAGGTAAAAGTTATGTGAGCAATGCTGACAAAAAGCCCCTAGTCTGCTAGAGCCATGGAAATTGTTAATATTGGCAATTTTATGTGATTTACAAGAAAAAAAGTTAAACAAATCGGAATGCATGGAGCAAGAGGTGTTAAGCCAGGAAGACGTCTATGAAAATGGAAATCTCCGTCTTCTGAAAATAACGCTGTTCAAACGTACAAGTGTTTCCAAATGTATTAGTCACCTATTTCATTCAGACTCAGACCCAGAATCAATTTTAATCCATTTAACATGTTAAAGGAAATTTTTCTAAACATCCATTAGTTAGGCCTCAGTTTGAACTATGAATTCTAAGCATGTTTTTCAACTGTGAAAAAAATATATCCCAGTGTTCTTTGAGATATAACCCTTTGAGTGCCAGAGTCATATGCAATGCATTGTCCTGCAGTGTGTTGCCTACCCATCCGGCACTCAAAGGGTTAAATGTAATTAGATCAGAGATGTACAGTAGAATTTATATTTATAGTACAAATAATTGATTCCAAAGTTATTTCAGTTCAAACTGTAGTTCACGTGGTGTCCAGTTTGTTATTCTGTAGCATACTATGAGAGAGATGAGCCACTGCCTAGAATGTCATTGCAGCAGCTCCACCATCTTGTGACAAATTGCACTGTGATAACATTTGAATAAAGAATCTTCCTGCAGTGTATCCTTGTTTTACGCGGCAGTACAATACATTATTTTTTTTTAATAATAACAATATATTGATAATTTTACAATGAGTTGGAGACCTTTCTAGCACCTGAGAGGCTACAAAATTTTGTGAAGGTTTCTAGGGACTGTATTTGAAACAACAAGGTTCCACCACAACAATACATTTGATAACCAATGGTCTGACATGTTTCATATGACAGTACACTCATAGACCCTGCACTATGAGTGATTAAGTGTGTTTATAATCTGAAATACATCATACCATTAGCATTTTCCTTTACTTTTTAACATCATGTGTTTCTGTTGTGTATTTAGTATTAAATATGTATTATATAATGTAAGCTTTATTGTTCACTTTGATCTGCGGTAGATGCACTTACCTCTACCCTCATTACTTAAATATCACTGCATGTCCTCATTTTAGCTTTTTCTCAAAATACAAAACTGGATTAGGCTGAATAAGCAACTACCTGCATATACCCTTCATAATGAGTTATGGGTTGGCCAGTGCACTACTAATGCCCAGCTCACCCCACCCCCATATTGGTTAGTATATTTAATCCCTGGGATGCTATAAAGATCTTCATCACTTTCATGACTGCTCAAGCACCCAAATGATTGAACATTTATTGTTATTTTTCTTTTAACGCTACCAGGCAGGAGAAGAGGGGGCTGGGATATGGTTGATGACTAATGGTGCCATGGTTAAAGGGATAGTAATACTTCGTTTTATCTTTATTTTATTTTGTAGGCATTAAAAAAACATGAAGAATGATATAAGTCTTATCTCTCAAACCTTTATGGTTTGAGAGATATTCAAAAGCAAAGTTCCCCTCTTGCCCCTTTTACCTAGTGTAAGCCATCTCTTCTCAGATGTGGAATGCAGTCCGTAGACCAGACAGATAACAGCAGGGGACAATCTTCTTCCTATGAGAACAATGAAAGCCCTGCACCCCTTGACACATTTTTCAGCTTTTTCCCTTATCTTAATTGAAGATTGTCCCTCTCTGTAATCTGCCTGGGCACCTCCCTTCTGCTCTGGCTGAGCAGTGTTACATCATTAAAAGGGGCGGGAGGGGGATACGTTGTCATTGAATTACTCTTGAACTACAACTCTGACAGTATTGAAATAACACTCTCCAAAGTCCAAATACTATGATGATTAATTAGAGCTGCTTTTATTATGAAACATTTCTATCACTTTAGATTGCCTAGGAGCACATGGCAGGTAAATTTGGCCCTGCCGAAATGTTGCATTTCAAAATATATGAAACATCATAAATATTATAAATTAGAAAAGTCTAAACAAATCATATCTTAACTAGACAAATCCATCACTTGAAGTGCCCTCTCTTATGCACATGTGATGGATATGTACAGCTGTACAGTACATACTTTAGAGACACTGGGGAGTGTACCACAACAATTCCACTCTAAATCAGGTGGTGTAATCGATTTTCAGTTCTTAAGCCTGCCTAACATCAATTTACTAAGCCAAGGCCACAGTTCCTCCCCTTGATGCCCCTTGCGCCAAAGGGAAGACAGTGGGGCAGTTGGTTTTCAGGGCATTCTTTTCCTCTACACCTTTTTTAAGGCAATGTATTAAATAAAAAAAGGTGTAGAGGATATGGCATTATGTGACATTCATACAGGGCTGGTTATCATTAAAGTCCTAATGAGAAAATGATCACAGGTATGCACTCCTGTAATTATACTCTCTAGTGAATAACCTGGAGTGCAATGACTGGCGTTACAGGCTAACACTGCTGTGGCTGCACTGGCAAATTGTATTTTCACCCCACCGAAGCTGATGTACTAAGAGGAACTGGAGCAGTTCTAGAGGAAATCAACAGAACCAAAAAGGGATAAATGCATTTCTCAATTGATGTAAATTGGGCTTCCCAATGCCTTGGAGACCTCTCTAGCATTCAAGCATTTTAAAGGGATAGTAATACTTCGTTTTAACTTTATTTTATTTTGTAGGCATTAAAAAAACATGAAGAACGATATAAGTCTTATCTCTCAAACCTTTATGGTTTAAGAGATATTCACAAGCAAAGTTTCCCCTCAGGCCCCTTTTACCTAGTGTAAGCCATCTTTTCTCAGATGTGGAATGCAGTCCATAGACCAGACAGATAACAGCAGGGGACAATCTTCTTCTTATGAGAACAATGAAGGCCCTTCCCCCATTGACAAGTTTTTCAGCTTTTTCCCTTATCTTAATTGAAGATTGTCCCTCTCTGCAGTCTACCTGGGCACCTCCCTTCTGATCTGGCTGAACGGGGGGGGGGGGGATGCTTGTGAATATCTCTTAAACCAAAAAGGTTTGAGAGATAAGACGTATATCGTTCTTCATGTTTTTTTAATGTATACAAAATAAAATAAAGATAAAACGAAGTATTACTATCCCTTTAAAGCCTAATTTAAATAACTGGGAATTTGTATTTCTTACCTTATGATGCAGCTGGTGTGACCCAGAATTATTCTTAGTGCCTCAGTGAACTGTGACTAATCTGAACTCTTCTTAGAGTTTTTTGTTTTCTGCTAGTCATATTTTCTGATGGATATGGCATACTGATAATCAGATGGCCGTTGCTCAACACAATCATTTTCCAAGGTTATGTAGGGAACTTAAATTTGTTTGTTCAATAAAACTATTCACATCCCAGATCACCTGGCAGTGGAACAGCCATCTGCACAGGGTCACGGAGAGTGGCCTCCCCATGGATTAAACTCCAAACCAAACTTTAAAAGAATAAGTGCAAAAGTTCAGTTTTATTTCTTTAGCAAGTCTATTGTGAGAATGGTTGAAGTGAATTTCTACAAATACAATTACTGTAATATCCTACATGAACATACTCTAGGTAGAAATGCTAGTTTTTAAATAATATCTGTTTCATATTGCTCTATGCATTCCCTTGTATTCACGAGAATCAAGTTATGTGTTGCTGTTCAAGCGCATGGTGTACTCTTAATCAGATACCCATTATACTCAGAGGGCCTAGGAGGTGTAGTCCTTTGTCTTTTGTATCCCTTCAGTGCATTAATATTTTTTGGCTTGGCCCCTAGTTGCCACCAAAGTACACATTGTATGTTATATTACACTCATGCCAGCATACACGTGCTGAAGAAAACATCATCATTGATTTGCCATAGCACAAAGGATGGCATACATGTTATCCTGCGGTAGCAATGAACACGGTATAGTGAGTGCCTTGCATGCAAAGACAAGGTTATCTGTGGGAACTTGAAGTGTCCCCTGGAGAACAATGGATCCGCCAACAGTTTGACCACAAGCTGGATAAAGATCCTGGTGGTAGGGATGGGCAAATATACCATTTTGTTCCCACAGGAATTTTCATGAAAAAAACATGATTTACTGCTTTTTTCCATCGTAATTGTTGCCTATAGCGAAACCCATAAATTTTCCACCGTTTGTTGACACCACAGATTTTCCCACAATAATGGTTCAATTTTCTGTTTTATGGTGGCAAAACTTCCCAACCCCATACTATAAAAACCCAGAACTTCCTGCCATGCATCATGTTGTAGAATAGTAGAGAAAGAGCGTAGATGCAGACAGGGAGAGAGAACATATTTAAAAATGATAAATAGAGTTGTTTTGAGTGATTGCTAGCACAATGAGCTACAGGAGAAGCTGAAGGCACACTGCGGTTGCTCCTGAATCAAGCATGGAGGAATCCAGCAGCACCAGCAGTAAAGATAGCACACTTCCCTCTGCCCACATGATCCACAGTTCCTCACTCACTTCCCTAGGGATCTGGGGAAGTATAATAAAGAATGGTTCACTGGGCAGCAGTATGAAGAGCACTGCTCAGCTGTCTTTGCCTGCTGCTACAGCTGCCAGTGTGCCTTCCTTTGAGGAGATGGCAAGTGTGTCAGCAGGGGGTCCTCTGTCACACTTGTCATCCCCAACCAATGCCATAGAGGAGCAACAGCCTGGTGGTAGCAGTGATGAGATGGAGGATGGTGGAACAGCTAGTATGTAAAAGAGTATGAGGAGATTTTTGGGAGAAAGAGAAGCAATTGGGGGTCGGTATCACCCACACCACCAGTAACAGTGACATTCTGGCCTTTAATACTGCTGTAATTCCTTTACTGAGTCATCAGAGTAAGATGTTTATCTGTCTAAGCAGCTGGATGATGATGAGAAAGCTAGTGTGCCACAGACCATCATGGCCACCATGGGACTGGGTTCAGGAAGCAGTGATATGGGACTAGGACAGTTTCCATTTACCACCACTATTCTGGGTCCAAGCTAGCTCTAGTGCTGATACCGATGCAGCAGCACCTGTCCCAGCCAGTAAAGGTAATTCTGGAGAAGAAGAAGGCCGTGCTTCTCCACCTTTCCCATCACTGAAATCTTAAGTCTGGAAATATTTTTCGCTTGGTGCAAGCACAGTGCAATCATCAACTACTGTACTGCACACTATGTGTGATAAAATAATGAAAAGGTAAAAAGAAGGGACACAGTCTGGCATATCTGCCCTCATAAAGCACCTGCAACTACATAACTACAATTAAACTTTGCATTATTATTATGAGGTTGTTGTTAATCATTACTCAGTAGTCTTAGCAGCAATCCCAAATGTGGTAGATGGTGGAAACCCTTAAAATCCCTCCTCCTCCTTCTTTTCCTGCACACCCTCATCATCAGTGTTGCTACATCGGAAGAGATGTCCATGCTACCCAACCTGCCCTGCCATAGCGGCTCTGTCTCCACAGTTGAACATCCAGTCAAGGAGTCCTGCGATCCGGTGTTGTGGAGGGTGCAGAAACTGCTGCCGTGCCTAGGACCCAACCCGGCGGAAGAAACAGTGGCCCAACTCACGATGGCGGTAGAGCAGCACTACTGTCAAGAACTCCGGCGCTCCAGTAATGACCTTGCCATGGGAAGTGGGACTGAGATCTTTCCCAGTGGCAATATGGATCGTGAACTGGTGAGAGAGGAGGTGTGCCTCACCAGCAATTCTGACTATTTCCCTGCAAACCCTACGGTGGTGAGTGGAAGAAAACTCATTGACCCCTTGTCAAGGGAGACTGACCTGAGGAATGGGACTGCGGTCTTCCTCGAGGCAGAAAATGGCCCCACGGATGGGGCCCTGGAAGTAGAGAACTCCAGCGGACTGCAAGAGAGCAGTATCGCTGGCGATTGTATTGTCCCTATGGACGGTGAACTGGTGGGTGGGAATGCGTTCCCCACCAGCCCCCCTGTGACCCCTGGCCTGGTGAGTAGGAGCGAGCTCACCAGGGCCTGGGAAACCCCTGCTGCGGTGGACGACACACCGGTCCCCACCAGCAGCCCTGGTCCATTCCCTGAGGCTGTTGCCCTGGAGAAAGAGGGAAGTGTGCTATCCCGGTGAATGCACACAATTGCCAGGAGGATTGGACAGGTGTTCCCCCTTCGAACGAAAAGAGGCCCGGAAGTGGATGGCCTAGCAGAAGAGGAGCCCAGCAGGCCACCCCAAGGCAGGGCTGATAGGGCCCCTAGTAATCCTGAACTGGTGAGGGAAAAGGCATGTCTCACCAGCGACCCTGCATTTTGCCCGGAGAACCCCATACCTGCGAGTGGGAGAGAACTCTCCAGTCCCCCTTTAACCCCTGGCCCGGTGGGTGGGAGCGAGCCCACCAGGCCCTGTGAAAATACCGCTGTGATGAGTGGGACAACAGTCCTCATCCACAGCCCACCGCTTGTTGTCCGTTTGCCTGAGTCCCCAGCCTTGGTGAGTGGGACCACTGTCCTCACCAGGGATGTTGGGGTGTCCCCTAGATTCCTTTGCCCCAGCCTGGTGGGTGGGAATGCATTCCTCACCAGGCCAGCCGTTATCCCAGCCTCAGGGAGTGGGACCACCGTCCTCCCTGGGGGCTGTTTGATTTACCCTAGTGAATCCATTTGCCCTGGATTGGTGAGTGGGAGTGCACTCCTCACCGGTCCTCTGCATGCCCCTACCCTGGGCAAGAGGTCCACCAGTTTTGACAACAGCCCTTTGCATATTGCCTTAATTCAGGAGAGTGGGAGCAGCTTCCTCTCCTGCCACCATGGGGCACTTGCCAAACCAAAATGGGGAGGTGTGCCCATCGCCCCACAGCCTTGTAAGAGCACAGAGAACCCAGTGGCCAGTAGGATTCCTCCGCATGGACTGTTTATGGACCCTGAGCCACTGGCCCCAGACCCAGGAGGACCTGACCTCAGCTCTGTCGGGGGCATGGCCCATGAGAGACCTCCCAACTTGGTGCCAGCCAGGACCAAGAGGCACCGGGTTCCATGGCCCAGGACCAAAAGGCCCCAGTTTAACCCTTGGCCCAGGACAAGGGGCGCATCTGCTGTTTACTGGCCCGGACAAAGGGCCCAATGCTTTCCCTGGCCCGGACAAGGGGCTCCAGCCTTTACCTGGCCCAGACAAGAGGCTACCCTCCTCCACGCAGCAAAGTGTCGGACCTCCCAAGCCAGCTTTCATCCAAGCTGCCTCTGGCTTGGGTCTCGAAGGGGGGGGGGGGAATGTAACGGACCCTAGGCCGTTACTTGGCCGCGATTTATAAAACTACGGCAGCCCGCTGCCTAAGGGTCATTTTGGCGGCCCGTGGATCAGAGTCTGACTGTTTGGTTGGGGTTACGTGGAGAACAGCTCCTCCAAAAGACTTAATTCACGGGTAGAACGGAGCCGTAGGCTGGCTGCTATGCAGGGCAACCTGTACAGAAAAACCCCATAAACTTTACATGGGAAAGTAGGCGGCTCCCTGATTGGCCAGTCTGAGTTAAAGGGACTCCATTGACTTTGCATGGGAAAAGTAGACACCCCTTGGATTGGCCAGTTAGCTGCCCGCCCACTGGTTCCGATTGGCTGAGACAGCAATGATGATCTTGGCCAGGATTGGCCATCGGATTCCAGGCTCCTGATTGGCCAGGGGTTAAAGGGGAATATTCAAAGATGCTTCAACCCCCTGGCCATTGTGTAAAGATGTGTATTCGAGTCCCTCATCCTTTTGTCACAGTATTTACCCCTCATCAGTCCCTTTGTATGAATAATGTAATCATGTCTGGCCCTTTGTGTTATGTTTACACCATCTGTCACTGTCCATTGTCTAGTATTGTATCTTGATGTGGTTCACCATGTATATAAGACTGGAAGTTTGTACAATAAAGTGTGTGCAGTTTGAACTTGAACTGGCTCCCGTCTCTCTGTTGCTGGATGGTATCAAGGGACTTCTGTTGTCCCCCATCCTAGGAAGAACTGCTGCTGGAAGAACCTGTGGAGCTGCCTACTTGTAGCTGACCTCTGGAGGGAGAAACCTGGAATGACGGCCTGAGTCCAACCCAAGGACTTGGGTATCCGTTACAGTCCACTTTAGCTATCTGATATTTTAGAAATGTAAGTCTCCCAACACTTAGCTTAATAGCTATGTCCTAGGTTATTAACAATATAACCAGCTGCCCTGAACACCCTCTCAGACTACACAATTGCTGATGGACAACTGAAGGTTTCCCAGTAGTACACATCAGTGTAGGCCACAAAATGTTTTGGTTGCCAGTAATCAACGGGGTCATCATTTCTGCCTAGTATGTAGCTATCCTGCAAGTACTCTGTAACCATTTCACATGCAGTGTGACCACTCCTAGGAGCTATATGATGTTTGTATGTTACCAACCCATACCCTGGAAGCAAGTCCCATAGAGATGTCCTGCTACCACTACTACAAATATTAGATTGCTGCCCCTGAGACACGTGTTATTTTTTGTGATGATTATGTGTTCTGAAACATTTTGTGATATTCTTACTGCTTCTGATTTCATAAACCCTTTGCTTGCTTCTTTTTTTACCATGCTTTCTACTAATTTTTGGTCCTACTTTTCTCTCTCTCTCTCTCTCTCTCATACTCTACAATGCCACCTACCTCTATATCTATAAGCATATCTTTCTATTCTTTCACAGAATCCTGTTCATCATAGAGATGCTGCTGATCATGCCTTGGGAGAAATTCAGAAATGTAATGTTTAAAGTGGGGGCCGTTGTGTACTGAGCTGTGTGAATACAGACTCTGAAAAGATGGAATTTGCATGTAAGCCACCCGGACACCCTACACCATGGAAGCTGAGTAGCTGATTTTCCCCGTCCCATGTATTGAAAGGTAGGCGGCTTCCTGACTGTCCGCCTCCAGTCCCCTGTTGAAATGTAGTGTGATGTGTAGGCGGCTTCCTGATTGTCCCCGCTTGTCAACAAAGCCATGCAGATTGTGACGTTACTTCAACAAGTAGGCAGATCTTGACTGGTCACCACTTGTCCAGTCTTGTCTCTCCAGTTCCCATTGGCTGGGGAACTGGTACGACAAGACTGGTCACCACCCTGTTGTCCATTATTGCTCCAATTTTCATTGGTTGGAGATCTAAGCGGCAAGACTGAATTATGTTCCTTTGTCTCTTTGTGTTTCTAGACTATAAAATGTCCTCACAATAAATGTCTTCTTTTGGAACTTCAACCTGTGTAACGTGTTTTGCTTAGGGAATGGTTTAAAGAGTTCCCTCTGACTCCCATTACCAGGAACTCTGCTATTTAGGATAGGCATGGCTACCCATCTGTAGCCGCATCAATGGAGCAAGAAACCCAGCACAACGGCAAAAGGTAGCTCGGCACCCTTGGTTTCCATTACAGACACTATGTGCAGATCCTGCTCAAAGCATGATAACATATCATTCACTAGATCGCTCATGTCTAGGGATGGGTGAAACTTTCTGCCACAAACTGAAATCAGTGAAAAATGGCAATTTCCGTTTGGTGAAAAATTTCACACGAAAAGTGCTGATTTTCCGCTTTTTTCGCCCATTGAAATCAATGGGAACATAGAAGTTACACACTGTGTTGGTGGGGTGTGGGGAAACAATCAGTTGAACAGGGGATGATTTTTGGGGGGTTGTTTACTGGGATTGGGGGGCAGTTAATAAAAAATAAATCCGAAAGAAAATAAAAGAAAAGAAAAACCATAAGGCATGGTATAAAGGGGTCTAAGGAAGGTGCCTGTGTTGGTGAATGAATTAATCATTTGAACAAGGAATTTGCTTTGGGGGGCTTTCTTGACTGCTATTGGGGGGACAGTTAAAAAAAAAATAAAAGATATAAGAAATTTGTATTTAAAGTGATAGATACAGGAACTCCCTGACATAAGCTGCCACTGGGGTGAACTGATACTTGACTTGATAGAGTATTTGGTAGAGGATGACTTGTTTCATTTGTTGTTAGAGGACTTTGTTGGACTTAGACTTATTAGAAGCCCAAACCCTGAAGAAACATTGATTTGTAGGACTTAAGCTTGTTTGGCACAAGCCCTAAGAAAACATTGATTTGTAGGACTTAGGCTTGTTAGAAATAAACCCGCCAAAAATTGTTTATTTTTTGTAGGACTAGTTTTTTTTTATTTTTATTTATTTATTTTTTTTTCAAAACACAAGCCCTGAGAAAAAAATTAAAATGCCCTACTGGACTATTGCCAGCAGGTCATGTTGGCCAGTGGCCACTGTCAAATGTCCTTCTGAGTCCTGAGTAAACTGTTGTTCATACTATTGCTGCTGATGAGTTGTTTAAGCAGCGGGATGATTAGGCAGCTGAAAGGAAATGAAATCAACAATAGCAGTAACATGGGTGATGATGGATGATGAAAGTTCCACTTGCCACAACTAGCTCCAGTGATGCGTCTGAGGCAGTACCAACACAATAAGTACCCCCCAGTCTATGTGGAGAAAAGAAGAAGTTGGCCAATAATTCTTCTCCACCTGCCCCTCACTTTCATGTGGTGGAGAGAAATTTTTCTTCCCATTGATTTCAATGCACAATGAGCTACGCATGCACAATGAGCTACGCGAAAAAAGCGGAAAAACAACAAGCGGGAAGTGCCATTATTCACTGATTTCAGTTTGAGGCAAATATTTTCACCCATCCCTACATCTCTATGAAGATTTGGGATTCTTCTATGACTCTGATCACAATTAAATTTAGGACATACATAAAGCAAGATTCATGCTCCATATCACCATCCTCAAGGCAGATATTATTTTGCAGTATACTTATTATGTTCCTTTCGTGTTTAAAATCTTTTTGCCCCCCATTTATGTTGTCTGTCTACATGCACATTTTATGATTTTTGGCTTTGCAAGGTTAGAGGCAAATAGGATTAGTAGCAAACAAGGGAAAGTGTTTAACCTATATTAGAGTCCTCAGTAGGGATGTATAAAAATCCTGTTTTTTCCCTCAGGAATTTAACATGTTGCGCTATATATATAGTTACTTACAGATTTGTAGTTCAAATGCTATTGAAGCTGAAAGGATCCCCTCCTGCCCCTTTCCCTGCATCACTCTGCCTCTCAGTCTGGTCTGGATGGAGCGCAGCAAGGGACAATCTTCAGTAAGCATAAGAAAAATCCTGCCCTCCTTTACCAAGGGGGCCAGGTTTTCCTTAGACTTTCTGAATGAAGATTGTCCTTCTCTGCATCCGTCCAGTCCCATGACCGGAATCCAAATCTAAGAGCAGGTGGCCAGAAGCAGTGGGAGGGGGATCCTTTCGGCTTCTGTAGCGTTTAAACTTCAAGTCTGTAAGTAACTGTAGCACAACATGTTAAAAAAATATATAAATAATACGCTGTCAGAGACATTGCCATGATGGGGAGGAAATGGTTAATTCTTGTTTTAAACCAAATTCTCTGAAAGTCTGTTTTTAAGATGTGTGTAATAAGCTCATGTTATAACAATGACTCCATTTTAGAGATAAAAGGGGCCTCTCTTTACCTAGATGGGAGTGAAAATAGTTGAGTGAGTTTTATAATTAAATATGACTCTCCTGGAGACAACAGGCCTGGGATAAGGGATTCTCTCATGTGGGAAAGTCTAGTAGGGTGACATATTTATGTCAAGTCCAATGACCTCGTGGCCATTCTTATCTGATGATATGAGACAGATTTATGTGTCATATGTAAAATTTTAATGTGGAGTAAGAGTTCCATCTTGAGAGCAAATAGCGTTATTATTAGTGCTTGGAATTTTTTCATAATGTATTCGTGATATTATAGTAAAATTTGGAATTAGACTGTCCAATTAGATACTACTGATGATGTCAAGGCATAATGAAATGGATCTTTGTCCAATCAGAGGAAATTTTGATAAGGGTAATTTTACATTATAAATATGTAAGTTTTTAGAGAGAGGGGGCTTTTTTCCTCTTGGTTTCCTGGCTCTTAAATTCCTGTTCTGTTTTCCTGAAGTGTACCTGGCTGGCTGTTAAAGAGATACTAAGAAACACTTATTGGACTGGTAACTATATATTTCCTTATTTTAATTCTGCAAAATGCAGAATCAAATAAATATTTCGTCTATATTTGAAGAAACATAATTTTTCTTAAAATTTGTCTTAATCGGACTGGCCACCCAATTGTGACCAATTATAATAAGCTATATTGGCTGTAGCAATTCTGAATTAAGCAGAATTCATTAATTAATTGGAAAATTGTTATATTTTACCAGATAAATGTAAATAGTTCAAAGCAGTGAGATTTATATATCCTTGTTTATAAATTAGTTAATATAATTGATGATATTTCTAGAATATATTGTTTTTCTAGAAAGGTTATTATAGCTAATATTTGATCAGGGGGAATTCTTTGAATTCCTTTATTAACCCTTCAACTGCTATTTGTCTATTTATTTTGAGGTGTTTCTTTGGATTTCTTTGTGTGTGTGTTTGGGTCTAAACTTTTGTACAGTGAGAAGTTTATTTAAGCCTCACACTAGACAAAAGAAGTCACCATCTTGGGTGTGGCATCCTATATTACTAAGTGTATTAACCCTCAGAGTACCCTACAGGTCTCACATTGCTATGGTCATGTGTATGCTATATGTTGCATGAAGTTTGGTATACTGTCTAGACATATATTATTAGATTGATTATGAGTATATTCTTGGTATAATCTATTATTGAGTATATTAAATGCAATTTATATGTTTTATTCAGAAGGTATGCAATATTTGAAATCGGTAGATAATTAAATTATAGTGATTTAATTCTGGGATTTTATTCCAGTTAGTTTCTCTAAATTTGGTTATTATATATGGTATAAGGAAATTGTCAGAGAACCTTACTTAATATTAAAGCTGACTCCCCTGACTACATACCTTAAACCTCAATTAGCATAGTTTATACAGTTTCTGGGGCAGAGGTATTTATATATGCTGCTAAGAAACTGTATTTTAATTAATTGTAAGGATCAATTGTCCTTTTCTATACTGCTGGGTTCAATTATTGTAATTTAATACCTCTGAACATACCTATGTGTGGTTAACCCTTTAATTGTTGGTAATCTTAATGGTGATAATTGTGGTTTGAGTTATTGTGTATCTATTGAAACTTGTATTCACTCATTTATGTCATTGTTGCTTACACTTTTTATATATACTATTTCCTTAAATAAATTATATATATTTTTGTACAAATATGCATAACTGATTATTTAAAGTGATAGTAATGTTTCATAATAAAAGCAGCTCTAATTAATCATCATAGTATTAGGACTTTGGAGAGTGTTATTTCAATTCTGTCAGAGTTGTAGTTCAAGAGTAATTCAATGACAACATACCCCCTCCCGCCCCTTTTACTGATGTAACACTGTTCAGCCAGATCAGAAGGGAGCTGCCCAGGTAGACTGCAGAGAGGCACAATCTACAATTAAGATAAGGGAAAAAGCTGAAAAACTTGTCAAGGGGGGCAGGGCTTTAATTGTTCTCATAGGAAGAAGATTTTCCCTTCTGTTATCTGTCTAGTCTATCGACTGCATTAAACATCTGAGAAGATATGGCTTACACTAGGTAAAAGGGACGGGAGGGAAAATTTGCTGGTGAATATCTCTCAAACCTTTATACCCTTATATTGTTCTTCATGTTTTTTTAATGCCTACAAAATAAAATAAAGATAAAATGAAGTATTACTATCCCTTTAAACAATTCTTTACTTTGAAGAAGCGTGTCAATACCTAGTATTGTGGAAAGTTCTCTAAATTATATTATTATTTATGTGAAGATATCCAACCAAATTGGTTCTCTTGTTTAACTCTTTCTTGGATATTACCTTCGACAACTCAGAGCTAAAGTTTAATAAAAGTAATACTATGCAGTTAACCTTTAATCCTTTTTTCTTAATTTAATTAAGTATAGCCCAAGATTTAACCTTGTAAAAATAAGCCAGTGATGTCAGTTCAAGACCGGCTGTTACACCACTGTGCCCCGCAGCCTGTCAATGTACGTCTCTTCTCTTCCCCAGTTGTTCCCTATTATCCCCTCCTCCTCTGATGGAGGAATCCAGTGCGTGAATCAGAGCAATTTCTTGCCAAAGTTCCCCTTTAAAAGTTTAATTATTAGGGTTCCATGATTTTTTTTTTTTTGAAGCAGAAGGATTTCACTACGGCAAAGTGTTTGAAAACAACTGCAATAATTTGATCATCGCATGAAGCTACAGAGCTGGAAATAATCATAAAAAGTTACATCATGACAAACTTCTACAAAGTATCAGATTGTCAACCTATTAACCTAATTATCATACCCCGCTTTTATTTTTTCAGTCTTGCATAAACATGAAACCTCACACGTAGAACATGATTAAAGAAATTTCTTATTTGCGACTTTTGCTTTGCTGAGAAAATTAAACGCCACCAACATTTTCTTAGAAAACATCACGGGTTCTATGCAAAAATGCAATCAACACCTTGTTTTGATGAACGCCTGCATATAAGCAACTAAGTACTGTAGGCAAAAGGCTCTTTGACTGTAGAGCAGAGTGTTAAAACAGAAAATTGGCAGACTAAGTGAATATTAAATGGTAGGAAAAATAATGTGGAGCTATGGTCTTCTCTTTGATGCAGTAGGAAAGCAGTAAGATGAAAGATGCAGAATGATCCATTTTATTTGCCAAACATATAGCTGCATCTATATGTGTTTGACCCTTATTGAGAGAGTTCATCGTACTGATTTTGAGGTTTTTATCATTTGCATGAACCATTATACAAGGCAAAGATATTTCACTCAAAACAATGCACTCTTAATACATTGTAAATTAGCCCACTAGATGCAAGAAACGTGTCCAAAGAATTGATTGTAAATTAATTGGTGATGTTTCTTGTATCCAAGGGTTCCAATTAGGGATGAGCGAGCACCCCGATGCTCGGGTGCTCGGGTGCTCTGACCGAGCACCCCCTGATGCTCGAGTGCTCGGCCGAGCACCCGAGCCCCATTCAAATGAATGGGAGCACTCGAGCATTAAACCAGGCACCCCCTGCTCTGATGAGCGGAGGGTGCCTGGTCAATGTCCCCCTTCATCTCCGCTATGCCCCTCTTCCACAATGTCCCCCTTCATCTCCTATGCCATAGCGGAGATGAAGGGGGACATTGTGGAAGAGGGGCATAGCGGAGATGAAGGGGGACATTGTGGAAGAGGGGCATAGACTCTATGCCCCTCTTCCACAATGTCCCCCTTCATCTCCGCTATGCCCCTCTTCCACAATGTCCCCCTTCATCTCCTCTATGGCATAGGAGATGAAGGGGGACATTGTGGAAGAGGGGCATAGCGGAGATGAAGGGGCACATTGTGGAAGACGGGCATAGCGGAGATGAAGGGGGACATTGTGGAAGAGGGGCATAGAGTCTATGCCCCTCTTCCACAATGTCCCCCTTCATCTCCGCAATGCCCCCTTCATCTCCGCAATGCCCCCGTACCTCCATTCCCTGGTGGTCCAGCGGAGCGTCTTCGGATCTGTGCCTCTTCCGGCACAGATCCTCTTCACCCGAACATGTCGGGCGAGCACATGGCGGTACTCGTACGAGTACCGCCATGTGCCGAGCAGAGCGATGCTCGAGCCGATCCGAGCATCGGCCGAGCACGCTCGCTCAACACTAGTTCCAATAAAATGAAATCATGTTTAACTCTTTAACAGTGTATAATGTATTGTCTTGCAAACTCCTAAATGAGCAGTAAACTTCATGAAAATGTATATATTGTAGGGCATTCCCTGTTGAATTCAACAAGGGTACTCACACTGATGGGAGATGCTTAATTTAAGCGTTATAACAATTCAAATAGCTTTTTAAAGTTAATATTTTTAACAGATAACAACATTGCCATCCATTGTCTAGACAATTCACATAGGATCTAGACAGTTCTTTTTGCATCCTATGGGAGAAGTGAGACACATTATAGTTCTCCATAGCAAAAGCTCTATCACTTGGTGATAGTTTGGAGTGTAACACCATTTGAATAAAGCAACCCCCAACATTGGAATTACCTTTGTTTTACACAATATATTATTTTCTCTGTTAAACAGAGGATGATAACATTTAGGACAATAATATGAATCTAAGACTCTTTGGCCTTCATGCTACAAAAAGTATAGAGAGAGGATCTTGCTGTGCCTCAAAATCGTGAGGCTGAAATGTTAAGGAATGAAGCAATAGGGGCAGATACAAATTCCAATTGATTTAAATTAGATTTTTAACCCCTTGAATTATAGAAGTCTCTGGAGACCTCTAGCATTCAAGGGGTTCAAAGCCAAATTTAATTTAATGGAATTTTTATGTGTCTGTGGTGCAGTTGATTTGCACTGGCATTACTCCTGTCTTTAGTATTTCAGCCTAATGTATGTTTACATGATTTAGTAAAACTGATATGTAAACTGGTAAATACATCAATAATATAAACCGAATGTTACAGCAACATCCTGGAGCAGTGAACCAAGAAAATACTATAAGCTTGACTCAGTTGACTCAGTTCCCCCCGCAACAGAAAAAACAGCCAATGGTATTTTTTCAAGCACAGAAAGCTATTCGATTTCCTGTGATATGAAAAAAATATAGGCTCAAAAAAACCCACCTCGGGCGATAAATGTGAGTGCATTTTCACCCATTGACAAAAAAAAAAAAAATCAGAAATCTGCTGTTCAATTCCATGCGTTAGGCACTAAGATCGGTTAAGGGACCCATTTTTCCTGGCCACTTTCCAATGCATCTCAAAAATGCCAACACAGGGAGTTAAAATGGTTGAAAAAGTTAAAAAAGTATTTAAAAAAATTTAAGTGACCAGAAGATGTATTGATATGGGCCCTAAGCTTCATATTTATATATCCAAAGAACTCCCAAAATGTACCAAATGTTAGCATTATTAACCTTATGAAAGCCAGTGGGGTATGCTTACCCCACTGACACTCACAGGGTTAATCCGACCAAGTTAAAAACACCCTTACTCACCTTCTCATTAGAAGACCTCAAAGAGAAGTATGAAGACCCCCCTTTTTTTCCCTTTCACCAAACCCCCTCCCTCTCTCTTTCCAACGCTTGTCTCTTCAACACTCGTATTTCATACAGCTGCACATACCCTCCCCAAGGAGTGGTAGGACACATCGCTTTACCGTTATATGACTAGTGATTTCAGTATGTCTCTTTTCAAATATGCTGTTCTCATACATGAATATGTAATTTGTAAAAATTGCTGTATTTGCTTCTCCTTTCATGTGCCAATCTTTTGTTGAATTGTAACTTGAAATACTCTAATAAAGTCTTTTGAAAACATTAAAAAAAAAAAAAAAACACTTACCATTAATCCTGATGTCCAATGGAGTCTTCCGCACCCTGGTCAGCTACTGTCCATCTTCTTCTATCTTCCTTCTTCTGTTCTCTATAATCTTCTTTCTTCTTATCTTCTTTATCTTCTTTTTTCATCTTTCCTGTAAAATAAAATAAACCGTCAATGCAAGTTATGTATAAAATAATGCTTTCAGGCATTTGCGTTCAAAAGAATATGCTGTCATTCTGGTTAAAATAAAAATGGCAAACACGGGTTTCCAGATGTGCGGTCCAAGCTCTTTTGAAGAAGCAGAAAGAAACAGGCAAAGTTGAGGACCGTAGACGCAGTGGTTGGACAAGGAAACTTGTAGCAGATGAAAGACACATCATAATTACTTCCTTTCACTAGGGATGGGTGAAAATCTCCTTCTCAAACTGAAATCGGCAAAAAATGGCACTTTCCGCTTGGTGGAAAATTTACCTCAAAAAGTGCAGATTTTCTGCTTTTTTCGCCTAGCTCATTCCATTGAAATCAATGGTAACATAGAAGTTACACACAACACATAGCAAATATTATTTTATTTCCCAAAGGCATAGCACAAAAGGGGCATGCAGGTGCCTGTGTTGGTGGGGTGTGGGGAAAGAATTACTTGAACAGGGGATGATTTTTGGGAGGGTTGTTTACTGGGATTGGGGGGCACTTAATAAAAAACAAATCCTAAATAAAATAAAATAAAAACCATAAGACATGGCATAAAGGAGTCTGAGGAGGGTGCCTGTGTTGGTGAATGCACAAATCATTTGAACAGGGAATTTGTTTTGGGGGTTTCTTGACTGCTATTAGGGGGACAGTTAGTAAAAAAATAAATCACTAAAATAAAATGATAAATTTGTATATAAAGTGATAGAGACAGGAACCTCCTGATATAAGCTGCCACTGGGGTGGACTGATACTTGACTTGCTAGAGTATTTTGTACAGGATGATTTGTTTGATTTGTTGTTAGAGGTCTTTGTAGGACGTAGACTTATTAGAGGTCCAAGCCCTGAAGAGACATTGATTTGTAGGACTAAAGCTTGTTTGGCACAAGCCCTAAGGAAACACTGATTTGTAGGACTTAGGCTTGTTAGAAACAAACCCCCCAAAAATGGTTTATTTATTTTTTAATTTTTTTTTTTTTTTTTTTCAAAACACAAGCCCTGAAAAAAAAATAAAAATGCTCTACTGGCCTAATGCCAGCAGGTCATGTTGGCCAGTGGCCACTGTCAAACGTCCTCCTGAGTTGCAACTGCTGTTCTTACTGCTGCTGCTGCTGAGTTGTTTAAGCAGCAGGATGATTAGGCAGTAGAAAGGGAATGGGATCAACAATAGCAGTAACATGGAAGATGGATGATGAAGGTTCCACTTGCCACAACTGGCTCCAGTGATGCGTCTGAGGCAGTAGCAGCAGAATAAGTAGCCCAAAGTATATGTGGAGAAAAGAACAAGTTTGCCATTAAATCTTCTCCATCTGCCCCTCCTCTAAAATCATCATGGGTGTGTTGTTATTAGAATATATTTTTTCCATTGATAGCGGGAACAGTGGGTCTCATCAGCAACTGCAATGTGCACAGTGTGTGTGTGTGTGTGTGTGTGGCAAATAATATCTGGAGGCACAGCTGTCTCCAAACACCATGACACCCGAAACCAAGTACTGCCGCTGCCCTTTTTCAGACCCACTAAGGACACATGACAACTTGCTGACAGTTTAATAGTAATGATGAACCCTCCCTGCCACCATCTTAGCATATTCTTCAGGATGGAATCTCCTCAGATGCAGCTTGATGCACTGATTGAGATTCTCCTCCACCACACTGGCATGTGTGGTCAGTGCACCACACAGTGTGCAATGGGTAGAGACGAACTGCCACATCCTAACATCAACAGAGTGGCTATCATTTGGCGGGGGAGGTAATGAACAAGGTGGATTGGCAGAAGATGTAGTTACTAGTGATGATCGAGCACCCCGATGCTCGGGTGTTCGGGTGCTCTGGCCGAGCGCCCCCGGAGGCTCGAGTGCTCGGCCGAGCACCCGAGCCCCATTGAAGTCAATGGGAGGACTTTAGCATTACACCAGGCACCCCCTGCTCTGATGAGGGGAGGGTGCCTGGTTCATAGGAAAAGGTCAGAAAATGATGGAAACACCACAGAAATGGTTCAGGGACAGCATAGGGAGGATGTCTGGATGCATCTTGGACTCCAACGTCGCTGCTGGGAACGATGTTTCGCCCGTAGTACGCCATTTTTACAGACTGACCGTAAAACACACAAAAAGGAAGATAAAAACGATTTTAGGCGAAAAATTGTTACCAAACAGTATTTGCTGTATATTTACTTGAACTATCAGGATCACGTCCACTTCCCCGTCCCTTTTTACCCGCCTTCTTCATATTAAACGGAATATATGCCGGTAATCTGCGGCTAGGCACACGAAACAGAATGTGACTCTAATCTGCGGCTAGGCACACTAAACAATATGTGACGTTAATCTGCGGCTAGGCACACTAAACAATATGTGACGCTAATCTGCGGCTAGGCACACGAAACAGAATGTGACGCTAATCTGCGGCTAGGCACACGAAACAGAATGTGACGCTAATCTGCGGCTAGGCACAGTGAACGGAATATGTGACGTTAATTTGTGAATTTGCACACTAAACAGAATGTGACGCTAATCTGCGGCTAGGCACACTAAACAATATGTGACGCTAATCTGCGGCTAGGCACACTAAACAATATGTGACGTTAATCTGCGGCTAGGCACACTAAACAATATGTGACACTAATCTGCGGCTAGGCACACGAAACAGAATGTGACGCTAATCTGTGGCTAGGCACACGAAACAGAATGTGACGCTAATCTGCGGCTAGGCACAGTGAACGGAATATGTGACGTTAATTTGTGAATTTGCACACTAAACAGAATGTGACGCTAATCTGCGGCTAGGCACACTAAACAATATGTGACGCTAATCTGCGGCTAGGCACACTAAACAATATGTGACGTTAATCTGTGGCTAGGCACACTAAACAATATGTGACGCTAATCTGCGGCTAGGCACACAAAACAGAATGTGACGCTAATCTGCGGCTAGGCACACGAAACAGAATGTGACGCTAATCTGCGGCTAGGCACAGTGAACGGAATATGTGACGTTAATTTGTGAATTTGCACACTAAACAGAATGTGACAATAATCTATGGCTAGGCGCACGTTTAAAATGGCCCTTTTTGTCGCTGCGTTGTAAAATCATTGGCCCTGTGCACCTAACAGAATATGTCAGCTTGTCACTGCACTGTGAAATATTTGAATGGCCTCTTTCTTCTTGCTCTCCACATTGCCCTTCATTGTCTGTAGCAGCTGATAATGTTGCTGCTGTTGCTACTACTGCCTCAGATTCAGATTCAGCACTGCAACTAGGATCAGGAGTATTGCTACTGCTGGCAAGTGGAACCTGCCCTAATCCCTCATCACTTGTTGACCCCATTCCCACTTTATCCACGGTGGTCTGTGGCACACCAGCCTTCTCTTCAGCATCTTGCTTCCCTTGCATCTCAGCATCAGAAGGAATTAGAGCAGTTGCACATTCCTCTAATTCCAAAATGTCATTGCTAGTAGTAGTGGTGATGTCCATCCTCATCCCTGTCTCCCATTCCTTCTCAGTCTCTGCTAAAAAAGGCCATCAATGTCTCTTCCACCCCAGCTTCTCCAGCAGCATCATCACCACCACCACTAGTTCCTACATGCTGTTGTTGCTGCTGCTCTATTCCAGACATCTCACTGCTGCTTGGAGGAGGTGACATGCGATGTGACAGAGGTCCCCTAATGTCACACTTGCCATTTCCTTTTGACCTGAAGAAGAAGGCAGACTAGCACTAGCAGCAGTAGCAGCAGGCACAGGCAGCTGATCTGGAGGTGATGTTATTAATTCTGAGCCTGCTTTCCACCAACACCAGTTCTGGCCTCTTAAGGATCATGTTCAGCTTGGACACTGTAGTGAAGGGAAGGGGACTCCCAGAGCCAGAGGAATGGTGTGGGATTCCTTGACCGGTAGTCTGGATGCTCTCAAATGTTTCCCCTACCACTCCAGCTGCTTCACCATTACTTCTACTAACATCAACCACATCAAGTTCATTCACAGAGTCTTCCTCCTCAGTCTCACAGTCACTAGTAATATCAGGATATTGTTGATTACCCCCTCCTTCACTCCTAACACTAACAAGCTGCTGGACCTTAGTAGCAGTAGAACTAGCTCTGGCAGGACTGCTTGGGAATGGCAAGTGTTATTTAGGGTCCATTGCTGTCACACTTGGCATCATTTTCTCCTACCCCACCCTTGAGTCCTACAAGAAACTCTAGCAGCAGGTAAAGTATTGGTGGCAGCACGTTCAGCACTGGCAGCAGGTTCAGCACTTGCAGCAGGTACAACACTAGTGGCTGCAGGTTCAACAATGGTGGCACTGGCAGCAGGGGCAGCACGTCTGGCAGTACGTACAACACTAGTGGCTTCAGGAACAACAATGGTGGCACTGGCAGCAGGGGAAGCACGTCTGGCAGTAGGTACAACACTAGTGGCTGCAGGAACAGCAATGGTGGCACTGACAGCAGGGGCAAAATGTCTTGCAGCAGGCACAGGCAGCTGACCTGTCCTGCTCTCACTATTACTACACTTTTCTCCCTCCCTTCCCATTCCCTTTTCTTTCTTCCTTCCCATTCCCTTTTCTCCCTTCGTTCCCTTTTCTCCCTTCTGTCCCATTCCTTTTTCTCCCTCCCTTCTCATTTAATTCCCCAAGATCTCTTGGGTGATTTAGGGGGACTGGACAGCCTTGGTTCAGTACAGCTAGTCACTTCCTCCTCCTCCACAGACTCAGTGGACACATAATAAGGGTCCTTACAGTTTCTCTTTTTGCTGCTCATAGTGATAGGAGTCACTATGAGCCTCTCCTGCCTCAATTTTTGCAAAATATCACAGCAGAACAGGACAGCAAGTCTATCTCACTCTGTAGCTGCTTCTATTGTGTCTGCCTTTGGTGAAAACATCACATTTTTATAGCAGAAGTGCGAAAACAACGTAAATCAATGGCCGAAAAATTTCTAGCCATTGAAAAAATGGCAAAAGACTTTGACCAATGGGCGAAAGATGCAAAAATTTTAACCGCTAGTTTTAAAGAGCATAGCAACGTGGTTTTTGCAAAATGTCTTGCGGGAACACGGAGACAACTTTCACCCATCCCTACCCTTCACAATCGAAAGCTGTCCAGCAGTGCCATTAGCACAGAATTGGCAGAAAACAGTGGAAACAGTGGGACCTTGGTACATCCATCTACTGGTTTTCATGGAATACTTGTGGCCAAAAAAGCCATACCTCCAACATGGAAACAAGGCCAACTGACTCAACTATGCACGAAAACACAGGAACTGGGGTGTAGAAAAATGGCAGCAGGTGCTCTGGGCTGGTAAGTCAAAATTTGAAACATTTTGCTGTAGCAGAAGGCAGTTTGTTCACCGAAGGGCTGGAGAGCAGTACAAGAATGAGTGTCTGCAGGCAACAGTAAAGCATGGTGGAGGTTCCTTACAAGTTTGGGGCTGCATTTCTGCAAATGGAGTTGGGGATTTGGTCAGAATTAATGGTCTCCTCAATGCTGAGAAGTACAGGAAGATACTTATCCATCATGCAATACCATCAGGGAGGAATCTGGTTGGCCCTAAATTTAATCTGCAGCATGACAATGACCAAACATACATCCAAAGTCATTAACAACTATTTTCAGCGTAAAGAAGAACAAGGAGTCCTTGAAGTGGTTGTATGGTCCCCGCAGAGCCCTGATCCTAACATCATTGAGTCTGTCAGGGATTACATGAAGAGAGAGAAGCAAATGAGGCTGCCTAAATCTACAGAAGAACTGTGATTAGTTCTCCACGATGTTTGGAACAACCTACCTGCTGGGTTCCCTAAAAAACTGTGTGCAAGAATACCTAGAAGAATTGAGCTGTTTTAAAAGGCAAAGGGTGTTAAAGGGTGTTCATACCAAATATTGATTTGATTTAGATTTTTCTTCTGTTCACTCACTATTATTTTGTCAGTTCATAAAAATAAACTATCAATATGTCTATTTCTGAAAGCATTCTTACTTTACAGAATGTTTTCACACCTGCCTAAAACTTTTGCACAAAACTGTACTTCTGCTGCCGCCACCTCCACTGACTACTCCCCCCCCCCCCACTTCCATACCTTCTGGGCCATTGCCCGAATCCGAATGGGGGAATTTTGAACAGAGACAGACTTTTTTATGGCCAGTCCTTGTTCAAAATCTCTCATCTGCCTGCCAATCAGCTTCTAGCAGTTTCTGTCATCCCCCCCTGCTAGAAGCCGATTGGCTGGGAGGCGCATAAGCATAAGCACACATCCCTGCCAATGGTAGGCTGGAATCCATTTTAAACGGGGACTGGGCATATAAAAAGCCTGTCTCTGTTCAAAATTCCCCCATTCAGACTCGGCAATGGCCTGAAGTTATGGAGGGGGTATCTGTGGCACTATCCATTCCTGCAGCGGAAGCAGAGCCAGCGGAGGCAGAAATATCTTCAACCCTTTGGAGCCCTTTAAATTCTTTAATAATGTTATGATTTATTTTTTATTTTAAGCCCTTAAGCCAGTGCCAGGACCGTCATGGGGAAACTAGCGTTAAGGACCAGTGATGGTCTTTGCATGTCATAATAACTAATATTTATATAGCGCCTTTCTCCCGGTGGGACTCAAATCGCTTTCAGCGCATGCTCTCGGAATTAACCGAATCGGCAGCTGAAATAATAGAAGTTATTATTACCCAATCAATGGTACTCATTTATGAACCTCGGAAGGATGAAGGGCTGAGTTGACCCTGCTGGGATTTGAACCTGCAACCTTGCAGCTTGAATAGGTACCATAGTCGGTGACTTTACCACTGAGCTATCTCACCAGCACCATGTCATAGAATTCAGGGTTCCCAGTGTGATGCCATGTTGCACAGGCACCTTGAATCCATTGGGCAAAAAAATTGCCCCGAGTGGCTGGTCGTTAAGGGGTTACCCAAAATGGCGGGATATTTTCTTTTGAACAGATATGCCTGAATGCATTTAACCCTAAGAGTGTCAGAGAGGTCCTCCACCGGCACTCAAAGGGTTAACTCAGTCATACCTTGGGGGCTATTTTTAACATAACTTGCACTGATGTTTTATTTTATTCTACAGGAAAGGTGGAAAAGCAGACAAAGATGATAAGAAGAAATAAGATTACAGAGAAAGGAAGACAGAAGATTGAAGAAGATAGATTGTGGATGACAGCTAAGAGTTACGCAGATCTGGGTGCTAGGCTAGTGTTAGGGCTAGTCTTGTTGCACTTACTCTTAGGGGTGGTGTAGGGTTAGTGTTTGGGAGGGTGACTGTGTGTTAGAGCTAACCAACTAGAAATCCACTTTTTGAAGGGTGCTTCTGCTGTGCTGGTCACCCCCACATTCTGAGCTTTAGGTATGCTCTGGGAAATTCAATGCCACATTAATAAACACTCAATTGTAGTTTCTGCTCAGTGGCGTAACAATAGGGGTCTCAGGGGTCACACCTGTTCCTGGGCCCGTCACTCCAGGCTGCCCCCCCATGACCCCCAGCCCGGTGCCGGTAACATGTGTGCCAGCTGAGCTCCGTCGTCAGCTGTCTTGTAATGCAGAGTGCTGGGAGATGACACGATCATCATCTCCCAGCACTCTGCATTACTGAAGAGAAGACCATGCGGGAGCTACGGCAGTATAGAGGTCTGTGTGGAAGGAGACACAGACCTCTCCTACCACACCGCTGGACCACCAGGGAGGTAGGAAACGGGCAGTGTGGAGCTATTGGGGGGAAATGTGGATATATTATGGGCAATATGGAAATATTGGGGGTGATGTGAAGATATTGGGGGTGATGTGGAGATATTATGGGCAATGTGGAGATATTATGGGCAATGTGGAAATATTGGGGGTGATGTGGAGATATTGGGGGGCAATGTGGAGATATTATGGGCAATGTGGACATATTATGGGCAATGTGGAGATACTGGAGGCAATGTGGAGATGGCCAATGGGGGGCCAATGTGGTCGGGGAGCCCATGACAACTTTTACACCAGGACCTTGTGGCTTCTAGTTACACCTCTGTTTTAGCTGAATGGTTTATTTACTAATTTATGTACCCCTTTACTTGGTGTTAATTTAACCCCTTGGATGCTAGAGAAATCTGCAATGCATTTCTGCACAATGTGTTGGAGACCTCTCTAGTATATAAGGAGTTAGAGGGATAGAAATGTCTTTAATAAAGACTCCAAGTCTTCTATGTTGGTTTTACAACATGCTGTGCTGTTTAATAACTTATTGTTCTGTAGTTCAAAAGATATTGAAGCTTAAATGATCCCCCTCCTGCCCGTGTCACTCTGCCTGTAAGCATGGTCCAGACTGAGAGGTGAGGGACAAACTTCAGTATGTGAAAGGAAAATCCTGCCCTCCTTCATGAACTTTGTACCTCACTGCATCCGTCCAGTCCCACAACCATATTACAGATTTAGTGAGAGGCAGCCAGAAGGGGTGCGAGGGGAATCATGTAAGCTTCAATATCTTTTGAAGCACAGAACAGTAGGTTATTAAAATTAGTGCAGCGTGTTATAAAACCAATATAAAAGACTTGAAGCTCAACTTTGTTATAGAAATTACCATCCCTTTAAGAGCTTTTCTGTGTTTGTATATTGTAGTCTATGGATATTTTTTTGTATCAGACACAAATGTACGGGGTGATGGGTGAAATCATGTGAGTAGGGGTGGAGTCATGGGTAGGGTTAAGGATGCCTATTATGCCTCAGGGTGTTGTTTACAATCTTTTTCCAATTTAATGCACCCCTAACATGCAATCTGGAATTTTTAGAGCACCCCTCGCATTTTATAAGTAATTTTTTACAAGGATATAATGAAGGGAACAATGCATAAATGTATAGCTAATCTTAGGTCTCACAGTCAGAAAGACAGCAAAGAGCATATTGTATGATAATTTCCATAAACATTCATGAGAATTTCATCTTTAATTTAACACGTTGGGTGCCAGAAAGGTATCCAACACATTCTGTTGCAATGTGTTAAGAGCTAAAATAGCAATATTTAAAGGGATAGTAATACTTCATTTTATATTTATTTTATTTTGTAGGCATTAAAAAAACATGAAGAACGATATAAGTCTTATCTCTCAAACCTTTATGGTTTGAGAGATATTCACAAGCAAAGTTTCCCCTCCCGTCCCTTTTACCTAGTGTAAGCCATCTCTTCTCAGATGTGGAATCTTGTTGTAAGACCAGACACATAACAGCAGGGGACAATCTTCTTTCTATTAGAACAATGAAAGCCCTGCCCCCCTTGACAGGTTTTTCCCTTATCTTAATTGAAGATTGTCCCTCTCTGCAATCTACCTGGGCACCTCCCTTCTGCTCTGGCTGAGCAGTGTTACATCAGTAAAATGGACGGGAGGGGGATACTTTGTCATTGAATTACTCTTGAACTACAACTCTCACGGAATTGAAATAACACTCTCCAAAGTCCAAATACTATGAAGTTTAATTAGAGCTGATTTTATTATGAAACATTACTATCTCTTTAAAAATAACTACTTAATTGGAACGGTCTACAAAGTTGTTCGTTTTAAATATCGCTATTTCGGCTCTGCTGAAGAGCCTCCTCGAGTCATCCGACACGGATCTCTGTCTGTCAGCTTTACAACTGACATGAGGAAGGGGGGAACTTTAGCAATGATTATCTCTCAAACTGTAAAGGTTTGAGAAATGGGACTTTCTCCAGATACTTTATTTTTTTAACATTTACAATATAGCAGCAAGTTAAATATGGGCATTACTAACCCTTTAAATACCTCTCCGTCACTCAATGAGTTAACATTTCTGTCAAAATCTTAATGGAAAAATGGGGCACTCTGAGCATGTGTCCAAGGCACTACAAAGTGCCTCTGAACTTAGGTTGAGAACCACTGCTTTATGGGATGTAAATCCAGAACTGGTCAAAACCCAAGAGAATTTGCAGGTCAAGTAGAATAAATTTTTTACAGCTGTGAGCGAGTTCATTGTAGCATTATACAGAGTCAGATGATTTTTTTTAACAAAACTTTATAGCCACTTTTCTTACAAAAACATATAAAATGGTTAAAGTGATTCCACAAGTTGTAGTTTATGGTGTTCAAAGCAAAATTATTTATTGATCTAAATTCCAAGGTATTAGAAGAGGAGGAAGGGAAAGGCCTCAATCCTGATTCTGTAGCTCCATTTCCAACAAAAGATTTCCTTTGGCATTCAGTTAAAGTTTCTTGGACTGCTTTTGTATAGCCAATTAAAACTTCAATACACTAATGTCCCATAATAAAAGGCAAGAAAATTAGCACTACTTGTTTATTAAAAGCATAAAATATTTATGTAAACAGACAACATATGTATCCAATAACATAATAACTTAAGGCCAACTAGCATTCCTATAGATTTTTGTTAAATCTTTTATTATTCATCCCAGAAACAAACATCTCTGAATTAAGAGCGGGGCACTCACATTACAAATGATACTGTACTCTGGATTTCTCATTACAGAATGGTTGCCAAGTCATAGATATTGCCAAAGATGATTTAACTATTGAGAGTTCAAACTGGCCTGGTTTCACAGGGACTGAATTTGGATTGTTATGAAGCTTTACTTAAAAACAAACCTTTAAAGGAGCAGTAAACGTTTTATGAAAACCTATATGTTATAGAGCTTTTCCTGCTAAGTAACACAAGGCTACTCCCACCGCTGTCAGTTGTTTTTATGCTTCTTTGAACACTACAATACAGAGGCCAAGAACAAGAAATGAGTAGAGCATTTATTTTATTGTTTTATCCAACCTTTCTCAGCTACATCTGAATCTCATACTTTGGAAGAACAAATACAGCCCCAAATGAAAAAAGGCTATTAGCATCTTGAATGCTAGGTATCCAATGCATTGCTTTGAAGAAATCTATAGCATTTAAGGGGTTAATATCTCCCTGAGCCTTAGGCCGTTACTAGGGCTACGAAGCATCGAACTATGGACTTTGGACAAAGATTCAAACTGATGGCAATCCAGGGTCGTATGAACTCTATTCGCAGCCCCGGGACTTGGTGTATTCGAGGGTTTATGTCAGTGGGGCTCGAAGCATCGGTAACGGCCGACGCGGTATGGTACAAACACATCATGCCTAGCCAGGATTAGCCAATCGAACATTCGGGGATTCACAGTGGCCGGACAAAAGGCGGGATAGTTTTGGACTGAATATCAGCCTTTGTCTCCAAGTGGTGTATTAGAACTCTTTAAGAACTGTACCCCCCGCGGGGAACTAATCACATCAAGTTTGGCCCTTTGTGTTCCATGTTACACCCTACCCGAGACTAATCCAAAGGGGTGCCCAATTGGATGTTGTTTGGTTTGGTCGCTCCCCTTTTCATTATTTTATTATTAGGCCTCATAATCATAGCCATAAAAAATAAACATATTGTGGATAACAGTTTCCATATTTCTTTATTTAAAAGACAATATTCACATTTTTGTAAGTCTTCATAGAAAACATGGGGCACCCTAATTTTATGTTCGCGGCACACCAAAGTGCCAAAGCACCCTGGTTGAGAATCACTGGCATAGGGTCTGATTTAAAGCTTGAGAAAGGAATTGATATCGCCCACTCACATGAACTAGCCCAGGCCCAACTATGGTCCATTTCTAAAGGCCAAGACACCCCGCAAAGTGATGTCATCCATGAGATTTCACGCCATGCAACTAATGGCTTGAAATGGAGGCAAAATAACACCCATCCCCTGCATCCACAGGGTGAGACATTTCTATCTCAGAGCCCTGATCCAAAGCACCTCGCAGAATGTGGATACTGTGGCAACAAACCACATACCAGCTACTTTCATTGTCCTGCAAGGGGGAAGAGGTGTACATCCTGCAGGAAACTACACCACTTTGCTAGAGTATGCCGCTCCAGGCACGGGAAAAGCATCCATGCTGTGAGTAAAGATGGTGCTGACCTAGAAGAGCGTGAAGAACTGTACATAAACTCTATAACTCAAACCTAACAAAATCCAGACACAGAGCAGGCATTTGCCACTATTCAACGAATTGCAATACAATTCAAGATAGACACGGAAGCCTCAGCCAGTGTTATTCCCCTATACAAATACAAAAGGCTTAAATCCCAGTGCACCCTACAACCGGCATCTCACCCTTTATATGGCTATGGAGGTGAGCGACTGGCAGTAAAAGGGAAATGTGACTTGCAATGTCAGCACAAGAACATTCAGCTATGTAATTTTATTTTGTTGACAAAAAAGCATCTTCAATCATAGGCCTAAAAGGCAGCATAGACTTTGGCCTCATCAAGTTTGCACTGTCCATTACAGGCAGTCCAGATAAAATACCAGTTATGGAGGAATACGCAGATATCTTCAAAGGAATCGGTTTGTTCCCTGGCGAGTGTACCATATATTTAAATCCACAGGCAACTCCAGTGGTGCACCCACGTAAGCATATACCCCTTGCATTGCGCAGTCGTCTTAAAGAGGAACTCGAGGACATGGAGAAATTAGGAATTATTAGTAAAGTCACAGAACCTACTGTTGGGGTTAATTCCATCGTTATTTCAGAAAAACCACGTACAGGCAACTTACGAGTATGCTTAGATCCTAGAGACCTCAACAAAGCAATTAAGCGGCCCTACTACCCTACACTTGAGGACGTCACACCCAAGCTGGCAGGAGCGCAATATTTTAGTGTCCTAAATGCCAGATCGGGATATTGGACCATAAAACTTACTGTAGAATCATCCAAATTGACCACTTTTAACACAGTTTTCGGGTGTTACAAAATTAACCGCCTTCCTTTCGGATTAGTCTCTGCCCAAGACGAGTTCCAGTGTAAGATTGACTAAACCTATGAAGGGTTAAATGGTGTAACTGCAATAGTTGATGATATCCTCATTTTCGGCAAAACAAAGGCGGATCATGAAAAAAATCTCAAGGCCATGCTGCAACGCTCCAGGAAAAGAGGTGTCAGACTTAATCCTGACAAAAGCATTATATGCTCCACTCAAGTAAGCTATTTTGGACACATACTCTCGGCTGATAGGATTAAGCCTGACCCTGTAAAAATTTCTGCAATAAGGGATATGAAACCACCCACAGACAAAGGTGAATTAGGAACTATACTAAGCATGATTAACTATTTGTCAGAGTTTGCACCTAATTTGTCTGACGTCACTGCTCCAATACGACAACTTTTAAAAGAAACTACTGAGTTCATCTGGGACACTCAGCAAGATGAGGCATTCACCAAAGTGAAGGATTGCTCACATGCGAGCCGGGATTGGTACTCATTTATTTTGAACTAATGTTGCTGGTTGATGCTTCTAAATACGGTCTTGGAGCAGTATTACTGCAAGACGGTAGGCCAATTGCATACACATCCAAGTCACTCATAGACAGTGAAATCAATTATGCGCAGATTGAAAAGGAACTGTTTGCCATCTTATTTGGCTGCATGCGTTTCCACCAATATTTATGGCCTCCACATTGTTGTGGAAAGTGACCACAAACCATTGGAATCTATTATGAACAAACCAATGGCATCCAGGCCCCCATGGCTTCACAGGATGATCTTACAGTTGCAGAAGTACAACTTTTACATTATCCATCGCCCAGGAAAAGACATTCCTGTTGCGGACACATTATCCAGGAAGCCACTGTCTGACGAGGACCCAAGCATCACTGAAGGCATGGATGTGCAGGTACACACCATATGCAGTAATCTGCCAGTCAGGACCTTCCGCCTTCAGCCAATGGTAATGCCCTGTGTATCAGGGCATTATCATTGGCTGGAGGCGGAAGGTCCAGTAAGCCCAATTGAAGGAAGCGGGTGGCAAGTGCAAGAAGTTTTGCCTTCTCTTCGGCAGTTCATTTGCACAAAAGTAAGGTTTATCTTCAAAGCAGAGCGCCGGGGGAGGGAGGGAAGAGGTCTGCAAACACTATATTTTTTTTGTAGTAAGGGAGAAAACAACTATGCGTATTATACATGGGCTCTCTTGTTTTCCCCTAAAATCTTAGGTATAATATACACCTGTGTATTATACACAGGTGCATATTATACCTGAGAGTTTACGGTAGCTTCATTAGCAGCACAAAAAAAAAAATTCCAGCTCAAATGTTAGAACAGCATCTTATCAGCACTTCCCCCAATGTGTTCTAAAAAGCAATGCCTTCTGTTGACTCCACAAAAGCTGTCTTTCAAGCAAGAAAACATTTATTTTTCAGCGTGTTTTGAAGGCCTATGCTTCCACAGCTATATAAACTGAAACACTACATTTAGTGTGTACTGTCCCAGGAGCGTTGTTACAGTTTCAAATTCTAAAGCCAAAAGTTCAAAAGCCAAATAAATAACTCCAAAATAGCAATTTCACCTCTTACCGTGGTCATTAAAATATCAAATATGACACCTTGGCTATGGTATAATTTTAAACTGATGGAGTAAGCAAGATAAGCAATTGCTTGTTAAAGGGATAGTAATGTTTCAAAATAAATGCAGTTCCGATTATTCTTTATAGTTTTTTGGCCATATAGAGCGTTATTATCATTCTCTATGATGTGTAGTTCCATAGTAATTGAATCATAAAATGTCCTCCCTCCAACCGTTTTTTACCTATGTAAAACTGCACAGCAAGATCACCCTGATGGATCGCAGCAAGGGACAATCTTCTGTTAACATAAGGGAAAAGCAGGGGACCCTAAGCCACACTTACCATCCGCAAGCAGTACCGCCAGTGCTAGTAATACTACTAAGAAGGTCCAGCAGCTTGTTAGCATTAGAAGTGAAGAAGGGGGTAATCATTATATTAATAGTGACTGTGAGGAGGAAGACTCAGGCTCTGAAATTGATGTGGTTGGTGTTAGTAGCAGTAGTAGCAGTGATGGTGAAGCAGCCGGTGGGATTAGTATTAAGAGAATGGTAGGGGAAGCAATTGAGAGCATCCAGACTAGTGGTCAAGGGTGCCCACACTATTCCCCTGACCCTGGGAATCCTCTTCTCCCACGGCATTGTCCATGTGGAACATGATCCTGAAGGAAGCAGAATTGTCACCACCGCAATAATACCACCACCACCACCACCAGGAGCACAGATCAGCTGCCTGTGCCTGTCGCTACTTCTTTACGTCACCAAGAAATGGCAATTGTGACATTAGGGGACCCTCTATCACATTGCTCAACACCTCTTCCAACCAGCAGTGAACATTTGGAATTTGAGGAATTTGCAACTGCTCTGATTCCTGCTGCTGCTGAGTTGCTGAGGAGAGGCTAGTGTGCCACAGACCACCGTGGCTGCAGTGGGAATGGGGTCAACAAGTGATGCTGTACTAGGACAGGTTCCTCTTGCCAGCAGCAACAATACTCTTTATCCTAGTTGCAGTGCTGATTCTGAGGCAGTTGCAGCAGTAGTAGCAACATCATCCTCTTACCCAGACAGTGAATGGGAATGTGGAGGACAAGAAGAAAGAGGCCAACCTTCTCTACCTTTCCCCTTCCCCCTGAAGTCATCATGGGTGTGGGACAAGTCAGTGAGAAGGGGAAAGGAGGGAACATGCCTTGGCACAACCTCCCTGATAACACACATGAAACACAGACACCACGACATTAATGTCAAACATGTTAAAGCCAAACACCCACCACAGAAATGAAGCACCACTGTTGCTGTACCCCCTGACTCTCCAGAAAGGCAACAAGAGGTGAGGTGGAAATGAAAGAGGAGGAATAATAAAGAAACCTCCCCTACCAAATGATAGCCACTCTGTAGATGTTAGGATGTGGCAGTTAGTGTCCACCTATTGCACACTGTGTGATATGCTGACCACATTTGGTAGTGTAGTGGAAGAATCGCAAGCAGGGCATCAAGTGGCATCTGAGGAGATTCCATCCCGTACAGCACATCATACTGATCCTACCAACAGGAAGTCCAGCCATGAAGTGTCAGGCAATTCCCCTCTAAACGAGAAAAGCAGCCAACCCCAGATGTACGTTTCGGCCTTGTTGGACCTCGTCAGTGAGGTGCAGCTGATCTCTCTAGGCACTATGACCAAGGGGTCCACATCTGGATTACTCTGTTACCCTTAGGGTGTAATCAGAATGCTCAACTAGGAACGAGCCTGCCCTTGAATTGATGAGGCTGTATAGGATAAGTATCCTACCCAGGGTGCAATCTCTTTTAGCTCACTAGTGCCTTTCACAGAGAGGAAATATCATTACTATTAAACTGTCAGCAAGTTGTCATGTGTCCTTAGCAGGGTCTGGACAAGGGGTATAGTGACAGCAGCAGTACTTGGTTTCGGGTGTCATGGTGTTTGGATACAGTTGTGCCAGGTGTTATTTACCACACATACTGTGCATATTGCAGTTGCTGATGAGAGGCATAGTTCCTGCTCTCAAGGTAAACATTTATATTCTAATACCAACACACCTATGATTTTGGAGGAGGGGCAGGTGGAGAAGAATCAGAGGCGTAACTAGAAGCCTCTGGGCCCTGGTACAAGAAGTGCCGCGGCCCCCACCGCCACATTGGCCCCCCTCAACCACATTGACCCCCCCCCTCCACAATGCGCCTCAATCTCCACAATGCCCCCATCTCCTACCTCCTACCTGGAACTCCTGAACGGTCCTCTTAGTAATGCAAAGCTCTGGGAGATGATGTCATCTCCCAGCACTCTGCATTACTAGAGTGCTGGAGGGAGATTGCGGGTGCCAGGCAAAGGGGTCACAGGGGGAGGCCGGACCCCTGGAGTGCACGGGCCCGGTCGCAGGTTCAACCCCTATAGTTATGCCACTGAGAATAATTATTGACCTTCTTTTTCTTTTCTCCACATATACTGGGGGCTACTTATTGTGCTGCTACTGCTTCAGACACATCACTGGAGCTAGTCACGGCAAGTGGAATGTTCATCATCCATCTCCCATGTTGCTGCTATTGTTGATCCCATTCCCTTTCAGCTGCCTGTTCATCCTGTTGCTTAAACAACTCAGCAGCAACAGCAAGGACAGCAGTTGCAAATTCCACAAATATAGACTCAGGACTGGAGGACATTTGACAATGGCCAGTAGGGCATTTTTTTCCTCAGGGCTTGTGCTTTAAAAAAAAAATAATAATAATAATAATAAAAACATAGTCCTACACTTGCTACAGATCTTTCTTAAAGGGATAGTAATACTTAAAATGTAAAAAAATATATGTTGTAGGGTTTATCCCCCTGAGTAAAACAAGAGTACTCCCCCTGCTGAGAGATATTTTATTAAAAAATTATAACATCTCAAACTTAAATTTTATGGGTGCAATATCACAATGGCCTGAAAATTTATAGTGGCGCTGTTGCTACACGATACTATGGACAGCTCTGGTCTGTAGACCATAAATCTCCATAAGATGGTGTAGCAACAGCTCCACTGTAAATTTTCAGGCCACTGTGATATTGCACCTAAAATATTCAAGTTTGAGCTCTTATAATGTTTTAATAAAATATCTCTCAGTAGTGAGAGTACCCTTGTTTTACTCAAGGGGATAAACCCTACAACATATATTTTTTTACATTTCAAGTATTACTGTCCCTTTAAAAACATCTTTTACCACACTCACCACATTATAAGCCAAATCATTAGTCACTAAATGGACAATGCCATCCAACTCTCCATCCTCTCTTGCTTCCTTAACAAATTTTAAAATGCTTCTTCTATCTTTGTGATCTGTATCTCCATGAAGACATCTGACTTGTTTGCAACCTTCATGACTAGCTCCCAAAATCACACCTCTTTATATAGTGTCCCCCCATAATAGTTGCTTCCTTGGTGTGGTTTTTGGTTCCGTATGTTAATGTATGATAATTGTGGTACTTGTGTCGTACTATTGATGTTTTGTATGCTAAGGAAGCCCTTTCAGTGACATTTCATATGCTAATGAAGGTTTTTATTGATATTTCATATGATGATGAACTTCTGTGCTTTCCTAGGAGAACTCCACATTCACTCTGTCCCATAATAAAAGTGTGACAATTTCCTAATCCATATATTTGCTGGACATTTGGTTAACATGACTCAGTCACGGACAGTTTTGAATTCATTTTTCAAATATGAAAAAAAAAATTCAAGTTAATAGGACCACTTTAAAACAGACCTATTACTTACAAGTATGTTTAGTTAATATTACAAATTGCCTATACGTTTTACTAGCTATTTATTTGTGATATAAAGTGTTTTTTTTAGAAACTAACCTTTATGAGTTGGTGGTACAGTGCAGAACTATGTTCTAATGTGTTTATGTACTGGGCAGCTATCACCACACATTCTGCTATGGATGAATCTAGACAGAGTCCACACACTGGGGCATTCCTAACAGAACAGCGTGTAATACACTTGGCCTTCAACACAGCTAATTAGTTTATTGTACATGGATTTTAACATGAATGTCACACTGTGTCACTAAAACATAACATTTAATTTATGAAAAACTTTATTTTACAGAAAACTGGATAATACAATTACAGATTTATCTATAAAGCAAACCAAATTTGTCTTCATGTGACATGTTGACAACTGGTACTCTTCCGGCACTTTCCAGTAATTAGGTCTCCCCTAGGCAATCCCCTAGGGATTCCCAGGATAAATATCTGTGTATCAGAAGCAGTCCAGTTTGTATTTTTAGTTACATTGTATTTTCTCCTGATGAAGTGGCAATAGTGCCACGAAACATGTTGAAGTTTCAAGGATATTATATTTGATTTTTAAATAAAAAATAAAACATTTTATATTTTTATGTCTGGACTGCTGTGGAATACTTTTCAATATATCATTGTGGACATCTACGGATATTGGGTGCAAACTCGTGGGGTTTTGTTGCGGGGAGAACCAGCACCATAAATCCCCGCTGGCTTTATAGACCGGTTGCTAGGAGTGAGTATTGAATTCTCCATATATTTCGATCTGTACATTGGTTTTAAGTTGCAGTACAGCTCTCCTCTTTTCTTGTATTTTGTGTGTTTCAAGTTCCAACGGAGGGTGAGACGTTCCAGGAGGATCGAGTGCACAACAGATTGTGATATCTGTGTGGAGGCAGAGCAATATCCTCCACATGCCTGCATTGTCATTGGTATTACATTCATGACATTATTTAAATGTGAGTAATATATATGAAGTATTACAACTGGTCATCATATGATCCAGATGCCTGCATAATAAGTCTCTCCCCTTCTTCTTTTTGTTTGTGTTGTTTCTCCCCTAGGCAAGGCAGTCTAGGTGCTCATAGCTCCACCCATGACCACACCCCTCACTCCTCACATGATCCCACCCTCAGTCACATCCACTGGTTCCTGGCACAGAGATACCCTTGGCCTACAATAAACAAAATGAAAATAAGCTTTAACCCCTAGGTTGCTAGAGAGACCTCCAACGCATTGCTCCAGAATGCATTGGCTATCTCTCCTGCATCCAAGGGGTTAAATAATAGCCAGAAATGGGGTATAAAACTGGTGCAGGTATACTGAAATTGCTCTGGCCACACCCACAACAGTGAAAATGGGTGTGCCCAAAACATCTGAGGCGCCCCTCAAAATTTGGATCTCTAGACAGGTGCCAAGTCCTGGAAAATGTGACCCTGCCTTTCACCTTTCATTGGCATTTTCAGAAAGTTAAAATGAATAAATAAATAAATACATACTAAATAAATACATACATAAAGAGTATCAATCCACGAGTTCCATCTGCATAATGTCTCTGTATAGTTACACTTACTAGGAAAAAATGACTGCAGAAATTTTGATAATCCTAGACACAGAATATGATTCATACTTCCCTACAAACAAAAGCATGCAAAACTGAAAAGTAGTTTTATTAATCCAATATGTAAGAAAATTCTGATCTCCTAACAGTGAGATATGCATCTCCTACTTTTTACCACCCATTAACATTAAATTGGAAACATTTGCTTTTATCCCTGTTAACATTTGCAAAAAGATAACTAATTTCAATCACTTGCGTTCCTGTAGTTGCAGAAACCTCATTAGTTTTTGAGATATCTTGGCTCAAAGTCATTTCAGGTTGGTGCCATCTTGTCTATAAAACACACTGAGAACTATTCAGTGAGGATTTTCTGACCTAAAGAGAAAAAAAATCATTATAGAAAGTTGGACACGTTTCAGGGTTTCTGGTTCTTAGATGCCTTTCATCTTTTGAACAATGTATTGCACTGAAATGTTTCATTTCCAAAATTAACTAATTGTCCGATAAAATCTTGCACAAAAATGTTCTGCTGAACTTTAATAAATGCATCCTTTTTCAAGAATGTGTTTCTTTAGTTATATTCCAAGTGTGAGGGTTGATCTAACAGTACGACATCTGTGGAATACAAGATATTCTTTAAGGTGGGCATGTCAACATAAGATAAGTTTTGATCATTTTAAAGAGAATTAAAAACTGTTTACATGTTGTGCTATTCATTCTTTTATAATATAAATATTTTGTGGAAAATTAACCTTCATCTGCTGTTGGTACAGAGTGTCAAAATATGCTGGGTTTTTATTACCACATACTGGGGGTTATGCAGTAAGGCGTGATAAAGAGGTGATAAAGTGCAGATGATTTCTCCAGTGATATCACTTCTCCAGTTCCTATGTTACTCTATGGAGCCTATGCACTAAGATCTCCATAGTTGGCAGACTCTTAATGCATTGGCTCTCTGTAGAATAACATAGAAAATGGAGACGTTATATCACTGGAGAAGTCACCTCCACATTATCATGTGCATCTCACCCATTTTGCAGAAGAATAAACAGTACTACTAAGAGGCATACTTTTAATCACTGTAAAACAAAGTAAACTTGTCTTAGAGTAACAGGTTTATTTTAGATTCAAATGAGTGTGCAGAGATTACTGTTATCAAAATATAAATTGCTCATAAGAAAGAGTGGAGTAATGTTAAAGGGAAAGTAGCACTTTTTATGAAAAAATATTTGTGTGTGTACATATATATATATATATATATATATATATATATATATATATATGTGTGTGTCTGTGTGTGTGTATGTATGTGAATGTATGACTGTGTGTGTGTGTATAACTGTGTGTGTGTATGTATGTATGTATGTGAGTGTATAACTTTGTGTACTTGTGTGTGTGTGCATGTGAGTGCTTATCTGTGTGTGTATGTATATATGTGAGTGTATAACAGTGTGTATGTATATATGTGTGTGTGTATAACCGTGTGTGTGTATAACATTTTATGTGTGTTTGTATATGTGAGTGTTTAACTGTGTATGTGTGTGTGAGTGTGTAACAGTGTGTGTATGTGAGTGTACAACTTTGTGTATTTGTGTGTATGTATGTGAGTGTATAACTGTGTGTATATGTATGTATGTGAGTGTATAACTGTGTGTGTGTGTGTGTTTGTGTGTATGTATGTGAGTGTATAACTGTGTGTATGTATATATGTGAGTGTATAATAGTGTGTGTGTGTGTGTATAACACTGTATGTGTGTATAACAGTATGTACGTGAGTGTATAACAGTGTGTGTATGTGTGCATGCGAGTCTATAACAGTGTGTGTGTGTTTGTGTTTATGTATGTATGTGAGTGCATAACAGTGTGTGTGTGTATGTGAGTATATAACAATGTGTGTATATAGCAGTGTGTGTGTGTGTGTGTATGTTTGTGAGTATATAACAGTGTGTGTAGGGCTTTTCAACAAACTAGAGTGCCAGGGGGGTACGCAACATATTGCAGAGCAATGCATTGTACACCGCTTTGGCATTCGATGGGTTAAGCAGCACACTATATATTGTACCTACGCAGATTATTTACCATAGCTTCCTTAAAGGAACAGCAACCCTTTAGTTTGACTTTACATATACTAGCACTCTACAAATACATATTAAATAGTCAGATTACCACACTTTTCAATTGTGTTTTCCATCTTCACCTATTTTTTTTATACTTTTATGACCCTGACATTGGGACTGCTAGAGAAGGTACATTGATAAAATTGGTAAAAAAGCATACGGCATACACAGCATTTAGTGTTGCAGGCATAGAGTTACATTATATAATTATACAATAATACAATATCAAGCGCTACTTCAGTTTGTAAGAAAGAAATAATTATACTGAAGTATTTTACCAGGAAGGTTACACTGAGATTGTTTTTTTGTTTTCAAGTATGTCCTGGAGGTATAGATATTATTACCCAATTTAACGGTACGCACTTTATCTACCTTGGAAGTATGAAGGTATGAGTTGGCGCTGCTCAGATCAAGAACCTGTGACTTTGCAGTCTGAACAGATTCTACAGCTGCTGCCTGGAACAAGGAATAAAAAAATACAATAAGGATCTATTCTTCGAAGTGTTTTTTATTCCTTGTTCCATTTGAATAAAGATTCTTTTTGTATACTCGATGTTTCTGTCATTTCCTTTTTTACAAACTGAAGTAGTGCTTGATATCTTATTATTGCATATATATATATATATATATATATATACTAGTGTAAAAGAATGTGTACCCGGGTCAAGGTCCGGGTAATGTTAAGTGGCCGCTACCTCACTGATCCACACGATGCAGTCTTGCACAGTAGAGACTGCCCGAACGTGCGCAGTCTCTACTGTGCATGACGGCTTCTGACAAACATCGCTAGCATTTTATTATATAGGATATATATATATATATATATTTTTTTTTTTTTCCCCATCACTGCTCGGAGGCATAGGTATATACATCAAGCAACTTCTGATCATCCAACCATTGCACTATTTTTTGGATTTGAAATTATATCCATTGTTGATGAACAGACCAAAAAACTCTCTAGGAACAGACATATACAAATATAAAAAAATAAATAAAGTAAAAAATATAAGCAATTTGATTGTACTCATTTCAGAATATGTCGACAAAATAAAGGGATACTTCCTCTTTAAGACAAGTCTCTGCTTTTAATCAAAGCCACCTTTTCAAAGCCACAGTAATAGATTCCCTGTCGTATCTAAAAGTGTGCCCTGCAGGATTGCTAACTTCCTTATTTTTTATGTTCAAAGATCAAAAGGAATAAACATGAACAACTATCCCATAATGTAATGTCCCTTTCAGGATTGACTAACATATTTTCTTCTCTCGCATGTCAGAACAGAGTTCTTTGGTAATATGTCTATGACCTCAATTGGAAGGTTTTCGCTCTATCAATATTAACAACCGCTTTCAACCTTTACTGTTTCCACATTTATAACTACGTAGTTGAATCACAATAAAATTAGACAACTGAAAGCATGTGTGTGGACTCATAACTTATGATTCTAATGTTGTTCATATTTAAGCAATTGTTTAAAAAAATTAGGACGATTTATCAAAGTCTCTTTAATGCAGAAGTGGAGCACCATAGGCCATATTCAATAAGCTAAAGGCAGAAATTTAAGTCACCTGCTGGCTTGGGGAAAAATCAAAGGATAGAAGTAAAGTTTGAATTACATGTTGACACAGAACCAAGGTATGTTGCTCAAAGGATTAATGAAGAAAATGGCAGGGTCCCATTATTGATATCTTAATGGTGGACAGCGACCATATGTGATGATGTCAGTGGCCACCAGTTAACACAGGAAACTGGAATAATAAGCGAGGTTACAGGATAATCAGAGTCAAAGGGCCTCCTTGGATGCTGGGCACCATCACAGCTGCACCCTCTGTATCCACAGTAGTTACACCCCTGTCTAAAGAGGTGCAAATCTGGATCAGGATAATTGCACCATAGGTGACAAATACAATTTCCTACATTTTCCATTGATTTAAGTGATTCTTTTAAACCCATGAATGCTAGAAAGGTCTTGAACACCTTAATTCACACCCGATTAACATCTCCCACATCATTCAAGGGTTTAAAAGAATTGTTTAAATAACTGGAAATCTTAATTTCTGGCCTATGGTGCAGTTTGTTTGCCCTAGAGTTGCACCTTCTAGTGCATTGAATATCATTATATATTTGCCATATCTATATTTATTTAATTTCCCCAGGGCTACTTTAAGACTCTGGTGCGCTCTGGGCAAAGCTCACACTAGTTGGTCACCTTACAATTCCATTGTAAATCAGAATAAATAAATTAAATTACACAAAACACCACTGACATGTGGTGTTCCGGATCAAAGCTGTTTGGAAAGTCCACATCGGGTGGTTGCCCAGTATGCACCTGAGTTTCTCCTTTTAGGATGCATTGCAGCCAGAAGGATGCTCTGACCTGAGGAACTGTTTCCTGTTCCTGTGTTTGGCAGCTGAATTACACAGCAACCTATTTGTGGTGTCCTAAAAGCCTGGCAGCCCAATAAACTCAATTAGCAGCTGTCAAGTTTCCAGAACGCCATTCAGCTATTTTCTATCTTCCCCATGCCTTCCTGAAATAAAAGAAACCAGCATCTGCTTCTCCAAAGATACCCGAAGACTGTAAGTCTTATTGGAGGGAGAACACAGCAAGTGCCCCTGCTCCTCTGCATGATTCCACAGTTGAGTGGATTACAAGAGACTTTGCATTGTCGGAGCCTCAGCTATGCCACTTCCTGTTGATACCCATGGTTCCTACTCCGATGTGTAACAGGGCCTCTGTTGTTGGGCCCCTTTTTGATGGTGGGCCATGTGCATATAACCCACCTTGGTTGCACAGTCAAGTAAATTATACCAGTTCTTTAAAAAAATGCAACATCACTCATTAGTAATATATATATATATAGAGAGAGATATTTGTCTATAGGAAGATGCTTTATTCAAAAAGAATTATTAAAATTAAAGCTTACATAAATTTACAGCATGAACCAAATTCAGGGGAGAATATATCTATCAGTGCAATGTGTTTCTCAGAAACAGACAAGTAGGAGTGGAATGTAGAATATGTTGCCCCCCTTGGAGTATTATAAACCCTCAGACTATAAACTAAGAGTATTTCTGTTTTTTTGTGAAGTAACGTCATCATCATGTACTTTGCTGCATTAAACCATAGATCATATATTCTTGTCCATTCCTACTTAATGTTCATTAATCCTTGCATTTGGGTAACCTCCATGGAGTCTCAACACTCTTATAGATCTTTGTGTTGTCTGTAAAAAGGCACTCCTTACCTTGACTACCATTAATAATGTTACTAATCAGGATAGTAAGGAGGCCATGCTCTAGCACTGACCCATGTGGCATCCACTATTAACCATACTTACTCTGAATGTATTCAGATGTTGCCTGCACTTCAGTCAGTTTCACATCCTATCAGCTTCCTTTGAGGCTAATCCTAAACAATGCATTTTATGAATTAACATTCAATGTGCAACAATGTCAAAAGTTTTACTAAAATCCAAATAAGCTACATTTTTTCCACCCTTGTTTATCACTTGTTTGTCAAAAGTAGACATTCCCTTCATAAAGTCGTGCTGTCATAAATTCTTCAGGTCATTATACTTCAGACATACAGCAATTATTCCTCTCAATCACATTTCCATTACTCTCCCAGCTGCTGAAGTCAGACTCATGACTACAGTTATAATACATCAGAAGTAAAAAAATATAGATATAAGGCTGTCACCTTAACGCCCGTGGTACTTTTTTTTTTTTTTTTTAAACGATTCCAGAGTCTCCGAACGGCGTGCAGCAGCACGGAGACCTGGACTTCCGGGACTTACCAGGTACATCCTCTGTCACTAAGGGACAGCTTTTATAGGACGTACCTGGTAAGTCCATTGTCAGGATGAGGTTAAATGCTGAGTGACGGACATATAAGTAAGAAATATTTTGTGTTATATTTTAAAATAAATGATAGTTTATGTGCAGTCTTTAGGCAGAGTAAGGGAAGTGCCCTGCTTATCAAAAGCTAATACTCTACTCTGTATGACATTAGGATGTGAGGAATGTAAATGAAATTTGCACGTGCAGGTTTATATATTGGATTCCATTAGAGGTGATACATTTTAGCTCTGCTTTTTCTCAACAATTCCTGTTGAAATCTCAGTGGGAAATTCAAAAAAGGGTAACAAGAACAATATTTCTGATACACTGCTCATCACTAGGGATTGGTGTCAAGGTTTTGCTGAGCTGCTCCCATGCTGCCTATTGATTCTGCTGTCTGAGCTAATCTAGTGCTCTGCTATCCACTGCTGCTGTCTTCTGAGTTTCTGGCTCTGGCTGTATCAGCTGATCTCTCTGATTAATCACCTGACTGTTATCATTCAACCCTCTCAGTGTATTTATAGCAGCTTGGCTCACTTCCCCATTGTCCTTGTATTTGTTTGCTGACCTGTTGCTGCTGGCTGCTGTGGATTTTCCTACGTTCCTGTTTGCTGTGTTCCTATCACAGTGCCTGTGATTCCTGTCAGTCTCATCTGTGGCAGACACTGATTTGCTGTGTTGGTTTGGCCCGCCCCCTGGTGACCTTTTTATACCTGGCTAGCACATCTGTCAGTTGCCCTTTCGTGGCGTTTCTGAGCCAGTTATACTATTGCTGTGTTCCTGTGTTCCGGATTCCTGTGTACCGACTCGGCTTGCCCTGACTATTCTCCTGTGTTCCTGCTTGTGTATGATCCGGCCCGTCTGACTACCACCCTTGGATCCTGACCCGGTTTGGCTGACGTTCCTGCTTGTGTATGACCCAGCTTGTATGACTACCTCCTGCGTGCTCCGACCCGGCCTGGCTGACTTCCCGCTCCGAAGATCGACTCCTGCTTTCTACAGTGACCTGCGTTCCAGTTGTCGCCGCCGCAACATTTCTATCTGCTGTTCCAGTTTTTGGTGTGACTGCCTTGCCTGGTGTACTCCGATCAGTGCAGTGTATTTACCTATGCAGAGTTGTGCGTATGTGCGCCTCCCTCACACTGCAGAGCCTTGTGATACCGCTGAAAAGCCTTGAGTAAAAGTGCTATTTAACCCTAGCAGTGCCGCCTGGGTTCCACTCTCTCGCTACTTCCGTAAGAGTCTCGTTCTCGGTGATACTACTGCTGAGTTGGCCGCTCTCCGTCGGCAGCTCCATACATCCTTGCAGAGTATTCACATCCATTAGGCCGGTTGGGCGCCTAAGACTCTCTCTTGTTTACTGGGCGATTCCGATATACCGAGTGGTGGCAGGCACAGGCATCAGCATTTGCAATTCCGGTAATTTCGCCCATGGGGCTGTTGGCTCTAGCGTGTTTTATCCCGGTGTCCGGTTAAGTCTGAGGAGGCTTGGCAGCTCTAGCATTGCAGGCCGGTTCCATTCACGCCCATGGGGGCTATTTGCACTTGCACTAGTTGAAGCAGTTCCAGTAGGTACGCCCGAGGGGGCTACGTGGACTCCTGTGCTTCTTCTTACTGAACACCGTGGCGAGGCAGTCCTGTATCCAGCCTGTGATGACCTTGGTCTCCAGCACAGCCTAAATACACCCTGGGCGTTCCAAACATCCACATCTGAGACTGACTGTTATCAAGGACTTAACCCTCTGTGGGTATATGCAATTCTACTGCTGTGTAATTGTACCTATAATTCATTTGTGCATTTACAATTGTTCTACTAGTCCTTACTACTGGTGTATATCTACCGCCACTAGAGGGCGTACTTCTGCCTTAACTTATTTTAATAAAATTGTGTTTTATTTCACACACTGGTCTGAGAGTCTTAAAAAAAACGTGACAGTTCCAGACCATTTGGCTTGTTCCAGACTTTGCTAACTTCTGTTCTTCTGACCGTCCGCTTGTTCCTGACATCTCAGACTACTGGTTTCCTGACTCCGGCTTGGCTGAATACCTGTCTTGGTTCCTGGCCCTGGCGTGTCTTTTGGTTTATGCTCTTGCATCATGCATTTGTTTTTGTTGCACTAATAAAGGTGTATTGCATTTTACCTTTTTGTGTCCTGTCTTGTTCCTGGTCCCTAACAATGGGCGAAAATTTTTGCCTCAAATTGAAATCGGTGAATTGGCAAATAATTTTCTGCTTTTTCCTGCCTTTTCCACCCATTGAAATCAATGGGAAGAAAAATGTTTCTCCACCACAAGAAAGTTTTCTACACCCATATAAAAGGCTGTCAGGCTCTCACAGCAGCCATTCTGTGTTTGTGAGAGGAGAGAGCAGCATGTTTTTAGCTAGAGGAGATAGGCCAATAAAGGGGGATTGAAGCTTAGTTTAGGGAGGCATTTAGGTAGGACATTTGTTCTCTGTATTAGGGGAGTCTGGGGGCACTCTAGGGGATAAGAAGGGAGGAAGGAGACTGACCCCCCAAACACTCCAAAATTCCATTTCACTGACTGGCAAGACACAGGCAGTTGGGGACCTATTTGCTTGCTGATCTTGCTGTTATTATCTCTGTGCTGGGTGGGGAAGTCTGGGTAAAGACGTTGTTGATTGTGTTTTTCAGTCATAATTTTTTTGCACAGATTGTGATAAGACAACAGGGTGGACAACTTAAAAAAAAAATAAAAGAGAAAAAGACAATAAAAAAATAAATGAAAAATAATAAAAAAATATATATTGTAGCTGACAGTGACAGACAGCTGACTGGGCTTAGGCAAGGCATCATACAGCTGCATCAGTTCTTTTGTGTACCAGCCTTATCAATGACTAACATGTTACTACCCTTTATCTATAGTTTAGAAGGCTAGTGATAGCATATAGCATTCTGTCATTGTTGTGAACTGGACAGTTTTGATGGTCCAAACATTTGTGCTCCACTTCCTCCAATCTGTTGTGTAGACTTGAAATCTAACAGTGGTGTTCTATATGGGAATAATTCATCTATCTGGAACTCCGTCTTGTCTATATGGTTCCCAATTTCTTTAATGTCTTGAAGATCAGAGATCTTCAAAAGATTTGTGATCTCTGTGTGGAGTAGGTTCTTCAAAATATTTGCCACCTAACTTGCTGTGATAGTTGTGGTTGAATCTTCTTGGTTAGATGGAGACACAGTATGTGGTGGTATGAACTGAGCTTTATATGTATCTTTTTGTGGGCTTCTGCCTTGTTTGAGGAAGAAGTCCGATAAAGGTGCCATTCCTATTTGTACCTTTTAACATTACCAGGTAGAGAAGTATTGCTTCAGTGACTCAAGAATAGAGAGAATTGTAAAGTTTGAGCCCACTTGGTGGTGCAGAGCTGGAGACTTAAGCAACCACCTTCATATTTCACAGATGGACCTCTGACACATTGTAAAGCAAAGTAATGCATTTGAAAAAGGAGTTAAAAGTCCATTTTCAATCAATGGACATTTGAATTTGTTCTCTATGGTACAGTTGTTTTGTCCTCTACTTCTGATCATACACATATGTTTATATGTATTTCTTTGTGCTCGTAAAAAAATTATGTTTTTGGTCTCTTCTTCCAGTCCCCAAGAAGATCCTTTTCAATCCTGGCTCCCAATTCCCATCTCTCCAGATGGAAATTCCAGACATGTTCATGCTAACTCACTACTGGAGGTTAGTTCTTGGCAAGCTATAAAAAGAATTGTTCATAATTTTCCCAGTTCTAACTCCTTTCATCAAGACCTACATATTTTGTGGTTATCTAAATGCTTGATTTTACTTGTTATTAAAATCTATGTGTATTTAAAAGTAAATATTTCAATTTTTATTATGATGTTAAACACTTTTTTGAGATTATGAAATTGATTTTCACACTGGTTTAACATCGTAGTAACATAGCTGATGAGGCTAAAAAAAAAAAATACATGTGTTCATCAAGTTCAGCATGTTATATCACTCATGTTGTTCCAGAGAAAAGAAAAAAAAAAACACTGAAGCTATTTCAGATTAATGGCCAAATGGGTAGAAAAATGCCTTCTTTCTCCAAATGGAATTGAATATTTTTCTGGATAAACATCCTATCTGCTGTGAAACTAACTGTCATAATTCTCAGTATTGATCTGAGCTCTAACTTTTTTGAAAGCAACTACAGTATACTGATGCAAAGAATCCCATACCTTAACCCCTTAACGACCAGCGGTCGCGAGGTGTATGGTCCTTTAAGGACCCGATAGGGAATTTCGGCGTGTCGCCCCACGTGACTGATCACGTGGGGCGGCACACCAAACTGAGGGACTGAAAGAGATCGCTCCGGTCTTGGAGCGATCAAATTCAGTCCCTGGTATTACTCACCACGCTCCTGCAGGAGCGCGGTGAGTAATAGTACGTGACGTACCAGGACTGTCACTGGTCCTTAACTGCCGGAGCAGCGTGACGGTCCGGGTACATCACCGGACGCGAAGGGGTTAAAGCAGAACTTTCAACAGATTAATATAGAGCCCCAAATCATCATTACATTAGCGATGTGAATAGACGTAGTTTTATTTTCGAGAATAATTGCTGCATTAAAGAAAAATAGAACCTTTTAGGCAGACAGGCAGCGGGGAACAGGGCAGACATCTTGCAGAGATAGCATCTCTGCGTCTGTGCTGTCCGTCCCCTTCAACTCCCCGATTGGTGAGTTGAATGCCTTTGTGTCTTAACGCACCGGAAGGGACTGACATCGCAAGAGCAGAGAGCGCCTACTGCAAGATCCCAGCCGCTGCCTGTCTGCAAGGTTCTATTTTTCTTTAATGAAGCAATTATTCTTGAAAATAAAACTACGTCTATGCATATCACTAATGTAATGATGATTTGGGGCTCTATATTAATCTGATGAAAGTTCTGCGTTGACTGCCTTTACTGTAGTAAAAAAAAATGCCTTTGTTTTAGTCTAAAGGGCCTTTCCTCTAATGTTAACGAATGACTGCTTGTTTTTTGCTCAGCTCTTTGAGTAAATAGTTAATTAGAGAGTTCTTTGTATTGACCTTGAATATACTTATTAATGGTAATTATATCACTCATTGGACATCTCTTCTCTAATATAGACAAGCCTGGAAAGTCTATCCCCACAACCCAGATCCCCCAATATCCCCCAGTCTTGCTACATGTCTCCGCACATCCCCCATCCCTGCAATGTCTAAAATGGCACTCCACACTAGTAGGTGTTTGAGGGATGAAACTTGACTTGGGCCTTAGTATTAACCCTTTGAGTTCCAGAGGGGTACACAGCGCATTGCAAAGCAATATGTTGCGTACCCCACTGGCACTCAAAGAGATAATTCAAATTTTTAACAACAAATCACACCATCATTTTTATTCAACATATCATGTTAATGATATATATATATATATAACTAAGGTGGCGCTGTAAAAAGGAAGTAGGAGGTGTAACAACTCTCAGCTGCCTAACCGGAACCTCTACTCCAAAAGGCTCAAAACAAATACAAACTACACCATATATGGTTAATGCTTAAGTAGTAGTTGGGACTCAACCACAATCAGAAACAGAGACAACAGAGTACACCCAAAATTACCATAAAATGGTCTCAACACTTTTAATATCACATTAAAAACATCACAAATTCCAAATATCTCGAAACTGGTAGAAGATTCAACAAGGCAAAAATGAATGATAACAGGTGTATCTTCCTCTTTCACCTTAAAGGGAAATATTAACACCTGTGTCTAAAGTTGCCGGGATCTCTCTCTAAGGCACCAGGAGTACAAACAAAAACTCGGATGCCACAGATAAATCCCTTAAAATACTTTATACAATGTTGCCACTGCACCCATACAGTAGAAACCTTAGCAACACAGTCTCAATAGTCTGTTATATAATACACATTCAACAATGCTAACAAACTATCTAATCCTGCACTAAAAATAAGCCATACGTATAAAATATGCCCTACACCCTTTCCCTATCTATATACCGGTATATGAAAAAAATATAAAATACAAAAAAATCAAAATTAAAAATAGTGATGCAGAGTGTCCCAAGTATTATGTTAACGTTCATGTTTAATAACAGATCTTAAAGGACCAGTAAAATTTTTCATGGAAAATATGAGTCAGAGAATTTTCACTCAAAACTTATTACAGCTCAAACCTTTTTCTGATGAAAATGTTAGCATTATGCCAATTGGTATCCAACGGCATTTTTATTATGCACTCTTTGGGAGCTACGAGGTGATAAATATGTGATAAAGTGGAGATGACTTCTCCAGTGATATCACTTCTCCAGTTCCTATGATATTCTGGTGACCACAGTAGGAAACTGCAGTTTAATGTGAAAAAAAAGTTTGAGCCATAATGACTTTCAAAATTAAAACAAATCCCAGCTATGAAAGTAACTTCTACTTAGTAGAATAAGATGTATAATGTATAATTTTCATTAAAAAGGCTTATCATTTCTTTAATCCCCATTTTTAATAATGGAATTCATTAGTAAACACTTGTGTGGTCCATATACACAATTATAAAATGGAGAAATTCAGGGGCAAAGCAACAACATAGGACACATACAAAATTCACAAGTACCAACTGATTTAAACATCTGAGTGCAAGAGGGGTATCCAACACATTGTAAAACAATGGGTTAGCTACCCTTTTGATACCGAAAGTGTTAAATGTGGCTTTTAAATGTGTTGGAGACCTCTCGATCAAGGAGTTAAAAGCTCACATTTGTGGGAATTTGCACCATTTGAATGTGTTGACTATGGTGCAGTTGGCTTGCCCCAAACTTGTTCCATATATATTTATAAATATGGCCCAGTGATGGTCAGGCAGTACCTCTCTGTACACCTCAACTAACTGGCTTGCAAAAGCAGGAAGTAGAGCAGGTGGAACTTTTTTGTTTGCTTTTAAACAGTGAAGAACAGTCTCTGCATTGTCTGACAGCCAATAGTTTCTGCATCAATTCCCAGGCATAACAGGAGCAGATCAGTGATGTGCAGATGTTTGGAAGAGAGAAAGAGAGAGAGAGAGAATGAGAGAGAGAAAGATAAAGAGAGACAGACAGACAAAGTTGATGTGCTCTCTGGTTCGCTCACTGGCAATGCAATGCGTTGCATACCCTTCTGGCACTCAAAGGGTTAAATGTAATCTGGTGGTGGTGCTGATGGTGGCAAATGATATACAGAGAGTAATATATGTGTACAGAGAGGTGTAAATTAGATCCCTTTATAGACTCCCAGGTGGTAGGTTGGTCCGTAAGCCCTTCTGTGACAGTAAGTGGGGGATTATTATAAGGAGTTATTAGAGTTCCTTAAAGGGATAGTAATACTTCGTTTTATCTTTATTTTATTTTGTAGGCATTAAAAAAACATGAAGAATTATATAAGTCTTATCTCTCAAGCCTTTACGGTTTAAGAGATATTCACAAGCAAAGTTTCCCCTCCCGCCCTTTTTACCTAGTGTAAGCCATCTCTTCTCAGATGTGGAATCCAGTCCATAGACCAGACAGATGACAGAAGGGGACAATCTTCTTCCCATGAGAACAATGAAAGCCCTGCCCCCCTTGACAAGTTTTTCAGGTTTTTCCCTTATCTTAACTGAAGATTGTCCCTCTCTGCAGTCTACCTGGGCACCTCCCTTCTGCTCTGGCTGAGCAGTGTTAAATCAATAAAAGGGGAGGGAGGGGGATACTTTGTCATTGAATTACTCTTGAACTACAACTCTGACAGAATTGAAATAACACTCTCCAAAGTCCAAATACTATGATGATTAATTAGAGCTGCTTTTATTATGAAACATTACTATCCTTTTAAAGTTTAGAAGTAGCCTTCCTCAGTCCTGCTAAAAATATGGAAAATGCAACCTCAATGGTGTGTTATGCAACCTGAACAGCCTTTCTCAATCTTGACCACATGATTAAATTGCTTCCTTGCTGAAAATCAGTGATCTTAACACTTTAAAGATCAGAGTGGTGCATAAAGCACTGCATAAGCTTTGCAAAGCAATACACCCTCTGGTGCTTAAGGGTTAAAAGAACCAAAGTTTAAGTCCCCTGAAACAGGACGCACCGACAAACAATGGATATATCAATGAATCAGGGGAGGTTTGTTGTTAGGAGGCGCCCATATATAGGAATTCATACAGAATCCCTTTAATTCTCATGGTAGATTTCCTTGTGTCTATGAATGTTTGTTGTAGAACCAGCCACGTTAGTATATTTTGCACTCAGGACAGTTCTCACTCCTATCATATTCAATTGGTTCCTTTCTATAAATTTGGGCGTTGAGAGATATGGAAACCCTTTGAGTGCCAGAGAGGTACGGACAGCATTGCTTTGCAACACATTCTGTACCTCTCTGGCACTCAGAAGTTTAAGGTCCCAAGAGATCGTTAGGTACTCCCATTTTCTAGGGCAGTTTTAAGCCACTGTTAAGCCTTGGCCAATAAAGTAATGGGCTTCACAATGCTTTGGAGACCTTTCTAACATCCACAAAATCATCACAAGAAAAAGTTGATGCATATATATCATCAACACTTCATCAAGGCCGCATCAAGACCTTAATGATGATTTTTTTTTTCTTCTTGTGTTGGCACTTCATAGCTCCATTATTACAATGATTTGTCTGTAAACATGTGGTTTAGATAATAACCACCTCTGGAGCTTATGTGACTTTACGGAATTGTTTTCTATTATTCTGATATGCAATCAACAATGGTAGCGATACCATCCCATTATGTTTCAACTGAGATTTGGATAATGCATTTCTTATTCAGTCTGATAGACATATAAATACATCTTCTCCATTATTTACATTGTGGCATTATAGTGCTTTGATCTATAGCTTCTCTTGAGACACTAGTAACTTTTAGTACACTGTTTTACAGGATAATTTGTTACTGGGGGCTCACTCCAGTGATTCATTCTGAACTTGTACATTCTTTTCACAACACTAATGGCAAGCCGGATATGCCTCAGCATACATCTGTACATTTTAATTATGTACATTAAAAGTTAAGTTTTAATTGTTTTAGTTCTTGTCTTTTCGTTTCAAGTGTGTGTGAGGTATTGTACTTAATTATTGCATACTTTTTAACCCTTGAAAACCAGAGGAATGTGCAATGCATTTCAAAACAATGTCCATACCTGGGAATCTTCTTGTCCCCAGCTCCTGGAGTAGGAAGAAAGGTTGAGAATGGTAGTGTCCAAATTACATAATCTATGTCTTATAATGTAGCTGGAGTTTAATCAGGGTTGGTTAGGACTGGTGTTTTGAATGTGAGTGGAATGGGTGAGGAGTTGGTGGAATAGGTAGGGTAGTGGGGCCAGTTACCCAGGAAACTCACCAAGCCACCATATTGGTCTCTGATCCTGGAGACTCAGTAATTAAACCGAACTCCCATGTATGGAAATGTGTTACACACTCTTCTGGTCTTCAAAGAGTTAAAAAGAAAAAAAGCATTTTTTTAAGCATTAGTGTAATTTTCAAGCAAATGGTGCTAGAAACAGAACAATCTAATTACGTAATCCAAATGTGATACCATTTAAATGTATTCCACAGGAACCTATTTGGCTATTGTTGTTTCCCACATTGGAGCAATTTATTTATTTTTTTAAAATAAATCTGATTCTGTTGGCTTGCAAGCAGCGTGTGAAACAATCTGTAAACATGAGCTCATCACTCTGTGGGCAAGGTGAAAGGAATATCCAATGCAACAACTGAGACTGAAGTGCATCAGACATACGCCAAGACTCTACAGCAGTGCAGGACAAACTTTCTTTGATTTTCTGCCTGTTTGCTTTCTTGGATGATGACACACACTCTATTATCTGATGATTCAAGCGTCAATAAATCCCAATTAAACTGGTATGTTCCACAAGGGTGTCATTTGTAGCACTCTGCGGTATGAAATATTTTGCAATACTTTCATATGTTTCTGCAAATTAATTCAATACAATTATGAAAAAGAAGATGGAATAATCATGAACAATTAAGGTAAACATAACCCCAAAAAACATATTATATAACATAAAAGCTTGGACATGTGACCCTGAATACCACTAATGTACGCAGGTATTTATGGGGTTAATATTCCTCATCAGATTATGCACTGATGCTTGCAAGGTAGGATGACGGTGACTATCTGCTATGGTGGCTGAGAAGGACAAGCTTCTCAACCTCCATGGCACTAGTTTGATTGTGCAGTGTCAATATCCTCACTTTAGATGTAGCCAGGGACAAATGGCCAAGGTTATAAGTTAGATTACTATTTTGTTTACTGTTCTTTTAAAGAAAGATTGACACCTCGTAATAATAACCTCTCACTTAATGTACCATGGCTACAATATCCCAATGAATCCTATAAATTTTGCCTTTATACCTTGGTTCAAAAGTTAACATCTTAAATCAAGTTTATGGAAGCAGACATGACAGTTGCTAGTAGAATGACTGGACCTTAAACTCTGTCCACTGCAACTTCATAATTATTTTTTTTTTTACACTAAAAGAACCAGAGTGCAGAAGTTCACCATGTAGAGTGAATGGAGTTTGAGATCCTGTGGGCCTTGTGGCAACAGTCATATCATGTGACTTCCAGGAACGATTGAAGCTGTTATCTCTTGAACCAAGAGACAAGGGAAAATTCATAGAAGGCATTAGTATTTTCCACCCATAGTAAGGTAAGCAAGGTGTTATTATTAGGGGTGTTAATGTTTTAATACATGGTATATTGATATATATCGGTAGCACTCTCTGTAGTTCGTAACAATCATGCCTGGATGCTCATCAAATAAACAAGTAACATATAGTACTCTAGAATTTGGACGGCACTTACAGGATCTTTTTCAAACATACAAGGTGTTTCGGCTGCATTACATGTCATTTATCAGATTAAAATTGATAAAGGACATGCAATGCAGCCAAAATGTCAATTTAATAAACACTTTGTATGTTTGAAAAAGCTCCTGTGAGTGCCGTCCAAATTCTAGTGAACTGTGTATATATATATATATATATATATATATATATATATATATATATATATATATATATATATACATAATAATATAACATGCTAGGCTGCAAAGCTCCCTGTGTGCGCAACCGCACATGCACAGTAGAGATTGCTGGAACAATGCAGTCGTGCAGTAGAGACTGGTCAAACGAGCTGATCTGGAGAGGGGTGCTCTGAACGGCCCACCGCCTGACTCTGCTCCCGGCTCCAGGGGCAGAAGCTGAGGCTGCTGGGTGGCACTTTAGCCCATATATATATATATATATATATATATATATATATATATATATATATATACACATATATAAAAAAAAAAGCTGTGCACTCATGGATTTTCAGCAAAAAAAAAAACAATTTAATGGTATAATAAATGCATTTATCATACCACTAAATTGTTTTTTTTTTTTTTGCTGAAAGTCCGTGAGTGCACAGCTTTTTTCTACTTATTAATTCTTCTGTTGCGCCCGGTACACTTCATATTTAATCATGAGTTCTTATCCCTTCAATCCATATATATATATATATATATATATATATACACATTTATATAGCAAAAGAAATGGTATCAAACCATGAAGTAAGTGCACACACAGGTCTTAAGAAAAAGGTGCTAATTTATAATCATTTGATACCATTTCTTTTGCTATATTGATTTATATAAGTAGCACCCAGGCAGTAGCAATATTATTTGCATAAGTCAAATATATATATACTAGTTGAACAGCCCGTTACACGGGCCACAGTGCCACTGCCACCCGGTCGCGGGGCAGTCATGCGCAGTAGAGACTGCCTGCGCCACGGCTGATACAGAACTGGACGGGCCTTCGGAGCGTCCAGCTCTGTATCCCCCGCGGCGCAGGCAGTCTCTACTGCACATGACTGCAGCACGCGCAGCAGTGTCTACTGCGCATGTCGTGGCATTACACATGATTTAGCAAATTATTATATAGGATATATATATATACAGAGAGAGAGAGAGGCCACGTCATTCTTCGAAACCCTTGAGTGCAATAAGTTGAAGATATCTCTAGCAACCAAAAGGTTAGTACCATCCACTTATGAAAGATGCACACTATAAGGCTGCTTTTGAAGGACAGATTGCAGCCCTGCAGCAGATGTGCAAATCATTTTTCCCCCACCGGTTTTTGGTCTCCAACACCCATTGAAGAATATGTAAAGTCAAAATAAAGGGTTACTATCCCTTTAATAACCTTTCACCAACTGATTAGTCTGCACTCCTATACCCACATAGAATTTCTAATTCTCTTGCACACACCCACTTTGATGTGTAGATCAGCTAACAATAAAGTGTCATGAGCAGGACTCTTCCCCATATAGATCACTCTGTGTCAGTAGGTCGTAAATCTGTACTGTTTTCCACCTTTTATATACAGTGCTGTGGGAATATGTTATCGCTCTATAAACAAAAGATAAAAATAATAACAATCATAGTAACAACATTTTTCTTTTTATTAAATTCCAGCTCATCGATTGATATATTTTAACACAGGGTGGCCAAGTTCTGTCCTCATGGGAGAAGCTGCACTAAGGTGTGATAAAACAGTGATAAAGTAGAGATGACTTCTCCAGTGATATCACTTCTCCAGTTCCTATGTTATTCTATGGAGCCAATACACTAAGAGTTTTCCAACTTGAGAGATCTTAGTCCATAGGTTCCATAGAATAACATAGGAATTGGAGAAGAAATACCAATGGAGCAGTCATCTCCACTTTATCACCTCTTTGTCACACCTTAATGCATAACCACCAAGGACTACCAGCAGACCATCATTTAAGAACATATCTCATCAAGAGGTGAGGTACAGCTGAATTAATAAGTAGCTCATTCATTTCGAGTGATCCACCTATGCTCTAAAAGGGAAACCCTTCAATTCTGGCATGTTGGTAACCTCTGAGAAACATAAATGGGAACCCCTGGTTTAATGTGCTGCATATCCCTCTGATCCTTAAAGGGATATTCATACCTGAAACCTCTCCAGATCTGATCTGGATGTAGACTTTCTACTCACACACCTGGAGGGATATTCCCTAAGTGGTGATAAAGTGGAGATGACTTCTCCAGTGATATCACTTCTTCAATTCCTATGTTATTCTATGAAGCCTATGCACTAACATGTCACTGGAGAATTCATCACTACTGTATCACCTCTTAGTGACTCTCCCCCTGGGGGAGATTCACTAAGTGGTGATAAAGAGGAGATGACTTTTCTAGTGATATCACTTCTCCAGTTCTTATGTTATTCTGTGGAGCCTATGCACTAAGATTTCTTCCGCTATGGAGATCTTAGTTCATAGGCTCCATATAATAATGTAGGAACTGGAGAAGTAATAATATCAAAGTATTTTACCAGGAAGGATACATTGAGATTGTCTCTCGTTTTCAAATATGTCCTGGGGGTCTAGATATTATTACCCAATTTAATGGAACTCATTTTATCTACCCTGGAAGGCTGAGTTGACCTTGTTGGGACTAGAACCTGTGACCTTGTGGTTTGAACAGATTCTACAGCTGGTGCATTAACCAACTGAGGCATCTCACAGGAGACGTCAGCTTCACTTTATCACCTGATAAAGTGCAGATGACTTCTCCAACTCCTATGTTATACTATGGAGCCTATACACTAACATTTCTCCAACTTTGGGGAGCTTAGTGAAGAGTCTCCACAGAATAACATAGGATATGGAGAAGTGATATCACTGTAGAAGTCATCTCCACTTTATCACCTCTTTATCACCGCTTAGTGAATAGGGATGGGTGAAAGTTGTCGCCATGTTCCTGTGAGATATTTCGCGAAAGCCACGTTGTTATCCTCTTTTTTGCGGGAAAATCTGCTTTAAAATTAGCACTTAAATACTTTGCATCTTTCGCCCATTGGCCAAAATCTTTCGACATTTTTTCAATGGCTAGAAAGTTTCCACCCATTGATTTACATTGTTTTCCCATTTCCTCTACAAAAACGTGACGTTTTCTCGGAAGGCAGACACAATAGAAGCAGCTACAGAGCGGGATAGACATGCTGTGCTGTTCTGCTGTGATATTTTGTCAATTTTGAGGCAGGAGAGGCTCATAGTGACTCCTATCACTATGACCAGGGTGAAAAATAATCAGTGGAGGAGCTGGAAGGACCCTTATGTGTCCACTTAGTCTGAGGAGGAGGAGGAAGGGACCAGTACTGAACCAATGCTGTCCAGTCCCCCTAAATCACCCCAAGGGATCTTGGGGAATTTAATGGGAAGGGAGGGAGAAAAGGGGATGGGAGGGGGGGGAGGAATGGGAAGGGAGGGAGAAAAGGGTAGTACTAGTGAGAGCAGAACTGGTCAGCTGCCTGTGCCTGCTGCTAGACTTGCTGCCTCTGCTGACACCATTGCTGCCCCTGTTGAAACCAGTACGGTGCCTGCTGCCAGTGCTGAACCTTCTGCCACCAGTGTTGAAGCTGCTGCCACCAGTGCTGAAGCTGCTATTGTGTCTTTAAATACTCAGGAGGGGGGAAGGAGAAGATGATGCCAAGTGTGACGCAGGGGACCCTCTGTCACTTTGCTCTTCACCTCCTCCAAGCAGCAGGGACTAGTGGTGGTGTTGGAGAAGCTGGAGTGGAAGAGACATTGATGGCCTTTTAATCAGAAAGTGAGAAGGAATGAGTGACAGGAATGAGGATGAGCATCACCACCACCACTAGCAATCAGCTTTTGGAATTAGCAGAAATTGCAAGTGCTCTAATTTCTGGGGTGAAAGGGCAGCAGGGTGCTGTGGATAAGGCTACACAGTGGGAATGGGGTCAACAATTAATGCGGGATTAGGACAGCTTCCACGTGCCAGCACCAGCAATACTCCTGGTCCTAGTTGCAGTGTTAAATCTGAGGCAGTAGCAGCAAAATTATCAGCTGCCACAAAAAGTGAAGGGGAATGTGGAGGAGAAGAAGAAAGAGGCCATTCTCTTCACCTGTTCCCTATCCCTCTCCCCAGAAGTCATGGGTGTGGGACTATTATTCTCTTCCGGCAGGGACAGTGCAGTCATCATCAGCAACGGTACAGTGCAAAATTTGTGATAAGTTAGTGAGAAGGGGAAAGGAGGGAACACACCTTGGCACAACCTCCCTGATAACACACATGACACACAGACACAATGACATTTATGTCAAACATGTTAAAGCCAAACACCCATTACAGAAATCTAGTACCGCTGTTACTTTACCCCCTAACTCTCCAGAAAGGGGGAGATCAAAGAGGAGGAAGAATAAAGAAACCCAGAAAGACACTGGAAGTTCCATGATGAACGAAACAACTATATCACCATCAACATCACCTTCTTCTTCTAGGGTAACAAGTACATCTCCTGCCAACCCACCTCATTCATCCTTACCTCCCCTGCCAAATGATAGCCACTCTTTTGATGTTAGGATGTGGCAGTTCATCTCTACCCATTGCACACTGTGTGGTGCACTGACCACACATGCCAGTGTGGTGGAGGAGAATCGATATCAGGCCATCAAGCGGCATCTGAGGAGATTCCATACCGCATATTATGTTAAGATGGAGGCAGGGAGGGTTCATCGTTACTGTTAAACTGTCAGCAAGTTGTTATGTGTCCTTAGCGGGGTCTGGACAAGGGGTACAGTGACAGCAGCAGTACTTGGTTTCGGGTGTTATGGTGTTTGGATACAGTTGTGCCCCCAGATGTTATTTACCACACATACTGTGCACATTGCAGTTGCTGATAAGAGTCACAGTTCCTGCTCTCAAGAGAAAAATGTATATTCTAATAACAACACATCCAGGATTTTGGAGGAGGGGCAGGTGGAAAAAAATTATTGGCCTACTTGTTCTTTTCTCCACATAGACTGGGGGCTACTTATTGTGTCGCTACAGCCTCAGGTGCAACCCTGGAGCCAGTCGTGGCAAGTGACATCCATCTTCCATGTTACTGCTATTGTTGATCCCGTTCCCTTTCAGTTGCCTAATCATCCTGCTGCTTAAACAACTCAGCAGCAGCAGTCCGAACAGCAGATGCAACTCAGGACTCAGGTGGACATTTGACAGTGGCCACTGGCCAACATGACCTGCTGTCATTAGGCCAGCAGGGCATTTTTATTTTTTTCTCAGGGCTTTGAAAAAAAAAGGAAAAAAAAAACAAAAAACATAGTCCTACAAAAAAATAAACAATTTTTGGGGGGTATGTTTCTAACAATCCTAAGTCCTACAAATCAATGTTTCTTCAGGGTTTGGGCTTCTAATAAGTCTAAGTCCAACAAAGGCCTCTAACACCAATTCAAACAAATCATCCTCTACAAAATACTCTATCAAGTAGCAGTCCACCCCAGTGGCAGCTTATGTCAGGGGGTTCCTATCTCTATCACTTTAAATACAAATTTCTTATTTTATTTATTTATTTTTTATTAACTGTCCACCTAATAGCAGTCAAGAACCCCCCCCCCAAAAAGAAATTCCCTGTTCAAATGATTCATTCATTCACCCTCACCAGGCACCCTCCTCAGACCCCTTTATACCATGTCTTATGGTTTCCATTTTATTTAGGATTTATTTTTTATTAACTGCCCCCCAATCCCATTAAACAACCCTCCCAAAAATCATCCCCTGTTCAACTGATTCTTTCCCCACACCCCACCAACACAGGCACCCTCATGCCCCTTTTATTCTATGTCTTTGGGAAATGCAATAATATTTGCTATGTGTTGTGTGTAACTTTGATGTTCCCACTGATTTCAATGGAATGAGCTAGGTGAAAAAAGCGGAAAAAAAGCTGAAAATCAACACTTTTCACGGGAAATTTTTCACCAAGTGGAAACTGACATTTTTTGCCGATTTCAGTTTGAGGCGAAAATTTTCGCTCATCCCTATTAGTGAATCTCCCCCCTGGACTTTGGTTTATATACTATATTATATATAATATATAATCAGTGGTCGATTTGATTGTAAAAGCTAATGATTACCATTATCGCCAGAATAATAAATATACCTCATTTTTTTGGCATCATCTTCTTACTCCTTTAAGGACTAGAAAAGTGTTTGGTCCTTAAAGGGTTAAATATGCTCTGGTTAGATTGAAACACACACAAAAAAAAAATAATATATATATATATATATATATATATATATACACGAAAGTTTAAAAAAATTAAAAACAAATACCAAGCTGGGAGAGAAACACTGCCACCCACACAGATTTTCCAGGAGTCCTGCTCATAAGGGAGGAGGTACATTTTTTAATGAAGGAAGGAAAGAACTTTTACCTCTCCCCACTGACCTTTTAGTGACAACACTTTCAATTACACCCTTGAGCAATTACAGAGAGTGCTCCTTCCGGTATGTATCTGAGAAGCTGCATTTGTAGATAAACTCTCTAACATGCTCCGATGCCTTTTTTTGGCTTTAGCTACTGATAATAACTCCATGGCTCTGCCAACCTTATTAACCCTTTGAGTGCCAGAGGGGTACGCAATGAATTGCAGAGCAATGCGTTGTGTATCCCTCTGGCACTAAAAAGGTTTAAGACAGGAAACAATTAAAAAAAAATCATCCTAATATTATATCTTATCGTTTCTATTGTTGGTGTAAGGAAAATGCCAAACAATTAGGAAGTGACCAAGTGAGTCTGAGTACTAAGAGAACTGCAGACATTTTGGGCAAAATCAGTTGTACTGTAGGGGCAAATACAAATTGCCATTGATTTTAATGGGGCTTTTACTGCGTTTAATGATAGAGAGTCATTTCTAGCATTGAATGGATTTAAGGACAAATAATTCTTCTTTATATGAACCCCCCACTTACCTTACTATGACCATACAATCTAATTGATCTATTAAAGGGATAGTAATACTTAAAATGTAAAAAAAAATATGTTGTAGGGTCTATCCCCCTGAGTAAAACAAGAGTACTCCCACTGCTGAAAGGTGTTTCATTTAAAAGTTATTAATTTTCAAAGTTGAATTTTTTAGGTGCAATATCACAGTGGCCTGAAATTGTACAGTAGCGCTGTTGCTACACCATCCTATGGAGATTTATGGTCCCGGGACCAGAGCTGTCCATAGGATGGTGTAGCAACAGCGCCACTGTACAATTTAAGGCCACTGTGATATTGCACCTAAAAAATTAAACTTTGAAAATTAATAACTTTTGAATGAAACACCTTTCAGCAGTGGGAGTAGTCTTGTTTTACTCAGAGGGATAAACCCCACAACATTTTTTTTTTACATTTTAAGTATTACTATCCCTTTAGTTTTCCTTTTTGCACCTTTGGTCAAGAGATAAAATCATCAATGGATGTAATGTCCGTGGAGGCAGACATGACAGTTGCTGGGATTTTTTTTAACTGATAAAAACAGGATGCATGAGCTGGCTTAATCCTATAATCTCTTAACGACCAGCAGTCAAGGGAAGTTACCTTCCCTTAAAGGGGATGTATCACCTTATAACATTTTGTACCATAGCTTTTGTTAATAACGTAGTAATAGGAAAGCGTTTTGTTTGTTTGTTTTTTGTAATGTAAGTACTTTTGCAGATATTCTATTTTCTATGCTGTGCACTTCTGCATAATATTCACAGCACTGCCCTTCTTCTCCTCCCACCTCCCTCCCAGCTGCCCCAGGGAGTGCGTTCACCCTTCCCTTCGGGTGCTGTGAATGTCTTCTGTCATTACATCAAACTCCGGTTAGCATTACACTGAGGTTGCAACCTCAGTATAATGCTAAACGGAGTTTGATATAAGGATAGAAGACATTCACAGCACACCGAAGGGAAGCGTGAACGTGCTATCTGGGGCAGCTGTGAGGGAGGTGGGAGGAGATTAGGCAGTCAAGGAGAGCTGTGCCGAAGAATCAATGTGCTACATTATGCTGATCAGCACAGCTTGAACAAGCAATATCTTTGAAAGTACTTACATAAAAAAACAGCTTTCCTATTACCACATTATGAACAAAAACTATGGTGAAAAAATGTTATAAGGCGATAAATCCCCTTTAGGGACAGCTTTGATCCTTGCCAACGCACCAGTACACGTGACCTGTTGCATTTTCTAGCATGCCGAATGGGAGGGTCTGAGAGACACCACTCCGATCTTGGAGCGGTCAGTTTCAGACCCCTGAAGGAGCACTGTAAGTAAAAAGTATGTGTCGAGTCAGGACCGTTATAGGTCCTTAAAGGAAGAAAACTGTGACGGTCCTGCACGTCTCATGGTCCTTAAGGGGTTAAGAACTAGGTGGATGTGCATGCATTAGGAATCAATGTGTTGCGCACACCTCTAGTCTTTAACCCCTTTGCGTCCGGTGACGTACCTGGACCGTCACGCTGGTCTGGCACTTAAGGACCAGTGACGGTCCTAGTACGTCACGTACTTTTACTCACCTACAGGAGCGCGGTGAGTAATACCAGGGACTGAATTTGATCGCTCCAAGACCGGATCAATCTCTTTCAGTCCCTCCGTTCGGTGTGCAGCCCACGTGATCAGTTACGTGGGGCGGCATGCCGAAATTCCCTATCTGGTCCTTAAAGGACCACACACCCCGGGACCGCTGGTCGTTAAGGGGTTAAGAAATTAACAATAACATGTGCAATGGGAGGAGTTTGTGTTCTGTGGTCCTGGTAGCAACTGTCATGTCCACCTCCATGGACATCACATACAAGACTGATTAGAGATGTTATATCTTGAATAAAGGCACAAGTGAAAAGATTTTTAAGGGCCATTAGGATTTTCTGGCCAAAAGTCCCATTTTGTTCCCATGGGAAATTTTGCAGAAAACATGTGATGTTCTACTTTTTTCCATGGGAATTCCACCCCCCCCCCCCGGGAAACCCATAAATTTCCAGCCTATGTTTTCCAATGGGGCAAAACTTCTCAACTCAATAATATAAAACCCCTTAATTTCCCACAATGCAGCATGATATAGTTTAGAAGAAAAGGAGGTTGAAAGTAGAAAGAGAGAAAAAAAATAAATACATTTAAAACAAATATTAAAATAAAATAAAGTGGTTTCATGTTCTGGACAACACTACCACTGGTTAAAAAAAGATAAGCTAGATGGACTCTGATGCTAGTGATACAGAGGAGGAGGAAGTCATCAGCACAACCAGTGTTAAAGGGACAGGGAGCTGAGATTCCCCAGACCCAATGATGCCCAGTCACCTGCCATTGTCCCTTGGCATATGGGGGGAAATATGTATGTTTATTAGTAGGCAGATCAGGAAGGTCTGATAAAGACTAACTTATTTGGTAGCAGGAAATCTATAAAAATACTGGGGTATGAGTTGAAGGTTGAACTTGATGGACTTGTGTCTTTATTCAACCTAATTTACTATATTGCTATGTTACTAAGTGCCAGAAAAGGCATGACAGTCCTGGCACTTAATGGCAGAGTGGATGACAGACATGCTGCCATCCCAGAATGCATTGAAGAAAAAAATAAAAGGCTCTATGGTCCTTAACGGCCACCCATGTGCCGGATTGGGTGGTCGTTAAGGGGTTAAATTGTTTATTCATGCAATAAATAATAATAGCTCATGCAATAACAGAAAAAGAAAAAAGAGTGTCATTCTTTGGCCATTGTGAAATGTTGGGAAGTATTCAAGTGCATGGGAATTAAGGAATTTTTATTTGTCCCCTATGGTGCGGTTGGTTTACTCCAAAATAACTCCATATTTTATAAATATGGGCCTTACATGTCACCTAGATTAGTGGTCTGAGTGCACATGAAAGGTCAGAGGTCACTCATGGACTTCTGAGCACACACAAGATTAGGGGAGAACTGAGAGGTCAGTTGAGGTCAGGGGTCAAAGAATAATAGGAAAAGGACACAATGTGACAGTTGCTTGGTAAAGTGCAGCGAGTTGAGATTCTTTGAGTTAATCTAGAGAATAGCTTTGGGGGAGAGAACACATTTTATAGTCTTCATTAATTTAGATCTGTGGAGGAGATTTATAAAAAGCCCTCAACAATGGTTAAGACAAGACCAAAGTAGTTTATTTTCACAGACTAATTATAAACACATATACTGAAGTTTAAACAAATAAAAATATGAGTTTTATTGCTGTGGAGCAGTGTGATACACTTATATACACACCAGACAGATTGATCTCCTAAACACAGGGACACCAGGGTGATACACTTATATACACATAACACACACAGTCTGATCTCCTAAACACAGGGACATCAGGGTGATACACTTATATACACACCATACAGTCTGATCTCCTAAACACAGGGACACCAGGGTGATACACTTATATATAGACCACACAGTCTGATCTCCTAAACACAAGGACACCAGGGTGATACACTTATATACACACCACACAGTCTGATCTCCTAAACACAGGGACACCAAGGTGATACACTTCTATACACACCACACAGTCTGATCTCCTAAACACAGGGACACCAGGGTGATACACTTATATACACACCACACAGTCTGATCTCCTAAACACAGGGACACCAGGGTGATACACTTATATACACACCACACAGTCTGATCTCCTAAACACAGGGACACCAGGGTGATACACTTATATACACACCACACAGTCTGATCTCCTAAACACAGGGACACCAGGGTGATACACTTATATACACACCACACAGTCTGATCTCCTAAACACAGGGACACCAGGGTGATACACTTATACATACACCACACAGTCTGATCTCCTAAACACAGGGACACCAGGGTGATACACTTATATACACACCACAAAGTCTGATCTCCTAAACACAGGGACACCAGGGTGATAAACTTATATACACACCACAAAGTCTGATCTCCTAAATACAGGGACACCAGGGTGATACACTTATATACACACCCCACAGTCTGATCTCCTAAACACAGGGACACCAGGGTGATACACTTATATACACACACCACACAATCTGATCTCCTAAACACAAGGACACCAGGGTGATACACTTATATACTCCCCACACAATCTGATCTCCAAACACAGGGACACCAGGGTGATACACTTATATACACATAACACACAGTCTGATCTCCTAAACACAGGGACACCAGGGTGATACACTTATATACACACCACAAAGTCTGATCTCCTAAACACAGGGACACCAGGGTGATACACTTATATACCCACCACACAGTCTGATCTCCTAAACACAGGGACACCAGGGTGATACACTTATACACACACCACACAGTCTAATCTCCTAAACACAGGGACACCAGGGTGATACACTTATATACACACCACACAGTCTGATCTCCTAAACACAGGGACACCAGGGTGATAAACTTATATACACACCACAAAGTCTGATCTCCTAAATACAGGGACACCAGGGTGATACACTTATATACACACCCCACAGTCTGATCTCCTAAACACAGGGACACCAGGGTGATACACTTATATACACACACCACACAATCTGATCTCCTAAACACAAGGACACCAGGGTGATACACTTATATACTCCCCACACAATCTGATCTCCTAAACACAGGGACACCAGTGTGATAAACTTATATACACACAGTCTGATCTCCTAAATACAGGGACACCAGGGTGATACACTTATATACACACACCACACAGTCTGATCTCCTAAACACAGGGACACCAGGGTGATACACTTATATACACACACTAGTGATGATCGAGCACCCCAATGCTCGGGTGTTCGGGTGCTCTGACCGAGCGCCCCCGGAGGCTCGAGTGCTCGGCCGAGCACCCGAGCCCCATTGAAGTCAATGGGAGGTCTCGAGCATTACACCAGGCACCCCCTGCTCTGATGAGGGGAGGGTGCCTGGTCCATAGGAAAAGGGCAGAAAATGATGGAAACACCACAGAAATGGTTCAGGGACAGCATAGGGAGGATGTCTGGATGCATCTTGGACTCCAACATCGCTGCTGGGAACGATCTTTCGCCCGTAGTACGCCATTTTTACAGACTGACCGTAAAACACACAAAAAGGAAGATAAAAACGACTTTAGGCGAAAAATTGTTACCAAACAGTATTTGCTGTATATTTACTTGTATATCATCTGCAAATTCTGCAAAAAATTTCATCGATTTTTCGGAACTGGGGCCATGATTAAGAGGGAAACGTGCGCAGAGCCAAATTCTCCCAAAAATTTCCTCGATTTTTCGGAACTGGGGCCATGATTAAGAGGGAAACGTGCGCAGAGGCAAATTCTCCCAAAAATTTCCTCGATTTTTCTGAACTGGGGCCATGATTAAGAGGGAAACATGCGCTGAGCCGACCATCTAAAACATTATGGGTGAGGGTCTGCTGCGGAGCTGACCATCCTAAACATTATATGCGAAGGCCCGCTAGTGAGCTGACGCTATAAAACATTATATGAGAGGGCCCGCTAGAGAGCTGACACAATAAAACATTATATGAGAAGGCCCGCTGGTGAGCTGACCTATACAAAAATTGTCAAACAGCGCCCGCTGGTGAGCTGGCCCTATATAAAAATTATATCACAGGGCCCGCTGGTGAGCTGGCCCTATATAAAAATTATATCCCACGGTATATGGAAGAGAGTCAACCATATACCCATTTTTTGGGTGGAAGGGGTGAATGGGAATACAGAGTATTCCCATCATTGTAAATAACATATCTAAAGTGACTTTATGTTTCCCCCGGGGCTTTCCTCCAGTGGAGTGGAGAAGTCAGGGGAAATCCAGGCCTTGTTCATTTTTATAAGTGTCAACCTATCAGCATTTTCGGTGGAAAGGCGGATACGCTTATCTGTTATGATGCCACCAGCAGCACTAAATACCCGCTCAGACAGAACGCTGGCGGCAGGGCAGGCCAGTACCTCCAAGGCGTAGAGTGCCAGTTCATACCATGTGTCCAGCTTGGACACCCAGTAGTTGTAAGGCACAGAGGGATCATTGAGGACGCTGACACGGTCTGCTACGTACTCCTTCACCATCTTCCAAAACTTTTCCCTCCTTGTGACACTAGGCTGCGCATCAGGGTGAGGGTGCTGGCGGGGTGTCATGAAGGTGTCCCACGCCTTGGAGAGTGTTGCCCTGCCTTTGTCAGAACTGCTGTGTGCTCCCCTTTTCTCCCCTTCTCGGTTGGCCAAGGTAGCACGAACTCTGCCGCCAGCGTTGTCAGATGGAAAATTTTGGAGCAATTTTTCAACAAGAACCTTCTGGTATTGCACCATTTTGCTTGTCCTCTCCACCGGAGGAATGAGAGATGAGAAATTCTCTTTGTAGCGGGGGTCCAGAAGGGTGAACACCCAGTAATCCGTGTTGTCTAAAATGCGTGTAACGCGTGGGTCACGGGAAAGGCAGCCTAACATAAAGTCAGCCATGTGTGCCAGAGTACCAACAGGCAAGATTTCGCTGTCCTCACCAGGAGGATGACTCTCAATCTCCTCATCCTCTTCCTCCTCTTCTGCCCACCCACGCTGAAGAGATGGAACTAAAGTTCCATGGCTACCCTCTGTAGCGGAGGCAACCGTGTCTTCCTCCTCCTCCACCTCCTCCAATTGTCGCTGAGAAGACGAAGTGAGGGTGCTCTGGCTATCACCTTGTGTAAGCTCTTCCTCCCGCATTTCCACCTCTTCCACATGCAAAGCGTCGGTTTTAATTGTGAGCAGCGAGCGTTTCAGTAGACACAGAAGTGGGATGGTTACACTGATAATAGCGTTATCGCCGCTCACCATCTGTGTCGATTCCTCAAAATTGCGTAAAACCTCACAGAGGTCTGACATCCATTCCCACTCCTCACTTCTGATTAGAGGAAGTTGAACGGAGAGGCGACGACCGTGTAACAGCTGGTACTCCACTACTGCCCTCTGCTGCTCACAAAGCCGGGCCAACATGTGGAAGGTGGAGTTCCAGCGCGTGCTCACGTCACACAGCAGCCGGTGAGCTGGCAATTGTAAGCGCTGCTGCAGCTTCAACAGGCCGGCTGAAGCTGTAGATGACTTACGGAAATGTGCACACACGCGGCGCACCTTGGTCAAGAGATCATGCAAATTGGGGTAGGTTTTTAGAAATCGCTGAACCACTAAATTAAATACATGCGCTAGGCATGGTACGTGTGTGAGCTTGCCGAGCTCCAAAGCCGCCACCAAGTTACGCCCATTATCACACACAACCATGCCTGGTTGCAGGTTGAGTGGCGAGAGCCACTGCTCGGTCTGGTGACTAATCCCCTGCAACAGCTCTGAGGCCGTGTGCTGTTTGTCCCCAAGGCAGATCAGCTTCAGCACGGCCTGTTGACGCTTCCCCACTGCAGTGCTACACTGCTTCCAGCTACCGGCTGATGGGTGAGTGGCGCTGCGCGCAGAGAATTCGGAGGTGGAAACGGAGGAGGAGGAGCCAATAACGTAGGTGCTGGCGGAAACCCTGATGGAGGTAGGGCCCGCAATCCTCGGCGTGGGTAGCACCTGTGCCATCCCAGGGTCCGAGTCGCTCCCAGCCTCCACGACATTCACCCAGTGTGCCGTCAGTGAAATGTAGCGTCCCTGGCCACAAGCACTTGTCCATGTGTCAGTCGTTAAGTGGACCTTCCCAGTAACTGCGTTGGTCAGGGCACGGGTGATGTTACGGGACACATGGTGGTGTAAGGCGGGGACGGCACACCGGGAAAAGTAGTGGCGGCTGGGGACTGCGTACCGAGGGACAGCTGCTGCCATCAGGCTGCGGAAGGACTCAGTCTCCACAAGCCTAAATGGCAGCATTTCGATGGCCAGTAATTTGGAAAGGTGTGAGGTTAGTGCTATGGCCTGTGGGTGGGTGGCTGGGTATTTTCTCTTGCGCTCAAATGCCTGGGGTAACGACATTTGGACGCTGTGCTGGGACAGGGAAGTGGATGTGGTCGCTGAGGGTGCTTCAGATGGTACAGGTGCAGGGCGGGAGGTATGCGGGCCTGCGCCTTCAACAGGCGATTGGCCGGCACCGAAAACAGGGGAAGAGGAGGCAGTGGTGTGGCCTGCAGACACAGATTGGCGATCCGGGCGTTCCTCCCACTTATTACGGTGCTTGGATGCCATGTGTCGGATCATGCTGGTGGTGGTGAGGTTTCTAGTGTTCATGCCTCGGCTCATTCTGGTGTGGCACAGGTTGCAAACTACAATTCTTTTGTCGTCCGCACTTTCCTTAAAAAAACGCCATACCGCGGAACACCTAACCCTTGGCAAGGGAGATTTACGCAAGGAGGTGCTCCGTGGAACATTTGCGGGCCGGTTTGGTGCGGTCCGCCTTCTTTCTGTAGCCACACCACTGCCTCTTCCAGCCTGTTGCGGTGCTGCAGATGGCTCACCCTCAGGACTGCTGTCATCGCTCGGCTCTCCACCTTCCCAGGTGGGGTCAGTCACCTCATCGTCCACCAAGTCCTCCTCCACTTCCTCACTCTGATCATCCTCCTCATGTCTTGATCCCACCACATACTCAGTCATTGACAACTGTATATCATCCTCCTCATCAAGGTCTTGAGACAGTAAAAGTGGTTGATTTGATGGCAACTGTGTCTCATCATCATCATCATCCACTTCCTTTGACCTTAAATGCCGTTCACCTCTGTCATCTTCTTGTGATTGGGTACCCTCTAGAGGTTGTGAATCAGGGCACAAGATGTCATGTTCCTCTGCAAGCGTGCTTGGAGAGAGGTTCAAATTAAGGATTGGTGATGAGACGAGCTCCTCACTATATCCCAGTATGGGATCACTTCTTTGACCAGACCCTCTATGGTGGGAGGAAGGATGATCAGGGTGAGGATTATGTTGACCAGACTCTTGGCTACTGAGAGTGGACTTGGTGGAAGACAGGGTGGTGCTTAACCGACTGGAAGCAGTATCAGCTGAAATCCAACCGACCACCTGTTCGCAGTGGTCTGACCTCGAGAGTGATGTCCTGCGACGCCCTGTAAACTGAGACATGAAGCTAGGTATGGTGGATGTCTTTCTTTCTTGTGCTCTGGCACCAGGCACAGTTTCTACGCGTCCTGACCCGCGCACTGAACTATCAGGATCACGTCCACTTCCCCGTCCCTTTTTACCCGCCTTCTTCATATTACACGGAATATGTGCTGCAAATCTGCAACTTTGCACACTAAACAGAATGTGCTGCTTATCTGCGGCTAGACACAGTGAATGGAATATGTGACTTTGATATTTTACACTTTGCACAGTAAACAGAATGTTCTCCTAATCTGCAACTTTGCACACTAAACAGAATGTGCTGCTTATCTGCGGCTCGGCACAGTGAATGGAATATGTGACTTTGATATTTTACACTTTGCACAGTAAACAGAATGTTCTCCTAATCTGCAACTTTGCACACTAAACAGAATGTGCTGCTTATCTGCGGCTAGGCACAGTGAATGGAATATGTGACTTTGATATTTTACACTTTGCACAGTAAACAGAATGTTCTCCTAATCTGCAACTTTGCACACTAAACAGAATGTGCTGCTTATCTGCGGCTAGACACAGTGAATGAAATATGTGACTTTGATATTTTACACTTTGCACAGTAAACAGAATGTTCTCCTAATCTGCAACTTTGCACACTAAACAGAATATGCTGCTTATCTGCGGCTCGGCACAGTGAATGGAATATGTGACTTTGATATTTTACACTTTGCACAGTAAACAGAATGTTCTCCTAATCTGCAACTTTGCACACTAAACAGAATGTGCTGCTTATCTGCGGATCGGCACAGTGAATGGAATATGTGACTTTGATATTTTACACTTTGCACAGTAAACAGAATGTTCTCCTAATCTGCAACTTTGCACACTAAACAGAATGTGCTGCTTATCTGTGGCTCGGCACAGTGAATGGAATATGTGACTTTGATATTTTACACTTTGCACAGTAAACAGAATGTTCTCCTAATCTGCAACTTTGCACACTAAACAGAATGTGCTGCTTATCTGCGGCTCGGCACAGTGAATGGAATATGTGACTTTGATATTTTACACTTTGCACAGTAAACAGAATGTTCTCCTAATCTGCAACTTTGCACACTAAACAGAATATGCTGCTTATCTGCGGCTCGGCACAGTGAATGGAATATGTGACTTTGATATTTTACACTTTCCACAGTAAACAGAATGTTCTCCTAATCTGCAACTTTGCACACTAAACAGAATGTGCTGCTTATCTGCGGCTCGGCACAGTGAATGGAATATGTGACTTTGATATTTTACACTTTGCACACTAAACAGAATGTTCTCCTAATCTGCAACTTTGCACACTAAACAGAATGTGCTGCTTATCTGCGGCTCGGCACAGTGAATGGAATATGTGACTTTGATATTTTACACTTTGCACAGTAAACAGAATGTTCTCCTAATCTGCAACTTTGCACACTAAACAGAATGTGCTGCTTATCTGCGGCTAGGCACAGTGAATGGAATATGTGACTTTGATATTTTACACTTTGCACAGTAAACAGAATGTTCTCCTAATCTGCAACTTTGCACACTAAACAGAATGTGCTGCTTATCTGCGGCTCGGCACAGTGAATGGAATATGTGACTTTTATATTTTACACTTTGCACACTAAACAGAATGTTCTGCTAATCTGAAACTTTGCACACTAAACAGAATGTGCTGCTTATCTGCGGCTCGGCACAGTGAATGGAATATGTGACTTTGATATTTTACACTTTGCACACTAAACAGAATGTTCTGCTAATCTGAAAATTTGCACACTAAATAGAATGTGCTGCTAATCTGAAACATTGCACACTAAAAAGAATGTGCTGCTAATCTGCAACTTTGCACACTGAACAGAATGTGCTGCTAATCTGCAACTTTGCACACTAAACAGAATGTGCTGCTAATCTGCAACTTTGCACACTAAAAAGAATGTGCTGCTAATCTGCAACTTTGCACACTAAACAGAATGTGCTGCTAATCTGCAACTTTGCACACTAAACAGAATGTGCTGCTAATCTGCGGCTAGGCACAGTGAACGGAATATGTGACGTTTTTTTTTTTTTAAATCTCTGCCCCCCCAAACAAAATAAACTGCTGCCCCCACACACAGTAGTCCTAAAAAGGACTTTTGGGTCTTTTTTTTGTTCAACAACACTTTTCTTCTCCCTACACTGACTTTCCCTTCCTATCCTCATCTCTCCCTGGCTAAGACTGAGCCGAACTCGCTGGTCAGGTGCTATACAGCACCCGATCACGGGTTCTGGCCAGCCAATCAGTGTAATGCCAGCAGCCAACATGGCTGCTGGCATTACACTGATGTCAGAGCCTCCCTGCACGTTTATTGGCTGCGCAGCAGCCGCGAAACGTGCAGGGAGGGGACCCGAACATGGCGGGCGAGCACATGCGGTACTCGTACGAGTACCGCCATGTGCCGAGCAGAGCGATGCTCGAGCCGAACCGAGCTTCGGCCGAGCATGCTCGCTCATCACTAACACACACCACACAGTCTGATCTCCTAAACACAGGGACACCAGGGTGATACACTTATATACACATAACACAGTCTGATCTCCTAAACACAGGGACACCAGGGTGATACACTCATATACTCCCCACACAGTCTGTTCTCCTAAACACAAGGACACCAGGGTGATACACTTATATACTCCCCACACAATCTGATCTCCTAAACACAGGGACACCAGGGTGATAAACTTATATACACACCACACAGTCTGATCTCCTAAATACAGCAACACCAGGGTGATACACTTATATACACACACCACACAGTCTGATCTCCTAAACACAGGGACACCAGGGTGATATACTTATATACACACCACACAGTCTGATCTCCTAAACACAGGGACACCAGGGTGATACACGTATATACATACCACACGGTCTGATCTACTAAACACAGGAACATCAGGGTGGGAAAGAGGGACAGAGGAATTTAGGTCTCAAAAAGGCACTGTCCCTCCTAAAGAGGGACACTTGGGAGGTATGCACTTGGATAGAGCTTATTAACCCCTTGAATGTTAGAGAAGCAATGCATTGGAGACCTCTCTAGCATTCAAGGAGTTAAAAGCCTGATTTCATTTAACTGGAATTTTTATTTCACCCCCTGTGTTGCAGATGGTTTACTCCAGAATACCTCCAGTCTGCTTTTATAAATATGGGACATAAGGCCTTATTCCTAAAGGAAGAGTAAAACAACTAAGGAACAATCCAACTGTGCTATGGGGGCGGGGGGGCATGAACCATCCCCATTAATTTAAAAGGAGATTTTAATGTCCTTGAATTCTATAGAAGTTTGTTGGAAATCTCGCTAGCATTTAAGAGGTTAAAAATGTATATAATTTAGAATACTGAGAATGTTTACTCGGCCTCATGCTTGTGTAGTTTTCCCCAACACTGCTCAACATTGCTTTTATACAAACAAATTACAACCCAAAGTTCGTAAGCTGTTTGTAAAACGTCACCAAAAGTGTACTTGCCATGAAAATTAGATAGCGTAAAAGAAATATACAGGGGAGGGCGGCAATTGCCCCCTGAGCCAGTCATGTATCGGGCTGGTGGGCCGCTCCAGCTTGTTGCTGCAAATGTAGCTACACTAGTGATACCATATCTCCCAAGTGTCCCTCTTTAGGAGGGACAGTCCCTCTTTTAGACCCAAATCCCTCTGTCCCTCTTTCCCACCCTGATGTCCCTCTTTTTAGGAGATCAGATTGCTTGGTATGTATACAAGTCTATCACATTGCTCTACAACAATATAACTCACATTATTGTTTGTTTAAATGTCAGTATATGTGTAAATAAAATATTTTGGTCTTGTTATGTCATTTATTAGGTTACACAAGGAGGTGTCAATAGGTCATGTAATAGCCTAAAAATTCCCACTAATGCCCCGCCCACCAGCCACTCCCCAAGCAACACCACCTAAAACACAAGTGTCCCTCTTTGGCAATTTGAAATGTTGTGAGGTATGGTGATACCACAGAGCTTACAATTGAACTGGCTCTACACTAGTAACACCACAGAGCTTACAAATGAAATGGAGCTACAATCCAAGTGGATCTACACTAGTAGCATAACCCATTTCTCTTATATGGTATCACTAGTGTAGCTCTACTTAAAATGTAAGCTCTGTAGTTGCACCAGTGTAACCCCATTCCTATTGTAAGCTTCATGGTATTGCTTGCCTTACTTCACAACACTAACCCTTTGAGTGCCAGAGGGGTATGCCATGCATTGCTTTGCAATTAGTGGCATACCCCTCTGGCACTCAAAGGGTTAATGGCAATTTTAAAATTAACAAAAGTGGGTGGGTTGGGACAGTGGGCTAGAGCGAGAGTAGAATTGGGACACTTGATTGTAGTTGCCCTGCAGGCCACAATTTGTCATCCCTCCCCTGGAAATATAGGATGGCACGCATAACATTTTTGCAGTCTCTAAATTAACTGCTATAGGGTAGAGGAAAAGGTTGCAGGCACTATTTTTCAAAGAAGAGTGCAGTGTCACTCAGCTGCTGCAAGAGGATCCTGCATAAAAAGGGGTATAGGTGCAAGGGATGCTTAAATATACATAACGTTTGGAACAGCCGCACTCAGTCCCAGTATTCAGCTTAACAATTCTTCGATTGGGTGCTCTTATACACCGCTCTTTTAACCTCCAACAAGAGCAACGATATCCAATAAAGCAAAAGTGAAAAGGCACTCACCAATATTTGGGAAATTTCCAATGCTTTATTCACATATTCATGTAGTACAGATAGGCAGGAATGCTCACAGGCCACAAGACGTTTCGGGGGAAACCCCCTTCCTCAATTCGGCCACTATACATATCAGCTCACGGAAACAGCCCCATTATGTACCTTCCCTTCCCTCGAGTGACTTGGACGCTCGGCGTCCGCTCCGACGCGCACCGACCAACAGGGCCATTGCATCATCAGATCGTGACCAAAACACTGAAAGAAAGGATTGGTCAACACAAATCGGACATTAGAACACATAAGGATACGTCTGTGGCAAGGCATTTTAATTCAATGGGCCATAATATATCTCAAATGAGGTATCAGGTGTTGGAACAGGTTAAGCCCCTTAAGAAAGGTGGTAATAGAGACAGGGCATTACTTCAGAGGGAAGCAAGGTGGACCTATATCCTAAATACAGTGGCTCCACAGGTCCTTAACGAACGTATAGAATATAGATGGTTCCTATGATGAAATAGATAAAAAAAATTTTGTTGAGGGTCCTTGGGTACTCTATTTGATAGAAGCCGCTGTTTGTGGATGGAGTTAATAGAAAAAATATGGGTGTTGCAGTGTGGTAACAATGTCGACTGTTAGTTTTTAATGCATGTTTTATTATTATTTTTATTTTTTATAGGTGACTGACCTCGGGATTAAACATATTGGGAGCACAAGATGGAAGGAAAACTTTATTATTATACCCTATATGGGGATGTTGTATGAGTCCCGAGGTCCTGTAAATGTGTTTATGTTTTGTTATGTTTCCATGGTGATGGACGGAGGCGGGCGCGATCTGATGATGCAATGCCCTGTTGGTCGGTGCGCGTCGGAGCGGACGCCGAGCGTCCAAGCCACTCGAGGAAAGGGAGGGTACATAATGGGGTTGTTTCCGTGAGCTGATGTGTATAGTGGCCGAATTGAGGAAGGGGGTTTCCTCCGAAACGTCTTGTGGCCTGTGAGCATTCCTGCCTATCTGTACTACATGAATATGTGAATAAAGCATTGGAAATTTCCCAAATATTGGTGAGTGCCTTTTCACTTTTGCTTTATTGCAAGGGATGCTAATATAATTCTACCTCTATATAAATCCTTGGCTAGGACTCATCTAGAATATGGAGTACAGTTCTGGGCACCAGTTCTAAAAAATACATTATTGAACTGGAAAATGCACTAACGTGTAACAAAACTGATAAAGGGATTGGACAATCTGAGTTATAAAGAGAAACTAGTCAAATGGGTTTGTTTATATTAGAGAAGGGATGTCTAAGGGGTGATATGATTCCCATCTACACATATATTAGAGGTCAATACAAAGAACTCTCCAAGGAATTATTTACTCAAGAGGTCATCTATTAACCCCTTAGGGACCCTTGACGTACCAGGACCGTCACGGTCCTTGAACCGATGACGGTCATGGTACGTCACGTACTTTTTACTTACAGCTCTCTACCGGGAGAGCTGTAAGTAAAAATAGGGCATGAAATAGACCGCTCCAAGATCGGAGCGATCTCTTTCAAGCCCCATAGTGACGCGCCGATACACGTGACAGGTCACGTGTACCGGTGCGTCAACGTGCCCCTATGCGGGCGTTATGGGACGGAAATGTCCCATAACCTCTGGTCCTTAAGGGGTTAAGACTAGAGGAAAGGGCAGTAAGGTTGTGAAATTCTTGGCCTCTGGAAGCTATGTTCTCAGATACTGTAGTTGCTTTAACCCCTTGAGTGCCAGAGGGGTACACAATGCATTGCAAAGCAATGCATTATGTACCCCACTGGCACTCAAAAGTTTAAAAATGAATGGATACCTATCTAGCACAGAACAGTATTGAGAATTATGACAGTTGTTTCATAGCAGATAGGATGTTGATCCAGGGAAATATCCAGCTGTCACCTGGAATCAGAAAGGAATGTTTTACCTACTTTTATACATTGACAAAAATGTATATTGTGGGGACTGACCTGTTAAGTAAAACAACATTCCTACTACTTCTAGGAAATGTTTTGTTTTAAAGTTATCACAGTTTAAACTGCTATATTTTTATATTACAGTGCCATCTGGTGTGCAGACAGTTCACCTTCAGGTCTCCTGGCATCCAGAAGGTTATTCTATTACATTCTATGGGAAAGGTGATCCACTGGTTATAGTTCTCCCCAGAATGTGATTTTAGTAGCGCCATCACTTGGTGACAGTGTGAACAGTTGTAAAGCAAGAGCCAGCAGTAGGAGTTCCCTTCTTCCCTACAATATGTATTTTTTCATAATGAAACTTTACTGATCCTTTAAGTTGAAAAAGCTATTTTACATTCAACTTAAAGGGGTGGTAGTTCTCCTTTAAGGCTGCAAGGGAAGCAGGCAGAAAGCTACTGCTTCCCTTTGGCAGTATCATTCGGGGAAACCGAGATCAATAACCCACCTGGTCTCCCTACTGATCTATCTATCTGGCCCATCAAAGCCCATCTCCCACCCTTATAAAGCCATGCTTAAAGTATGATGGAAAACTTGTCATTTGGACCCTTACTTTCCCAGCCCTTCTGTTGACTTCTGGGGCAGAAGAAAGAATGTTCCCTGGTAGAACTGTCTGTTCCTTAAGGTATAAGATGATTTGTTCCAGAATTCCTCCCTTTTCTTTTGAAGATAAGACCCTAAAAGTAATACTTGAAAAATATGAAATTATTGGAGCCATAGAAACAGAAATGCAGTCTTTTCTCAAAAGTGTTTACGCAAGTGAGTTTACATGCATTTATTTGAAAGAACAATATATATTCATAATATTTACAATAAAGTCCAAAAAGTTAAGGAGCATGAAACAACACTTCAGTGTGTACTCAGAAAAAGTCCAGTTACATACAATGTTGTACTCATAAGTTCTCGGCTGCATGGATGTGATAGATTTTCTTCATGCCCAAAATATAAAGCACATCATTTTGAAGACATTGTTGACGCCACACTGCAGGAAGCTGTCAGAATTATTGATGACTTTTCCGTTCTCTTTGGGCAAAATAAATACAGAGGATTCTGACTTTAGAGGATAGCTGAAAATACAGAGCAATCAAGGAGAATAAAGTACTATAGCAAAAGGGACATAAAATGTATTTTAATACAAATGTTTTTTGTATACAAACTCCAGTACCCAAAGTGAATGTGTCTCGTAGAGAACAAATTGCTAAAATACAGTTTAAAATGCATATTGAAAGCACTGTTGATTGAACAGGAATTGACCCTTTCAGTGCCAGAGAGGTATCCAATGCATTGTGTTGCAATGCGTTGGATATTTCTTTGGCACTCGAAGGGTTAAATAATACAAGATGATGGCTTCCTGGTAAAACCCTTTCTAAATATATAAATGTCATGTATATGAATAACAATGAAATATAAGGACTAAAAGGTTGAATTGAAGTAGTTTGACATACTAAGAGTCAGTTGGGGGTAGCATTAATTAAAGGGACGGTAATACTTAATATGTAAAAGAAATGTTGTAGGGTTTATCCCCGTGAGTAAAACAAGGGTACTGTCGCTGCTGAAATGTGTTTTATTCAAGCGTTATTACAGCCCAAACTTGATTTTTTTAGGCGCAACATCACAGTGGCCTGAAATGTTACAGTGGCGCTGTTGCTACGCCACCCATTGGACAGGTCTGGTCAGTTGTCCATGGTGTAGCAACAGCGCCACTGTACATTTTCAGTCCACTGTGATAATGCACCTACAAAATTCAAGTCTGAGCTGCAATACTTTTTTAAATAAAACACCTCTCAGAAGTGGCAGTACCCTTATTTTACTCAGGGGCATAAACCCTACAACATACATATGTTTTTACATTTTAAGTATTGCTATCACTTTAAATGACTGTTGAAGCATAATTAATCACTTGGATGCTAGAATTGTTTACAGGATACTGGGCCATACATACAAAGAGAGTGGAGCAAGTGTGCTGCTAACAACCTGCAACATAGGAATCCTCACCGTACCTGGCTGGGGATGATGGGACTTGTAGTTCACAACAACTGGTAGGCCTTAGTTTGCCCAGTCCTGGTCTATGGACATTTTGGTTTATTAATTTCCTCTATGAATTTCCTCTATGAAGAATGATGTAAATGCAATTGATAATCCATCCCAGGAGTAGTCAATATTGGCCCGCCTATTGTTGGAGAATGTAACATCCCCCACCCCCAACTAGGGCTGGCAGATCATCCCTTTAAAAGAGGAAATTAAAGGAAACTGCTTCCTGCAGGGCTCCAGTGGTAAATTATTAGGTTGCAATGGTTCCCAAGTATCAATGCAGCTGGTATTTTTTTTTATATGTGTTTTCTTTTAAAGAGAGGATCTGGCAACCCTATCTTCAACCAGGCATTTAGTTTTATTTATTTTTTAGTTTCCGTAAATGAGCTAGTTCTGGCAGGGAGTGGCAGTCGGGATGGAAAACAGTGTGGAATGTTAGTATCTGGCAGTCACACCTGCCATACTGTCTTATGTGTATAAACTGACAATAAAATAAAGCTAAATATGTCATAACCTATTGTTTAATAATATTATAAAACGTGTAATATACATACAGGTGGTTCTCAAAGCTCTTTCAAAATCATATATTTCTTACAAAGTGACAGTTTCACTTTAAAGTAAAACTCTAAGGGCTAGATTCTATTGCAGGTGCTAAAAGTTAACACCCCTTTTATCAAACATTTTCCTATGGAAGTCTATGGGGAAACCAGGAGATAAAGACTGTGATGCAACTAAGAACCTGCAGTAGAATCTAGCCCTAAGCTGTCCACATTCTCAGCTCTGTGGAAAGATCCAACTATAGAGGCTTTGCTTGACTCCAAGATTGTCAGTTTATGCAAATGAGTTAGTACTAGCTGGCAGGGAGTGGTAGGTGGGTGGGAGAATTGTGTGGAATGTTAGTAACTGGCTGCTAGACTGCTATCTAACTTGCATAAATTAAAATAAATATCTCATAAAGTATTGTTTTAAATAGAAATAGCTAATACAAATTTACTGTAGTTGATATTGAAATCTCTTTCAAAATCACTTAAATGTTAAAAAGAAAGTTCTACTTATATATATAACAAAATTACTTGTTTTAAAGGAATAGTAATACTTAAAATGTTAAAAAATATGTTGTAGGGTTTATCCCCTTGAGTAAAACATGGGTAATCCCACTGCTGAAAGGTGTTTTATTCAAAAGTTATTACAGCTCATCAATGAATTTTTTAGGTGCAATATCATAGTGGCCTGAAATTGTACAGCGGCACTGTTGTTACACCATCCTATGGACAGCTCTGGTCCCAGGACCATAAATCTCCATATGGTTTTGTAGCAACAGCACCACTCTACAATTTCAGGCCATTGTGATATCGCACCTAAAAAATTCAACTTTGAGCTTTAATAACTTTTGAATAAAACAATTTTCAGCAGTGGGATACCCTTGTTTTACTCAGGGGGATAAACCCTACAACATATTTTTTTTACATTTTAAGTATTACTATCCCTTTAATATTGAAAGTGGATCTCAGTTTGAAAAAATCTTGAATGTATAAGTCTGACGTTTTGCTGGTTATGAAAGGCATGCCTTCAAGCAATATACTTAAATCAGATGCAACATCAAAACCCCTCTAGTATGTTATTGGAAAATGGTTTATTCTGTTACATAATTTTACTGTTGATTTGGAGATGCAACTTCCATAGACACATGAAAAAATGTAAACGTAGGAAAAGTTGGCACTTTCTCAGCCTATAATTGCAGAAAAAATGTTAACCGTGTATTAATTTTTCACATGCAAGGTTTTCCACCTGCCTAGATGTCTAAACTTCAGAAATGCAATGTTTTATTTGCTTCAGGGTGTGGAACTGCAGAGAACTATATAAATTTTTCACTATTTTATCTTTCAAAATAAATACAGAATTGCCTGGAATTTAAGGGATCTTTAAGCTAAGGGTTTGGTATGTGGATGCACAATAAAAGTATGATAGGTTAAAGCAGTTGTAGTCAATCTTTGGACCTCCATCTGTGGTTGACTACAATTTCCATCCTCCCCAACCAGCCTGTGACCTACATGAAAATGAAAACAGGGTGATATACTTTTAGGAGTATTTTTAAAGTCCAAATTAGAAACACTCCATAAAAGACAGCAATTATGGTGACTGTCTTTTCAATTATAAATAAGCAGCCACGTTCTAGAGCTCAGATGTATTTATCAATGAACATCTTGCCCTCTTCTCACACCGCTACATGGATTCTTCTCCATCTCACAACCTGCTGTTCTGCACTCCTTTTCCCACACTCCTCTGTCCCTCCCTTACCTTTTCCCCTTACCTTGTTTTTTCTAGGTCCCTTGGGATCTGCAACGTGAATCACACCGCTGCATGGATTCTTCTCACAACCTGCTGTTTGTAATGTCAGAAACCCGGGAGAAGCGATACCTCCTAGAAGCCACCACTAACCAACCCTAAGAGTGAGGAAGGTCAGACTCCTCCAACAAGGGATAGAGGAGCAAGCTGCTGGGGAACGACGCTGGGGTGCGTAGCTCGCGAACGGTGGTTGCCAGAAGGGAGACGCGCTGCGGCCACGGCCGAATAAAGGTGCTAGCCGCAAGGCTAGATTGGACCCCTTCGGTTGAGCCAAAGAGGTCCTGCGATGCCCCCCTCCTGACAATCTTATACTACCGCTATCCCCAGGGAGAAAACAAACTCCAACAGGAACAGTACTCACTCAGATGGTCAGAAGGGCTAAGAGGAGGTCCTTCCACAAGTCCGAAGAGTAGTCAGCAGAGCCGGGTCATACACAGGAGCAACAGGAACACCACCGGAGCAGCAGGCAGAGAGTGCAGATGGGAAATCAACCGGGTCATACACGGAGACCTACAGGACACAGGAGAGGAAACTGGATCAGGACTGGGCAGAGAAGAACACAGATGAAGAGCAGACTACAAATCAAGGAAGCACTGCTAGGCTTAGGGACGTTATAACAACGCGTCCAGGCAAAAAACTCACCACCTAAAATAGTGTCAGGGACAGGATTAGGCAGGGCTGGAGGTCCATATCAGGCACAGCGGTTGCGCATGCGCCCAGTAGGGAAAGTGAGGAGAGAACGGCGCATGCGCTAAGCTAGCCAGAACCGGCTACCGCTCATGCGCCCGACCGAGAGAGAGAGACGTGGCCAGAAGAGAGGAAGAGACGGACAGACAGGAAATGCGCAATATGCGGTCACGAACCCCAAGGCAGGTATGACACTGTTCTGCAATCCTTTTCCCACATTCCTCTGTCCTCCCTTACCTTTTTCCCCAACCGAGATTTGTTCCAGATGATTTTGGATGGATTTTGAGGGGGGGGGGGGTTCTAGGTCCCCTGGGATCTCAAAGCAAATCATGGATATTTCTCTCATCTCTAGTGCTGACAATGGTGATGTATGCCTCCAATGACTAGATAAGAAACATAGCTACAATGGTCCTTACTGGAATGAGTAGTTATCACTATGAAATACATAATAATAAATAATGGTTCCCAAAAGTATTACTCTCCCCCACCTCCCGTTTGCCAAAATATCCTTCTTATCTGCAAGGAAGCTACAACCTTTGCATATTTTCCTTATTGTTCACTTAAAATTATATCACTGATTAGGCTGCAGTGTCACATCTGACCTTTTATGCTCCAGCACACTATGGATCACCAATAACAAAAACATCAATGCAACAGATGATGTAAATGTTAGAAAGAAAAAAAGGAGGGAGTATAAGGCTTATAATTCTCCTCTTCACTGAAGTATTCCTGTCGGACTGGGTGTCACGGTTTGGCAAGAAAACTCAGGACAAGTACTAAAAGGTAACACCAACTTTATTAGGCACCAACAATGAAACAGAAATATCACAATAAACGGTATGAGAGAGAAGCGCACAACGGAGCAGGTGACAACTACCAGAAATAGAAGACTGCCTCCATGTGATTCTCTTGAGATAGGTCCCAGTGATGGGACAAGGAGTGGTCTGCAATGCCAAAGGCCCGCACCTGGGAGAAGCCAGACCAAATAGGAAGGCAACCAGGAGTAAGTCTGCCAGAGCCACAGGCCTGCACCAGATTGGCTATCTGACTTCACAGAAGGCCACACCATAGGATAGTCAGAGAGAGCTACAGGTCAGCACCAGATAGGATATCCACTAAAGCATTGGTATGCTGGATACGCAGTGGACAGCGCCCCAGATCAACACCAGAACTGATAGTCAGACAAGCCAGTTATCATACACGGAATGGGTAGTCAGTCAGAGCTGTAGGTCTGCACCAGGATGTTTATCCAACTGAGCCAAGGGTCATACATGGAGCGCATAGTAAGACAGAGCCACAGGTCAGCACCAGATCGGGTAATCATACAAGCCAGATAATACACAGAATGCCAAAATATGGAACTGCACTGGACACCAATGAAAGGGCGACTGAGCCGTGTGTCCAGGCAGTATATAAATTGTAACCACAGGAAGAGGAGGTGTCACATTAGGTAACTGTACCTTTAAATGGAGCGCATATCCATGCCTTTGAACGTGCGCCCATAGATGTCATCTACCTGCCCGCTGGGGTGCCGAAACTGAAGCGGCTGGAGCCGCACAGAGACCCAGGAGGCGGCTGAGCCTCCAGAATACAGGACGCGGCAGAGCCGCTAAGGGGAGCAAGCGGCCACGCCGCCAGAAGCAGGATGTGACTGGAGCCGCTGGAAGCAAGATGCGGACGGCTCAGGCAGCCGCCACAAGGGTAAGCTAACACTGGGTGACATCAAACACATCTTTTAAATTTAGCATTTCTGAGCTACATGGTGCCTAAGCAAGGTCAACCACTTGATAAATCTGGAGCCGTGGAATGTGTTTACCATGCAAATAGGAAGGACGTGGAGCAGTGAAGAACCCTACAAAAGACGGCATTCATCTCCTAAAACAGGCAAACCTTGGGATGGTTAGTGTTTTAAGGTTGATAATTGTTGGGAGACTAAAAACCAAAAGTGGTGTGATGAGAGAACACCACGAAAGAACAAAACATATTGGTGGATATTTGGGGATGGTGCCCGCTTAGGTGCTGCTCAGTTGAGTTTTTCTCTCTCTTTTGACAATAAAGAGAAGACATTTACATATTCATATCATACTGGTCCCTCTCAAAGATGGTCCTGAACTGAAATGTCAGTTAAATCTCCCCTGAACAAGAAAAACACAAAAACCCCATACGTTACATTTTGGCCTTTAGTGGGCCTAGTCTGTAAGAAGCAGCTGTATCCATCTAGGTGCAATGAGAGCAAGGGCCCATGCCTGTGATACCCTTCCAGTTAAAGAGACTACAAAACAAAAAGGGTGTAAATGAACAAAACGTAATCGCATATTCTTGAGGAAGGGATCCCCTGAGATGCTTCTCAGTCACATTGTTTGCCTTCGGGTGGCATGAAAAAGAAGACATTTCCATATTCATATCAATCTGAACTTGCTCAGGGATGATCCAGCACCAGGTAAATCTATGACCAAGTGAAACAGCAAAACACCACATTTTGGTCTTTAGTGAGTCTCATCAGTGAGGATCAGCTGATCACTCTAGGCACAAGGAGTACAGGAACCCTGCTTCTACTAAGAGAGTCTAAAACAAAAAAATTGTGACAAATTATGAATGAACAAAATGTAGCTGTCTGTGCTTCAGGATGGTGCATCTCAGTAGACTTCTGCATTCATTTAGTTAGAGATGCAAAATGTAACTTTTTTTTGCGTGTTTCAGGACGTTCAGATTGATTGGTTAGCTGGAGCAATGGCATTACCCCCCCCAGCTAAATGCTGATTGACTGGAAGATGAGGTTACTCCAGGGCATGTTCCTTGCCATGAGTAACCCCAGAATCCCAGCCAATAGGAGCATGGGAACTGATCTGAACAAGGACGGTCAAATAAAAGCCAGCCCCTGTTAACTTTTTCCTCACTCTGGCAATTGCTCAACAGGATTATGTTTTTTTGGGGGGGTTGTGGTGGTGATGGCGTATTATGATTTTCTTTTTGAAATGTTTACTTTTTTGGGCAAAGATGCAGGAAGACCAGGTCATTGAGGACACCACTGGACCTCTGACATCCAGCTGAATGGTATGACTGGGGTAGACTCAAACAGAATATAGGTGAATAAATTTCTTCTGGAAATGAAAGTGTTCACCAAAATTTTGACAGGGTAGTAGATAACATTCGTTTCATCCAAATGGGTAAAAAAAATGTACCTAATAATTTGGACGAAACAAATGTTTTTGCTGTGCACAAGTCAACTAGAGCTCAGTCACATTTCCAGGAGATTGCGGTCAAATCGTGGACCCCACTCATTGGTTTTGCAATAGGAGACCTATCATTCAAGGGCTTAAGCACCTCATTTAAATCAATAAGGATGCTTGTCTCGTGTGGTGCAATTGAGTTACCTAAGAATTGCTGATATTTTAAGAACTGAAACAATTAAGTTGCAAAGCAGCTGCACCATAGGGGAGAAATAAAAAGAGTTCCCCAAATTTAAATTATTTTAAATAGGCCTTTTAATCCCTTTGTGTTGGAGACCTCAACAGAATTCAAGGAATTAACCCTTTGACTCAAAGGGTTAAATGTCCCATTTAAATCAATGGTCATTTTTATTAGTCTTCTATTGTGCAATTGGTTACCATTTTCTTAATGTTTCAATGTAACACATATATGTGTATATATATATATATATATATATATATATGTATGTATTATATATAAAAGCAAATACACAAAATATTGGTGCACATCCAAATTTTCATCACCATTAACCCTTTATTTTGTGGCATTGTGTATGCATATCACTACTATATAAAAGATGAAGATTTAGTCACATCATATAGCCATAGAATGCTAAGCTTGCCACCAACGCCAAGGAACCTAATTTTTGGCAAGTACCTAACCCTAAAAGGATAGTAATCCTTCATTTTATCTTTATTTTATTTTGTAGGCATTAAAAAAACATGAAGAATGATATATGTCTTATCTCTCAAACCTTTATGGTTTGAGAGATATTCACAAGCAAAGTTTCCCCCTCCCACCCCTTTTACCTAGTGTAAGCCATTGATATATATTAACCCATATAGCATATATCTGTATTCTATAGCTCTATCAAAATATTCCTTCACTGGTCATAATTAACCAGTGCTAATATAGCATATTAATAATAATTCATACAATTATAATTTTTAAATATTATCCTACAAGGCTTGTTCAGATATATGGATATATATGTTATATCCAGTTGGCGTCTTTATTTAAAACAGAATGCTGGAATGGTGGTTTGCCATTCCTGAGGAAGTACTGCACTTAGTACGAAACGCGTTGGAATAGCGCTGTTTGCATGCCAAGACAGCTCTTACTATTTTGAAGAAGATCTGGGAATGGAAAAACGGAATACAGACTGCATGTGAACATTCTAGTCAGCAACAGTTTGTTAATTAAAGACAAACAAACGAGAGTTCTCGTGACACGTTAAGTTACAATTGACGATACAGTATTAAATGTTTGGATAACAGCAGAAAGGAGAGGAGATCAGTGGAAGGATCTAAACCTGGGGAAGGAGTGATCATCTAAAGTCACATACTCTGCCCGCGGAGATTAACAGGAGACGGGAGAGGGTGAACCGAGAAGGAATCAAACCCCAGGTAACACACTCTGTCTGTGGATATAAACAGCAGATGTGTAATTGTTATTACCGTATACACTGTTACATCATAACACTTCGTCTATGTGTCAAGAATAATATTCCTTTGTATTAAGACTGACTCAACAAGTTACAGCTCAGTGCAATGTATTATCCATTTCCCAGCAATTGTTTTATACCAACAGTAATTGTACTATTTGGATTGGCTGGAGGACTTTTTCTAATAAGAACAAATAATTTAAGATTGGAGTCCAGATATATCCACAGTACATTGTATAACTTGTCATCTATCCAGTAGTGAAGAGCCATTTCCCTTTAATTATGTTTTAATATTAAGAGGTTTTATTATCATTATGGTACCATAATATATATTGTGTAGGATTTATGCTATATGATTGTATTTTTTTTGGTAGTGTCCACTTCATTAATATAGTGTTACTTTAATGGATCTTGATAGCGCTCTCCTTATACTATTTGTTGCATTTTGTTTTCAGCCCATATGTTGCACTGCTGGGCATTAGGATGGTAGCGGCTTTGAGATCCTTTTTATTGAGAGAGGCACACGATATTAGCGCCACACCTGACCTTATTTCTTTAATATATCTTATATATATAAAAGAATAAGCCTCATTGCATAATTTATGGTATCTCACACACAGAACATAATTTATGTCTCTTCAGAAAACAAACACACATTGAACAGAATGCCTCATTACATAATTTATGTCTCATTAGGAGACACAACTCCTATTGGGTGATTCAATGGGGACTTTACTGCTCCCATTGGGTGATTCAGTGGGGGCGTGTTTATCATACAGGGAGTTGGCCCGCCCCCTCCAGCCCGACCACCACTATCCAACTGACAAAAACAAATATAACTGCCACTCGCTCCTGAAGTAGGGGATATCAATAACTTCTCCCGGTCCACACACACTCTCACTCAGGATCATGACCCCACAAACACACTGTTTCACCTCCCACAGATAATTGTAACCCTCCATACACTCTGTTTCAGTACAAGGGTGTAATGGTTACATAAAATATAAACTCAGGGATAAACTTAATAGCAATTCTTTTGTTTAACTTTTTTCAGTTCTTCAGTCACCTCACAAACTGTCTGTTTTCAACTGTCACTCCTCCACTTCCTGCTTCCCGCCCTTTCTCCTTAAAGGGAGAGAGAGATGCGTTGCTGTATGTTACAGAGGGCAAGCCTCAAACAACACTATTTGTTCCCTCAGCATATTGCTACGCTGCCTCAGCTGAAGAGCCACCGTGTGTTATATTGCTGTGTTACCATAACTTAACCCTTTGAGTGCCAGAGGTGTATGCAACGCATTGCAAAGCAATGTGTTGCATACCCATCTGGCACTCAAAGGGTTAAGTAAGGAGGAGTTACTGCTCACATTGGGTGATTCAATGGGGGAGTGATTTAAATCATGCAGGGAGTTGACCTGCCCCCACTATCCAGCCCACCCACCACTATCCAAGTAACTGAAAAAACAAAATGGCTGCCACTTTCTCTTACATCACAGACACAAACACATCAGCCAAAAAACACACTCACACTGAATCACACACACTGAATCACACACACACACACACACTGACTATCACACACACACACACACACACACACACACTATCACACACACACACACACACTGAATATCACTCACACACTCTCTCACTCACACACTCTCTCACACACTCTCTCACTCAAACACACTGAATCACACACACTCTATCTCACTCACACACACTGAATCACACACATTGAATCACACACACACTCTCTCACTCACACACTCTCTCACTCACACACTCTCTCACACACACTGAATCACACACACACTGAATCACTCACCCACACTGAATCACTCACACACACTGAATCACACTCACACTCTCTCACTCATACCCTTTCACTCACACCCTCTCGCTCTCATACACACTCACACCCTTTCTCACTCAAACCCTCTCTCACTCACACCCTCTCACTCACACCCTCTCATACACCCTCTCACTCACATTCTCACTCAATCACACTCACTCACTAACACATTTACACAATCACTCACACGCAATACTCACTCTCGCACTCACACACACTCACTCACACCCCGGGAGCCAGCACGATCCACCTTCCACCATAGTCTCACTCACACTCACTCACACCCCGGGAGCCAGCACAATCCACCTTCCACCATAGTATGTGCAATTAACACATGCATTTCAACTATATGAATGAATGCCACAGTGGAAGCATAAGTACAAACACAAACTACTTACAATGACACATAAGTCACCCCCTTATGACTCACTTCTGTGTGTGCATGTGTGTCTCTGTGTGTGCCTGTGTGTTACTCACTGTGTGTGTTGCATGTCTGTATCACACTCTATGTGTCTGCATGTTGTACATTGCATGTATGTGTGTATGACTGTGTCGCTCTTTATGCATCTCAGTGCATGCATGTGCATTTGCGTATGTGTCTCTGTGTGTGTTTGTCTTGCATCCATGTGTGTGCGCATTAATTCCCTATATATCCGGACAGGCAGCGCCGTCCCACATTGCTAGTATATATATATATATATATACACATAAAAGACTAACTATAATTTGATCCGGTGATGTGGCAAATACACTCTAGGAAGGCCAAATCATTTTTGAAACTACAGAGAACATAAATGTTAAATTACCATGAAAAATGGTTTTGTTCATGGTGATTGACAGCACTATATGTCTAAGCTCCGAAAGAATGCTGTGTGTGCCTTAAGTCTTAGGCTTAACGTACTCCTCTGAAGTTACTTGATTGTTGTAAAGGTAGGGGATACTTTTGAGTCCAGTTTTTCCAACCTGCCTGCTTTGAATGCCTGTGTTTTTTATCCCTTGCAATGCATATCATTTTCTGAATGCCAAACATTCCAGAAATGATGAAATAGTTTAGCACTTTGGCAATCAATTTCAAACGTCTGGGAATAAACAGTTTTATGTATGCTTTTCATTATTTTTATTTTAATTTTAGCAAGTAACTGAAAATATAAAATACTTCAGAAAGTATGAAAAGTGTATAAAAAGGAATATAAACACCTTGAAAGGAACAGGGATTATATAGTGAGATGCCAGGTACTTCATGTTAGCATCTGTAAAAATTAGCTTTTTAATTCAAGAGGCTCAAAATCTAATCAGAGCCATATTTCCCAATAGGTAGAATAGGCAACTGAGGAGAGGTCTGAATTTTGAGGGGTGTCTCAGCTGTGCTGGCCACACCCACATGCCATTGCTCTAGCGAGCAACCAAGGGGATAAAGATTTCTTCATTCTTGATTTTATAGTGCAAGGGTATTTTCAGTGTCAGGAAACATTGGATGGGACTGGGGGTGCGGTCATATAAGGAGTGGAGGTGTGGCCATGGGTGGAGCTAAGAGTGCCTAGAATGCCTTGCACAGATGAACCTGGGATGTAAATCCAGCCCTGAATCTAATCTTGAGTGGAATTTAAAGGTTTATTAACTAATTTCATTTCAGGTATTAGAGTTCTTTTACTGGAAACAAGTTAGCCTGGGATGTGAAGCCAACCTTGAATCTAATCTTAAGTGGAATTTAAAGGTATATTAACTAATTTCATTTCAGGTATTAGAGTGTTTTTACAGGAAACAAGTTTACATCTGCTGCCAAAAATACCTGCTGATAAGTAAAGTAGATCGCTCAGCCCAGCATCTGAATGTCCAAAATCATTTTACAGAAGTCAACATTGCTAACATGTTTTTTTTCTTTTTTCCCTTTCTATTCAGAAGAAGAACCTGCCTGGTGCTTGCTCTTTCGGCAATATTTTATCTGTTAATGCTTACAATACATGACCTTTTCACCCTTTAACCCCTTAAGGACTGGTGCATTTAAGGACCATGGAGCATTTTTTTTTCCGGCATCAGATTCAGGGCTCCCTGAACGGCGTACAGCTGCCCGGTGAGCCATGAAATCCATGATGTACATTTACATCATGGGTCCTTTAAGGACATTCACCCGTGACGTACATGTACATCCTTCATCGTTAAGGGGTTAAAGACCAGAGAGGTGTGTGATGCATTGGGAAGTAATGCATTGCCCACTGCTTTGTCTATAGGTTTACTTAGGAAACCTTTTGCTAAACCCTTTGAATGTCAGAGCACAAAGTGCAAAGCAATGCATTGCATTCCCCCCTGACACTGAAAGGGTTAAGTCCCTGGAGAAACACTGTAAAGCTGAAGGTGGGTTGACATATTTAACCCTTAACGACCCCTGATGATCCTGGCACATCATGGATAGATGACCTGCCAGGACCGTCATAGAATTCAGGGCTCCCCATGCGGCTGAACGCCGTTCGGGGAGCCCTCAACCAGAAGAGGCAAAAAAAAAAAAAAAGTCCGTGTTCCTTAAGTGATGGCCACATGCGCAATCGGCCGTCCTTAAGGGGTTAAAGAAGCACTAACATTTCTTAATGATAAAACCCCTCACCTACCTTAATCTGGCAAAAAACAAATGGCCATAATGAATCAGTACTGCATGGATTGGTTCCCCAAAATCAATTGTTAATTAGTGCTGGTCATCATGTCCATGGGCATGCAGTACTCAAATACCCCAAACACTACCCACATGAAGCTCCCCTAATAAGATCAAGTGGGAGGGGTTTGAGGTCCTTGAATCCAGCGGAAGGAATCATGCCTGCCTCCATCGGCTTATGTCTATTACCAATTAAAAATGTATTTTGGAGAACCAATCCACGAATAACTGGTTCATAGCGGACATTAGTATTTTAATAATTTAAGATAGGTTGAAGTTTATTTTTAGGATGTGTCTTTCTTCTTTTAACCCATTAAGTACCAGTGGGGTGTGTGAAGCATTGCTTTGCAAGGCTTTGTACATGATGCGTAAAAGGTTAACACAATGCATGCCACAGAGATATCAACACATCAAGCTGTCTTTCATTGGATACCTCTCCGGCACTCAAAGGGTTAAGAGATACTGACATGCACAGGAATAAGTGGAACTGATGTGTTAAACGGAATTGTTACTCACGGGAAGAATGACAACTTTCACAGATAAAACTCTGGGTTAGGTGTATGAATAACAGAACATGCCTATTCTTTAAATTCCAGACAGGAATATCAGCCCACACAGTTTTCACATTGGCTGCAGTCTGGTCAAACAAGCTCAAATGACGTTCATTGTTCACACAACCAAAACACACAGTTGTTCATCAAAGGTTCACCAGAAGTGCTTGGAAAGTTTAAAGGAGAAGTAAACTGTATACAGGGCTTAAAATTTTAAGTCCTTTGCTACTAGTCAGACCTGAAAAGTTACTCGCCACTGCAAGCCAAAACATACCAACCAGGGCTGAATTTCTACTCGCCAGGGCTAAATTTTCACTCGCCATTGGCTAGTGGTGAGTGGAAATTTTGAGCCCTGCTGTATATATAATATATTTTATATATATATATATATATATATATATATATATATATGTATAGCAGGACTTTTCGTGTTGAATAAAATAAGGGTACTGCCATCGCTGAGAGATGCATATTTTCAGAGCTATTACATTTTAAGCCCGTGTTTTTTTTCACATTGCCATTGCTCTCTAGTGGTCACATTCCAATTAGGTATTCTGTTACATTCTAATGGAGAGGAAAGTCAGTGACATACAGTTCCCCATAGAATGTAATAGAAACTGCTGAGTCACTTCCTGTCAGAAATGTCAGAAAGTAAACACACAATAAATGTACTTCCTGATTATTTGAACAGTTATATCATTTTAATAAAACAACTGATAGCAGTGAGCGTACCTTTGCACTTGGAAGGAATAGCTGTATAACATGTAGATTTTCGATTAAAAAAATGTTACTGCTCTTTTAAGGTATTCTCCATATACAGATAATAAAGGGGAGCAATTCATGATTCCACTATACTAAACTTCTGTATTTTAGGTTAAAGTTACCGTAATGCTTAAAAGTAAGTTAGGTAAAACATGATACTGTGTTAGCTGTGGAAAACACAGGAGACTGATAGAGTAAATGTGATACCTTTATTGCCTAACTTAGTAGTTTTAGAGTGCAAGCTTTCAAGACAACTTGGGTAACATTCCCATACCTGGGAACTCTCCGGTTTTGCCCCGGAGACTCCGGATTTCAAACTGAATTACCGGGTCTCCGGGGCAATGTGTGAATCACCGGGTGGGCAGAGTTTAAGTAGAAACTCTGCCCACTTGTGCTCCATCCCGCCCGGTTCCTCCCACTCCCCGCCCTCTTACCTTCATTTTCAAGGGGATTTTTTTCGGCCCGCCCCCCGCAACTAAGCCCCACCCCTTTTATGACAACAATCGCGTCATTTTCAGGACTGACAGGGTTACCCTCTGGGTAGCCCTGCATGAAAAGTTCCCAGGTATGAACATTCCTGATGAAGAGACCTAAGTTGTCTTGAAAGCTTTCAATCTAAAACTATTCATTGTGCCAATAAAGACATTACTTTTACACTAACTGTAGGCTGACTTCATACTAAGGATCATAGAACTCTTGAGACCATGTGCTCACCGCCATTGGCACTCAAAGGGTTAACTAACTGCCCAATAGCGATCTAGTAAACCACTTTGATTACTACAGCAGTGTCCAGCTCACAGAATGCAAGGGGATGAAAGAGCCATTTAATAATTGGTAGTTTGAGGAATGGTTATAGGTCTCCTGTGGTGCAGCTGATTTGCAAACTGATGGGTGTTATGGAAGCTGTACCTGTCAACAGCTGGAGCTACAATAACTGACTACCACATGCATAGGTTGTAAGTGATTTTCAAGAGGCGTGTCACCACTTTACAGCTATGTTTTGACTCGTATTCATTTCTGATCCTGACTGCTTGATAAAGCAGGAAGATAACAGGGAAAGTGTGCTCTACAGATCCACTTATAACAAACGGCCATCACTCTCAGATATTCTCAAATTTTTGTTCTTTATTAAAGTCCATAAAAGTCCATAAAAGCAGGTACAATGTATCAATGCAAGTAGTTCTGAATGAGAGACAGTCCATCAGGACTTAATCATAGGCTGAATGATCTCTCAAACCTAGAGGTTTTTAAACATGTATCCAGGCTTAACATGACAAAATAATTATCCAGTAAGAAACACTATCATGCTCCTTCAAACCACACATTAATTAAATAACACCTGGATATCCATTAACCTCTCACATGACTTTTTATACTATTGTATGGTATTTATAAAAAACATTAAAACAAAAAACATGAATCATAAATAAAAGCTCCTAAATTCCTAATTTTATGTAAGACAATCCTTACTTACTTAAGATAAAGCAGTTTAACTATTAACTGATTCATTGATCAAAGATAACTTGGAAATGATAGTGCTGTATTGTCTGTGAATTGTCATAGATAAATAAAAAAAGCTCATTCATTGCTGATCAAAAAGCTGATTCATTGATGAAAGATCAATTGGAAATGATAGTGCCATAATGTCTGTGAATTGTCATAGATAAGAAAAAAAGTTTTTCTTAAGAGAGAGATAATTTTTTTTATTATTATTATTATTAATAATAATAAAAGAAAAATGAATTAAGCAATAGAAAAGCAAGTTTGGGATTACATTTAGAGATGTAAATACACAAGTAAAACATTCTTAAACAAGCAATGAATAGTTAAACAATACATATAGTTTAATATGTAAATATATATTTTATTACAGGGTTTATCTTGCTAAGTAAAACAAGGTTGCTCCCACTGTGGTGGCTTTATTCAAAAGTTATGGAGATCAGACTTGATGTTTATTGAATGCAATACTTCCTTGGCCTGAAATTGTACGGTGGCACTGTATCTACTGTAGTCTATAGATGTCTCTGGCCAGTTGACCATAAATGTGCATAGGATGCTGTAGCAACAGCTACTGTAAACTTTCAGCCATAGAGGTACATAAAAGGAGGGCAGCACCCATGGGACTAAATTACTTTTATTCAGCAAAATGTGGTCAAGAATGTACGGTCGAACATACTTTCTTGACCACAATTTTCTGAATAAAATTAATTTACAAAGTCCCACGGGTGCTGCCATCCTTTTTTTCTACTTGTATTACCCAGTTTTGGGAATGTGCACCTGGGCATTCATTGACTTAGAGTGAGTGCTACCACCTCCTCTTATTTTGTAATATATATGTATATATATATATATATATATATATATATATATATATATATAATGAGAGATAGAGAGACAGATAGAGAGAGACAGAGAGATAGATAGACAGAGAGATAGACGTATAGATAGATAGATAGATAGATAGATATGTGATAGATCGATAGAGAGATAGATATGAGATAGACAGATAGATAGATAGATAGATAGATAGATAGATAGATAGATAGAAAGAAAGAAAGAAAGATAGATAGATAGATAGATAGATAGATAGATAGATAGATAGATAGATAGAAAGAAAGAAAGATAGATAGATAGATAGATAGATAGATAGATAGATAGATAGATAGATAGATAGATAGGATAGATAGATAGATATGGTATAAACCCTATGGTATAAACCCTAAAATATGTATAATTTGATTATTGTTTTCTTTATTTATTAAGCGCCAGCATATTCCCCAGAACTGTAAAAAATTTGAGTGAGAACATACAATGACGTTCAGTACCTGATCAAAACAGATGTAGTGAGAGCCCTGATCAACAGAGCTTGCAATCTAGAGGGAGTGTTACTATCAATTTAAACAATTATGCATTCCTATGTTTTAATCCTTTATTGCCTCTACATAAACCTGTTTTACGGTCTGGCTCCTCATGGAGACCTTTGAGAACTTCTCTTATAGTTAAAGAGCTCTGGATTCTCTATCTAGAAACTCATTTGTCACTCCTGTCCTTTAACTAGATGTTGGTATCTGACAAGTACAGAACAAATCTCACTTAACAAGCTAAAAAAACATTTGAGTATGACAACTAATGGAAAACACTTAAACATGTTTAACACTTAATTTGATGAAATAAAAATGGTTATCTCTCTAGTTGGTTCCCTTGTCTTATCAGCAGTCTGTTAATGGACTTGAAGAGGTCAGCTTATCGCCATTGGGTGATTTATTCACAGTGTGACAGGGCCACCCATTGATTATCGTGACATGGTATTCTTGATAAATTGCTGATTTTGACCATTAAAGGAGAAACAACGCTTGCTAAATATAATCTCTCGTTTACCTTACTATGGCTAGGAAATTATAATGGCCACTATGAATTGTGTCCTTGTGCCTTGGTTCAAGAGAAAACATTTATAATAAGTCCTGGATATCATGTCTTGTGCGTGGGGTATTGGTCCAAGAAATGCACATCACACACAGTATGGGTTTAAATTAGGCCGCAGCTTTATTTTATAAAACATATTCCATTTATTTTAAAATTCACTTACAACCTTAAGCCCTTGCCAATGGCCAACTTTTTACAGGCTGACCCAGCCTATACACCTTTTTTGAGCCGAGACTCAAAACCCCCAAATTGTTTTACCTCAACCGCACCTCATTAGCTGGTCAATGCAGCTCAATGAGGCCAGCGTCTAACCCGCGACAAAGTCCGGGTGTCCTTAGACCTAGGCCACTGGCCTACCATCTTCCTGTAATCTCCCCCATCTTACTGACCTTCTATACATTGGCAAGGGCCCAAAGCGCCAACAAAGCTGTGACAAAACAACAATAATAAATACACAAAAACAACATAGCCGAATAACCCATCCCCATCAAACCACCAGCCCTAAACAGGGAGGGAGGGAACTGCTGCTTCTCCCGGTTCACCCACTCTGCCACACTTCAGGAAGTGGTCACCCTCACTTTATAACCCCTGTGACGTCCCCTACCTACACTTCCTATACCACCCCCACTTAATTTCCTTTACCCTACCCCAGCAAAGACACGTCTCCCCTCCTGAGTTCCGTGGAGGTCTTATCCATTGGAAAGCAAGCGAATAGGTGCTAACAAGGAAACATACCAGCCCCACAGGATTCAGCCTAGGGCTTCAGACTCATCCTCAGTGTCAGCATGCAAAGCCAAGGCTCCCTCCAGCCCCTGTATAACAGCAAGATCCAAACAAGACGGCTGCAGCGCTCCACAAATGGTGTCAGAGAAACAATCATAAAAAACAATTCTTTATTTGTATCAAAAGTAAAAACAGTTACCGAACATCAGACATCATCTCACAATCTCAGGTCTCCATGCTACAAAGTAATGTATCCAGTCTACGCATTTCGCATTATGCACGCTTATCCATGACAATCATTGTCATGAATAAGGGTGCATAACGCGAAATGCATAGACTGGATACATCACTTTTGTAACATGATGACCTGAGATTGTGAGTTGATGTCTGATGTTCGGTAACTGCTGTTACTTTTGATATAAATAAACAGTTGATTTTTATGATTGTCTCTCTGACACCATTTGTGGAGCGGTGCAGCCATCTTGTTTGGATCTTGCTGTCATATCCATTGGACCAGGCATAACAGTTATTAGCAGGACCTCATGACCTCAATCTCTACTCACTGCACAGGGTAATCTCTATGCTCTATGGACCAGACTGCAGACAAATTGCTCTTCCTCTCTGTCTTTCCCCATCACACAAGTACCTTCTGAGATCCTCCAGTGGTGAATTGCACCTTGGATATAGGTTAGTGTGTGATTAAAACTTGCTAATTATCCACCCTCAGATTTCACCCCAGGGTCCCTTAATTTCAAGTTACACCCATGTCTCTTACCAGCTTTATTCACACTATATGAAAAATGCAGTTTTGATTTTAATCACTCACTTCTAAATTCATGTTTGTTTTTACAATCTTTTCCTACCCCTAACTCGATGCTCTGTTCACTCTCTGTCCACTGGTAGAAAAAAAATCACTAAACCTAGTCTTTCTCTTTACAGTGGAAACCTATTATTCTTCCTTTTGCCTTAGAGCTATTTCAGTGGACTACCTAACTCACATTATTTCCTCCATTCCACAAACCGATCCTCTACAGCACTACTGGGTAAACTGAGGCCCTCCAGCTGTGGAAGACTGCAACTCCCATTATCCCCATTATCCTAAGCTGTCCTGCTGTCTGTTCCTTATGAGGCTCATTCCTTCACCTTATGCTCCTCTCATTCATCACCATAGATGTACTGAGCAGAAGGACATTCTGTCATAGTCTGTAAGCCCATCACTGGCAGGGCAATTGGGTGGCCATGACAGATCTTAATTGGGCTGTCCATCCAGGCAGCAGGCAGGTGTTTTGGGCTGTACTGTTCTACCTTGTTTTTCTCCATGTGCCAACAAGGTGCAAAGCAGATCTGACACAAATTTCTTATATTTTCCTTTGCATTCTATAATGAGGAGTCTGGAGCTTGCTCACATTAAAGTCATAGTTGCTAATTAATAAGTTCTGCAAGCGCATTGTGCTGACTCATTCATACTTTCCACTGACTGCCTTTCTTGCACACAGGGCACCGCAGCAGAGGGACGCCGAAACAGAGGGAGCTGCAAACATTTTTTTTGCACTGATGCTGCAAGGGTGAGGCAGCTAGAGACAAGAGCTGGAACTCCTCTCCTGCCTTCTATCTACAGAAATTAATGTGAGGGAAGTGCTGAGAGAGGAATAAACAGCTCACTGGCCCGAAGCTGCAGCAGCAGGCAAAAAAATAAACAAGTGGCGCTTGAGGTCTGTTTACAGGAGCGCTTCACAGATGTATGTTGCAGCCAGGACATCTGAGTAAGTGAAGACCCAGATAGTGCAGGCGTTGGCAACAGTGGCATAACTATAGGGGTCACACCTGCACCCCCAGCAACTCAGCCCATATCCCTCTCCGGCGCTCTAGTAATGCAGAGCACTGGGAGATGACAGCTCTAGAGGTCTGTGCAGAAGGAGTCACAGACCTATCATGCCACTAGACCACCAGGGAGGTAGGAAATAGGCAAAGTTGAGATTGAAGGGTATTGTCGAAGGGTCAGTGTGGAGATTGATAGGCATTGTGGAGATTGGTGGGGTTTGGAAGGGTCAATGTGTAGATTGAGGGGGCAATGTGGAGACTGAGGGGTAATGTGGAGATTGAGGGGCATTGTGGAGATGGGGGCAATGTGTAGATTGAGGGGCAATGTGTAGACTGAGGGGCAATGTGGAAGGGTCAATGTGTAGATTGAGGGGGCAATCTGGAAGAGGCAATGTGGAGACTGAGGGGTAATGTGGAGATTGAGGGGAAACGTGGAGATTGAGGGGCAATGTGGAGATGGGGGCAATGTGGAGATTGAGGGGCATTTTGGAAGGCGCAATGTGTAGATTGAGGGACAATGTGGAAGGGGTAATGTAGAGATTGAGGGGGGCAATGTGGAGATGGGCGCAATGTGGAGATTGAGGGGCATTGTGAAGGTGGGGGCAATGTGTAGATTGAGGAGCAATGTGGAGATTGAGGGGCATTTTGGAGATGGGGGCAATGTGTAGATTGTGGGGCAATGTGGAAGGGGCAATGTCTAGATTGAGGGGGCAATGTGGAGATGTGGGCAATGTGTAGATTGTGGGGCAATGTGTAAGGGGCAATGTGGAGATTGAGGGGGCAATGTGGAGATTGAAGGGTCAATTTGGAGATAGGGCAATGTGTAGATTGAGGGGCATTGTGTAGATTGAGGGGCAATGTGGAGATTGAGGGGCAATGTGGATATTGAGGGGCATTGTGGAGATGGGGCAATGTGTAGATTGAGGGGCATTGTGTAGATTGGGGGGCAATGTGTAGATTGAGGGGCATTAATAAACTTATTAATGTTAATGTAATGGAACAGATTCATCTGTGAGTGGATTGTGCAATGGGGGGATTGGCGAGGTGGGGCATCAAAATTCACCTTTGCCTGTGTAGACAAAAATCCTTGCACCAACCCTGCTTGACCACTATCATTAATGTCCCATCCCTACAGAAAACAAACTATGTCAACATGGAGTTGTAATTTGTGCCTATGGAGAAAGTCTTGTGTTGATGCTGAAACAATGCCATGAGTTCTTTGACAGTGATCACAGATCAAGCTGAAATCACTCAAAACTGTTGATTTCCAAAGTCTTGCAGCACGTGGAGTGTCAAAGCATGACCAAGGTCGGGGAGCAACAATAATCCCCATGTACAATCTGCCCAAAGCATACATTTCATCTTGACAATCATAACCAGCTCTTCTCAAGCCTTCTCTAGAGCTGCCCTTTAGCTAACATTCATTTCTCTGGCCTGGAAGTTATATTTGAATAGACCCCCTTAAAGGGACTCGCCTAAAAACAACTTTGGTGATTTTGAAAGAACTTTCCTGATCACCTGTATGTTGTTTTAGCCATTTTTATTTAGAAAATTAGTTTCTGAATTATGTAGATGTATAGATCATGCTAATTAACCCCTTAAAGACCCTTGATGGTCCTGGCACATCATTGGTTGATAAGCCATAAGGATACATAAAGTGCCAGGACCATCATGGATTTCAGGGCTCCCCGTATGGCTGCACAGCATTTGGGGAGCCCTTAACCGGGATCACAAATAAAAAAAAGGTCTGTGGTCCTTAACTGACGCCCGCTTGCGCACGTGGCCGGTCCTTAAGAGGTTAAGGAATATGATGCAGGCAAGTAGTGTCAGTGACTGAAGGAAGTAATTCAGGGATAAGATAGGAAGTGCCTGCACAGCATACCTTAACGATCATAAGCTATACATCTAAATAACTCAGAAACTAGTCTAAATAAAAAATGGCTAATTCAACATACTGGTGATTTGTTTAAAAAGAGCCACAGTTGTTTTTCAATGATAGTGTCGATTTAACCCTTTGAATGCCAGAGGGGTACGCAATGCATTGCTTTGCAATGTGTTGCCTACCCCTCTGGCACTCAAAAGGTTAAACAGAGACTGCGTCATTTGCACATAGAAACAGACCATTTCTGGTGTAAACCAACTGCGCAAAAGAAACCCTGATGCAGACTTACTAAGTAAAAGTGGTACAATCCTGGTGCACCATAGGTAACACAATATTCAAAATATTCCAATAGACTTAAACAGGGCTTTTAACTCCTGGAATGCTAGAGAAGTCTCCAATGCATTTTCTTTGTTCTGTATGGTGCAATTGGTTTGCTTCAGAACAGCATCACTTTCCTTAGAACATCAGCCTCACTGACTGTATATACCTGACCCTGTCCTCACTGACTGTACATACCTGACCCTGTCCTCACTGACTGTACATACCTGACCCTGTCCTCACTGACTGTATATACCTGACCCTGTCCTCACTGACTGTACATACCTGACCCTGTCCTCACTGACTGTATATACCTGACCCTGTCCTCACTGACTGTATATACCTGACCCTGTCCTCACTGACTGTATATACCTGACCCTGTCCTCACTGACTGTACATACCTGACCCTGTCCTCACTGACTGTATATACCTGACCCTGTCCTCACTGACTGTATATACCTGACCCTGTCCTCACTGACTGTACATACCTGACCCTGTCCTCACTGACTGTATATACCTGACCCTGTCCTCACTGACTGTATATACCTGACCCTGTCCTCACTGACTGTACATACCTGACCCTGTCCTCACTGACTGTATATACCTGACCCTGTCCTCACTGACTGTATATACCTGACCCTGTCCTCACTGACTGTATATACCTGACCCTGTCCTCACTGACTGTATATACCTGACCCTGTCCTCACTGACTGTATATACCTGACACTGGACAGGGTGAATGTGTCAGTGTGCTAGAGATAATATGTGAATGTATGATAGAGATTCCACTCTGACTATTCAGTTTTTAAACCTTTGCGTGCTGGAGGGATGCCCAACGCATTGCAAAGCACTGGCACCCAAAGGGTTAAACCATGTGCCTGCCTAATACAAATTTAGTAAGCCACATATACCAGAATTTATCCACATACTGCCACTTGTGTCAAGGGGAGGACAATGTAGTAGTCTGTGGGTGTTTGCAGGAATGCCTTTCCTCTACACCAGACACATCAAACGTGCGTTGTGGGCCAAATTCATCCCCCAACTACTGAACTGCGGCCCTCTGAACATTTAATATGTTTAATATGTGGCCTGTCGTCTCCATTTGCTTACCCACTCTTGCTTCCCAGAGGCTCTGTTCCTGTCCCACCATCATCTGTATGTACCAGAGCACCTGCTGTCCCTCTATAGCACACTGGGCTTATTACTACCGGAATCACTCAATGCAAAGAAATGGTTGAACTATCAACAACTTAAATGATATATGGAACATGTGAGGCAGCAGGCTTTCAGACAGAAATATATCCTTAAGGGACAGTAGCACAGCAGAGCCTTCACATCAAGCACCCTGATTCTTCTGGATAGACAAACTGTAACCCCTTGAGTGCTATATGATACTTTGCAATACATTGCATGCTGCTATTGTACTAAAGGGGTGCCTAGTTAGCTGAACATGGCCTAATAGTGTGTGTGTATGTGTGTGGATATGTGAGTGTGTCTATATATATATGTGTGTGTGTATGTGTGTGTGTATTGGTGTGTGTATGTATGTATGTGCCTATGTGGTGTGTTTGTGTTGTGAGGATCTCTGTGTGTGGTGTGTGGTAGTGTGTGTATTGGTGTGTATGTATGTGTATGTGTGGTGAGTGTGTGTGTTATGAAGATCTGTGTGTGTGTTGTAAAGATCTGTGTGTATGTGGTGTGTGATGTGCAGCATGATATGTTTGTGTGTGTATGTGTGGGCATGTGAGTGTGTGTGTGTTAGTGTGTGTATTGGCATGTGTATGTATGTGCCTATGTGGTGTGTCTGTGTTGTGAGGATCTCTGTGTGTGGTAGTGTGTGCATTGGTGTGTATGTATGTGTATGTGTGGTGAGTGTGTATGTTGTGAAGATCTGTGTGTGTGTGGTGTGCGATGTGCAGCATGATATGTTTGTGTGTGTATGTGTGGTTGTGTGTGTATGTTAGTGTGTGTGTGCCTTGCTCTGAATGTATGTGTGTTGAGTGTGTGTGTGTGTTGTGAAGATCTGTGTGTGTGTTGTATGTGATGTGTAGAATGAAGTGTGCGTGTGTATGTGTGTGTAAGTGTGTATTTCTGTCCCTGAGACAGAACATTGGCCCAGGTGCGTTTAACTTTATTCCTAGGATGAGGTCTGATTTATCGTTTGTTTTTTTCTTGTCAAGTTGGAAACATAATATCATTGTACACTAAAGTAAGCTGATGTGTTTTGATGTGGTTTTATAGGCAATATGAATAATGTATTTCACTTGTCAGTGAAAATGGGTGTAACAGTTATTATTTGCTCATCTGTATATCAAGATAAAATTGGTCTGTGCAGAATCCTGATTAGATGTTCAAAACAAATTTGATGCATTCACTTTATTGAAATAACCTGTAATCTAATTCACAGCACATGTTATGGGTTTAAACCGCATACAATGAGGTGGTCCAAGAATCTGAAATGATCTTGGCATCAATTCAGATCTTAAGCGTAAAGAGTTTAAGTTAGGTTGTAGATAGTTCAACCCTTTAAGGGCCACAAGGGTATGCAATGCATTGTTTTACATTGCATTATGCCTCCTCTAGTATTTAAAGGGATAGTAATGTCTATATTAAAGTGCAGCTCTGAGACTTCTATATTTTTTTATAACATGTAGCGGTATGTTTTATTACTTAGAGTTCTGTAGTTCAAAAGATATTCAAGCTGAAAGGATCACCCTCCTGCCCCCTTCTGGCAGCCTCCTCTTGGATCTGTAATCCAGTCGTGAGACCGGACGGATGCAGCAAGGGACAATCTTAACACAGTAAGTACAAGGAAAACCCTGCGCCCCCCCGACGAAGGAGGACAGGATTTTCCTTTTGCTTACTGAAGATTGTTCCTCGTCACTCTCCATACAGACCAGACTGAGAGGATCAGTGATGCAGGGAAAGGGGCAGGCACGTGCACACATAGACACCAAGGGGGGCTTGAGCACCTGCCCTTTTTGTCCAAAATGCCCTCGTGCCCTTTTTTTAAAATATATATTTTGAATAAATCATTATGAGAAGTGCCCTTTTTTTCATTTGAGCCCCTGCCCCCCAAAATGTCTGTGCACGTCCCTGGAAAGGGATCCTTTCAGTTTGAATATCTTTTGAACTACAGAACTAGTAATTAAGCATACCACTACATTTAATGGTACTCACTTTATCTACCTCAGAAGGATGAAAGGCTGAGTCTACGCTGCTGGGACTAGAACCTGTGACCTTGCGTCTGAACAGATTCCACAGCTGGTGCTTTAACTAACTGAGCCAACTCTCTCCCATATAGAAGTTGCTATCCCTTTAAAGGGTGATAAAAACACTAAAATGTCCTAATACTAACCCCACATATCTAAATATGTTGGCATTAAACAATGACAGAGATTGTCCACTCGTATGCACCTCAGCGCTTATTGCAGGGTTGGATTTACATTCCAGGCTCCTCTAGGCGAGTCACTCTAGGTGCCCTTAGCTCCATCCATGGCCACACCCACACTCCTCATATGACCCCACCCCTGTTCCCACCCACTGTTTCCTGACACAGAAAATACCCATGGCCTATAACAAGCAAGAATGAAGAAAGATGCAATTCCTTGGTTGCCAGAGGGACCTCCAATGCATTGCAGCGCATTGGAGATCGCTTTCTAGCAATCAAGGGGTTAAATTATAGCCTGAAATGGGATATAAAACTGGTATAGGAAATTGAGATTGCTCTGGCCACACCTGCAATTCAAAATGTGGGTGTGGCCAGCACAGCTCAGGCACCCCCTCAAAATTTGAAGCCCTAGGCAGTATCCTACTCTGCCTACTGAGATATCCGGCCCTGATAATGTGCTATAATGCATACCCTGCAGTGTTAGAGGCTACTACCAATGGAACTGCGCTGGCAGATTTGTACATTCCTAATAACTGCACCCAAGTAAATCTTACAAAATATATAGACTAAGGTACAGGCTGCTATCCTGATAATACCCTCCACCCCTGGGTATAAAAAGCTCAAAAACATACAAATCAGTACTGAAGATTTGTATGAATTTATTAATTTGCCCCAATGATTCATGACCACACTTTCTAATAATCCTACCCCCAGGTGTCACTTTTATAACTAACATAAAATAAATGTTCATCTATAACCTACAAACAAAACAAGGTGGATGAAAAATCTGACCAGAACAAGGATATATAAATGGGTAAATGAACTGGACCAGTTAGTATATATATTGGATATTAATTTAGAGTAAAATGTAATCTAGTGAATTCACTGACCACCATAAAATCAGCACAGGACAGTGGAACAGATGTGTAAATCACTATACTTTATGTGATGTGGAGGGGAACCTTCCTTCTATGCAATGAGGTTCAGGAGAAATACAATTTAGCGGAGCTCCAATACTCATTTGAACTGGTTACAGATAGGTGGATACCCTCTAACACAGATAATGCAATAATTGTGAATGGCACAAGTCTGATGTCGCAAAAATACCAGCTTATGCTGTCAAATGAGCAGCCCATTCCATCCTATGCAGAATTGGGAGGCTATGTTGGATTAGTCCCTTGAGATGGAGAAATGACACATATCACAGGTTTCTGAATGTAGTACTGAAGTCGCATATGCTTCTGGCAATATATCTGGTACCAAGATGCAAGATGCTTCTGGCAATATATCTGGTACCACAGGTGAGGCATAGAATCGGCCATACCCATCCATGTGGGTATGTGGAGAGGATGCAGTGCTGGATTTCCCAATAGGCAGGTACCTGCATAGAACTCCAAATGATGAGGGGCATCTCACCTGTGCTGGCCACGCGCACAGTCTGAATTGTGGGTGTGGCCAGAGCAATCTCTGTATCCATGCAGTAGCTTATACACCCCCTTTACAGGGTATTATTTAACCCATTGGATGCTAGTCAGCCAAGGGTTTAAAGCTTTTATGTCCTTGCTTGTTGTAGGCCAAAGGTATATTCTATGCCAGGAAACAGTGGAGGAGATTGGTGGTGTGGGCATGTGGGCATGTGAAGAGTGGGTTGTGGCCATGGTTGGAGCTAAGGGTGCCCAGAATGCCTTGCCTAGGGGAGCCTGGAATGTAAATCTGGCCCTGAGAGAATGTCAGCTTTTTGCATGATTGGTGAACTTAAAGGGATAGTAAACCGTGAAAATAAGTTAATTTTATATTGTAGCCCTTAAAAAAACATGAAAAATTATATAAGTCTTATCTCCCAAACTTTATGGTTTGGGAGATATTCAGAAGTAAAATAAAGTTCTCTTTTCCTGGCTGTTTCAGCCAAGTCTGCCATCTAGTGGACAGATTTGGAATTCGGTCCACAGATCAACCGGCAGCTCTTTAGCAGTGCCAAGATCACGATCTTTAAAAAGAATTACTTAATTGGAACTGTGTACAAAGTGTGCCTGGCTTGCAAGCACACTGTGTAGACCATTCCAATTAATAAATTCTTTTTAAAGATCCTTGTCTTGGCACTTCTGGAGAGGCACAGCCGGTCCCGGGACCGGATTCCAAATCTGAGAGCTAGAGCGGTGACGTCACTCAGGGGGAAACTTTGCTTCTGAATATCTCCCAAACCATAAAGGTTTGGGAGGTAAGACATATCATTTTTCATGTTTTTGTAAGGGCTACAATATAAAATAAACTTATTTTCAAGGTTTACTATCCCTTTAGGGTCACAAAGAAATTGGGTGTCACTGACTGCCTAGATCACTATGAACTCTCACTAACCAACTAAATCTGCATTTACTCACTGGTTGAAACCCACTCTAAATGGAATGGTTACTCGCATTGAAAACACCTACTGGATGGAGTGGCTGACAGCAATCTCACACGACAAAACAAGCCACTTCTCCTGTATATGGAACTCTTGGAGAACACACCCAGTCTTGCAGCTTAGCTGTGAGCATTCTACACCCCTGTCCACTCCACCCAACCCCACTTAAGTTGCTGTTTACCCCTCCCCCCTTTCTACTTATCTCTGTTTTAGTTAAAGCGGATCTACCACCAAAAAAAAGATTATGTCTGTACTAATGTATTTTCCCTTGTTTAGAAGCGCTGTGTAAATATTTTTGTAACAAAAGTGTTGAAAAATATTAAAGCATAAACTAATTTTGTACCTGTTAGTGTTTGTCCCAGTTGAATGCTTTGTGCACACGTTCGTTATGGAGCCAAGCGGGGCTCTTGTTTCTCCTACTCTCTGAAGGATCAGTCCTGCGTCATACAGGACTGCACCACATGACTCGGCGCGCACAAAAGAAAAAAAAATGGGACAGCTGTGGGCAGGCACATCCTTCATGAGTGTCAGGCAAACGGACAGCTGAAGAATGCGCAGTTGCACTTTTTTTCAAAGATGGCTGTGGTCAGATCGCACTTGGTGCACAGATAACGGGTCCGAGTCTAACATTTATTAATACTTTAGGAATGTGTGCTTAGTGGTTTCAGGTTACCTGGGGGTGTATTTAGCTGGATAGCTTTTGTTGTATGAACACGTGTGTTCCACTTTAAAGGGATAGTAATGTTTCATAATAAAAGCAGCTCTAATTAATCATCATAGTATTTGGAATTTGGAGAGTGTTATTTCAATTCTGTCAGAGTTGTAGTACAAGAGTAATTCAATGACAAAGTATCCCCTCCCGCCCCTTTTACTGATGTAACACTGTTCAGCCAGATCAGAAGGGAGGTGCCCAAGTAGACTGCAGAGAGGGACAATCTTCAGCTAAGATAAGGGAAAAACCTGAAAAACTTGTCAAGGGGGGCAGAGCTTTCATTGTTCTCATAGGAAGAAGATTGTCCCTTGCTGTTATCTGTCTGGTCTATGGACTGCATTCCACATCTGAGAAGAGATAGTTTACACTAGGTAAAAGGGGTGGGAGGGGAAACTTTGCTTACAAATATCTCTCAAACCATAAAGGTTTGAGAGATAAGACTTATATCGTTCTTCATGTTTTTTTAATGCCTACAAAATAAAGTTAAAACAAAGTATTACTATCCCTTTAACAGAATATTTCAAATTTTTCTACACACTTTTTTACTTATTGTATGCTTTTTATTTACTGGTGAAGGAAGACTGAAAAGATTAGACACCCAATCACATGTCACATTTAGGCTTCCTAGTAAACTATTTTGTCTAAATTCAACTTTGACTGGACACTAGTTCCCCAAAATTCTGGCAATGCTCATTCATTGACTAATTGAATTTAACTTGTCCTTAGGTAACCTGAACAGGCTAACTGTCTGAAATAAACCATAGCGCAAGCTGGCCTGGTTTCAGTTCCTTAAAGTGGAAGAAACACCTTATGACAAGCTTTAAAAATATATATAGTGTTAGCCATTTTTTATTTAAAATAATAGTTTATGAGATGTTTAGCTTTATTTGTGTGTTAGCATATGCAAGTTAGACAGCAGATAGTACAACCATGTGCCAAATACTTACATCCCGCAATACCCTGATATTTCTGGACATCTCTCTAGCACTCAGAGGGTTAAATGAAACTCATTTTTGACTGTAAAGAAGTGTCTTATTAACTCCATTTCTTCATTACTAAAATATGTAGTCAGGGAGTAGGAAGAGCATGTGGGTGTGGCAGTTGGGAGGGAGAGCAGTGTAGAATGTTAGTATCTGTTTCCTGCCAGTGCCAGTCACTCACACATAAATTAAACTAAATATCTCATATTCTCTTGTTTTAAAGGGATAGTAATGTTTCCCAAAAAAAGTAGCTCTGATTAATCTTTATAGTATTTGGGCCATGGAAAGTGTTATTTCAATACTGTCAGAGTTGTAGTTCAAGAGTAATTGACTGATAAAGTATCCCCTCCTGCCCCTTTTACCTAGTGTAAGCCACCTCCCCTCAGATGTGGAATTTGGTCTCTTGACCGGACAGGTTGCAGCAAGGGACAATCTTCTTACTGTGAGCATAAAGAAAACCCTGCCCTCCTTTACAGCTTTTTCAGATTTTTCATTAAGCTCACTGAAGATTGTCCCTCTCTGTGATCCTTTCGTACAGTCTTGCTGCTCTGAGGTGAGCAGTGTTACATCAGTAAAAGGGGTGGGAGGGGGACACTTTAGCAATCAGTTTAAGTAACCCTTTGTTGACCAAAATGGTGCACAAGCATCAATTCATTGCAAACCCTCTGTTTCTCAAGGGCATTAGGCAAAATCTGTATAAAATGCCACCTGGTGTCCAACCTGCCCAAAGATGGCACTAATGGTCTCTAATAACTTAGGAGAGATTCACCCTGGGTCCAAACCAAATGCAGGAAAAAGTGCTCTTTGGGATTTAAATACGTGTTAATATCTACACAATAAAATCTTTCTAAGCAGTAAATGTTACATTATGTGGTGATTCTGTAAGTAAACATAAGGCATAGGTATAAAGAAACGAGTGGAAAATTATGTGTTAAACAAAATAAACATTTCTGTAACAGATAACATTACCTATTAAGGAAAATGATAATGTAACCCTTTGAGTGCCGGAGAGGTACCTCTCTCACACGCAGAAGGGAATAAATTTCATGGAAAAAATGCATGGAAAAAATTATTTTGATCTAAATATTTTTTTAACCCCTTGAATGCTATGTATTGGAGACCTCACTAGCATTCAAGGGGTTAAAAGCCCCATTTGGGAAATCTAGAAAACAGGAAAGGGAGAAAAGACCAGGGGCGCCCCCATGTTTATCAATCAAACTAGAATTGACCACCACCAAGCACCCTAATGGGGTACACTCACAATGTTAACCTTTTGAGTGCCAGAGGGGTACGGAACGCATTGCAAAGCAATGCGTTCCGTACCACTCTGGCACTCAAAGGGTTAATGTGTTGGAGATGGCTTATGCCAGATCCAACAACTTCAAGTGGATGGAGAATTAGAACTGGTTCCAGAAACAGCATCAACCTCATTGGTTTACTTTTAAAAAGTTGCACGCAAAAGAGCGTGCGACCACATGACACAGTAACCATGTCGCCATAATACAAATGGTGACATGAGAATCTCGCACTGCATGACAGAGTGAGATTCTCCTATAGCGTACTGAAAGTTCACATCCCATTCATGCTGGGAACCCTTGTCAATGAGGACTAAATGAGTTAGTGTGAACATGGAGTCCAATTCAGTCAAGATGTGCGTTTATTTAAAACTAGTGTAAAAGCCTGTGTACACGGGCCAAGGTCCGGGTGATGTCAACTCTTTTAGTGCCAGAGGCGGTGCACATGTTGCAGTCATGCTCTGTAGCACCTGCCAAAATGCACAGAATGCTCCCAGCATTCTGTGCGTTTGGGCAGTCTCTACTATGCGTGACTGCATCGGACAAACAGTCTAGCATTTTATTATATAAGATTGTATCCCTTTAGATGCCAATCTCTCAGTCCTTCACACCACACTGCCCCCTCTGAATTAGGTTTGTTCTCTTACTATCATCCTTGCTGTCTTCACTCTTATGCCTTGTTCTGCCTGTAAACTGCCTGTAAACTGTATATAATTGCCGTCTCCAGAAGAAGGCGCCAGTTGAGAGATACAGTCCGCTTTTCCCATGAGGGAGAACAAGACATAAGAGTGAAGGCTAGGAGAAAGCAAGGACGATAGTAAAAGAATGGGCCTGATTCAGAGGGGGCAGTGTGGGGTGAAGGACTGAGAGATTGGCATCTAAAGGGATACAGTTTAAAACAAACCCACATCTCCACTGTATTGGACTCCAGACGGAGCCTTTTTGAGATTGGATGTTTGTTTGTAAGTGACCAGTCCTGTGACTGATGTTCACAGTAACTCATTTAGTCCTCACTGACAGGGGTTCCCTGCATGACTGGGAATCTGGTATGCTCAGCTTCTCTCTCCACAGAAAACACACTCTCCCACAGCGGTGAAATAATCCAAAGTACAAAATAAAAGAGGAAAGAAAGTGCCAAATAGTGTAATAAATTCACACTAGTGATGAGCGAGCACCCCAATGCTCGGGTGTTCGGGTGCTCTGACCGAGCACCCCCTGAGGCTCGAGTGCTCGGCCGAGCACCCGAGCCCCATTGAAGTCAATGGGAGGACTCGAGCATTACACCAGGCACCCCCTGCTCTGATGAGGGGAGGGTGCCTGGTCCATAGGAAAAGGGCAGAAAAGGATGGAAACACCACAGAAATGGTTCAGGGACAGCATAGGGAGGATGTCTGGATGCATCTTGGACTCCAACATCGCTGCTGGGAACGATCTTTCGCCCGTAGTACGCCATTTTTACAGACTGACCATAAAACACACAAAAAGGAAAATAAAAACGACTTTAGGCGAAAAATTGTTACCAAACAATATTTGCTGTATATTTACTTGTATATCATCTGCAAATTCTCCCAAAAATTTCCTTGATTTTCTGAAGTGAGGCCATGATAAAGAGGGAAACGTGCGCAGAGGCAAATTATCCCAAAAATTTCCTTGATTTTCTGAAGTGAGGCCATGATTAAGAGGGAAACGTGCGCAGAGGCAAATTCACCCAAAAATTTCCTTGATTTTCTGAACTGAGGCCATGATTAAGAGGGAAACGTGCGCAGAGGCAAATTCTCCCAAAAATTTCCTTGATTTTATTGAACTGAGGCCATGATTAAGAGGGAAACGTGCGCTGAGCTGACCATCTGAAACATTATGGGTGAGGGTCTGCTGCAGAGCTGACCATCCTAAACATTATATGCGAAGGCCCGCTAGTGAGCTGACGCTATAAAACATTATATGCGAAGGCCCGCTAGTGAGCTGACGCTATAAAACATTATATGCGAAGGCCCGCTAGTGAGCTGACGCTATAAAACATTATATGAGAGGGCCCGCTAGAGAGCTGACCCAATAAAACATTATATGAGAAGGCCCGCTGGTGAGCTGACCTATATAAAAATTGTCAAACAGGGCCCGCTGGTGAGCTGGCCCTATATAAAAATTATATCACAGGGCCCGCTGGTGAGCTGGCCCTATATAAAAATTATAGCACAGGGCATATGGAAGAGGAGGAGGAGGATGAGAAGATTAAGAGTCAACCATATACCCGTTTTTTGGGTGGAAGGGGTGAATGGGAATACAGAGTATTCCCATCATTGTAAATAACATATATAAAGTGAGTTTATGTTCCCCCGGGGCTTTCCTCCAGTGGAGTGGAGAAGTCAGGGGAAATCCAGGCCTTGTTCATTTTTATAAGTGTCAACCTATCAGCATTGTCGGTGGAAAGGCGGATACGCTTATCTGTTATGATGCCACCAGCAGCACTAAATACCCGCTCAGACAGAACGCTGGCGGCAGGGCAGGCCAGCACCTCCAAGGCGTAGAGTGCCAGTTCATACCACGTGTCCAGCTTGGACACCCAGTAGTTGTAAGGCACAGAGGGATCATTGAGGACGCTGACACGGTCTGCTACGTACTCCTTCACCATCTTCCAAAACTTTTCCCTCCTTGTGACACTAGGCTGCGCATCAGGGTGAGGGTGCTGGCGGGGTGTCATGAAGGTGTCCCACGCCTTGGAGAGTGTTGCCCTGCCTTTGTCGGAACTGCTGTGTGCTCCCCTTTTCTCCCCTTCTCGGTTGGCCAAGGTAGCACGTACTCTGCCGCCAGCGTTGTCAGATGGAAAATTTTGGAGCAATTTTTCAACAAGAACCTTCTGGTATTGCACCATTTTGCTTGTCCTCTCCACCGGAGGAATGAGAGATGAGAAATTCTCTTTGTAGCGGGGGTCCAGAAGGGTGAACACCCAGTAATCCGTGTTGTCTAAAATGCGTACAACGCGTGGGTCACGGGAAAGGCAGCCTAACATAAAGTCAGCCATGTGTGCCAGAGTACCAACAGTCAAGATTTCGCTGTCCTCACCAGGAGGATGACTCTCAATATCCTCATCCTCTTCCTCCTCTTCTGCCCACCCACGCTGAAGAGATGGAAATAAAGTTCCATGGCTACCCTCTGTAGCGGAGGCAACCGTGTCTTCCTCCTCCTCCTCCTCCTCCTCCTCCGCCTCCTCCAATTGTCGCTGAGAAGACGAAGTGAGGGTGCTCTGGCTATCACCTTGTGTAAGCTCTTCCTCCCCCATTTCCACCTCTTCCACATGCAAAGCGTCGGTTTTAATTGTGAGCAGCGAGCGTTTCAGTAGACACAGAAGTGGGATGGTTACACTGATAATAGCGTTATCTCCGCTCACCATCTGTGTGGATTCCTCAAAATTGCGTAAAACCTCGCAGAGGTCTGACATCCATTCCCACTCCTCACTTCTGATTACAGGAAGTTGAACGGAGATGCGACGACCGTGTAACAGCTGGTACTCCACTACTGCCCTCTGCTGCTCACAAAGCAGGGCCAACATGTGGAAGGTGGAGTTCCAGCGCGTGCTCACGTCACACAGCAGCCGGTGAGCTGGCAATTGTAAGCGCTGCTGCAGCTTCAACAGGCCGGCCGAAGCTGTAGATGACTTACGGAAATGTGCACACACGCGGCGCACCTTGGTCAAGAGATCATGCACATTGGGGTAGGTTTTTAGAAATCGCTGAACCACTAAATTAAATACATGCGCTAGGCATGGTACGTGTGTGAGCTTGCCGAGCTCCAAAGCCGCCACCAAGTTACGCCCATTATCACACACAACCATGCCTGGTTGCAGGTTGAGTGGCGAGAGCCACTGCTCGGTCTGGTGACTAATCCCCTGCAACAGCTCTGAGGCCGTGTGCTGTTTGTCCCCAAGGCAGATCAGCTTCAGCACGGCCTGTTGACGCTTCCCCACTGCAGTGCTACACTGCTTCCAGCTACTGGCTGATGGGGGAGTGGCGCTGCGTGTAGAGAATTCGGAGGTGGAAACGGAGGAGGAGGAGCCAATAACGTAGGTGCTGGCGGAAACCCTGATGGAGGTAGGGCCCGCAATCCTCGGCGTGGGTAGCACCCGTGCCATCCCAGGGTCCGAGTCGCTCCCAGCCTCCACGACATTCACCCAGTGTGCCGTCAGGGAAATGTAGCGTCCCTGGCCACAAGCACTTGTCCATGTGTCAGTCGTTAAGTGGACCTTCCCAGTAACTGCGTTGGTCAGGGCACGGGTGATGTTACGGGACACATGGTGGTGTAATGCGGGGATGGCACACCGGGAAAAGTAGTGGCGGCTGGGGACCGCGTACCGAGGGACAGCTGCTGCCATCAGGCTGCGGAAGGACTCAGTGTCCACAAGCCTAAATGGCAGCATTTCGATGGCCAGTAATTTGGAAAGGTGTGAGGTTAGTGCTATGGCCTGTGGGTGGGTGGCTGGGTATTTTCTCTTGCGCTCAAATGCCTGGGGTAACGACATTTGGACGCTGTGCTGGGACAGGGAAGTGGATGTGGTCGCTGATGGTGCTTCAGATGGTACAGGTGCAGGGCGGGAGGTATGTGGGCCTGCGCCTTCGACAGGCGATTGGCCGGCACCGAAAACAGGGGAAGAGGAGGCAGTGGTGTGGCCTGCAGACACAGATGGGCGATCCAGGCGTTCCTCCCACTTACTACGGTGCTTGGATGCCATGTGTCGGATCATGCTGGTGGTGGTGAGGTTTCTAGTGTTCATGCCTCGGCTCATTCTGGTGTGGCACAGGTTACAAACTACAATTCTTTTGTCGTCCGCACTTTCCTTAAAAAAACGCCATACCGCGGAACACCTAGCCCTTGGCAAGGGAGATTTACGCAAGGGGGCGCTCCGTGGAACATTTGCGGGCCGGTTTGGTGCGGTCCGCCTTCTTTCTTTAGCCACACCACTGCCTCTTCCAGCCTGTTGCGGTGCTGCAGATGGCTCACCCTCAGGACTGCTGTCATCGCTCGGCTCTACACCTTCCCAGGTGGGGTCAGTCACCTCATCGTCCACCAAGTCCTCCTCCACTTCCTCACTCTGATCATCCTCCTCATGTCTTGATCCCACCACATACTCAGTCATTGACAACTGTATAACATTCTCCTCAACAAGGTCTTGAGACGGAAATAGTGGTTGATTTAATGGCAACTGTGTCTCATCATCATCATCATCATCCACTACTTCCTTTGACCTTAAATGCCATTCACATCTGTCATCTTCTTGTGATTGGGTACCCTCTAGAGGTTGTGAATCAGGGCACAAGATGTCATGTTCCTCTGCAAGCGTGCTTGGAGAGAGGGTCAAATGAAGGATTGGTGATGAGACGAGCTCCTCACTATATCCCAGTGTGGGATCACTTCTTTGACCAGACCGTGTATGGTGGGAGGAAGGATGATCAGAGTGAGGATTATGTTGACCAGACTCTTGGCTACTGAGAGTGGACTTGGTGGAAGACAGGGTGGTGCTTAACCGACTGGAAGCAGTATCAGCTGTCATCCAACCGACCACCTGTTCGCAGTGGTCGGACCTCGAGAGTGATGTCCTGCGACGCCCTGTAAAATTAGACATGAAGCTAGGTATGGTGGATGTCTTTCTTTCTTGTGCTCTGGCACCAGGCACAGTTTCTCCGCGTCCTGACCCGCGCCCTGAACTATCAGGATCACGTCCACTTCCCCGTCCCTTTTTACCCGCCTTCTTCATCTTACACGGAATATGTGACTTTAATATTTGAGTTTGAAAACTTAACAGTATTTCTTCCTATTCTGCAACTGTGCAGAGTACACAGAATAGGCTGCTAAACTGTGGTGACACACACTGAATGGAATATGTGACTTTAATATTTGAGTTTGAAAACTTAACAGTATTTCTTCCTATTCTGCAACTGTGCAGAGTACACAGAATAGGCTGCTAAACTGCGGTGACGAACACAGAATGGAATATGTGACTTTAATATTTGAGTTTGAAAACTTAACAGTATTTCTTCCTATTCTGCAACTGTGCAGAGTACACAGAATAGGCTGCTAAACTGCGGTGACACACACTGAATGGAATATGTGACTTTAATATTTGAGTTTGAAAACTTAACAGTATTTCTTCCTATTCTGCAACTGTGCAGAGTACACAGAATAGGCTGCTAAACTGCGGTGACACACACTGAATGGAATATGTGACTTTAATATTTGAGTTTGAAAACTTAACAGTATTTCTTCCTATTCTGCAACTGTGCAGAGTACACAGAATAGGCTGCTAAACTGCGGTGACACACACTGAATGGAATATGTGACTTTAATATTTGAGTTTGTAAATTAAACAGTATTTCTTCCTATTCTGCAACTGTGCAGAGTACACAGAATAGGCTGCTAAACTGTGGTGACACACACTGAATGGAATATGTGACTTTAATATTTGAGTTTGAAAACTTAACAGTATTTCTTCCTATTCTGCAACTGTGCAGAGTACACAGAATAGGCTGCTTAACTGCGGTGACACACACTGAATGGAATATGTGACTTTAATATTTGAGTTTGTAAATTAAACAGTATTTCTTCCTATTCTGCAACTGTGCAGAGTACACAGAATAGGCTGCTAAACTGTGGTGACACACACTGAATGGAATATGTGACTTTAATATTTGAGTTTGAAAACTTAACAGTATTTCTTCCTATTCTGCAACTGTGCAGAGTACACAGAATAGGCTGCTAAACTGCGGTGACGAACACAGAATGGAATATGTGACTTTAATATTTGAGTTTGAAAACTTAACAGTATTTCTTCCTATTCTGCAACTGTGCAGAGTACACAGAATAGGCTGCTAAACTGCGGTGACACACACTGAATGGAATATGTGACTTTAATATTTGAGTTTGAAAACTTAACAGTATTTCTTCCTATTCTGCAACTGTGCAGAGTACACAGAATAGGCTGCTAAACTGTGGTGACACACACTGAATGGAATATGTGACTTTAATATTTGAGTTTGAAAACTTAACAGTATTTCTTCCTATTCTGCAACTGTGCAGAGTACACAGAATAGGCTGCTAAACTGCGGTGACACACACTGAATGGAATATGTGACTTTAATATTTGAGTTTGTAAATTAAACAGTATTTCTTCCTATTCTGCAACTGTGCAGAGTACACAGAATAGGCTGCTAAACTGTGGTGACACACACTGAATGGAATATGTGACTTTAATATTTGAGTTTGAAAACTTAACAGTATTTCTTCCTATTCTGCAACTGTGCAGAGTACACAGAATAGGCTGCTAAACTGCGGTGACGAACACAGAATGGAATATGTGACTTTAATATTTGAGTTTGAAAACTTAACAGTATTTCTTCCTATTCTGCAACTGTGCAGAGTACACAGAATAGGCTGCTAATGTGCGGTGACACACACTGAATGGAATATGTGACTTTAATATTTGAGTTTGAAAACTTAACAGTATTTCTTCCTATTCTGCAACTGTGCAGAGTACACAGAATAGGCTGCTAAACTGCGGTGACGAACACAGAATGGAATATGTGACTTTAATATTTGAGTTTGAAAACTTAACAGTATTTCTTCCTATTCTGCAACTGTGCAGAGTACACAGAATAGGCTGCTAAACTGCGGTGACACACATTGAATGGAATATGTGACTTTAATATTTGAGTTTGAAAACTTAACAGTATTTCTTCCTATTCTGCAACTGTGCAGAGTACACAGAATAGGCTGCTAAACTGCGGTGACACACACTGAATGGAATATGTGACTTTGATATTTTAGTTTGAAGACTTAACAGTATTTCTTCCTATTCTGCAACTCTGCACAGTACACAGAATGTGCTGCTACACTGCGGCAAAGCACACTGAATGGAATATGTGACTTTGATATTTTAGTTTGAAGACTTAACAGTATTTCTTCCTATTCTGCAACTCTGCACAGTACACAGAATGTGCTGCTACACTGCGGCAAAGCACACTGAATGGAATATGTGACTTTGATATTTTAGTTTGAAGACTTAACAGTATTTCTTCCTATTCTGCAACTCTGCACAGTACACAGAATGTGCTGCTACACTGCGGCGAAGCACACTGAATGGAATATGTGACTTTGATATTTTAGTTTGAAGACTTAACAGTATTTCTTCCTATTCTGCAACTCTGCACAGTACACAGAATGTGCTGCTACACTGCGGCGAAGCACACTGAATGGAATATGTGACTTTGATATTTTAGTTTGAAAACTTAACAGTATTTCTTCCTATTCTGCAACTGTGCAGAGTACACAGAATAGGCTGCTAAACTGCGGTGACACACACTGAATGGAATATGTGACTTTGATATTTTAGTTTGAAGACTTAACAGTATTTCTTCCTATTCTGCAACTCTGCACAGTACACAGAATGTGCTGCTACACTGCGGCAAAGCACACTGAATGGAATATGTGACTTTGATATTTTAGTTTGAAGACTTAACAGTATTTCTTCCTATTCTGCAACTCTGCACAGTACACAGAATGTGCTGCTACACTGCGGCAAAGCACACTGAATGGAATATGTGACTTTGATATTTTAGTTTGAAGACTTAACAGTATTTCTTCCTATTCTGCAACTCTGCACAGTACACAGAATGTGCTGCTACACTGCGGCGAAGCACACTGAATGGAATATGTGACTTTGATATTTTAGTTTGAAGACTTAACAGTATTTCTTCCTATTCTGCAACTCTGCACAGTACACAGAATGTGCTGCTACACTGCGGCGAAGCACACTGAATGGAATATGTGACTTTGATATTTTAGTTTGAAGACTTAACAGTATTTCTTCCTATTCTGCAACTCTGCACAGTACACAGAATGTGCTGCTACACTGCGGCGAAGCACACTGAATGGAATATGTGACTTTGATATTTTAGTTTGAAAACTTAACAGTATTTCTTCCTATTCTGCAACTCTGCACAGTACACAGAATGTGCTGCTACACTGCGGCGAAGCACACTGAATGGAATATGTGACTTTGATATTTTAGTTTGAAGACTTAACAGTATTTCTTCCTATTCTGCAACTCTGCACAGTACACAGAATGTGCTGCTACACTGCGGCGAAGCACACTGAATGGAATATGTGACTTTGATATTTTAGTTTGAAGACTTAACAGTATTTCTTCCTATTCTGCAACTCTGCACAGTACACAGAATGTGCTGCTAAACTGCGGCGACGCACACTGAATGGAATATGTGACTTTGATATTTTAGTTTGAAGACTTAACAGAATGTGCTCTAATCTGCAACTTTGCACACTAAACAGAATGTGCTCTAATCTGCAACTGTGCACACTAAACAGAATGTGCTCTAATCTGCAACTTTGCACACTAAACAGAATATATATTTTTTTTTTTTTTTTTTCCTCCCACACAAAATAACCTGCTGTCCCCACACACAGTAGTCCTAAAAAGGACTTTTGGTTCTTTTTTTTCACAATTTTGCTTTTTTTCCTCCCTACACTGACTTTCCCTTCCTATGCTCAGCTCTCCCTGGCTAAGACTGAGCCGAACTCGCTGGTCAGGTGCTATACAGCACCCGACCACGGGTTCTGGCCAGCCAATCAGTGTAATGCCAGCAGCCAACATGGCTGCTGGCATTACACCGATGTCAGAGCCTCCCTGCACGTTTATTGGCTGCGCAGCAGCCGCAAAACGTGCGGGGAGGAGACCCGAACATGGCGGGCGAGCACATGCGGTACTCGTACGAGTACCGCCATGTGCCGAGCAGAGCGATGCTCGAGCCGATCCGAGCATCGGCCGAGCATGCTCGCTCAACACTAATTCACACTCAATGTTCACAGATCAACAATCTGCTCACATTAGATATTGGTTATCAGAAACATCTAACAGTAAGACATTTGGAGAAATATAGCCTGTCTCCGTTGAGGCAACTCACGGTTTCACCAAGACACTTCCAGGATCTTCAAAATGACCAGACGGAGGCTTCACTGATAAAAGAGATGTATTTATTGTATCATTTCAGATTGGCTTGTTAGCTTTGAAAAAAACAGCGTTGTAGCCCTGAAACATGTTATCATTTTGGCCTTTTAGATAATTTTGAATTAAACCTCTTCTATAAGTAAAGCCTCTGTCTGTTCACTTTGAAAATCCTGGAAGTTCTGACCACTATCTAATGTGAGTCGATTTTTTGTTGTTCTGTGAACATTGAGTGTGAATTTATCACTATTTAGTGCTTTCTTTTTCTTTGTGTTATTGCTCCTATATTGTGCAGTTGGTTTGCTTCAGAATCAAGCCAGTTCATCAGCCCCAATATTTAAACACTAGTGTAAAAGCCCGAGTACACGGGCCAAGGTCCGGGTGATGTTAAGAGGCCAGTCCTGCTCTGTGTCCTGCCGCCGACGCAGTCATGCACTGAAGAGACTGCCCGAAAGCATAGAATGCTCCCAGCACAGAACTCCCAGCATTCTGTGCGTTCAATCTCTACAATCTCTACAATCTCTACAGCTTCTGTCAAACATTCTAGTGTATTATTATATAGGATTAGCCCCTTGAGTGCCAGAGGGGTACACAATGCATTGTGTACCCCCTCTGGCACTCAAAGCATTAATACGCCAGCTTCATAGTGTCATCGTTTTCTCCCAGAATTGCTGCACTTTTGTCTTTATATATATTGATACTGTACTAGATTCCTGTGCACTATCTTTATGTATTTACATACTGTACTAGAATTCTGTGCACTGTCTTTATGTATATGCATACTGTACTAGATTCCTGTTCACTGCCTTTATGATCATGCATACTGTACTAGATTCCTGTGCACTGTCTTTATGTATTTACATGCTGTACTAGAATTCTGTGCACTGTCTTTATGTATACGGATACTGTACTAGATTCCTGTGCACTGTCTTTATGTATATGCATACTGTACTAGATTCCTGTTCATTGCCTTTATGATCATGCATAATGTACTAGATTCCTGTTCGCTGTTTTTATGTACATGTATACTGTACTAGATTCCTGTGGACTTCTGTCTTCATGAATATGCATACTGTACTAGATTCCTGCACACTGTGCAGCTTGTCTACATTTGTTTTTCTAAGTGACATAAGATCAGAATCATTTTAACTTTATAGAATGCCAAGATATTTCAATATATTTTTTCCCAAAAATGTTGTTATGAAAAAAAATGTTACTTTGTTATTCTTGGTTTTTATAACATGTAAGTAAATGCCTTTGTTTCTGACAGCTGATTTAAGTTCTGGACAGGAGGACTGTAGGCTAAACTCGTGTGCAATGTTGGGTTACTCACCTCTGTAACAATGAGCTCCTGTCCTCATTTTTTTTCTTTATTGATATTTTCCTTTGAAACCGAGCCAACAACAATTTCTCACCGGACCTGCTAGTAATGTATGCCGTGCAGAAGAACAGGTCAGGTCTAAATACAAGTGGAAGGTCAGCCAGATTTTAAGTTACATATCTGTATAATTTACTGGACACATCCATATTTCCTGCTGGAATAATTACAAAGCAGATCTGTAAAACAATGATTTGATCCTTCAGAACAGTTAGCTTTGAATTTCACATAAAAATCAAACATACCAATGACTCTTTTTTTAATTCTTGGATAAGCCTATGATTACATTTGATAGGCTGATAAAATTCCTTAAAACCTGAGAAGTCTGAAGGGGAATTAAAGTTTTGGAACATATTTTTCAACTGGTGTCCAAAGAGGAAGTGGGGAATGGTAGGCTTGATAAGGCTCTTGTTATTTGTATTACTATTCCAGTATAGATATTAATACAGATTGAAATCCCCATGGTTTATCATCTCTCAGGGAATTTAATTTGTTTTGTGATTATTATGCTATGAAGTACTAATTTCTTTATGTTTGTAATGAAGGTATCTGCAAGACTAAACTTTATTTCATACAATTTACTACGACTTCTGGTCTGGGTGTCTCGTGTGACCTGCAGTAGCTTCTCCTGCTGCCTCAATCATGTTTTATGGTGCAATGGAAATAGGAAAGATTATTCATCTAGCACATCACTTTTCATTTTCTATTTTCCCCGTAACATACCCCCTCTACACCCATCAGAAACGATACTCATCATGTACGGTGGACAACTCTATGCTCCTTTAACCACTATCTCTGTATCACGACTGAAGGCTTTTTCTCTTGCTGACCCCTACCTCTGGAACTCCCTACCACCCAGTATTCACCAAGCCTCGACATTCAACGAGGTCAAATCCACCCAAGCTAAAAGAGAACCTTTTAAATGTAGCACTGCCATAAAATATAAACATTGTATCACTTGCACTTCTTCCTCTACCTGCTTGTATCTTTATGTCACCCATCATATACTTAGATTGTGAGCCCTATGGGGCAGGGACCCCCTATCCTAATGTATGCTCACCTGGTGTTCCCCTTATGATTGTCTATGTAATCACTTAATTACTGCACTTATATTACCCCTTTTGTACAAAATATGAACTGTAAAGTGCTAAGTTTACTGGGGAGTTATTCACTAAGGATGGTAAAGAGGTGATAAAGTGGAGATGACGTCTCCAGTGATATCACTTCTCCAGTTCCTATGTTATTCTATGGAGCCTATGCACTAAGATTTCTCAAGTTTTGGAGAACTTAGTGCATCAGCTCTATAGAATAAAAGAGGAATTGGAGAAGTGATATCTCTGGAGACGTCATCTCCACGTTATCACCTCTTTATCACCACGTAGTGAATAACCCCCCACGTGTATGCAATATACATGCACAGACACATGTACACACATGCAAGTATGCACTTACTGAGACTATGAAAAAGCTAGAATAATTCTGGAGTAAAATATGTACACCACAGGGGACAGAATTCTAGTTAATTTAAACAAGAATTTTAACCCCTTGATTGCTAGAGAGGTCTTCAACACAATGAAGACCTCTCTAGATTTTAGGAAGTTAAAAGCCCCTTTTAGATCAATTGGAATTTTTATTTTCCTATATTGGTTTACTCTAGAATTACTCCAGAATTCTTACATCAGCAACTTGTTGCAGTCCTTTTAATATCAAGGAAAATCAACCCTTTGACAATTGGTCTAACAAAGGCTTTAACATCATGTGTGGCCCTTTTGGGAATTTAACCCAATTTAATGTGTTATTGCCGTCACGGTGTCAAGTCCCCAGACATAGGCATGCGCAGCCAGTTACATTAGGGTGTGCACCCAAAAGCACAAACACACACGCACGCACGCACGTGTGTGTGTGTGTGTGTATGTGTATATATATATATATATATATATATATATATATATATATATATATATATATATGTGTCTGTGTGCTAAATAAATGATTAGGCGTAAGTTATCTTTCACACGCACACACATTAAACATTAACACACTCACTCATGCATCATACAGCTGAGTCAGTGCCAGTGCCTGCAACCTCCTCACCTGCTGTTCGCTCCCTGACACCTTCCCCCAACGTAACAAGCTCTGAAAGGAAGTGACATCACTTCCTCTCAGCGCCACAACAAAGGAGGGAAGGTTCATGCAGGCTTTTGTAGCGTTTGAGCCCGAGTGCTTGTCCCGCCCCCACTGGTCTCCCCGAGCACAGCAGTCAGCAGCAAATAGCCGTGGCAAAGCGGCTAAGGTATAAAGCCGGTGCCGCAGTCTCATTAATATGCAGAAGCGTCCATTTAACTTCTGAAAAGCCGGTGCGCACAGGGCCGATTAGGGTGTGCCAAGGCACACCCGGCACACCCTGTGCGCACGCCTATGCCTCCAGAGTAAAACTGGTTGCCTCTTGTAGATTGACTGTGTCTCATGTAACAGCTGGAACTGTCTGCATATTTATAAAAGCTAACTGGAGTTATTCTGGAATGAGCCAACTACACCATGGGGACAATATGGAAATTCCCAAATTCCTAGTGCACTTGAATAGAGCTTTTAACCCCTTGAATGCCAGATATGTCTCCAATTCACTGCTTTACAATGCACTGGAGACCTCTCTAGCATTCAATGGTTTACAAACTGATTTAATTTAACAGGAATTTTTACTTGACCTCTGTGGTGCAGTTGGTTTACTCCAGAATAAAGCCAGTTTGCTATTATACACATGGGCCTATGTTCCTTACCCCATATGGGGCTGTTCCCATAGGCAGCTGACTTAGTATCAGCTGTTTATTTACATAGTACAAAGGCACTTCCTGAGGGTAGGTATTGGCTGACGGGGAGTGGAAGAATGAAGGGCTTGCTCATTGGCCTATCGGTTTCTTGAACTGTGGTGATGCACATCAGTATGTCTGTCTACTGCATGTGGAAATTGGCCAATCATGTCTGGCTATTGCTTCACGCGCCTACATTTTCTGAATCGTCCCTTCAGAATCATTTCCTTATCCTCAGCTACCCTGTGGTTGCCCATATTTTGTATACATTCTACCAATGTGTGTTTAGTGTGTGGGTGTGTAGGGGTGAGTGTGTTGTGCTTTTGTGCTGAATAGCAGTAAACTCTACTTCTACAACTATATGTTACTCTTTAATGCCAAGGGTAGGCAGTTTGATGGGTGAGGATGGTGGGAGTTATAGTCCCATAACACTTGGAGGGCTCCAAATTGTCCAAGCTCAGATTAACCCCTTGGATGCTAGAGAGGTTTTCAAAGTATTGCTTCACAGTGGGGTTAAAGCGGAACTACCACCTCCACTAAGGTCGCTCTGCAGTACTTATGCAGGTGGTGACTAGCTTTGTAATCATTATTTTACTACTCAAAAGTGCCCACTAGTGATGAGCGAGCATGCTCGGCCGAAGCTCGGTTCGGCTCGAGCATCGCTCTGCTCGGCACATGGCGGTACTCGTACGAGTACCGCATGTGCTCGCCCGTCATGTTCGGGTCTACTCCCCGCACGTTTCGCGGATGCTGCGCAGCCAATAAACGTGCGGGGAGGCTCTGACATCAGTGTAATGACAGCAGCCATGTTGGCTGCTGGCATTACACTGATTGGCTGGCCAGAACCCGTGATCGGGTGCTGTATAGCACCCGACGCGCGAGTTCGGCTCATTCTTAGCCAGGGAGAGATGCGCTTAGGCAGGGAAAGTCAGTGTAGGGAGAATAAAATTGTTGAAACTCTTTCAAGACCCAAAAGTCCTTTTTAGGACTGTTGTGTGTGGGGGCAGCATTTATATTTTGTTTGGGGGGGCACAATTTCCTTTTTTTTGTGGGGGGGATATTTTTAAGGTGACATATAATACTAGATGCACAGGAAGTCAGTGTAGGGAGAATAAAATTGTTGAAACTCTTTCAAGACCCAAAAGTCCTTTTTAGGACTGTTGTGTGTGGGGGTAGCATTTATATTTTGTTTGGGGGGGCACAATTTCCTTTTTTTTGTGGGGGGGATATTTTTAAGGTGACATATAATACTAGATGCACAGGAAGTCAGTGTAGGGAGAATAAAATTGTTGAAACTCTTTCAATACCCAAAAGTCCTTTTTAGGACTGTTGTGTGTGGGGGCAGCATTTATATTTTGCTTGGGGGGGCACAATTTCCTTTTTTTTGTGGGGGGGATATTTTTAAGGTGACATATAATACTAGATGCACAGGAAGTCAGTGTAGGGAGAATAAAATTGTTGAAACTCTTTCAAGACCCAAAAGTCCTTTTTAGGACTGTTGTGTGTGGGGGCAGCATTTATATTTTGTTTGGGGGGGCACAATTTCCTTTTTTTGTGGGGGGGGACATGTTCTAAGGTGACATTGTACTAGGTGCACAGGGACAAATATTTCACAGTGCAGTGACAAGCTGACATATTCTGTTAGGTGCACAGGGCCAATGATTTTACAACGCAGCGACAAAAAGGCCCATTTTAAACGTGTGCCTAGCCATAGATTATTGTCACATTCTGTTTAGTGTGCAAATTCACAAATTAACGTCACATATTCCGTTCACTGTGCCTAGCCGCAGATTAGCGTCACATTCTGTTTCGTGTGCCTAGCCGCAGATTAGCGTCACGTTCTGTTTCGTGTGCCTAGCCGCAGATTAGCGTCACATTCTGTTTCGTGTGCCTAGCCGCAGATTAGCGTCACATATTGTTTAGTGTGCCTAGCCGCAGATTAACGTCACATATTGTTTAGTGTGCCTAGCCGCAGATTAGCGTCACATATTGTTTAGTGTGCCTAGCCGCAGATTAGCGTCACATTCTGTTTCGTGTGCCTAGCCGCAGATTACCGGCATATATTCCGTTTAATATGAAGAAGGTGGGTAAAAAGGGACGGGGAAGTGGACGTGATCCTGATAGTTCAAGTAAATATACAGCAAATACTGTTTGGTAACAATTTTTCGCCTAAAATCGTTTTTATCTTCCTTTTTGTGTGTTTTACGGTCAGTCTGTAAAAATGACGTACTACGGGCGAAACATCGTTCCCAGCAGCGACGTTGGAGTCCAAGATGCATCCAGACATCCTCCCTATGCTGTCCCTGAACCATTTCTGTGGTGTTTCCATCATTTTCTGACCTTTTCCTATGAACCAGGCACCCTCCCCTCATCAGAGCAGGGGGTGCCTGGTGTAATGCTCGAGTCCTCCCATTGACTTCAATGGGGCTCGGGTGCTCGGCCGAGCACTCGAGCCTCCGGGGGCGCTCGGCCAGAGCACCCGAACACCCGAGCATCGGGGTGCTCGATCATCACTAGTGCCCACAAATAAAGTTATCCCTAAGCTTCAGAAACTGACGGCCAGGTTACTGCAGCCTGTGCACCTGCGCTGTCAGTCTCTTCCGGAGCTGTCTGGGCCAGTGCAATGCCTGTGAGGTGTGAAGAGGACTGACAGCACAGGCGTGCATTCAAGGTGTCCACTGAGATGCCTGGCTTCCGGACTCAGAAGCTTAAGGATAACTTTATTTGTGGGCACTTTTGAGAGGTAAAATAATGATTAGTAAGCTAGTCGCCACCTGCATAAGTATTGCAGGGCGACTTTAGTGGAGGTGGTAGTTCCACTTTTAACGTACAAATACTATATCGATTTGCTAGCCAATCATACCCTGATGTGCGGCCACTGGCTTTGCCCCTGTAGAGTGGCACTGGCAGAATCATATATTCACTCTTTAAGATCCAAGACTTAAATGTAGAATTGCATAGTAATATTATGTACAAGTCAATGTCATTGATTAATAAATTATACAAAGATCAAAGTATCCTGAGAAATATGTTATGTTACATTAACAATCATTTACAGAAACATGAAAAATAAATCCTTATTACAAAAATATATACAGCCATATTATCAAGTTTGTAAATTCCATTGAACCACTACACAAATAAACAAGGCTACTGTATCACACAACAAATCATCGTGTGATTAGCCCACACAAGACCATATGGTTGCAAAACCGTCTGAGAGCCAAACACAAAACTTTGAAGCTAAACATTGCCATATGTGGGAAGCAACGTGAAAAATCGAGTACTCACAGATCATCATATTTATGGTATGTAACTAAATGTATGTTATTTAAAACTGGGATTAATACGTTTTATGGGAAACCTCAGTGCTGCCCCCAATACTATATGTTGTGCTTTTATTCACCGTATAACACATGTGCAGTTTTAGCTTAATGTTACTTTACAAGATTGCAATACTTTCTTTTTTATTAAGGTTTTTCTCTAAAACATTACATTTTGCCTTTATTAAAAGGGTCACATAATAAATATACACCTTGCAGCAGCCTGCTGTCATTGTTCATTATCCTGCTAGGAAACAGATTCAGCATTGCCCATTGCCAAGAGATCAAGTTTTGGTATGGAGTTTGTTTCACTTTTAACCTCTTGGATGCTAAAGAGATCCCCAAGCATTATACAGGGAAACAGTAACTCATAAGTTCTTTATTATGTCCCTTGTAATGTCCTAAGATATTATAAAGCATCCTCATACCTCCCAACATTTCAGTTTGCCAAAGAGGGACACTTGTGTTTTAGGGGGTGTTGCTGGGGGTGTGGCATTACCGGGGATTTTTAGGCTATTTCATGACCTATTGTCACCTCCTTGTGTAACCTAATAAATAACTTATAACAAGACCAAAGTATTTTATTTACACAGACTAATTTATAAACACATATACTGACATTTAAATAAACAATGATGAGAGTTTTATTGCTGTAGAGCAATGTGATACAGTTATATATACACCCAACAATCTGATCTTCTAAAAAGAGGGACATCAGGGTGGGAAAGAGGGACAGAGGGATTTGGGTCTTAAAGCTGGTCTGTCCCTCCTAAAGAGGGACACTTGGGAGGTATGCATCCTTATATAATAATTCGGTAGGATGTTTGTCAGAAGCCGTCATGCTCAGTAGAGACTGCCTGTGCTGCAGAACTGATGCTGTTTTGAAGACAAAGGTGGTCACATCAAATATTGATTTGATTTAGATTTTTATTCTGTTCACTCCCTATGCATTTTGTTAATTGATATAAACTAATAACGTGTTTATTTTTTAAAGCATTCTTACTTTACAGCATTTTTTCACACCTTCCTACAACTTTTGCACCGTACTGTATATAAGTAGATATATATAGATATTTATATAACATATATATAGAGATATATTATTATTATTATTATTATTATGATTATTTATATAGTGACAACTTATTCTGCAGCACTGTGCAATAGGGAATAGACATACAGAGTTATTAAATACTGCAAATGGAACATGGAAAAGAAAAGGATCAGAGGTCCCTGCTTATGAGAGTTTTCAGTCTAGAGGAAGGAAGGTTGGACACAGAATTTCTAAGTGCTATTGGGTGTAAGTGCCTCCTGCTACATGAACTGCCAGTCAGTGGGTGGAAGACAGAAGTGCTTTTGAGTGTGGTTGTCCAGGGAAGTGATGGTTCTGTTTGTGAGAAAAATTCTATGTGAACGATAAGGTTGTAATTAGGTTGCTAGTCTTGCTCATAACAGTTATGAAGGTAGTTGATATGCTTCCCTGAAGAGGTTTTCAGGGAGCGTCTGAAGATCTGAAGGCTTGGGAGGTGTCTGATGGGACGGGAAGGGGATTCCAGAGCTCAGGTGCAGCACGGGAGAAGTTCTATAGGTGAGAGTGGGAGAATGTTTTAAGAGCTGTAGAGAGAAGAAGGTCCTGTGCAGAGTAAAGATAGCGAGTGGAAGAGTAGTTGGAAATGAGACATGAAATATAAGTGGGTGCAATGTTAGTAATGGCACTGTAAGTTAGCACCAGAATTTTGAATATAATTCTATATGCTAATGGGAACCATTGTAAGGAATGGAAAAGGGTACTGGTGTTAGAGAAGCGGTGTGTGAGGTAGATTAATTTTGTAGCTGAGTTCATTATGAACTGTAGTGGGGTTAGAGCAGGTGAGAGGAAGGCCAATTAGGAGTGAGTTACAGTTGAGACGGAACATGATGGATGTTTGGTTTAGAATTTTAGTAGCTGCTTAGGTGAGAAAACGTTGGATTCTAGAGATGTTAAAGGAGCGGTAAACTTTTTTTATGAAAACACATATTTTACAGAACATTTCCTGCTGAATAAAAGGTCACTCCCATCGCTGTCAGGTGTTTTATTCAAAAATTATAGCAGATTAAATAACCAGGAAGTGAATTTACTTTGTTTACTTCCTGATAGTGCTAACTGACAGGAAGTGACAGGCAGTTTCTATCACATTCTATGGAGAACTGTATGTCTCTGACTTTTCTGACTTTCCTCTCCATTAGAATCTAACAGGAAATCTAATTAGAATTTGAACACTAGAGGGCACTGCTAATGAAAAAAAACATGGGTTTAAACTGTAATA